>JARJCV010000001.1:0-600000 GCA_029281435.1 Mycena haematopus
CCCGAGGTTCCTCGTGAGCCATCTCCCCCGCCTCCTCCGGTTGTAGAACGCGTGCCCACTCCCCCACCTGTCGCCATCGAAGAGGCCCCGGTTCCCGACGTTCCTACCGAGCCTCCGAAACCTGTCACCCCCGAGCCTCCCGCACCCGTGCAAGCTGCCCCTTCCACTGCCCCCGCGACTCCTCAGCCGCAGCCAAACGGCATCCACCGTGCAGCAACCCCCGCTACTGCTCCTACTCCACCTGTCGAAAAGCCCGCCACCCCTTCACCTGCCCCGGCTGCCGCCCCCACGCCCCCACCAGTGGCGCCTTCGCCCGCTGCCGTTGCCGCGCCTTCTCCATCTCCTGCGCCCGCGCCAACGCAACCAGCACAGCCCAGATCCTGGGCCAATCTTGCCGCCACTAACTCCAAGAAGTGGGGCTCCGCGGTTGCGCAAGACTCTCGGGGCACCACCGAGGTCGTCCCTGCGACCCCAAGCACCCCTCAGCCTCCTTCGGCGGGTCCCACCGGTGGTCCTGGTCCCAAAGCACAGCACGGCCCACATACCAACCTTGTCGCGGCGCAAAACGTGACGACCCCTCAATGTTTCGTCAAGGTCCAGTTTCTTCGTCTTCTCTTATCTATTTTTCTCACCACGCAAATTACAGGGCGTCATTGAGCCCATCTCCTCGACCCTGCTGACAAATCACCTAACTCAGCATTTTGGGCCATTGAAGGACCTCGAAATCGTCCGCTCCAAGGCATGCGCGTTCTTTGAGTTCCTGAACTTGGAGGCTGCGCGGAAAGCCATCGTCGCGTCGTTGCCAGCCGGCCAGGGCGGTGACGGTGGGGTGTGGATCGACTGTGGGCCGGAAGTTGGGACCTTGAGGTACGTGCACTGTTTATTGCTGGCAGCCTTTGTTCAAGTTATTTCAGGATCTCGATCGAGACGAGGAAAGAACGTGGAGAACGGCCCGTGAGTCGGCCTCGTGGAGGTGGGCCTATGGGGGGTGAAGGCAGAGGCGGTGAGGGGCGTGGACGCGGTGAGGGTTTCCGAGGTGGACGAGGAAGGGGCACAGGGCGTGGTGCTCCAAGTGCAAAATAAATGACAAAGTGGCCGAAGGCTGCGGGCTAGTGGGGTGCACATGCGCGTGTTCTGACGAGGTACTGGTGTGTGGCGAGCGAGGACGCCAGAGGAATGGAACGAAGTATCGGGCGAGCCACAAGACAGCAAAACGAAAAAAAAACCTCACACTTTCTGCCATCCCCATATGCTTTTTTGTATTGCTTATCCATGTCATGTCCTTCCATTCTTCGTTATCACTACTCTCGCTCTCCCTCTGCACGTCGTCTGTTTCACGCACAATACACTTACACTTGCATTACTACAATCCAATTTTTGTCGGGCTTTGGTATCTTCGATTTGAATATCGCGTTTCGAAAAGTAATGTACACTGATTTCATTCAACGTGGCGGGTGGTTTGGGGCATTCGAGCATGCAGCTGTGAAGGATATTATTCGCCATTCATCGTTGAAGGAGGTCGACGTACACGCCATCGTCAGGATGGAGGTACCAGCATTTGGCTGGGTAGGCGCCTAAAGGACAGTCAACCACAGAGTTATAGGTCATGCAAAAGGAATGACATGATAATTATGGTTCCACTTGAGTAAGAAAGAAGTCAGTATCACGAAGAGATCCATGAAGAAGGGTGGTCCATACATTGTCTACCGAGGGGCACAGGTTCAGTCTCCTGCGAGATAGCGCCTTGCAGAACCCTTCTCAGACCGACTGAATTTCTCCGCCGTAAATGGTGGACATTTATCAGAGTGGACATTACCTGACACCATCGACTAGGACGTTTGCGTTCTTGTACTTTGCGCCGTCTATGGAGCTGCTTCCACTTTTCCTGCCACACATATAGTGACATAAGTCGAGGTGCACATAGGCGAAAGTGAGTTAGGGGGATGACCCATTGCAGTGTACATAGTCAATCTTGAAGTGTTGAGTAGGCCCCACAAACGCAAAGAGGAAACAAGGCGGTGATAAAACTGCTCCAGGAATTAGAGCGTAATTCCAGATGCTTGCTAACAAGCCAAGCCACTTGGAGTCCGCAAAAATTGGGGAAATGACAACTGTTATAACAAGACGAAGATTTCATATCGGGATGCAGAGGCAATAGCACTTCATCTTGGCTCGAGGTACGCACTTGCATCGATCGCAAAGCTTGGAGGCGGAGTTCTCCAAGGAATCGAACCTCTTGGGCCCGTTTCGATTACGCAGCAAAGGCAAAGGCACGGCGACGGCGTTCTCTTGGTGTAGTCGGTGGACATCTGGGTATCCGAGTCGGGCCGACAAGCCGATTACGATCACAATGTTTTTGTGACGTCACGCTTTGTTTGGGTCTTTCTTGAACGCCATGAAATTCGCTCGGTTTGTCCAATTTAATCCGAGAAAATTCAAATTACACTGAACTTTTGCGCGTGAAGGTATCTGGAAGAAACTCAAGTTTGTTGCGGTCCTCTGCTTCCAGGTTTTTGATCTAAATTGCGTTTTTTCGAACGTATCGATAGACGCCAGAGTGGAAGAGAAAATACATGTCGGTTTCCTTCCTTTTCTTCATAGATTTCTTGCCGACATGTTACAAGTGACTACCGACTACTCAAAAAACGAATCTCAGCTATTCGACAGGCATATGGACCTCAGAATCCAGTCCAATCTCCTGTGGCCACTGAAATAAATCAAGAGCCGACTATCGCCTCTGAAGCCTCGATTACACATGCTGTTTCTGCCCCAAACCCTCTGCACCCAACTATTTCGGTCGAATCCACCAAATCTTCCTTAAACCACGATTCGGATACCGTCGATAGCCCCTCTCCGAATATTGGGTTGGAGGCTTCCGCCGAGCAACGCCACCAGAGACCTCTTTCTTACAGATCCCAGACTGTTCCGGCTCCTGTCGACTCACGTCAGAGGCACGACCGAGGACGCACTCCATCTTTCACGCGTCTGTTCTCGTCCACCGGCAGTTCCACAGCGCGACGCTTTACTAAACTCGGTAAGTCAGTGGCGCCACTTTTCTGCTCGTTTTTAATTCCCGACCCAGGTGGACCGAAACTACACCCTTTCTCTGAACTCCCCCTACGTGACCTGATGCGTCTTCTATCACCGCCTGAGCTAGCATTCTTCTCCACTCTGGATGCAGAACTGGAAAAGATCGAAGCCTTCTACGTCGCTCGTGAGGAGGAAATGAAAACCCGCACAGAGTTACTGGCACTTCAACTTCACGAACTCGATGAGCACCGAAAGCTTTTCGATGTGATTTTCTCGCTCATGATAATTTCGTTCGGAATCTGACCCTCCGCGATAACAGGCCACACACCCTTCCAACGTACGGACGTCTGCCATAGACGTTTCTGTATTTTTCAGGTTCAAATCCAAGCTCGTCAAAGACGAGGAGGCTGTTTTGGCCGCCGCGAAAGATAAAGGCAAAGCGACTGTGAGGAAAGCTATCGGTCATCTTTCAGACACTGCGGCATCCTCGAACGTTCAGCTTACGCAAGAGAGAAACGCCAATTTAGCAGATCGGCCTAGGACTGCTCAGTTGGATCCAGATGAGTTTCACAGCGCAAAACATAAGTTGAAAAAGGCAGTACTGGAGCATTATCGGTAAGGACTTCCAGTTTCTTGATGATTGTATGTAACTCAAATGTGCGCAGCGGTCTAGAGACGCTTCACAACTATCGAGTAATATCTGCATTTCCTCGGTCTTCTTTCCAATTCAAAATTCTACAGATATTGAACCTCACCGGGATTCGAAAAGCACTCAAAAAGTTTCAGAAAGTCACTAGGGTAAAGCTTCCCCGTTATGTCAGCTGGTATTGAAAATCCACATACAGATCGCAGCTCAAAATGCCTATATGACTGAAAAGGTATGATTGTGATTCTTTTCGTTGATACGAAATACTCAAATCATTCATCTCCAGGTGGACAAGACCGCCTTTGCATCTGATGTCAGCGTGCGCTCAATGATGGATGAAATGGAAGAGATGTATGCTGTACGGTTTGGTATGTTTCTTGTCTGCTCGATGACTGTATTTTCATCCTGGCCTTTCTTTAGCGCACGGAGACAAAAAGAAGGCGGTAACGCGGCTTCGCTCTGGCCCAGTGCAAAAAAGTCATTATGCTAGCACGTTTTGGTCTGGGCTGTTTGTCGGACTTGCCCTCCCGGCGTTCGTTGCCGGGTTTTATAAAAGTAAAACACAACGTTGGTTCAATTCAAAGATAGGTTGTTCTGATTCCACCAGGTTCCCAGTCGAGTGTTCGGGATTCTATACCAGGCTGGGATGGGCTCTTGTTCGTATACGGTGTCTTCTTCATCCCGGTTCTATTCTCGCTCCTCTTGGGCTTCAACGTTACGGCTTGGTCGCGTTCAAGAATAAATTACGTCTTCATCTTTGGTACGCCTATCGCTCGATTTCTGTACCTTTCGAGGGGGGTTTATCCAGATCCCAGAGTTCGATGTACTGACCCGATTGGATTATCGAGAATATTTTGGCGTAAGTTCACCCCTTCACTTTCGTGTCTCTCTCGTGCTTAATCTCGTAGATTCCGAGTCTGCTGCTAGCAGCACTTTGTTACTCTTTCTGGTTATCCTTTGCTCAAATTGGAGCTCCCACCGTGTCCCCGACGGTTTGGCCTCTCGTGTGGCTAGGATTCACCGCAGTCATCATGCTAGATCCCTTTCCCATTCTATTCAAATCATCGAGATACTGGCTTGTCAAGAATGTCGCCAAACTCTTGGCAAGCGGAACTAGGCGCGTTGAGTCGTGTCCTTCCCTTCATCCAGTTAGTTTTCAGCTGATAGCGTCTTGAAGTTTTCGGATTTCTGGCTTGGGTTATTATTTTGCTGCTAAATGTGCGGTGTTATGTAATTCTTTTCTTTTCGCAGCGACCAGTTTTGCAGTCTTGTCTTCCCGCTTTCGAGCCTGACCCTTGTCGTCTGTGTCTATGCAGACGGCTTCAGCAGCAACTGGAGACACTGTGGTTCATCATCTCGGTTTTGGCCTCTATCGTTTGCGCTCGCTATACTGCCCTTCCTTGTTCGAGTAATTCAGAGCATCAAACGTTATACTGATTCTGGTCTCAACTCACATTTAATTAATGTAGATTTCATTCTGTCCTCAGAGCAACACTAACACTAACCAATTGTTAGGCGGGTAAATATGGCGCCGGCATTGTGAGCTACTTGTGCTATTTCATCTGGAGACACAAAGGTGGTGCTCAGTTGATCTCCATAGTCGCGACTGATGGGAAGCCTAGGCGGATATGGTCGCAGCTTTGCTGTTTGGGTTTTTTTCCAAACAATTTACTCAATTACGCTTCCAGTTGGGCAAGTTTTGTGGTTCGTATCGAAACTGAATTACATAATACCGTCATTCAAGGATTTTCTTATGGATTGGTCCATCCTGCGCCTAGATGTCCCATATCCACTGCTTCGCAAGGAATTGGTGTATTCTAATCACATATACGTCAGTCCTAATTCCTGATCCATGATATCGTATTTCTGATATTTCTCTAGCTCTATTATTTCGCAATTGTACGCCTCACTGGCAGCGTATATTGTGGATAAGGCTAACTATTACACAGCCTTCGAATATTTTAATCCGTTTCATCTGGATCCTCTACATTCCAGCGCAAGGGCCCGACATGATGCTCCGGTCGTTTATCGGAGGATTCTGCGAAATGCTCAGACGTGTGCAATGGAATTTTTGTAAGCACACGACCTACCTCGCTTATCGATCGGCGGCACTCAAAAACTGCTCAGATCGTGTTGAGAACGAACATCTTGGTAACGTGGACCAGTATCGTGTGACCAGAGAGGTACCCGTGTCTTTTTGGAAACCTTTTTGGACGCTCTGAAACTTGCGCTTAGGTCCCACTTCCATACTCTCTCGACGAGCCCCGTGTATACGACGCGGACGATGATGAGGATGGTAGCCCCCCGAGAACATGGATGCCGCAACGTGCCATTCGTTTGCGTCAAAAACGACCAGTGCCAGAAGTTTAATTAGGTTTTGACATTAACACGCAGTTCTGCAGATGGCCTGTTCCTCAAAGCCACTAAACAGGCAGCCTGACCGCCAGTAGCCATTCCAATTTTGCGTTCCTTATCCTCGCGGGAAGCAATTAAACCGTGGAAATCAATCACCAAGCCTAAGTCTAATTATAGTTTGCTTTCAAAATTTTCTCTTCTGTAACCCGACAGTATGGGGCGTAATCGCAACGTGTAGAAGGCACGGCCCACAGAAGTCGATTTGACTCACCATGCAGAAGTAAAACCACCTCTGCGCCGATGTTGGACTCTCAAAATCCAAGTTGTCGACCCTAACCATCCTCTCCGAGTTTCTGCGTCAAATATTCAACAAAAAACACGCAAGATGAAGTTTACGAGGTGGATAGTTACTCCCCATTCATTCCCTGTTGCCTCACTATGAAAAACCCTCCAAGATATCTCGAAGATACCCAGGCAAGTGAACACAAGGTGCTAGTTCTGGTTGAATGACTTTAATTTGCAGACCCGTTCGACCATTTCTCTAAAAATAATTCTCTCCGCTGAACTCCGTTTTAAAAGCTGAATGGAAACGGGCCTATATGTTTGATCACTTCTGTCGAGGATTTGCTCTGAACTGAACTGCGATTTTTAAAGTGATTATCGAATCTTCAAAGACCGTATCCGTGCGATACAGCGTGTGCAAGATGGATCGGCATTTCCTGTCGAATCTTACTCGAACTCACAACTGAACCATCAAGCCGGGTCAATGTTATCCGTCATTGTACAATCTGAATCGGGGGAAAATTCCCCCGAAGGAAGCTCCGTCCAGCTGCACTTACCCGTCGAGAAACCCGACCTCCCATTGCCAAGTAGGGGTCACGCAGAAGGATCGGGCCTCCCTTTGACTCCTCACCGAGAGAGACATTTATCTTTTCATCGCAGCCATACATCACATACATCGCACAGCGAGTTCATACCTCCCGGTCCAAGCGCCGTTCCCTCCCCAAACCGCAATCCCAGGATAACTCTTCCTCAACTCGGTAGTCAAGCTTCTGGTTTGTATATTCATTTACTGAGTTGCTTCCAGTTGTGCGACAGCCCACCAATCGCTCATCCCATGCGCTTCCAAGTCCTGTTGCGGAAACGGGAACCTTGAATAGTGGTCGTCCAAAGCGAATTCGACCTCCGTTGAGTATGTTAGGCTCACCCTCTTGTTCTTGATTTCCCTGACTATTCTGTCCAGTCACACGACAATCAACCAACACTAATACTTCTCATTCTCATGTTCGTCAGAGCGTGCCTCCAAGCCCGGCTGTGTCTCCATCAAGCGTAACGGGGCGTGTCATGAAGGGCTTCGCTCAGCTCAGTCTGTGATTTTCTGTGGCTGTCTTTCGGTGACTGATGATTGTATTGAACGAAGTGGATCCTTTGAAACGTCACCCGACTTCTTCGCTTTCTTTGCAAGCACTTTTCCCTCTATTGTCGTCTCATGAGCTCGCATTCTTCTCGGCGCTAGATAGCGAAGTACAGAAAATTGAAAATTTCTATGTTACAAGAGAGAAGAAATGAAGGCGAGAACAAAAAGTCTCGAGGCGCAATTGCGCGAACTCAACGAACATCGCAAGTTATTCGACGTGCGCGTTTGTTTCCACCAATGCTGTTACAAAATTGAACATGTCGCATTAACAGGCGGCTCACCCGGCAATCTCACGGTCATGGACCGCGTTTTTGAAACCATTTACGCCTTTTAGGCGCCAACTTTCCTTCAGAGCGACGCACATGGAAAATTCTGCGGACATTCCCGAAGACAGCACCGCAGTCGATCTAGAGTCTTCTGGC
Source organism: Mycena haematopus (assembly GCA_029281435.1). Classification (NCBI taxonomy): domain Eukaryota; kingdom Fungi; phylum Basidiomycota; class Agaricomycetes; order Agaricales; family Mycenaceae; genus Mycena; species Mycena haematopus. The sequence goes on from JARJCV010000001.1 coordinate 7,871, forward strand.
ATAAAAAAGGAGGGGGATCGCATTGAAATTACACCTATGCCAGACCATTTGGACCCCAAAGCCTATTTGGCCGCCAGGCGCAAACTCAAGAAGGCGTGTTGGAACACTATCGCGGTTTAGAGATGCTCCACAATTACCGAGTGAGCATAGTGTCTGGACGTTTGGCGTGCACAGAATTTACTTCACATTCTAGATCTTGAACATTTACGGTGTCAGACGGGTTCTCAACAAATTCGAGAAAGCGACCAAGGTAAAAATAAAATTGCCCCTGCATACAATGCGCCTAAACACTGGTTAGATTCACGCCCAACGAGCATATATGGCGGAGAAAGTATGTCGAGATGAATTGGTTCAATGTTTCGTTCAAATCCTCCCCTTTTCCAGGTTGAAAAATGCGCATTTTTCTCGGACGAAACTCGGGTCATGATGGATGATATTCAAAATACTTTTGCCGCGAGCTTTGGTACGAGAAGAATTGTTAGAAACTGAATATTGCCCAATTGCTTTGAACAGCTCAAGGAGACAAGAAGAAAGCGATAACGCGCCTCCGGTCTGGCCCGAATACAAATCCCATCATAACAGTACCTTCTGCAGCGGACTGGCCGTCGGCTCTGCGGTGGTTGCATTGGGTCTGGGCATCGCGCACAGTACGTCGCAGTCCCGTTCTATGGTTGATTTCTCAACTTGTGAAGGCTTCGAGCAGAAGACTCGAGATGCAATATCGGGATGGGACGGCTTACTGTTTATATACGGAGTCTTGGCAGTCCCAACGCTTTTTGCATTTATAGTAGGGTTGAACCTGCTGGTATGGGCGCGTGCACGAATCAATTATGTGTTCATTTTCGGTAAAATCGATCTGGTTTATTTCATTTGAACTGCGAGGTTGATCTGTTGAACTTGGCAGAACTGGATCTACGGACACGCCTGGACCATCGAGAATATTTTCAGGCGAGTTGTTGTTTGATGGACTTTGCTAGGTCCTCACCTCGGGGATATTTCAGACCCCCAGTATTCTCTTAGCGGCGCTTTGCTACGCGTTTTGGTTGTCTTTTGCCCGAATCGGAGCCCCAACTGTCCATCCATCCATTTACCCTTTAATATGGCTTGGGTTTGCGGCTGTCGTAATGTTGATCCGCTTCCCATTCTCTTCAAGCCCTCGAGGTACTGGTTGATTAGAAATGTTGGAAAAATGTTGAAATCTGGGATGAAACGTGTTGAGGTATGTGGATTTCGTGTCTGTTGATTATTTCCCAACAAGATGGTCTGGGTATAGTTCACCGATTTCTGGTGCGATTTCTCTTTGACTTTTCCTTTCACTTTCTGACCACAAATGCGACAGGATGGGGTGCTTTTTGTTGTCCTTCTCTAATGTTGTTTTCTCACAAAAAATATTGCGACAGAGATCAATTTTGCAGTCTTGTATTCCCCCTGTCAAACATTACTCTCATCGGGTGTGTGTATTCGCGAGGGTTGAATATTGATCCCAATTGGAGAACATGTGGGAATACATCGAAGCTGTGGCCTTTGGCCTTCATTTTAGCCGTGCTGCCGTTCCTTGTGCGTTTAATCCAGAGTTTCAGACGTTATGTGAGTATGCATTCCACGTGTTCTATTCATTCCTAACCTTATTTTTACTAGGCGGATTCCAAGCTGCCTACGCATCTCATCAATGTACGTTTTTGCTTGCGCGACTATTCCGTGAGAAACATACGTCGCTCTAGGCCGGAAAATATGGAGCCGGCATCGTCAATTATCTCTGTTATTTCATCTGGAGACACCGGGGTAGGCGTTCGCGTACGTAGGCATAACCGTCCAATTCATTGTTTCTTGGCTCAGGTGGGCACTACGACACCGCTTTCGCATTTTGGTGTCTGTTCAATCATTCTATACAACTTATGCCTTGATTTGGGTCAGTAAGCTGAAACGATTTCGGCTCCACTGACCCTCGGAAAACCATTGCACAGGACTTTCTCATGGATTGGTCAATTTTACGACCCCACTGTCGTACTTCTTGTTGCGGAAAGAACTCGTCTATACGAATCATATTTTTGTGAGTGAAACCGACATCTCTTGACTTTTTTGTTGATATCTCACTATAGTTGTATTATGTTGCCATCGTTCGTGCTGTATGCTTGTGACTTGAAGAGCAAAGCTGAAAAATCGATCTATAGGCAACCAACACTCTCATCCGTTATTTGTGGGTCTTCTATATCCCCATCAACGGACCAGACTTCATGTTGCGGTCATTCATTCTCGGGTTACTGGAGATAGGGAGACGTTGGCAATGGAATTTTTGTGAGCCCACATGCTTTTTACTCCGCTTTCCGCTTAAACGAGCGGCACAGATCGGTTGGAGAATGAACATCTGGGTAACGTTGATCAGTATCGAGTGACGAGAGAGGGTGCGTCTTGCGATCTGTCCTGTTTTACCCTCTGAATTTCGCAGTTCCTTTGCCGTATACGTTACCATTTGAAATGCGCGACGATGTGGAAGAAGAGATTCCGGAAAGAGCCCATGGGCGGTGACCACGCGTTAGCGCTTCCACTTTGGCGGTTCGCGACGCTCGGTAACATCGTCAATGGAGCAGAAGTACGCTGAACATATTCGACGATATTGGACCTGTCCTGGAGGATAGTTTATTTTATAGATACTAGAATAGAGTGGAATCAGACTGAACATACCCGGCATATGAACCAGTCAAAACGTGACGCTAGGAGGGATACAGTGCAGAGATAAGACCGGTCCTGCCTTTGATATCACCTGATATGTCGGGGTCGGACACAAGGAATCCTGAAGGAAGATAAACACGAGCTTGGCGATGGCCAGAATCCAAGAAATATTCCAGGCAATTTCCAGCCCGCCGCCAGCGATTAAGCCGTCCTTGTTCAGATGAAGGAGACATGGGATGGGTAGTACGCGACTAGAGAGGACCCGGTGCCATGCATCCTCGTGAGTGGCGCAGAGAGAACTTTCGTGCGCAGGCCATGATCAGTGGCCAAGAGAGATTCTGAGATACAGGCCTTGGGCATCTGTTCCCGAACGAAACACCGAGGTTCAAAGACCGAGAAGAGGACCATAAATATGGTCCGGTCCCAAATGGCCCAACGCGAGGATAGAGAGGCGACAGAAACTCAAAAGCAGTGCAAGCAGTGATCAAAGTTGCCGGCTGTTGCCGGTCAGTTAGCATCTTCAAGTTAGCCCGCTCAATCCATGTCTCAGGCTACAGAACTCAGAGGCTCGATTTCCGCACCTGATAGCGATCAAGGATGACAATCACGATTCAGACGAAGACAGCGACCACGAGGAACCAGTTCATGAGGACTGGCATGAACTATGGATGCGAGTTTCTACTAGGCATTGATTTCCCTCGCTGGAAATAGTATCATTGGATCTATGGCCTGGGGCAAGGCAGCCTGGGTAAAGTAGGCCCGGAAACGGAGACCGTACCGAATTCCGGACACCGGGACGACGTCCAACTTGACGTCGAGGTCGTCGAATGCCAGCCCACTTTCCAGAATCTGCGCCTGACCTGCCATGTTGGTTGAACCACTGTGACAAGACATGAAGTTATGCCGCACATGTGCTTTATGAAGGTGAAGACAGGATGGCGCCCACGACACAAGCAGCGAATTGATTGGCCTGCCGAACTCGTTTTCACCTCAAATATTCGACGCCAGCATTGAGTACTACACAAGAGCTCAGTGGTTGAAGCCCGAGGGAGTGATGGAGTCGCCGCATGACAGAACTCGTATGGACCATATCTTGGCATCTACATCCTCCACAGCTTTCATCTTTCTTCTTTGATACGTTCAGTTGGCTTATATCTGGCTCATCGGAGGGAAAACCTCCCCGGTTCTTCCCTACCGTGAACCGGGGAGTTCTTTGTATAGGTAAAAGACCTCTCTGTTGAATGCTGAACCTGTCTAAACGCTGGGTCAGATCCACACTCAGCGTATGGAGGTGAAACTAGGTATGAGGGTAGCCATTGGAATGTGACTGGGCTAAACTAGTTCGAACAGTTCGGGAAGACATAACGCGCCCCCGAGCTGGCCTGAATACAAATCTCATCATACTAGCACCTTCTGGAGCGGAATCGCAATAGGCTCTGCGGTGGTTGCATTGGGTCTGGGCATCGCGCACAGTACATCGTATTCCCTTTTTACGGTTGATTTCTCAATTTTGCGAAGGCTTCGAGCAGAAGACTCGAGATGCAATACCGGGATGGGATGGGTTACTGTTATCTATGCGGTTTGGCCGTCCCGCCGTTCTTTGCGCTACTCGTCGGCTTGAATTTGCTCGTGTGGGCTCGTACACGAATAATTATGTGTTCATTTTCGGTAAAATCGATCTGACTTGTTTCATATGAACTGCGAGATTGATTGGTTGAACCCCGCAGAACTAAACCCACGGACAAGCCTGGACCATCGGGAATATTTCCAGGCGAGTGGCATTTATCGATATGTTCGCTGACCCTCATGCTTAGGCTAGACCCCAAGTATTCTCTTCGCGACTCTTTGCTACGCGTTTTGGTTGACCTTTGCCCGAATCGGGGCCCAGCTGTAGATGCAAGCATCTGGCCTTTGGTGTGGCTTGGCTTCGTGGCGGCCGTGATTTTGATCCCTTTCCCATTCTCTTCAAATCCTCGAGATACTGGTTGATCAGACACATTGGCACCCTTCTAAAATCTGGGACGAGACCTGTTGAGGTACATCGGTTTCGTGTCTCTCTTTTCTTGGTTTTCTCACCCAGGCCTCTGGGCACAGTTCACCGACTTCTACATGGGCGATCAATTTTGCAGTTTCGTCTTCACCCTGTCAAACATCACCCTCATTGGGTGTGTGTATTCACGAGGGCTGGATGCAGATTGGAGGAAATGTGGCAATACATCGAAGCTTTGGCCTTTGGCCTTCGTATTAACCGTCCTGCCGTTCCTTGTGCGTTTAATCCAGAGTTTCAGACGTTATGTGAGCTGGAACTATGTATTTTCCAATCTGTCCCTAACCTTCTAACAGGCGGACTCCAAGCTGCCTATGCACCTCATCAACGTACGTTTTGTTTGAGCAGCTGTTCCACAACAAACCCCAAATTCCAGGCCGGAAAATATGGAGCGGGCATCGTAAGCTATCTTTGTTACTTCATTTGGAGACACCGTGGTAGGTGGCTATGTTCAGCAACCTTATAGTTATTTTATTTATCTCGCTCAGGTGGACAGTACGATGCTGCGTTCACATGTTGGTGCCTTTTCAATTTACTTTATACAGCCCTTGCCTTGATTTGGGTCAGCACAACATTAAAACGTTTTCGAGTGCTGCACTGACTCTTCTGAAAGGATTTCCTTGTGGATTGGTCAATATTACGACCACGTAGTCGACACTGGTTATTGCGGCAAGACCTTGTCTATACAAACTATATCTTCGTCAGTGAAACGAATTCCTTTAAGTTACTTCTTCGCTGATCTTCGTATACCTAGATGTATTACGTTGCCATCGTTCGTGCCATGCGCTCTTTAGGCGATTGATAGCTGAAAAGTCATTACACAGGTGACAAACATTCTGATCCGTTTCCTATGGGTCTTCTATATCCCCGTCAATGGGCCGGACACCATGTTGCGGTCATTTATTGTCGGGCTACTGGAGATAGTGAGACGTTGGCAGTGGAATTTTTGTGAGCCCAGTGGGTTTACTACCCAACGCATTCACTTACCCGAGCTACGGCACAGACCGGGTAGAGAACGAACATTTGGGTAACGTTGATCAGTATCGAGTACTAACGAGAGATGGTGCGCTTTGTGATTCGCTCTGTCCTGCTCCACTCTAATTTTCTGCAGCCCCTTCGCCGTACGCGGTGCCGTATGAAGCCCGCGGCGATTTCGACGAAGAAATCACTGGAACGTCGCCATGGACTGTGACCATCCCTTAACGCTACCACTTCGGTGGTTCGCGACGACGCGACGCTTAGGAACATGCATATGCAAGTACCAGAGACGACCATCACGACGCGACACGTCCAACTCGCATGTTGAGTCCAGTAGGAAACGCCGAACTACTAATATTATTTATTGGACCGGTTCTAGGAAGACAATCTATTTCATGGACGCTAGAACTTGATCCAACTCTCGTGCGATCAATGAGTTAGGACACTTTTGTCTTATTGCGCTATGATATCGAAATAAATTAGAAATTCTAGTGGTATCCCGGAGACACGTACTTGAGTTTGGCTTTATCACCCCGCTCCTTGCATTCTTTTCCCGCCATCCGCCACTCTCCGCATTCAACGTAGAGGTCCGCTCGTTTCGGTGAATCGCAGCGAATAACATAAGAGATTGCCTCTTTGGGATAGCCCGCTTCGACGAGGCTACGAACGAAAGGTTCGTAGCCGATGGGACTCCGTTTTGATTTCGAAAACGTGTCCAGACCTTCGAAGTCGCTGATTGATATCAACGCACCCATTTTAACATACCAAAACCTATGCGACGCATCGGTGAATTTTCCCTAGTCATTGAAGAAGCTTACCGTTTGTCTGGAACTTTGAAATCGGACTTGACTTTATCCGCCCGTTTCGCTAACCCGTTTACGACGAGAGTTCGTATCGTTTCGTTAATGCTCAGGCCAAAGAAGACAATCTTTCCATTGGACTCCTTCTCTAGTTGTTGCTGGAGAGTGAGCAGACGGGCGCTCTCATCCATCATCTGTTTGAGCGGGACTCGATTCAGAAAACGGCACCCGGAGGATTAACCGGTTACCTTGGATTCAAATCCACGATCCTTGTCCTCGGAAAAGAATTTCTGAGCCGCTCGAACCGCAGTAATTTTCGAGGTTGGGTCCTGCAACAACCATGAGAGCGATATAATAACCGTGGACAAATCACTTACCAGAATGGTCGCGGCTTCGTCGAGTGAGAGGACAGCACTTTCCATTCGCCGATCATCCGAATAAAAGAAGTCCCGAAGCATTTCTCTATTCTGTTCCCGGGCATATACCTCGAGTAATTTACTCGCGGGAGCAAGCTGCGAACCACCGTCCTCGATGAGACGGAAGAAGGAGCCCAGCGGGAGGCGTTTGTGCAAGTGTAGTAATACATGGTACACTGTGAAAACGGGATCAGACCAGGGACGAATGGAATGGCTGTTCGAGCATACCGAGGTCTGTGTCGCCGCTGTCGACGGCCTTAACAAGGGCCAGTCGATCCTCTTTCATACTAAGCAAAAGAGGAACCTGGTCTGACGCCCGGGGCTCATGATCCAAAAGCTACGAAGGCGTCATGAGAAAAAGAAGTTTAATTTAAGTTTGCAAACAAACCTTGGTCGCCAGGCCACCCCGCCCAACTTCCCAAGCACGTTTCGCGATCTCCGCATAGGAGACACCAGCACCCCCGAGTTGCTCAAACTTGTCCACAATCAGTTTGCACACATCCTCATCGCCGCCCAGGTCGGCTTCCTTGCCCGTGCCTGTTGCCGTTGGGCGGGAACGCATGATTTTTGCGCTGGCCCAATGCTTGAGGACGGCATCAGGTTTAACCGATAGGTAGGTCGAGATTCGAAGGGCAAGCAGATGCATATTCCGTGCGGTAAGGCGTGTAATGAGATGTGAAGGTGAAGTATAGATATATCTATTGTCAAGTCAACGAACATAGCAAACATGCCACTAGCAGGAAACTGACTGCAGATAGGTGAGGGGAATGCCGATCTCGTAGAACCGGACTGCGTTGAGGACCTTGAGGGTTTGACCCATATTAATAAAGTCCGTGGGGTTATGGAGGTCAAGGAATCCACGTCCGAATTTGGCCGCCTGGAAAGAGATATACATTCATAATACATTCAGTAAAAATCAAGACTCACGTTCAAAAGACGGCGTTGCCAATATGGCTCCCACTCTTGCCCAGCAGCTTCAATACACTCATCCACAGCTGCAGCTAGCTCTGGGCGTATGCTGCGGATGTTCTCGTCAGCCTTGGGAGAGCGTTGCGAAAAGCTTTCCCAAGCATCATATAAAATCGCCGATGCAGATGTAGAGCCGGGACGGAAAATAGACGCAGATGACGCTAAGGCATATTGTTAGAACTTCCGACTTGGTTGCTGTTCGATTGGCGGCGACACGAACATGGAACTTTTTGAATTAGATCGCACACATCAGGTCCCATTATGCGTACACCATCGGGTTCGGTGACTGCAAAGGTGGGACCAGAGTAATAATAGCTACGAGAATGCTTTCAGTTTTCCCGCGTGCCATCGAGGGAAGGCTGACCTACTCGAGAGTATCTCCAAAAGGGCCCACTACAACGGCGATATTGTCCCAGGTAACGAGGATGGCGTCAACGCCGCACCATTCAACTTGATTCACGACCCCTTGCGCTGCGGTTACATCCGCAGTCTTGAATTCGGCAAGGGTTCGCTGAAAGTCGGACGACACAACTAATAGCGTCCCTGAGAAAGTCAATAGCGCCAGGGATTTACCGTTGGGAGACGGAGAGACATGGGTAAATGGCCCTTGTGACAAGCGCTGGTCTATGCATTCCAAATTGTCGACACTGAATATCGTCGAGTCCACAGACAGCAAGACCTCCACGTGTCGAGAAATATTGAGGTCTGGGGGTATCACAGCCCAGAGTTGGGAGGTTGGGATAAGCCTTGAAGGGTGGTATGCATCAGATTTGCCCCGAAAAATGACAGTGGCACGAAACATGCCTGGGTTTGCTAGCGTCAGGGGACGCGTGCCCTCCCATCCTTTGACTTCAAGCAATAATAGTGAACCAGTTAGGGCCACCAACCCGTTCTCATGTATTCGGGCATCTATCACACCCATTTCTCCAGCCTCGTTGCCGAGAGAGTATTGTTGATAGTCGCCTTGCAAGTCATACAGGCGATACGTGCCCTCTTCGTTTAAGATGGCCAGGCGCTCGTCCACTGTCCATCCGAATCGTATTATCTTCCCCTGATCCCACTGAACAGCACAGGTAAGCAATAGCTCAGGTATGCATGAAGAAATATCCACACTGAACAGGAGCAAGCCTTCGCCTGCAGGAGAGTATATTTGGATTTGAGCCTTGTTATTGCTGGGGTGAACGTCCCAACGCGATAAGTTTCGTATGGTCGCGCATAAGCGCTAGATATCGCCGTCAGAGGCACGCCGAGGCAGGGCAGAACGCAAAACCTATTGGGCCGCCATGACGGCATCCAGCGACGATGTAGTCGCTGAGATTGGGCAATTTTCCAGGTATCGAGTAGAGCTGCTGGCGTTTGTAAAATGTCTTGCCATCCTGCATTATCTGCCATCTTGAAGATGGACGTTCGGTCATTTGAGCCAAGAACACGCAGAGGTTGCGGAGAGGTGTGCGGTTCCCAAAAAGGAAAGTGCGCTGGTGCAGCTGTCATGTCATTCGATTCCCAGTCGTTCACATTTCCTCCCTTGTTAATAGAAGGACTTGAAAAAAAAGTCACGACTCTCAAGTACCCGGATCGAAAACAGGTCTTTCAAGGGAACAAGGTACAGGTACATTGCATCAATCATATATTACATTGTGTTTGAAGCATGGCGTATAAGCAAATGTTCAGCATGGGCCAAGTACGAAGGGCTAAGATATAGAACAACAGCGAAGGACAAATTGAAGTCGAAAGAAAAATGCAAATCTGGCGTTCAAAAATGTGCAATACTCTTAGTCTGCAACAGCAATCTGCCTTGGATGCACACGTCGCAGGGTGAGTTCCGCGCAAGGGTACTCGTGTCCACCGTTGTCACCGTCGCACGGCGTCTCGCCTGGAATGGCGGACGTGGTTGTGTGCGTGGAAGAGGTCGAGGTGAGAAACTACTCGACGAGGAGGAGTTGGCGCTCAAAGAACTGGAGTGCACTGTGGAAGATGGAGCGGAAATGTTGGGGTGCGCACTCGAGGAGCTAGAGTGCGGGGCGGAGGATGAGCTCGAGTAGGCCGCAGAGCATGATGCGAAGCTGCTCAGGGGAGTACTCGAAGAGCTTGTGTGAGCCGAAGAGGAGTTCGAGTGAAGCCCAGAGGACGAGGATGAGCGGCTAGGGTAAGCGCTTGACGAACCACTGCTAGAGTGCGCTGCGGAAGAGGAGGCGGAGCTCCTACGGTGCGCACTCGAGGAGCTAAGATGTACGGAAGAGGGGCTTTAGTGCGACAGAGCTGGAGCTGCTGAGCGCACTGCTGGATGACGCGATGTGAGCGCTGCTTGAAGACGCAGGACGCGAAGCAGAAGAATTGCTAGTATACGGTGCAGAGCTGCTTGCATGCGCACAATACGAAGCGCTGCTCGAATGGGCTGTCGACGAGGAGCCGAGGCGAGAGACAGAAGAGGACGAAGAGTGGGCCGCAGAAGAGGACGTAGAGCTACTCGAGTGGGTCGCTGACGACGAGCCAGCGAGCGAAGCCGAGGCTTGCGTGCGAAGAAGACGCTGCAGAGCTGTTGGCGTGGCCGATGAAGACGACGACAGTGCCGCAGAAGAGGATACGGCGTTGCTGGAATGCTCAGCGGACGAAGAATTGGCGCTCGAAGAAGGCGCGGAGAGAGGAGCCGACGAGGGACTGTTTGCGTGCAATGCGAGACTAAAATACGTTGAACATCATAACGCGGAAAGAGATAAAATCAACCACCCACCCTTTTGTGCAACCAATCCCCAGCATTTGGCTAGTGTGCCGGAGGAACTGTACGCCAATAAGTGGGGAAGATCAACCGAGAATCGCCATCCCCAGACGGCTCGACGCAGCCCGTAGCGAGCAGCTTTTCTGCGAGATGCCGAACGTGGGGAACGTGGCCGGGTCCAGAGAGGAGAAGAAAGTGAGACAGAAGTTTCTGGTGATCGGTGCGGTTTACTTCCGCGGCTGTATGTTAGGGACCTGTTACTCGTTGTAGCGTGCAACATTGAACAGAAGGGGCGGCTTGTAGCTTGAATATGAACCCAGTGGCCTTGACTCGGACTCTTGAGCACGGGAAATACGCAGGGGTTATCGAGGAAAGTCGACGTAGGTGAAAAAATCCAATGAGACAGTCAAGATGAAAGTAGTGCGAGAGATGAAGGCAGACGATAAGTACCTCGGGCCGGACGAGTACGCGTTGCTTGCAGCCCAAGTCTGTGCCAAACAAGGACCGGCTCAACACCCAAACTCTCAAAAAAAAACCAGTGGGGACAAAAAAAAGAGTGTGTATTTGACAATTGTTGTTCCATTGAATTTGAGCCTTCCGTGGCTGTATGTATGTAGTAGGATGCGGTAAAAATATACAAATGATACAGCACTTTTCAAAGCAATATAATGATGTCTAACGAATGCGGGGGAGATAAATTCACAAGGAGTGAGATAGCAGTAAGAAATTCAAATTATCCGCAGGGGAACTCTTGCCCGGAGCTCGTCCTGGCCGAAAAGAACGGAAACATCCATATAATACTAGGAGAATTTATTAGCATTGAATTGGACGAACGTTGGAAGCACGGAAGCAAAACCGACCTTTACAGATACACCAGCCCAGTCAATGCTCGGAAGCATGTCACGGTTAAGTGGAATCTTGGATTTGTGAAGGCCGTCGGGAAGCGCCTGCAGCACGGGGTGCTCTTTGCCGCTCTTCTGCTGATGCCGCGGCCGCTTAGGAAATCCGATGCACATGGAGGAATGCACGGTCTGCGTAGACGAAAACGCAGTTTGCGTGGGCAACCGGGGAAGGGGTTTCTCTCGCAATTCCGGGTCGTCGAGATGTCGCGGCGACCACGGAGATGTCCGCGACCTTACGCGTTTAAGAAGCTTAGTGCGGGGTTGGTGAAATGACGAGTCTGACGACTCTTCGCTAAGCGGTGTCTGGGGCGGAGTGATAGGCAGGACGGCGGGCTCCGTGATAGTCACTTGGCTGAAGACAGAAATGGAGATCGTGGCATCGGAAGCGATCTCCCGAGCGACGGTTGAGGATCGCGGTGTTGTTGTGAAAACGACGAAATACGGAATAGAGGAAGCGCGAGAGAATGTAACAGTTGTCGGCAATGTAACCTAAAGCAGGTTTTAGTCAAAAGGCGGACATCGGGTATTGGGATCACTTACCGCACATCGAAAAGAAATTGGTCGGTCAGTTTTGAGAGGCATTTCAAGCCAAGAACTGAATCGGCTGACAAGCCATCCAATGAATGAAAGTCAGGTCTGGGTGTAGAACAATGGGGACCTCCAAACTGAGACAGACATCAGCAAATCAATGCGCTCTATTCGGAAATGGACCTACAAGGAAGGATTTTCGGTGATATCGGAGGATTCCCAGGTCGCAGAACTTGGTAAATGACTTCGAAGGGCGCACATTGAGGGTCCGAAGAACAGAATGTGGGAGGTAGTTCTTCGTGCAAGCGGTCACTCTGGGTAACTCGAAGGAAAAGGATAGACCCGCGGCTCCAGCACCATGGATTTAATGTTGGAACCACTTGGTCGTCTCTTTATGACGAAAACATCCCGAAAGGCTGACCGCGGAGAACTGGAGTCGGACGAAGACACTTGTATAGCCTTCGACGAAGAAAAGAAAACATGTCTCCGCTTTTCGGGGAGTCGGCCATAACTGTTGTCACCGTGTTTCTCCGTGGAATCGTACATAAAGGCGCCCTCAATCTAACGGCACGTAAAAAAAAAGTCAAGGACAGCGTGAATTTACTCACGGATATGATAAGGCGGCCAGACTGGCAGCTTGGGTCAAGAATGAGCTTGCCGCCCACAACGTCGTTGTGTCCAAACACTGGTAGCGTATGGTTCGCGCTCCAGGGACTGGGCACCACCTTCACATAGGGGCTGTAGAGTAAAAGCTCCATCTGCAGCGACCTGCCAAGAGCCTGAGGAATTTCGGGAGGACAGTGGGAAGTAAACTCACCGGTAACTCGAGACATGAGAGTACGACGGTACCGATAGCGCAGGCATGCTAGAGGGCGGCATGGCGTCGCTTTTCGCCCTGCTGCGAACACTACGCAGACTGCTTGGAGGTGCCATAGCGGAAATACTGAAGTAGTAGCAGGGACGCGACCCTTGGAATTATTATACGTCGCCGTATATGTACTGCGCTCATCAGAAAGTGATGTTACTTAAGAAGAAGGCTCAGAAGGCTCGGTACCAAGATTCCGGTTGTGTGGTGTTCACATGGCTTGTTGTCGCTTAACAACAGATCGGGGTCAGTTAGTCGGCCATATGTCGTTGATCCTTAGCAGGATCATCGATCGTGTGCAGTGCTCCGGAGTCCGAATTATGAGCAAGGGTCATAACTGGGTCATACTGGTCACTGTACGTCTCGTTGAGCGCCAAGAATACGGAAAACATGGCTCGTGGGGGGTCCGCAATGCACGAATACACGCGAGAATTTTCTTCCGCTTTACTCACATAGATTCATAGAAGACTTTCGGAATGTTGAAACTTTTCTTATTTTGGGCGTGAGTTGCGGAATTGAACTGAATTCGAACAGAAGTTCATTTTAAGTTCAAGGCAATGTTGACGACGGTGACTTCATACTTAACGAAGTTTGTTCGGTTTGAAGTCGAATTCCGCACGCTGGGAAAAAAGGCCGGCCTTTTCACTTGCCCGCAAATACCGACGGCAGAAATGGAATCTTGAAAAGATCTTGAAGCAACTCGCAGGAATTCGAAGACGGACGTCTCGTCGAGAGTCGACATCGCTACGGACGCGGATTGGACGCTGCCATTCACTCCCAGTCACCTGCCGGAATCTTGCAAACTGAGGGAACGAAAACCCGAGCACGACAAGCGCACCTGTTACTGTACGCCCCTAACAGCAATCACTTGCCAAGGAAAAGGCGCATCAGTGATAGTAGAATATGACAGGTATGACACATATGAGAGTGCTGAGTGTTGCGGGAGGTCAGGAGAGGCGAGGCGAGGGCATCGGGGAAGGATTAGAAAAATCAGTACGTTCTTTCAACCAGTTCCTTACCCAGACTCAGCCATTCGAGCTTCGAACGGGACAGGGTCGCGCTATCGCTGAAAGTCACTTGCCAGGGATATCACCGCGCCATCACGTTAACTTTCAAGCAGCAACGCCACCGATAATTGCCGAAAAGGTCCTGGCTAGCGCAGATTATGCTAGGCTGTTTATGTAGTTCGACAGTTGGAAATTTGTGGGTAAAAGTTGACCTGCGGGTCTCGAGGAAGGCACAGGGGTGCACCGCGTTTAATTGGATAAAATGAAATTCCACTTGGTAACCTTGACAAGTCTTTGGTAGTGGGGGAAGGAAGGATTTGCTACTTGTGGAGCTAGACGGCGTCGATCCGAATAGAAAATGTTGGGCACCAGGATCGAACGCGGATTGAACGCGGATGTGGTGGTTCAAAGCAAAGAACGAATGATGTCACGCACCGGCATCCATGTAGTTGCCGGTCTTTATTCGGATTCCTCTTGAGCAGATTGCAAGATGGTATTCAAAGTCATCATCACAGGCATTTCTCCGCCGAATTCACGCAATACCACACTTACATGAAGTATCAGGAGCATCTGGAGTCCTTGGATCCGCCGTACGGAAAGCCTTTACAGCTGCAGCAACCATCGAAGTTCTCGCTCTCGCGCACTCGCGATCTGGCGATGGGCTAACACAGTTGGATCTGTTGAATGAACCCGAAGTAGAGCGCGTCTACCGGGACTTCAAGCCCAATTGTGGGTCATCGCGTTCTATGCCCGTCGAGGCCTCTGTCTGAGGCATCTCGCAGGGGTCATCCATTGTGCGGCTGAGCGCAGGCCCGACGTCGCTGAGAAGGTGTGGAGTTCAAACAAAACAGACAACAACCCTTCATTCATGTTCCTCTTTCCAGGATCCGGAAGGCGCTCAAAAGGTAGGACAGTCGCACAAGGCACACCTAAACTGACGCGCTCAAGCTAAACGCCGGCGTCCCAGGGCATCTCGCACAACTTGCCAAGTCACTCAAGTTCACATTGGTTTACATATCCACAGGCAAGATTCTACCCATTTTCTGTTTGGAAAATTTGAGCTGACATTCGATGTAACCAGACTACGTTTTCGACGGGACATCACCTCCGTATGCTCCTTCCGCGCGCCCCAACCCGCTGCAGTTGTATGGCAAGTCCAAGCTAGATGGAGAACTTGCGATACTCGGAGTTGAAGGAGCCACCGCTGTCATCTTTCGGGTTCCGGTGCTGTGGGTGGTCCCTTCATTAACTAACTGTAATTTGGAATTCCATGTTCCTGATTCAGGTACGGACCCGCGCCGAATAATTCCGACACAGCCGTCAATATCCTCGTCGACGTCGTGCAAGACCGGTCTGGGAAAACCTACAAGATGGACCACTACGCTACGCGCTACCCCACCTGTACCGTCGACATTGCGAATTTCCTCGTCAAGCTCTCAGGTATCTATCAATTATGATTCTTCGTGATGAATTTCTAAGACCACATTGTAGGATACAAGAAGCCCATCCCGCCCATTCTGCACTACTCAGGCGCCGAGCCCTTCACGAAATACGAGATGTGTCTCATCTTCGCGCAGATATTGGGCCTCCCGCACAGTCACATCATCCCCGATGCCGAGCCGCCATCCGGCGCTGGAGCTACGACGCGTCCGAGAGATTGCAAGTTGTACACGACAGAGACCGAGGACCTTGGGCTGGAAGATGGTCTCGGCTTGTCGCTTTTCGAGGAGTGGTGGACCGAATACCTGAAGAAATAAATGTACCGCTGTATTATTACACAATAAATGTACTTCTATATAGCGAGGCACGAGCGTGTATAGAGCGTCTGTCTACGAGAGACTAAAATGTACTGAGTATTCCTATGTCCATCGCGGCAAAGTGTGTGCGCGCGAAGTTACAAATCCTATCCTATCCCTATGGATGGATGTATAGTAGGTTTATTTTGTATTCAACCTTTCGATGGCGTCTTTGGCAACAGTAACACCTTCGTCCACGCCGAAGGACTTCGATTGTTGTAGTGCCGCCTTGAAGAATGAGCGGGCACGTTCATGATCTCCAGCTAACTAAATTTCAGCTGTCAGAAACAAAATATCGACGGATGCGAGATGCTTACTTCACGGAGCATCCCCGCATTGAACAAAGCGGCACAAAGAGCCAGCTCGCAAATCGGGATTGGTTCTTTCGCATTCTTTCTCGCCGACTGCAATAGCGAAAGTGCTTTCTGGGCCCACGTTTCCGCATGTGTTTGCCTTTCAGGTGTGACGTCCCCTCGCACCAAAAGTTCTGCGATATTGTTCATTAGGTGCGCTCCTGTTGAGAATAATCACTGGTTAGCTAGACAAACGGATGTTGGCTGTAAATTTCACCACCTTGGCACATATCTTCCGGCGGAGGTTTACCTCATCCTCTGGGACTAGTAAAGAAATTCCTTGCATATACAGGGGTATTGCGTATCTGCGTCTCGCGATCAACTCCAAATTCCTGTGGGCCCAGTAATAGCCTCACTCTAATTTTCCTGCACGTCCATAAAAGTCCCCGAGCTCCTGGAGAGGCACACCAACGTCCGTCTTGCTGACCCAACTCGGCAATTTCAGTTTGAAAAAGTCCAACGGTTGGGAATCGTCTTCCCGGTTATCCAGGAGGAGCTTCAGCACTTCCTCAACAGCAAAGACTAGGATTTTTTCTTCTTCCTCCACCGGTAACCCACACGGCCAGCGAGCTGGCCGAGCTTCACCGCAAGAGACACAGCGCGCAACCGCTCTCTTCCACTCAGATGCTCGTGGGAGGCATTTCGGATTAGGTCGAGAGCATCAGAGTACAACGCAAAGGCCTCTCGCGGCTTTCCATCCTCTTCCAACTCACCCGCCAGATCGATCGCTATTCCGGTGATTTTGAGGTATGGCTCAGTCTTGAAAACCTCGAGGGGAAGGGTCAGTGCGGTGTCCCATGCTCTGCAGTCCAGTGCATCAGCTACGCTGCGGAAGATGTTCAGTACATTTGCCGTACTTGCGCTTATAGTATGCGCTGGTCTCAAGGTCGCCTTTGTTCTTCGCGCCAATGCCGCGCTTCAGGTCGACGCGTACCTCGGCCGGGTACAGATCCCGCCAATTCGTATAAGCGTTCCAACTGCGAGTCTCAGAGCTCGGTAGTACTCATAATATCTGAGGAAGCGCACCCAGCGTATGCTAGCGCCGTTGCCCCGAGCGTGCCCAAACACACGGTCGCGATCCATATTTTGTTCCGGGGTTGGGGAGGGGGTTCGGTAGATAAGCGTCTCAGGCAGTATCTATATGGGTTAGATGCATATGGACGCTGAGGCAGAGACCGAAATTGGGTGTATCTGAGTGTTCGGGAACGAAGCATCGCGATTGGAACCGAGTGCTCGCAAGCGATTGATTGGCGGGTGGCGATGCACACGGATCACAGACCGGTCTTCCGAGTCGGAGCCGCGTCTCTTCGACTTGGCAGTGGTCTTGCTTCCAAGGCAACGACACAGAACGATGCTAGCCAGTACATATAATGCTCACAGTACAATTTCACTGTAGAGATCTCGACCATTGCAATAAAGAATAATCATGTGCGGCTGGAAATCATGCAAAGACAGATATACATTAGATTGGTCGCTAGTACTAAACTAGAAAGAAGTTGATTCTTGCTCGAGGTAATCCGAAATACGAGAGAGTCAGTTTCACCGAGATGAGTAGCATTGAAGTGATTGTTCAACAACAAGATATGATACAAGGCAAAATTCTTCCTCCCCAAGGAGTCGAGAGTGGAGTGGTCGATATGGAGAATTACGAAGGTAAAATCAAGGGTTGACGGGGAAGACACTCCAGGAGGAATCGTAGTATTAGCGGGCAGATACGTCATGCTTCGATCCGTACATACATTTTTTTTCGTCGCCCGTTGTCTAGTGCATGCACAAAAAGGGCATGAAGCGAAAGTGGGAAGGCGAAACCCACTGCCTTTTCCGTTTCCCTTTCTTCCAATCGTACTTTTGGTGCTTCCCACTGGCTCGAGCCCATAGGCCACATTTGAGCGGTATGTCCGCAGCACCTGGTGGTGCAATTGCGTTAGTATCGTATTGCCGGTATGGGCTCCGCGTGAATCGTCTCTAGGTCGACCGCTTGATCGACCGCGTCGTCCATTTCGCCTATGAGCACACTGGTACGGGCACAACGCTGGGTCAATAACTGTGATTTGACTCTCTGAGGCTAGGATACGCACATCATGTCGCCTTTTACAAGATACAGTCCAAGAGGTACTTCCTCCACCCCGACATCCATGCTGTATATCCGCTCCTTCGAGTCCGAGAGCACGACGTTTGATTTCTGGTCAAAGCCAGCCAGCACGCCCTAAAGATCGCGCGCGTTTGTTTCGGTGGTAATGGAAGAAGTGTAACGGGAGAGCGCACCACAATCACGCGTCCATCTTGCAAGATCACGATGACACGTCCTGTGGTATGCGTCGTGTCAGGATTGGAGAACGATGGTAGGCCTGAGCTCACGGTCAACGTAGCCCTGAAGGCTGGACATGACGGCGTTGGCCTTTTGAGGTTTGACACACGTGATCTGAACGCTATTGCTCTCTGCAACAAGCATGTCCAAACAGAGTCTCATTGTTTTTTCTCAACTTTTTAGGGAAAAAGACTACCGAACCAGAAAAAATGTAGAGTACGCTTGGTGACATTCCAGGACTATGCCATGGGTTTTCCACCTTTTCCCCGCGCGCAGGGGTATACTTATTTGCAAATCTGGCCTCATGAGTCCTTGCATGAGTCTCTAGGCTCGTAGTAAGTAGAGCCCATTGGTCCCGGCTGAGACCCGCTACTACGCACCCTGTTA
The DNA here is from genome assembly GCA_029281435.1 of Mycena haematopus. Lineage (NCBI taxonomy): Eukaryota > Fungi > Basidiomycota > Agaricomycetes > Agaricales > Mycenaceae > Mycena > Mycena haematopus. Next base: position 26,613 of record JARJCV010000001.1, read on the forward strand.
CTTATTACATCAGTTACCCATTTCATCTGTTTGCTATTTTACCTACACTCGTTACCATTCCCTGGCAACGATGCTCACGGACTATTCCGAGTTAAACTTCACACATTCAAACACTACCTGCGGGAACCCAAATATCATTCTCCGGTACCGTCAACGGATCGCGGAGCTCACTTACTCGTTCTGATTTTAGAAACTTCTCAGAAAGAGAAGGAGCCCTGAAGCACCAAGGTTTGCGTACCCTGCCTCTGAGTCTGCGCGATGTGAACATTCGCAAGCAACTTTTCTTGAGCCTAAAAGGATGGGTAGCCGTAAAACGAGTCTCGGTCGAGTTGAAGGGATCTCTCAGGCACCTTCGGGCTAGCAATACACTGAATAAGCACCACTTTAGCACGATGTATGTAGCCTTAGTCTCAGTAGCGTCCGCGTCTTGTCTCGGTGCGCTAACCTGACGTCGCCAGGTCCGTAGAGGGTCGAGTCCAGACCAGTGTCCTTGAAGAAGGTTCAACTGCGGTACCGGTGTATCAGATAAGGAATACCCGAAGCACCAAGGTTCAAGCGCATTCTGCCTCTGAGGATTGCGGGAACGATAGATATTTCAGGCATCTCCGCGTCCGCAAGATGCCGCGAATTTCAGCCCAGTCCTGAGTTTGCAATAGTGTCTTGTCCGGACGCCGCCAAGTTCCAACAGCCGCGCGCGGGCTGTCCTCACCGTACAAGTCCCAAAGATATGGTCGATGTAGGCTCGTTCAGATCACGTATACGATAAACCGTTGAGAGCAACGTTGCTGTTGGTTGGACTTCTGTAGATTGTGTCGGACTTGTCAAGAAAAGAGCCGTAAGCGAATACAGGTCCAACAGAAGTTGGCTACCATCTCGCTAGATTAAACGCCGAGCTAATAGGGGGCGGAAGCAACTGGTGGCTTCGTTTCGGAGCCGTGTAACGCGAAAATTTTCTTTCGGGTGCAGCGACGAGAGGAATTTTGGTGCAGTTTCCAGTTCCCAGACCATCGGTGTGAAAGGCGAACGGAAGGAACGTTTACTGCACCGCCACATTTGTTGCCTAGTCGGGTTACAGTCTCCGTCAACATCTGGCCACCTTTTGGCCACAACCTCCTTGCCTTCCCACCACCACCACACTCGTTGACCTGCTCTTTAGCTGTATCCATGGCTCTCAATCCAGAAGAAGGTAAACCGGAGGAGATGGTCTCGCTCGCGTCCATGAAAGATGGGCTGCCAGCACAACCTTCGCTTTCGGCCTCTTTACCTCCCCCCGTCTCTGCCGCTTCAAAAGCAAAGCCAAAGGTCACTACCGCTGTTATAATTCCCATATGGATGGCCTTTTCTGTCTCCGTCATTCTCTACAACAATTATCTGTACAAAGAACTCGACTTCCAGTACCCTGTATTCCTCGTAACATGGCATCTTACCTTCGCCGTAAAAGTCTCGTCTAGGCGCCTTTTTCGCGAGACTCACGTGCTACTGTAGGCCATTGGCACCCGTGTATTACAGCGGACGACCAATCTCCTCGATGGCACGAAGGACATTAACATGAATAGAGACATGTTTCTCAAGTCCATCCTCCCAATCGCCCTGCTGTTCAGCGGTAGCTTGATACTGAGCAACTCAGCCTATCTCCATCTCAGCATCTCCTACATCCAAATGCTCAAGGTGCGCCGCCCTTTTTCATGGATACGCCCGCGCTTAATGGGTCAATGATCAACTCCCGCATCAGGCATTCAACGCAGTTGCGGTGCTGCTCATCTCATGGGCCTCGCGCATCGCAGAGCCCAACCGCAGGCTCGGCATAATCGTGCTCATGATCTCCTTCGGCGTCGCGCTCACGTCGCGCGGCGAGGTCGAATTCAACCTCCTCGGCTTCATCATCCAGGCCTGCGCCGTTGTCTTCGAAGCCTCGCGCCTCGTGATGGTCGAGATCCTCCTACACGGCATGAAGATGGACCCGCTCGTGTCGCTGCACTACTTCGCCCCCGTCTGCGCGTTCTTCAACCTGCTCATCCTTCCGTTCACGGAGGGCTCCAAGCCGTTCTACGAGCTCGCGCGCCTCGGGCCGCTGATCCTCATCAGCAATGCGTTCGTCGCATTCTTCCTCAATATTGCGGCGGTCTTCCTCGTTGGCGTTGGGAGCGGTCTCATATTGACACTCGCCGGTGTACTTAAGGTGCGCGTCACTCTTACTGGCGGGAGTTAACGCTGAGTGCTGCATAGGATATCCTCCTCATCACGGCCTCCGTCGCCCTCTTCAGCGCTCACGTCTCGCCACTGCAAGTCTTCGGTGCGTCTTCGCCGCCATCCCCATTTTTATGTCACACATCTAATTCGCATGCGGAAACAGGCTACTCAATTGCGCTTGCAGGCCTCGTCCTGTACAAGACCGTAGGGAACAAGTAGACCTCTTGCTATGCCGTGGTATCGAGTCGGATTTGGAAAACGGACCTGGATTGATTGGATTTAGCTATAGACGACTAGTATAATGCTGCTGTTTAGTTTCACGGTCGTGCACACTTACATTATTAGAAAGAGATTGGCTGGGGCCCGTCCTGTGCGAATATCCATGATGTATTCTAACATACGGGAGGCCGCTGCAGTCCCATTGAAGAAACATAGTCCCGATTGAAAGACATGGCGTACGGTCCCGGATCCCGAGTAATAGACTTCCGCAAAAATGTGTGGATTGTTCCGCAACGTGGGTAGAGGTCGAAGACGAGAAGGTGAGATGGGAATAGGAAGGAGATTATTCTGGGAAGCCCTCCGGATGTTTGCGAAGAATCGTCGGGGGCCATGTTCGAAGAATCGTCGGGGCCTTAGCCGACGCTGACGACGATGGGAAAGCGGGGATGTGGACTTCCATTGAAGAGAAAATCACAGCGAAAAAGCACCGTGCATCGAGAATTGAAGAAGGAGGATGGCCACGGGAATTATTCTCATGGACGAGGGAAGAAAATTGCTTTTCATTTGCCCACGATGCTAACAGCGGATATGGTTCGTCCATTCTACCAGGTCTTTGAATGCCCCGCCCCGTCATTGAACGGCCGTCGCGAGTACTGCAGTTACTGGTAGAATATGGCCTGCCAGGCTGGTCTATGCATGGCTGAGACGTTTGCTAGCCTCCGACTAGCCAGGCCAAGTCATTTCCGCCAACGTCGCGTGCAGCCTATACCTCTGCCTTCAAGGACACGTTTTTTCGCTTCTGCGTGGTCCTGGCGCTCCTGGCTCATCGGAATACGCACTGTTGAAGTCTTGGCCAAACTCCCGCCATCCTTGATAGTCTCCGACATTTCAGGGAAAGGCTTGTGTCCGTCGTGCACGGTTTACGTCGGACCTTCACTACAAGGCTTTCTCCTCGACGCTGCGGCATCTGTTGTTGATCTTGTGGTCGGAACTCGACTCGGGAGGGCGACCTTTACGGGATTTCAACCACAAATCCTAGCCTTGCCCAGACCAGTTATATGCCCAAACGACACCACGACGCAGCATGGCGGTGCACAGGAAGCCGGTGAGCTAGGTCGACGTCTTGAAGATGCTTGTGTTGAACGGAAATCCCCTTCGGGGACTCAATTGAGTATTCATCTACGAGGCTCTGTGATCTGCAGCATAACATACTTATGGAACGGAGCTCATGTGCTGGACAAATTATCCACGGCCATCGGAATGCTGAGTGAGCGGCCGCGGCAACTACTTCGTTCCTTTTCTACCCATGAAATTTTACTGATGATCTAGAAAGGGTCCCCACATGTCTGCCTCTGCCAGCGCTTGGCTTCATCGCGAACTCTCTAAAGTGACGTCTGCGCCTCCCGTTGCCCCAATGGTCTCTGCTGCACGAGCATCTGGTTCTTCTTCACCACCAACTCGCGTCTCCCCGCCTCGCAGACAGCCACCCGGCCTCCATGACCTGTGTACAGAGAAGTCGAATCCAGCGACGCAAAACATCGACCAACTCAATACGCTTGAAATGTGTCGCCTCATAAACGCAGAAGATGCGCAGGCCGCATCAGCCGTCGCGGAGATTACTCCTGCCATTTCAGCGGTGATCGACTGCATTACCGAGCGAATGCAGGACGGAGGGCGGCTGTTGTACATGGGCGCAGGCACGAGCGGACGGTTCGTTTCCCCTCACAGATACTTGCGGGATGTTTATTAAATGTACGTGTGGTGCAGAATTGGTGTGCTCGACCTGGCCGACATGCCTCCGTCGTACAATGCCGACCCGATGCGGTACATTGCCCTGGCTGCTGGTGGGGATGTCACACTGCGCACCGCACGGCCGTCCGTCGAAGACTCGCGCGCAGCGGGCGCCGCCGACTTCGGATCGCTACTCCCCGACGCGCAAGACACCCTGATCGGCATCTCTGCGTCGGGTCGCACACCATACGTGCTTGGCGCGCTGCAAAGTGCGCGCGCACACGGGCTGCTCACGGTCGGGCTCGTACACACGCGTCAGAGCGCTGTCGTCCTCGAGGGTCAATGCGACTACGTGCTCGAGTGCGTCGTCGGCCCCGAAGTCATCTCCGGTAGCACGCGCCTCAAAGCGGGAACGGCAACAAAAATGGTATGTGCGAACAACATTGTATTGTACAACGCGGTGGCCCCAGGTTCGCCTAACTTTTTGAAACGAAACAGATACTAAACATGATTTCGACGGCGGTCCAAATAAAGCTCGGGAACACGTGTGGAAACTTGGTGCGCGCGTTGTCTCCTTGCACTCCGGGTCGCTTACCACTTTGCTGCGATGAACTGCAGATGGTTAACGTTCACCCGTCGAACATGAAATTCGCCTCGCGCGCGCGTAGCATTATCCGCAACCTTGCGGGGCAAGTTGCTGGGTCACGCGCAGAGGCCTACTCCGGTGGGTAACATAATTTTATCTGCCGTTGGGTGCGTTATTGAATGGAATCGTGATATCGCCACAGACGACGAGCTCGACGGCGTCATCGCGCGCTGTGGTGGATCTGTCAAGCTCGCGGTCGTCGTCGTTGCCTCGGGGTGGGGCGTCCCTCTCTGTATTGACGCCCTCGAGCGCCGCGGGGGATCGCTTCGGGAGGTCCTGGAAGACGTGCGGTATGAGACCGTCGTGCGGGTGTTCGTCTGACCAGAGCCATCGAACTGCTTGAACTTGGGCGATATAGTCTTACTAGAGCACAGCTGTCGTTGTTCGAATTGCTCTCTAATTTGCTGTCTGTGCTTACTCGCACCTATTGTAGAATGAGTATTAAATACTGTATAATTTATATCCCTATTATACCCAGGCACTCGCGACAGAAACAATCCGTGTCACGGACTCCAAAACACGATAGTGTGGATGCTGAAGATTGGGATAGAAACTTATCCGGCTTGGCCAGAAGCTGAACGAGGGGAGTGGCGTTGAAGAGTCGATTGCGACGTCGGAAATGAGGCGTAATCCACTACCGTTGGTTCCACCGACTCAGTCCGAGTCCGGTTCAGACAACTCAGACGAACTTGTGCTGTCCATCTGCGGTCCGCGCTCGCCGCCGCGCCGTTCCTTGTTGCGATCCACGATGGCGTACTCAGGGCCAGCATCCATTTTCCGTTTCTTCACTGCCTCTACTACATGCTTGATGCCATTGTGCCGGGCAGGGTCTTTCGTTGCCTTCCAGATCTCGTCGTTCAAGGCGGTCTTGAAGATGTGGAGCAGCCAGTCATGCCGTTCTAGAGCGAGCTGCCTTGTTACCAATTCTTTGGCTTCTGCTTCGTCTTCAGGCGAATCGGGCACTTCGTACCGGTCCACATATCTACGTCCGATCTTGGCGAGAAAGGCAAGGAACTGTGGAGTTTCGAGCTGGAGTTCTTGAGCGTTTTGTCGATATGTGCGGATAAAATTCCTCTTTGATCGAGGGTCATCAAATTGTTTTAGAAAGCCCGTCCGCGCCTCTTCGGAGGCTTGATTAGGAGCATAGCGGACGGCAATCCAGAAAAGGAGAAGGGCAAAGGACTCGATGTCATCGCCCACGTTGCGTGTCGGGAGCGGTTCGTCGAACAATCGGGAAGCCATAAATTGACGAGTGCCCTAGAAACACAGTCGGGACGCTTTTCAAGGTCATGAACTTGTTCACGTACTATTCTCTCGTATGCTCTCGCATTTTGGTCTTCTGTGAACCGTGCCAGCTCCCAGTCAATTAAAAGGCCGTGATGAAGACCCTCCCTCTTGACTGTGAGGATGTTTCCGATAGAAATATCTCTGTGTTCGACCCCCGCAACCGTGAATGCGCTGTGGTGTGCTGGCAACACAAAATCCAACTAGAAATGATTCAGAAGGTACACACACACCTTGGAACGCGTCGTGCACGCAACTGACCAGGCCGTGTGTAGATTCGAAGGAGCTGAGAGGTCCGCCGACAACGTCGAACACGATTCTATAATGGATATGTTGTCGAATTGTGGCATTCGCAGGTACACTCCAACCTCCTTGGGGAGGATAGCCGCACGTGTGACCTACGTCCCCCGAGTCGAGCACACCCGGGATGTTGGGAACTCCATGCCGATGTAGTTCCTCGTAGACCTCGTGCTCGGCATGATACCCAGCCAGCCGCCAAGTGTCTTTGAGTAAGCACTTTTGAAGGGTGTCGCTGCGGACGGCGACAAAGCAGCGCGTCCCGCGACCAACAGGAGGAAGGTGATTGCGAGTGAATGCGTCGGGCACCAAGTATTCGTGGGTACCAACAGCCACACGGTATATGGGGTCGTTCTGAGCTTTAAGGGTAGCACGCACATCCTCCAAGCCTCCTGCGGCCACGCGGGTGAACGTCACGTCAGTCCCGCGCTCCTTGGCCTCTGCATGCGACAAGCGCCAGAAGAATGTTTGCAAGTGTGCAGTGTCTGTGTATTTGAAGGCCTTGGTGATTGTCGTCCCACTGATGGTGTGCCGAAGGAGACGGCAAGTGTCCTCAACTACAATGACACCGAAGCTATGCGAGCGATGCTGCGCTGCCTGCATAGCAGCAAAATACGTAGCAAGTTGGCCACGGGTATCGCGTGCATAACCCGATGATTTCTCTAATCCATCGATTGCATTGCCGAAAGGCTCGTACATGCGCAACGCTTTGACCTCGAGGAAAGATTCCATATCGGAAGCGCGACATAGGTTGTTGTTGGATGCGGGCTGGTCGGAGTAGATACTGATATCAGGTTTAATGGAATGCCCCATGAAAAAATTCGGATTTGGGTCTGCCGAATTCGAAGTATCCACCGCCATCCAACCTGGCTTCAAAAACGGACGCAGTGCAGAGATCTGGATTTTATTTCTTCGAGCTGAAGGATATCGCAGTTAGGACTGAACTGGAACTCACGAGTGGCCGGTACATCTCCGTTTCGTGGGGAGAGGGCACATTCGTGAAACTCTTCTGATCGACATTTGGCATGTTCATGGACGGGTTTGGAAGGTAATTTAAGAAAGTCTTGACGCTGACCAAAGTATACTTCCCGCGCATCTCATGCGCGGCATGAACAAATGCTTCCTCGATATATTCGCCTCCCATGGACGAGTAAGGGAAGCTCGAGCTCAGGTCCGGACGGATGGGCGTATCCAGAGTGTTGGGAGTGGAAGCAGGGTTCGAAGCATTAGGAGGGGTGCTCGGTCTTGGAGGGTCATTCGGTGGATAGAACATGCTTGGAACTTGAATTTGGAACTTGGAAGAACAAAGCTGCCCGAAAGTTCCACAAGATCTGGGAGTTGGGATTGCCACGGAATTTGCCACCATAACTTAGCGGAGTTTGAAAACCTTTGCCCTCTTCATCCCGCTGCGTCGGCGTCGTCCTCACGGTCTTCTCATCAAGCTTCAGGCCTCAGGTGTCGTCTTCGGTAGTCTCTCCTTGTTTCCACCCCTCTGGACTGCCGCCAGCACGCACTTTTGGCAGCGTGCAAGGCGCCATACTGGACTCAGGTCCTGCAGCTTCGTTCTCCCGCCAAATGCATCGGTCCCGCAGCAAGCGGCTCGCACGGATGGCGAGCCACATGAGATCGATACGGACGAGAAGAATGTAGACACAGGGACACTTTCGTACGTCCTTTTGTTATCCCCACCCCCTCGTCGTCAGCGACGCTCCTCTCCCTTCTTTCTATCCATCATCTGTATCATACCACCCTGCCCCCATCCTCATCCTGCCTGCCGCATCCCTCGCGTCAATTCCTCCGACGTACCTTATTCCACTCTCGCCATCCTTGGCGCACACATTGTTTGGATCTTGTTACTGTACGCTACCCCGGGCCGCATCGTCTTCAGTGAGGCCTTTGCCCATAGATACTTACACACATCTTATAAATGTGATTCTTCATTGTCCCCAATGTGTCTTCTTCGCGAGCACGCCGCGCCTTGGCGGATCACTAGTGTTCGTCCTTGGAGTATTTGCACTGTAGGGCTGAGCCGGCCGTTGATGCCGTTGATGGCCTTCAGTTGTTTGTTTGGCAAAATGCTACCATCAATGCCACCGATCATGCCACGGTTCGCATCAATCCCATAGTGTCCCAGATGCTCACGAAAGTTCGACATGAATCTTCAACGACAGTGACCGCGAACTCGCTTGCAATGCTTCCCCTGGCTATAAACTTTGTTCCTGGGGGTTTGGGGCCCTATCCAATCCGTCGAAGCTGCGTACGGTGTTGTGGCCCCGAAAGGGTTTGAAATGGATTCGCCCAAAGCGGACATTGAAAAGCTGCAGTCCACTTCGAATATGGATGATTTCATGGAGAGAGAAGATTGGGCACTCGCGGCGAGAACGAAACGATCCGTGTCACGGACTTCAAAACATGGGTACTTACTGGTGCGCAACATCCGCCACCCCTTGCCTCCCTTCCAACTCAATACGCATCGCACGATTGCAATTATTTAAATATATAAACCGAACAAAGTTCGTACTCATGCGTACTAAGTAGGTGGGATAAGAAATGTGCATTACATTTTCGAGATCTTGCATGCAAAAATAAGCCTGCCTGCCTGCCTGTCCGGACAGCAAAAGCGAAGAAGCCGTCCGTACATCCGAGCACCCACCACCAGTCTACGTGCAATTTTAAATCATCACCTCTTAATAACCCACACCGTTGACCTGAAGAGGATGAGTATCGCAAAGAGGAGGGAGACGGAGGAAGAAAAAAAGACGCACCTTTTCTTTCACCGACGAGATGAACTGCTGGTAGCTCGGCAGGACATCCGCACGATCCTGAATCAACGCGCTAAGTGCCCACAAACGCAGAGGCGGCTCGCCATCCTCCTTCACGATATACAGATGGGGGTAATACACCCCCCTCCGCATCTCGCGCGTCTTCTGCACAATCGCATTGACCCGCTGCGAGAACGGGTTGTCCAGCACCGGCAACGTCGTCTTCCCGCCGCGCAACACCTCGTAGTTTGGCAGGTCAAACACGTCCATGATGAGCTGCGGCACCGCGTCGCGCCCGACCCAGAGGAATATGGTCTGCCCGTCCTCGATCAAGAACAGCCCGTGGCGCTCCAGTCGCTCGGATGTGAGGGGCAGCGCAGGGGGCATGATCACGCCTTTCTCCCCGACGGTTCCCGCCTCCGGAGGCATCGTGTGGAGGGAGTAGAACGTGGGGTAGAGATACGGGATCAGCAACTGCGACGGCAACGAGGTCAGCAGCGCCTGCGAGTACGCCCTGATGTCCGGTGGGATCTGTGCGCTCTGCCGGATACCGACCTGTTTGTTTTTTGCCCCTAGCATTAGTGTCGGTCAAAACAAGAAGGGACAACGCACATTCTTCAGCAAGCCCAGCACAAGCACAGGAAGCATCCGAAGATTCTCTGCCAGCGCAAGCTGCGCGCTCGCCCCCGCACCTGCAGCCGTCATGCTGCTCTTGTACGTGATGAAAATATCAACAAGCTTCTTGAATATGTAGTCGCGCGCGTCCTCCAGCTTGTATGACAGCGAGCGCTCGACGGCCTTGTTCGCGAGTAGTGTAGCGATCGCGATTTGATCAGCCGACGCAAACACCTCCGAAAGGTTGCTCGTGGTGGGGTACGCTGTCGTGATAACACGGAGACGCCGCTCGCCGAAGCAGGTGGTGTGCAGCATTCCTGCTTGCAGTACGACAAACGGAGCCGTCAGCGTGTCCTCGATGTCGATCTCAATTGCGTAGGACTGATTCTGCGGGACTGTCGGCATCGCAAGCAAGTCCGTCGACCGAACAAAGAAGTTGCCGTGGAACGACGCCATGCGCAGCCCTGGATGTTTCGTCAGAATCGGGCACGAAGAAGGGTGGAAGTGTCCAAGTATGACTGCGCACCTCTTGACGCCCGCACACGCGTGATGCACTCCAGCATTATTGGCATCGCGATGACTTCCCCGAACTCATGCGCAAACTTGAGCGCGTCCTCGGACCGTGCAGCATTGAAGGCAGGATAGTAGTACGTCTGGCCGGTGGTATAATGCGGAATATTGGCTAAATCAAGGTAAGCTGATGCTCGCGTACACGCGTAGAAATAACGCACCGAGACTGGCCACGTCTTGATACCCAGAACTGAAGAGGAACATATCCACAGTAACTTGTGCCCTTGAGCAATCGATAGCGAACGTCTTGTAGAACGAATTTGCCGCTTGGAGTAGCGACGACTCCTGTACCCAGATCAGTGACTACTTTGATATCAAGACAAGGCCCGCACCTTCGAAGTACCGAGAATCTTGGGGTCTTCCCGGTTTTTTAGCGCACCTTCGCCAACAGAGGGCAAGCTGCACGACAGGGCGAGAATCTTCCCTCCAATCGGCGCCTGCGCAACATTTCAACGGCTAGTACAATGAATTCCACAAAGGACCCACCATCAGCTTCGACCCCGCTTGCATCGCAGGCCCCAAGGCACTCCCGATGATGCTGTTTTCTTGGAACATCTCGCCGATGCGGCTGAGGAGCGACTCCAGCGCGGGTCGCGCCTCCGAGAGATTGACGAGGAGGTCGGTTGGCTTGGGGAGGAACACGTCGTCGATGTCCGACACGACGAGCATGGTTGAATCGGTGCTCCCGGGTGCCATTGAGAAGAAATACAGCGAGACGTCGTAGCAGATGATGCCGACCTTGGTGATCTTATCGTCGTCGGGGATACGGTCGAGGTTCTCGAGGAGGGCGCGCGTCGCGGTCGCGACCATGCCACTCTGGACCGCGGGATGGCTGACGTCGATAAGGAAAACGTAGACGGCGGGCTGCGGCGCGCGAACCATGTACTCGGTTGGCGCGACGAACTCCACGACGGAGTGATTGAGCTCTGCGCGGGCCCATCGGTCACCCGGCTGGTTGCGCGCCTGGTCCCAGTCGAACATCTGCGGCACCTCGTTGGACATATTACACATGCAGCACCGCCAGCGATTCCCGCCGTCGATGAACTGCACGTATGGGTTGATATACATGCGGCAGCGGCGGCAACGCGCGATCACATCGGTGACGAGCGGGATGGGCTCGTCGCCCTCGTCAAGGGTGCGGTACGGCGTGATGACGAGCGCGAGCGGGATCTTAACCTTGCCCAGCAAGGAGGAGGTCGTCGGGATGGCGTTGAGCGTCATGCGCTGGTACGACGGATCAGCAACCGCCGTGGGTGCAGGAGATATGCACGACCCCGGTGGAAGACGGATCTCTGGCGGAGGCTGGTGTAGATCCAGAGGCTCCGGGGGCGATGTGAGCATGTTAATGGTGTTGAGATGGAACTGCTTCTGGCCTGCACCGATGCCCATTGAGCTGAACTGGTTCGCGAGCCCATCAACTGCAGGTTTGCCGCCGTACGCGGGCTGCTGCTGCTGGCCGTATCCCGCGTCCGGCTGGAAGTACGACGGCTGCTGAGCACCTCCTGCTTGCTGCGCCTGGAACTGGTTCTCTCCCGCCAAACCAGGTGTGAAAAGTTGTTGCTGGCCACCACCGACAGCGGGTTGGTTGACAAGAGTAGCGTCACTGGCACCGCCGCTATAATAGCCAGGATCTGCGGCGAGGGTGTCCGTGCTGTAATACGCCTGGGTCTGTCCTGCAGCATACTGCCGGCGTTTTCCTCCATGCGTCGGGGGAGCAGCTGGAGCGACATCTGCGGGGGCAGCAACGGGTTCTACAGGCTCCTCCCACTGGGTATGGCTAGTTGCGGTATCTGCGCAGGCTCAGCATAAAAAGTTCAAACCCACAAATCGATACACACCAATGAAAAGGTAGCGCTGATTAGCTTCGTTCCTGCGAGATGATGGTCAGGAAGAAAACGCGTTGCATTTTCCGGGGTACTGACCATTCAGCGATCCAGCCTGGGGGTAATTGGCCAGGAGAAGCCATGGCGGGAAATGGGAACAAGTCTGATGGACACGCTGGCGGGATCAAAACAGGCGCAAAGAACACGTTGGACGCGAGACTCCAATTACTCGATTGCAATATTACACTCTGATAATTTATTCTATATGGTCCATGTTTCTATTGCAGCCTTTGTTGTAGGGCGGCGATAACCGCAGAAACATCAATCGGGACGACCTCATCTTTCCCTGGGTATGATACTGGCGGGAGTTTGTCACCAGAAAATTCTCTGCAGAACATTAGTCGGTGCATAAAAGAGGAGAGAAAGTTGTACCTGTCATTCCACCATGCAATATAATGCATCCCGACCGACTTTGCAACCAGTTCTTGATCGCGTGCGAACGTCTGAGGCGGGAAAAATTCCATGAGCGTCGCTTGTGATGTGCGCTGCATGTACACGCTATCCAGAAGGTCGCTGTCGTACACTCCAAGTATCACCTGCACCTATTAGTGAATATTTGAAAGAGGCGGACGAGTGAATACTTACAGATGACCGGACAATCGCACGCAGTCTGTCGCTCCACGACGTTTCTTCATCGATGTTCGACACAACGTGCACCTCATACCCCCGGTCACGCAGCTTGTGCAGCGCATCCACAAGCGCCGAGTGGTCCTTGTCACTCAATCGGAGCCCATGCGTGTGGGACTGCCGGTGAACGTAAGTCACGACCTTCTTCGGCGCATCTTGGCCATACGCCTCAAAGTACGTCGCTAGGGTGCGCCGTATAGGCTCCCACCAGTACTCCGACATGCCCTCAAACTTGAACGCCGGCGCGTAGATCGGCTCCTCCCCCTGGGCCCCATATGTTGCCGCCGTCCGATCGGCAATGACGAGACGCTCGATCACATAGGGTACCTCCATCCTGTGGTAGTCCTCCCAGTCCGCATAGTACATGACCGTCGTGAAGGGAAACGCCGCCTTGACGAGTTCGGGGTGAATGCCGTTCACAACGCGCTGTCGACGCGTTGTGACGTCCGCGTGCTCGGGATTCGGATCGGTGAAAAATCCGTAGTAAGGGTAGATCAGACGGCGAGGAGGTGCGAGCTTCGTGGACCCGTCAGGACCTATACTCGGGTCCAGAGCGCTATATGTTCGCCACAGAGCAAGCAGGGTAGAGTTGTGTGGGGAGGAGTCCGCGCCCATCCAAGTAACTCCGCCTATTCTACGCCCATGGCTTCAGACAAGTCGTTCGAAGGAGAAATAGAAAAAAAGAATACCTGCCACCAAAGGACCCAAGTTGTTCTCGAGCTTGTTGCGGCGTTATTACTCGCCATTTATTCAAGTCAGTCGAAAGGACCATGTGCGGTATGGGAGGAAACAGGTCGCTCTCGTCTGTCACAATATTCATGGTTCCATTGTAGAGGACTATGTTGTCGATGACCGTGTATCCTAAGCGGCGCCGATCAAAATTGAGCCCTCAAGAGCATAGTTCAACATACCAGGGACATGCTTCATCAGACTAGTGCGCGGAACGTTCTCACCCCAACGCCAAAAAGCTTGGTCCACGGTCGTCTCCCCCAGCGACCTCCCCGCTAACGAGCCCACCTCGCGTTTATCCACCCACATTGCCCCGTGGCGCCCCACCCCCTTCGCCTGACTCCGCTCCAGCCCGTCCCCCGCAATGTACTCTGCATCCCACGCCCAGTCCCCATAAATCAACTTCTCCAGCGCATCACGCGCGCCCGGCAGCCTCCGCCCGTCTGGCCCAACAGTCGTGCGGCTTCCTCCTAACCCAAGCCGACTCTGGAGTTTGTTCAGCCCAACGAGCCGGATGGAACTGTCGATGTTGTACGAGAGCGCAAAGACCGTCAGGGAGAAAATGATAAGCGATATTTCACGTCGGGTGGGCGGTGAGGTCCATCGCATGGTGTAAAAGATAACCCTTTGGCGCAGCCACCTTTGTTCAAATTACACGTTCAAAACGGTTATAGAGGGAAGCAAGACAATCAAGTAGGACGAAGAGGGGAAATGAAACGAACGGACCCGCCAAAGGTGGCATGTAAACTCGCCCAAACAACCGCCAAGGGCCTAATTGGGAAATAATTTGGCAGGTTGAATGCAAGCAAAATCTGGTAAACTCTTGTTTGAATTGACAAGGCTTTCGTTCTTTTGGGTTCGGTACAAGCCCTGTTCTGACGAAGCCGTGAGATGCCGGACCTTCAAGTTTCCACAAAGTTACCACCAAACCAAACAAACGCGGCCCGGCCCTCCCGGGACGGACCCGTGCTGGCTTGTTCCGATCGTCAATGCCGGATGTGCTCAACACTACAGAGACTTACTGGCATGACCACCGCGACTGGCTAAAAGCATCTGGATATGTACTGCGCCCACGGTTCGAAGCTGGTATCCAGAATTTGTCCATTTTTTTTTTTGTATTCCAGTAGAATTTTTTCTGCTGCTCCAATTACACCGGCTGTGCCGGCGCTGCCGGTTAAAGACCGCGACAAGACGCAAACAAAACCTAGATTGACAAATCACAGAGCGGCCGTAGCAACGCCAACGTGGTACTCAAGAGGGTGAACAAGGATCATCACCCATACGAGGTCGCAATAGGGAACTTTTTCACTTCCCTCGGACCCAGTCCTGCCAACCACTGTGTTCCCATCCTTGGCACACTACAACCCCCAAACGAAGAAAACATTTCGATAATTGTAATGCCCCTCCTACAGGAGTACGACAACCCTATGTTTGATACCTTTGGAGAAGCAGTCGAGTTTTTCAGGCAAATATTCGAAGTGAAGTCTTGTTTATCACGACATGCCATATTTATACTGATCAAGAGGCTGAAAGTAGGGTTTACAGTTCATGCACCACCATGAAGTTGCCCATCGGTGAGCGAGTAATTCTCTTCATCCCCTCGTTCTCTTCCCTCAATTCGAACACATTCATTACATAGCGACTGCAATTCCAAAAACATCATGCTAGATGGCGCACATCTTTGCCCGAAAGGATCCCATCCTCAAGAGCAGGACCTCACACTTAACAACACTTCCTCGAATGCGTTCCGCTATACGCGGACACAGCGACCTGTCAAATACTATTTCATTAATTTTGGACTGTCCCGCCCACACGACCCAGCGGACGCCCCCGATGGGCCACGGGAAGCCATTATCCTCGGCGAAGATAAATCCCCTCCAGAACACAAAATTCTGAATCCCCTAGCATATTCGTTCTGCGATCCATTCCCAACCGATATATATTTCCTGGGGAATCTCATCCGAAGACACTTCCTAGATGTGAGGTATTTGTTTCTGACATGCCTGTTCTGCTGATAGGCCACAGGGATACGAAGATTTGTCCGCCCATGGAAGGTTGGGTTTCGAGTTCATGCGGCCCCTTGTGGACGACATGGTTCAGGATCGCCCGACCAAGCGCCCAACCATCGACGAAGTTGTTGCCCGCTTTGCGGAAATCCAGAAGGGCTTGTCTCCCTGGAAATTACGCTCGCGCGTTCTTGGCAAGCAAGAGTATCCATATTTGCCTCGACGACTCGTTGGGCATTGGTATCGCCGGATTCAGTCCATTATAAGGCGTGTTCCCGCTGTACCAATTCCTGCCGTTTAGTTCGTTATTTACTGGGATTCAGTCTGCTCTTTATGTTGTATACTCAGAATATACCCAAGTAGCAGTCTATGTCTACTCATTGCCTGTGATTTTTTGTGCTCCATCTCGTCGCACATCGATCAGCTCGCTGTCTTCAATTGCCCTTGAAGCTTGATTGAATAGAGAGACTTCCTTAGCTTCAAGCTAGACCAGTGACCGTCTGTCGTCTGGGTGCCCATTGGCACAAGTGAGCCCAGCCTGGTTTGAACGAGAATAGACTCGTCTTCCTAGAAATAATACTTGGAAGCCGTACAGGACAGAAAAGTCGTATCGGGCGGAGGAAACCTCTATCTGGAATACAATTTTGAGGCCACAGAGACTGGGACCTGGCGGACGACCGTCGAGTGAAAGATTTGCGTCCGGCAGTGCGGTGGCAATCGACCAAGGCCGTTCCTGACCATTCACTTCCTACATTCGATGTGTACCTGGGCCAGTACCCCTTCACCGGAACTGAATCCATGTATAATTCATCAAGGAATAAGATGTCGCAGACCGTGCACACAATTGGCACCTGATCCTATAGATGTTCGCGAATCCATGCCGAAAGAGTCCTCGAAAGAGTAGCTTTCAAGGAAGGGCCTGTCGCTGATATTAGGCAATAAAAAACAAACACCGTTCATTTAAAGATCGTCGTTTCCTCCCCGCAGTCTTCGTTTTCGCTGGGGCCTTTTCCTGCTCGGATCGGCTCTCTGGGTCGCTCGAGCTCAACCGCGATGATCTCCGCCGGGTTTGAGGCCCTTCGGCGACTTTCGCTGCTTGCCGGAATTGCGGAAGCGGCGCAATCCGATCTCCATCCTCCTCTTCCTCCTCAGACTCCTCCGTATCCATAAGCGAGCCAGGTAAATAACGGCTCAGCTCCTGCTCCTGCTCCTGCTCCTCCTTTGCACGCTTTCGTGTCCGGGTAGTCGGCGCTTTGGCGCTCTTGGTGGGCTTCACAGCGCTGGTTTTAGTCGCCGCAGACCTCCGAGTTTGTCTTGGCGGGGCCGGGCGCGTCTGCGGCCTCCGGTTCATGTTCGTCCTCAGCAGCAAAGCCCCCGGGAGGCATTTTCTTGGTCTCCACGGGCTCCTTTCGCGCTCCCCCTCTTGCTCGCTTTGACGACCGGATTGATTTGCCGCCAAAAACGGAATACGCCAAGCCTTCGTCATCCTCTGGCTCGTGCTCCTTCCCAGCGTCAGATTCGTTCTCGCCACCCAGTCCCATTTCCACGTCCGTATTTTCGCGGGCCCCGCTACTTTCGGCTGCAGCAACTTCGTTGAAGCCGGGGAAAGGTGCTAGGGACGGAGGAGCGGCGGTTGGTAGAACGCATTCTGCTTTTTGCTGGCGGAACCAAAGAGGGATACGGCATTAGGCGAGGCAGCGAAACGACTGGTCGATTGACCCAAGGAGGAAAATGCGTTTGTCGATGCATTCAAGGGTTTGGCGACTCGAAGGAATTATAGGTTGGGTGGCAAGGTTGCCTTTTGGCACGGTTGACAGGGGGATAATGGGGGGAGCGAGTGGACGCGAGGATAAGGAAGTTTTGAGAGAGGGAAAGACGCTGGTTGGCTGTGATACGCCGCCGAATCCGCCGAACTTGGAAAGAGGGGTGTCCTGTGCTCCCTTGAAGGCAGATGAAGGTACGGGTAAGGGCGGAATCGGAACGCCGGGTAGTGGGGGGATAACAGCAGCAGGCGCAGGAGGACAGGTGCTTGTATGTTTTCCCATGACATACCCATGTCCCAATCCCGACTGCTGCTCGAGGACATCGCCGTTCCGCCACTCGTCGATGCTCGAATACCGGGATTCTCCAGCTCTGAATCCAGAATTGCCCGTTCCGCAAGTGGTAATGCAGCATACACATCCTGCACCATCTTGGTCCGCTCTGCCTGCGGCCCTACCTTCCCTACGGAGACGGAAGAGAACTGGCGATCCATTTTTATGGCCTCGGCGTACTTGCCGGTTTGTATGAATCGGACGCATATCAAGTTTTGAAGGCTCGCAATGCCGGCCGGTGGTAGAGTTGAAGGTGGTGTTGCGTACGACTGCAATAGATCCTGCTCGTACGGGGTCAGCGCGATTCCAAGCAGCTGAACGAGCGCATCGCGGCGTGGAGTGGCTATCCATTGGAATCAATAAGGGGCCGCTTAAAAACCATTAGACATACGGGTAAAGCACCAGTCCAATATTTTGTGGAGAACTCGGGGACGCATTTCATGTTTCTCGCCGAAAGTTCGTTGAAACCGCCATGCTTCTGTCAAACTTGATTCTGGCAAGCGCGACAGTATATATATCAAGATCGTCCGGCTCTGTTAGAACGGGTTTCGCCGTGCGGACGTATTTGAGGACAAGTGGCATGGACCTTGGGGAAAGAGAGATGGCTTGAAGAATCTTGGAGGCGTAGTCTGTGTTCAAACGAGCGTCCGCAAGAATTGAAACCGCGCGCTAGAGGGACACACTCAATTGCCACCCTGAGAAATGCGCGTATTGAAGGCACGTACAGGAATATTAGTCCCAGCATCAAGGTGCCAATACGCGTCTTTAGTTCTTGGTTAGTTTTACGCGTCTGGGCTTGTTTGTTTCTACCAGAAAGAGACGCGAATTGGGGCGGAATACATTTCTCCAGCTTGTACTTGTCTTCCCGTCCATCCTGGTACCATTTCAACAAGAAATATACGAGGCAATCTCGTTTTAACGCGTCATATGTCGAGGCGTGAATTGCTTCGAGGAGTCGGTAAAGGATTCGACGTCCGACGACGGAGGATACAGCGTGTCGGGTTCCCGAATGCCTCCCGACGTCAAGAGAATGTCAAACAGCAGGAGATCCCCCATTGCCGCCCTCCGCTGTTCTATCTGCTTGGGCCGGGGGTCGCGCCATGGGAATGCCTCCCCGAGGTCGAAATAAGAGAGAACCGCAGCGGGGACGGTGGTGGCCATAGCGAGAGACCCGTGAACCAAATTTATGCCGCACGCGAGAGCAAGGGCGTAAATGCGAACCTCGTGTCCGAGCCGGTTCAACCTCGGAGTTCAGTGTGGTTGGGTTTGGCAACGGCTCTGACAAATGCAGGCCAGACCAAACAACCGCCTGATTCCCGTTTAGGAAGGTGCAGATAAGTATTGAGGTCAGATTTGAATAATTCAACGTCAAGTATGAAACAGCATGGAGTTTATTTTACCTACAAAAATGACAAGAAAACAACTTAGAGGGATGTCACATTTAGGGTGCAGTGCAGGAAATAACTAATCAATTCTGCGAGGTGAGATAGGAACAAGTGCCCAAAGAATGGGGAACATGGCCATCAGGGAGATGAGCCTACGCACATTCAACGAATTTCAATCAAAAAAAAGAAGATGATGGGCACGCACAACGGCTGCAGAGCCTTGATTCCGGTCTTTGAAGCGATAGCTCCCCGTTATGAAAGGAAGTAAAGCGCTTCCCGCCTGGCCAAAGCCGGCAATCCATCCAATAGATCCGGAAAGCAGCCACCGAGGTACTACCCGCCCCGCGTGGTTCATTACAATAGGGTAGATCGGACCGAGGAACACGCCTATGAGAGCAACTGCTACAGCACCACCGATGAGAGAGGGAACGAGCCAGACAATGAGCTCCAGGCTTAAAAAGACGGGTGTGAGCGAGCTTCGTCAAACAAAGCAGAAATGATTTACCCAATTGCCAGGAAGGCGTAAAGATACAGCACACGTTGTTCACCGACCTGGAATAAGCCACATGCATATAATTTCTAGAAATGCAAGGGCTCAATACCTTCTGATTCAGCCACAGCAATGCCAGTCGTCCAACCATTATGCCTGTAACAGTCTTGAGAATGCGGTAGGCAAACGCAGATTGAATACCATACCACCGAAGAAACCAGATGAGATATAGCCAGAAGACGGCCCTCCATGCCGAACATCGATTATATAGGTGGTGATCCAACCTAAATTGTTGTTAGTCTGCCAAATACGAGTGGAAAACAGTAGCGGTGGTCACCCCCGATCGTGACCTCAACCCCGACGTAGATTAGCGTGAAGAACGCCAAGATGTGAACACTCTTGAGGGAAAGGATCTGCCGGAAGTTGCTGTGATCGCTGGTGTTTGCTTCACCCGCAGTCTGCCCGATGAGAACAAGACACTCTGGATTCAAATGTAAGTAGTCTGATAAGATAGGAGTGAGAGGCCACCGACCATCTAGGGTTCGTCCTCGGAAGGTCAACGTTAAAATGATAACGTTGGAGAGGGCAAAGCCGAGAGAAATAAGGTAGTGGAAGGACCAGTGCCGCATCTGAGCAAACTGAGTTGCAAGGAGTGGGGAAGACAGAGCCCCGGCGCCTATGTGAATGCAAGGTACAGAACTATTCCGCCGAAAAAACTGCAGACAATTACCATAGCTGTGGAAAACATCGAATTAACTCACGATGATTTCGGTCAAGTGAAACCCGTTACCTGGCATGCAACATTCCCATATAAAGCTCTGAATTGAACCGCAAACTGGCCACATATGCGTTCGTTTGGGCGTTCTTAATTTCCAGGGGGCGGACTTGTCAGATACTTTCAATGGGACGGGATGGCGTGACACACTTGAATAGCAATGCCGAATCCGTTGAAGATGAAGGAGATGGCAAACAGCGGGAATGGAGGGGCGGGTGCTTGGATGCTGTACGCAACAACCTGGAGGAGGGCACCTAGGAACGGACTCGTCAAGGAGAGACGTCGAAGACTCGCTGAAGCGCGTACCGAGGACAATCATGCGGCCGAAACCCACTTTGTCGGTCCAGTGCACATTCACCAATGCTCCTGAGATGAAGCCCTGAAATGTATTCGAGTAAATGTCTTAGGACCAAACAATCGACTTGCGATAGAAGAAATCACGAATGTCAGAGACACAAGTAGGAACCCGACCTCAAAAATAGGGTCATGACTTCATAAAGCCCCACCTCGTGAATCTTACATCGTACACTTTCTGCATTCTAGGTATCAGTGGTCCATTCGAGCCTATCTTTTGGTCAGACGCCGAAAAAAGTCAATTCTGCTCATCAACGTACCGTCATTCCAACCTGAAGCGTGTGTACTCAACAACCTCTTCGCCATAAAGTCGAAAGTCAAACCTACCTGCGAGGAACATGGAGAAATAGATCGCACAAAGGTGAAGCCGTGCACGAATAACGTGGCCGCTAGGAGAAGTGCCTTGCGACTCGTGGTCTTCGTCACGGTGGGCGTTCAAGTTCAAGCTCCTCACAGATTCTTCCCCAGGCGTCGCTGGGAGGGAGGGCCTATCCCTTTACCAGTAGGTATCGGTTGGAGTTCCATGGTGGTTGTGGATAAGCCTCTATCTGTACGTGAATTCAGTGTTATGCTTATCAAGACGCAGGGTCGAGGGTCGTGTCAACGCGTCAACCTTGAACCTGTACGAAATTTTGGTCAGCGGGTAAACCTCGGGTTAAACTCTATTATGTGGGAGATCGGTCCGAATTAGATGACAAATACTGGCAAGACAAACAACTGTCATATACTACGGCACCACGATTTAGATAGAATATAGAATATAGGATACGTGCCGTAAGGTGACATAACACATGTACAGTCACACATGTTGATTGCTTTCGACCTTTTTCGCAACGACGAGCGCGTTTCCTACCTATTCTGAGCCATGGGTCGTGGCGGGGAAGCAGCCGGATGCATCATGATCAGGGATGGTAGTGTTGTAGTATGGACCTCGAATCCAGTCCTCATGAGTACGCGTCGGATCGAGGGTCGTGTTTGGTCCGGGCGGGTTGTGTAATGTCGAAAGCCTGTAGCCGATCTCTTCAGTCTGAAGAGCACGGTTACAGGTGCGTAGTATATATTCCTAATATACTTCAGTCTGAAGAGCACGGTTACAGACCCTGAACTCTTGACCTACAATAGGTTATGGGAACCCCAGATGTTTCCACAACGCGCTATGCTTTCAATTTGCTCGATAATAAAAACTGGCGAACTTTTTCATTCAAAGCCAAGAACAAGTTCGAGGACGAAGACCGCTGGAAGTACATTGCGGAGCCTGTAGTCCCACCCATGATCACTGTCCAGCAGACAGCAGTGCTGCCAGCAACAGGTACAATCGAGGTCGAGATCGTCAACCCCGATTATGCGGACTGGAAGAAGGGAAATGACAAGACTATGCGCAGGATTGTCGAGATGGTCAGCGATGATCAGGTGCCGTATATTGAACATGCGAAGACAGCCCAGGAGATGTGGAACAACCTCCGTGCAATCTACGAAGCCGTCGGTATGCAGTCGATGATCGCAATTCACGAGAAGATTTCGACCATCAAGTACGCGGGGATTGAGAGTGGACCTCTCCAAGCTCACATTGACATCATCCTCGGTTACGCCAACGACTTGAAGCGCGGAAACGATGCGCTATCCGACTATAAGCTCTTGCAGCTTGCGCTCAAAAGTCTACCACACGAGTTCACTTCTCTCGTCCAAAGCATTTCACTCTTGGGAGGCTCGAGCCTCGGGTCGGTGACCCCAGTGCTTCTAGAGGAGGAGGTCCGCAGCGCGCTGAGGCCGAGAGGATCCGTCGGGAGGAGCATGCACTCAAGGCACACACGGAGAGACTTGCGCTCGCAAAAGCACACGAAGACGAGATCGCTGCAAATGCAGTCAAGGCCTACGTTGCAACCCAGAGAGGCTCAGGCTGGCGTGGACGAGGTGGACGTGGTGGACGCAGCGGGGCGAGCAGCAGTGATTGGAAGAAGGATGTGACATGTTATGGATGCGGGAACAAGGGCCACATCGCACGAGACTGTCAGTTGAGCGGTAAAGAACAGGTGAAAGAAAAGCTCCGTCTAGCGCAGCTTGCGTACAATGCAGTCGACGACAGCGAAGAGCACCCGAAGGTTCTTCTCACGAAGAAGACCACCAACGCTTTACGTGCTGATGAACTTCACGTCGACTCGGGCGCGTCTCGTCACCTCACCCCCGACCGCTCATCTTTCATCCCAGGGACCTTCACTGTCCTAGCGACTCCCATCCCCATCCAACTCGGTGATAACAGCCTGATTTATGCCACAGGCAGTGGAACTAGTCGCCGAAGCCTCGAGACCTCGGACGAAGGCATCAAAGTCATTGATTTCACTCGCACGCTGTACGCGCCGAAGCTTGCGGGGTCGTTACTGTCCGTTGGACAACTGACAGCCACCCCTGGTGTCAAACTGGAGTTCGAGGGGACTCTTTGCCTTATCAAATTGCACGGCAAGACCCTCTGCCAGGCTTCATTCAAAAATGGTCTCTACAGCCTTAACCTCGTTGATGCAGTATCATCCGCCAGCAGCCCTCCTTCTGTTCTCAAAGCAAAAACACCTGCGCCCGCCGGTAAGCGCCTCGACATCCTCACGCTACACCGGCGTCTCGGCCATCTGAATATTTCCGATCTCAGAAAACTCATTGCGGCGGAGATGGTCGATGGGCTGGATATGGGCATTGAAGGGGATGATTTTTCATGTGAGGCTTGCCTTCGTGGAAAGACAGTACGCAAGTCTTTTCCGACAGGAGGAAGAACCCGAGGGACTCGTGTTTTAGAACTCGTACATTCAGATGTCTGTGGCCCGCTCCCCAATTCCGTTGGCGGAAGCTGCTATTTCATCACTTTCGTGGACGATCACTCAGGTCGTGTCGAAGTCGACTTCTTGAAGAAGAAGAGTCAGGCGCTTGCACGCTTCCGCGCGTGGAAAACCCGAGTCGAGAAGGAGACCGGGGAGAAGATAGGAAAGATCCGCACAGACAATGGCGGAGAGTACACTTCCGACGAATACGAGGCGTACCTTGAGTCAGAAGGCATTATTCATCAAACAACAGCGCCATATAGCTCGCAGCAAGGGGGTGTAGCTGAGCGCATTAATCGGACACTCGAGGAGAGTGCGCGGGCCAATTTGGCTGAAGCTGGCCTGTCCATGGGCTTCTGGGCAGATGCTGTCGCGTATGGGGCATATACGCGAAACTTCTGTCCAACCCGCTCCTCTTTGGATGGGCGCATCCCGGAGGAGGTGTGGACAGGCGAGCGCCAAGACGTCAGCCACTTGCGGCCGTTTGGCTGCGAGGTGTGGGTGTCTGTTCTTCCGGTGAAGGGTCGCCCGAAGCTCGCAGACACGGCGGTGAAGTGCATTTTATTGGGCTATTACACGCTACCAGGTACGCAGTCCAAAGCGTACAAATGCTACGACCGGGAGAAGCGCAAGGTCTACAAATCTAGGGATGTGACTTTCTTTGAGCGCGGACGGAGTTCTGGCTGGACTGAAGTCATCACGGACCTTCACAATCTCCCCCCTGCTATTCCTACACCCTCTGTTGATGTGACGGACAACTTGCCCCCACTCGCAGACGAGTCGGGCGCTGATCTGACTGAGGTCGGTCAGAGTGAAGCTGAAGAAGACGTGGAAGATGTGGCACCTCCACCCATTCCAGCTGATATCCCGCTGCCCCCGAGGATTCGGAAGCTTCCTGCCCGCTTCGAGAGTATGGCAGACGAGCGCGCGAGTCTACCGAAAGGTCGTTATAAGCACAAGATTGTGCCTGTTCCAGAGGTACCGCTGGACATGCAGATGCTTGAGGAGGAGGAGGAGCCTGAATTCCAAGCACATGCACGTCCTGCGCGAGTCCCGGATCCTCCGATAGTCATCCCGTTGACGTTCAAGGAGGCCATGGCAGGTGCACATTCTCAGGAATGGGCCGATTCGATGGAAGCCGAGTTTGGCTCCCTTGTTCGGACAGGCACTTTCGAGTATGTTGATCTTCCGGAGGGCCGTAAGGTGATCACTTGCAAGTGGGTCTTCAGTGTGAAATACAACCAGTGGAACGAGTTTGAGCGCTTCAAAGCGCGCCTCGTCGCACGTGGTTTCACACAAATTTACGGGATTGACTACAAAGAAACCTTTGCTCCCGTCGTCAAATTTACCTCCCTCCGTGTTATGTTCGCCATCGCCGCCCACTTCGGTCTCACAATCTATCAAATGGATGTTGTCACTGCTTTCCTTAATGCTGAGCTCGACGAGGAAATTTATATATCCCAACCTCCCGGTCTTCCTCCCAAACGTAACGCGCACAGTGAAGAAATGGTTTTGCGATTGCATAAATCTATCTACGGGCTCAAGCAAGCTTCTCGTCAGTGGTATCGCCTCATTGACTCCATATTCAAATCACTTGGCTTCACACGTCTCCAATCCGACCACAGCATCTACCTTTGTCGACGCGACGACATCATTGTTGTAATCGCACTCTACGTAGACGACCTGCAAGGTGCCACAAATGACGAAGCTACATGGAATGTCATCAAGTCAAAGCTCTCGGCACGCTTGAAAATGAAGGACCTCGGTGTCGCGTCATACTGTTTGGGGCTAGAGATTTTCCAGGATCTCGAGGCTCAGACTGTGCGCATATCCCAGAAGAAGTACTTCCAGGGTGTACTTGAGCGCTTTGGGATGGCTGACTGCCGGGCCGTATCTACCCCGTTTCCAGTTGGCCTGAAACTCAGCAAGGAGATGTCACTGAAGACGGCCGAGGAGCGACAGCTCATGGCCGGGAATGATTACCTCGGTCTTCTCGGCTGTATCATGTACAGGATGTTGGGCACACGCGCAGACCTGGCGTTCGCAGTGGGAGTTGGCAGCCGGTTCAGTTCAAACCCCGGGATTGAGCACTGGAACGCGCTCATCCATCTTCTGAGGTATATCAAGGGGACACTTGATCTGGGGATCACGTACCATGGACCAGGCCGTTTGAAAACACCTATATCCGAGACTCTGTGCTGTTACACGGACGCTGACTGGGCCGGCGACAAAGATAAAATGCGCTCGACGTCTGGAACCCTGGTTCTCCTTGCTGGAGGTGCCGTCTCGTGGATCAGCCGCTTACAAAGCGTCGCAGCTCAGTCGACCATGGAAGCCGAGTATATTGCAGGCAGCCACTCAAGCAGGGAGCTCGTCTTCGTCCGGAACCTGCTCGGAGAGCTGATGGGCGAGCCATTGCGTTATCCATCGCCGATACACTGCGACAATCAATCCGCGATATCTGTTGCCGAAAATCCCGCGATGCACGACAAGGCAAAGCATGTTGCATTGAAGTACCATTATATCCGCGACCTAATTGACGACAAATGCATCACCATCCACTATTGCCAATCTGGGGCAAATCCTGCCGACCTACTCACCAAAGTCCTCCCGCGCGACTCAACTTTACGTTGTCGCCGAATGATCGGCCTGGACTCCACCGATAGTACTGGATAGCGAGGTCAGTGGGAGTGTTGTAGTATGGACCTCGAATCCAGTCCTCATGAGTACGTGTCGGATCGAGGGTCGTGTTTGGTCCGGGCGGGTTGTGTAATGTCGAAAGCCTGTAGCCGATCTCTTCAGTCTGAAGAGCACGGTTACAGGTGCGTAGTATATATTCCTAATATACTTCAGTCTGAAGAGCACGGTTACAGACCCTGAACTCTTGACCTACAATAGGTAGTTTGAGCGTAGATGTACAGATTCCATACAGATTATTGGCCACATCAGTCGCGCAGACGCGCGTTCCCGCAGGACCCCGGTTTATCCCTTTGGAGGTTAGATCCCAAAAAGGGCCGATGGGCCCATTTTTGTCCGAACACATTTTGGCCGTAGAGGCTAATTTTTGTCCGAACAGGATCTAGCTGTCAGTGACGTAATCTTCCAAAATAGGCAATTTTCTGGTCCCACGAGGCAAAAATGAGGTCAAATTTCGTTTTTTGCTCGTTTTCGGCTCCTTTTGAGCAGGTTTGTGCAATTCCACAACCAAACAAGGTGATTCCCGCAAATTTTCGCCTTCTCCAAGCTCCTCCAAGTCACCTCAGCCGCGTCGCAGGCACGAATTTCGTCCGAACAGGACCTAACATTTTCGAGCCAGACCCCCAATTTTTGTCCGAACCGCACCTAGGTTTGAGCCTCAAATGGCCCAAAATTTGTCCGAACCGGGATCTTACCTCCCAAGGGATAAACCGGGGTCCTGTTCCCGCGTTACATCACGTTACGGCACGTATTTTATATTCTATATTCTATCTAAATCGTGGTGCCGTAGTAACTCTTACCTGCTCTTCCTCTTCCCCAATACATTCTATAATGGCTACTTTCCTTGGTTATGAATGACTTGGATCAGGCCTCTCCGACTCGGTAACTGAGCGCTAAACCTTAAGCCTAGTGGCAATAATTGATACCAAATATGTGACTCATGTTGGGCGCCTCTATTCGCGCACTGGAAGAGCCTCGAACGAGGGAGGTGACTCCTTCTTGCCCAAATCGGCCATGCCCCGCCTTCCCGACATCCCTGGTACTCGCGTTCCTACTCGCTCTGAACAAGAATCATGGCTCCAAAATCATGTTGCGAGCCTATGTCAGATAGACCACCGCAGGTTTGTCGAGTGAGACTTCGCTTCGATCAGTCATCTTCCGCGCAAAGGTTCCCCGGAAGTCAACCCGTCAGCTTTACCAGAGCAGATCTGGTCAAATTGGAGACCCAAGAGTGCGTTGAGATCGCTCATGCTGTCCGGGACGACCATAACGTGTTCCAGTTTCTGGGTATGCGAGAAATCCGATGGCGTTCGTGTTCTCCTGCTCGTCCACACCGATATCAACACGAGGACTCAGACGGTCTATCTTGTGCGCCCTCGTCCACATTTGCATCTTGTCCATTCGCTCATGGTCATCGTGGATACCGATAGATTGACCGCAAGAACGATTACTATGAACTCAACGGCCTTTTTTTTCCGCACCACAAGAACCCCCAGCTGCCGGTGCAGGATACTATCGTGGACGGAGAACTGGTGTATGATATCGACCCCCGAACAAAGCATGTACGATTTGTGGAACCCAGCCTATTTCAAGTTGTTTCAACCTAACGTTGCGTCTCAAGGAAACCATGCGGTTGTTGGCGTTTGAATGTCTCGTTGTCGACGGTGATAATATGATGATGCAACCGCTAGACAAACGCTACGAGGTTCGTTCGCCTCACATTTATTAGAATTGCTTAACGCGTCAACCACAGAAATTAAAGGAGTATTTTTACACGCCGTTCGCGAGGATGAAGAGTGATCATCCCAACATAACGAACTCCCATCCTTTCGAGTAGGTTCGCCGACTGGCTCGTCTTATTCTCGGCTTACGGGCGTCCACATAAGAGTAAAGCAGATACAAGATTCATACGCTGCAGATAGGGTGTTTGCAGAGATGACTAGCTTACAGCACGGAAGTGACGGCCTCATTTACACCTGCGTCAACGCGCCATACACGCCCTCCACCGATGAGAACATGTTAGTTATTCCTGCACGAGCTTGATTTTCATTTAATTGAATAACCATCTAACAGCCTGAAGTGGAAACCTCCCTCAGCAAACACGATAGATTTCAAGCTCGTTCCTCGCCTCCCGCCGCGACCAGACAACCTTTCGCAACAAGATTTCCACGCCAAACCCGCGTTTCTATTGCACGTCTGGTGCGGCGACACGACGTATGAACAGTACGGTCAGATGTATGTGGAGGACGATGAGTGGGAAAAGTACGTATCTCTCCTTGGGATCGATCCTGTACTTACCCTCACGCCCTCCTAGGATGAAGTCGTCGTTGTCAGGCGAACAATATGATGACCGAATCGTCGAAGTCCGCTGGGAGCCTGCGCACAGTCGCTGGCGATGGGTGCGCTTTAGAAGTGACAAGCTGAACGGCAACCACAAGATTATCGTGGACAAAATATTAATTAGTATCGCTGACAGCGTCGAGAAAGATATCGTGAGTTCTGAGGTGCGCCTATTAACCCTGCTTTTGATCTGATTCAATTTTTCTTTTCTGTGCATAGCTTCTCGAGCGGTCCGACTCAATTAGAACTGCATGGAAGG
This sequence comes from Mycena haematopus, assembly GCA_029281435.1. Taxonomy (NCBI): domain Eukaryota; kingdom Fungi; phylum Basidiomycota; class Agaricomycetes; order Agaricales; family Mycenaceae; genus Mycena; species Mycena haematopus. The sequence goes on from JARJCV010000001.1 coordinate 55,369, forward strand.
CCCGGGCAGTAGCCCCGCCGCCTACGAGCAATAACCATGCACATCCGCCCGTACGGGGTGGCCCACTGGGCGCCGAAAGTTGAAGATAGCGTCGACGGTGAATGTCGAGGATATTGAGGTAAGAGCTGAGCATCTTTCTCTTCACTTCCTTACCTCCCACTCAGCCTCAGCTGAGCTCACACTTAGCAGAATTGCTTTATGTACTCGCAACGGAATGGCCTTGGATTCAGCGATTAAATTGCTAAGAAGCATCATGAGTATATGTCGACGCAACTCTAGATCTTGTATAAAATGTCTCCCTATACTGGCAACGCAGTTTGTGTTTACGCATTAAAATTTAATCACGCAGATGTTTTGCCGCTCCAAGCTTTTCGTACACTGACTCGGACCAGGGCACAACTTGGAGTGGGACGCCGCCGGAGTTCAGCATGCCAATCATTCGCAGATTTGGCGAACGAAACTCGTGAACAGTGCCTGCCGCCAGTATACGACAAAAGTACCCCTCCACCGAAATCTCCAGGTCCTTGTGTTCCTCTCGGGCCTTCCCTTACCTCGCCTCGTCGCGTTGCAAACAAAATCTCGGGTCGGGGAGCGATATCATATCATACAATCGACTCTACTATACTGCTTGCACTTGTGTAACAACAAAGCCGATTCATGCCGCCTAGTGCTATCCGAGACTAAAAAAAGATGTACCACTCACCTCTGCGAAGGGAGTGAATGTTGCCTAACCTGGCCATGGAGTTATTATTTGACGTCGAGCACACGACAACACGCTCATTTGTATTGGAGTAATTGAGTCGCGAGTGTTATTTCAAGACCCGGAGACTTGTCTTGCCGGACTGGTGTTATTCTTGCGCTTCACGGAATACATACGAACATGCATACTGTCTGTCTGTCTGTCTCTGCCTGCGCTGCTCACCAATTGACTCGGGTTTCCAGCGATCAGAGCGCAAGCTGCGCTCCGGAGAGGTGTGGCCACCAATCAATCACGCCAAAACGCCATGTGGCATGGACTTGAAGGAAAGCGAGACGAGACGAGACAAGAACGTTGGACTCGGAGAGCTCCCCAAGTCGGAAGGAAGGGGGGAAAGAGGCCTAGGGGTAAGAGGGTGTCTCGATGCGCCTCGCCTCGAAGTATAGGCCAGACGTACCTAAAACAAGCCCCGCCCCAACGATATTATAATTCACCGATCATTTCGTCGTCTCCATTCCCGAAGACATCCGTCGAGGAGTCAAGGCCCGAATTAATCAGGGGTTGGGTTCTTTACATAACATCGAGGTCGAGGGATAAAAGGGTGCAGGACTGGGAAGGGGAGGCGACCCCGCGCCCTTCTCTACCTACCCACTCGACCGAAATCCACCTAGGACGCAACCAAAAATGTGCCAAAAAACCCACCCAGCGCAATTCCAGTGTGCATGCGCGCCTGTTTGCATGTCGACGTCGGCTCCGGTCGTCGCGGGCGGGCAGACGGTCTCGCGCTCCTTCCCAGTGTTGGCCGCCAGCGCCAAGGACGTCGGCGCGTTCGCAGACTACCCCCCTCCCTACACCGCCGCCGCCGACGAAGCGCTCGTGCACACCTACGGCTCCTTCCACGACGAGCCCGCCGTCGGCCCCCTGAACCGGCTCGGCGAACACACCTGGACGCTCTGCGTCCCCGTCGCCGTCCCCGCCCTCCGCAACCCCACGCTCCTCGCGGTGAACTATCTGATCAAGTACGCGACGACCGCGGACGCGGGGAACGCGCTGGTGCAGACGGACGTGGTGCTCACGACCGCTGCGCTCCCCGCGGGGGTCGTCTCCGCGCGCGCGCCGCTCCCTGTGTACCGCGCCGGCGCCGCCTATGGCTGTGCGGCGGCCGCGCCCCGGATGGTCGACCAGGAAAAGGCTGTGTGCCTCGCGACCGCGCTGGGCGTGAAGTGCAACGGCGGGGGCGAGGAGTGGAGCCACTGGGTCGACGCGCAGGCCGTCGCGCCGGGTGTGCGCGTGCGCGACGCGGCGGCGCTGCTGTATGTGGTGGTCAATGTGGAGGAGCACCCTACGTTGCGCACGGCGCGCAGTCTGTCCGTGGAGGTGTGCGCGACGTGGCAGAAGGAGGAGGTGGAGATCAAGGCGCGGGCGGAGGCGGAAAAGAAGGCTAAAGCGGCGGCGGAGAAGGAGGCGCAGTTGTTGAAGGAGAAGAGGGCGCGGGAGAAGGAGGAGAAGCAGGCGAGGGATGAGGAGCGCGTGTGGCGCGAGGAAGAGCGGCAGGCGCGGAAGGCGGAGGCGAAGGAGAGGGAGGACGCCAGCAAGGCGAGGGATGCGGATCAGAAGTGGAAGGAGGAGATGCGCGGGCAGTGGGCGGAGATGCGCAAGGCGATCGAGGCGACGGAGAAGAAGGCGCCGGCCAAACCGACCGTGGCGACTGCGCCTCCCGTTGCCGACGACCACCTCCAGAATGCTATCAAGGAGACCATGGCGAAGCTCAATATGGAGCCCTGCCCCGCCGGATACGAGTTTGTGAAAACCGACAAGGGATATAGGTGCAAGGGTGGATCGCACTTTGTGACTTTCGAGCAGCTTGGCATGGCGTAATTGTAGACTTGATGTCCTTTTCGTTAGCAACATGGTACGCAAGCTTGTGGAAACTGTGAAGAGAGGTCCGCCGAGTTGCAGTGCGTCTCGACGGAAGTAAGGTCGAGGGTGGTGTTTGACGCGGCGAGTACATAGGCAGAGCCGCAGGAGCGTCGTATCCACAGCTTGATGCCGGAGTTCCTGCACCGAAATAACCCTTTTGTCATCAGAGTACTACCAGAAGGAAAGCCTTGTGTCCTTTCCCTTCGATTGCGTAGATCAAGCCGTCTTATGTGCAGAGTTGTGGACTTGCAATAGCCGCCGCTGCGTCCCAACGAGGGCCCGCAAGTATCCCGATACCATACCCAAGCTGGTGGAGGCGTCGATGTAGAGATGATCGTGGTTGACTGGTTCCGGACGAAGAGAAGGTGCCGGACAGAAGGTGCTCCTGAGGCTGCCACGCGTGGGATAGGCATCGTCTGTTATAGAAGACACCAGCGAAACGGGCGGGGAGAGAAGGAAGGTGGGATGCGTGCGGCTTGCAGCGGGAGGCGTATCGTACAATCCGATGTTTCTTGCATCGTCTGCGTACATAGAGAAACATGACTGGAACGTACGCTCGAGCGTTGTTTCGTGGTGCGGCAGAGGTTGGAAGATGGATGGAGTTGAGATAATTGCGAGAGTGTGCAAGCGACTGGATAGTGGAACTCTGCAATGATTTTCTGTTAATCATCGACGAATGCACCCTCCTAGATAAGCTTGGTGCGCGCAAGATAGTGGAGGGTAAAACTAAACGCGCTTCGTTTTTGACGGGAATTCGACGGATCTTCAAGGCTGGTGACCTCGACCGTCCCATTTCGGGCTTTTGGTTGATCCTACTTGACACCCATGGAAGGGAATACACCTTATATCCTGCAGACCAAGAACGAGCGTCGTCCGCTCGTCTGGCTGAAGTCACCTATGTCCCCCTTCCGCCTTGGATCGACCTTGGCTTCGACGTGAACATGCCCGCTAGCCCTCCGGGCACCCCCGAGAAAGCTTTGGCGTTTGAGTGGCTAAAGAAGTGCGGAAGACCTGTAGGTTTATCCTGATTTGTTTTCAAATAGAAGTTGATGAAATCGTTCGTAGTACTGGGACCGACTTCCTCCCTCAGACATTCTTTCAGAAGCGACAGCCAAGCTCTTCTGTGGGTCTCCGAAGAGCGAAGAACTCGACCATGTCATCACGGCCATGAGCCGTCGCATTCATTTACCGCTAAGCAGTGACTTGTCCAACACCGGGACACATCTAGCCGGTGTTGAGAAGCACATGCGGTATATGACGAGCACTGGCTGGGAGGTTGGGACGGTGACGACGGCCGCTCTTTCCGAACCGGTGCTCTCGATAGCCGCTGCTCATGCCCTGCTTGAAAGTCCGGCAATTTACTGCAAGTTCATGGAGCGCTTCATAGCAGACGTCTTGACCAAGGGACATCTGTTGGAGCGGGGCCGGCTGGGCGAGATACTGGCCTCCATAGTCCTGATCATTGCACGGGATGCTGCTACGTGCACTTTCCGCGACGCCGAAGACTACCAGAGCACCTTCGTAGGTGGGCGGCCCGAAAAACCCTTCATCAAACCTATCACCGCTACGGCATTCATTCAATCGCTGTTTTCCAACGTTCCTCCTGGGTTCAAATCATTCGGAGACAAGGCTTGGATTAACTTTACGCACTTTGATATCCTCCCTTCGATCCTCTACGGTGTAATACCCGCCAAGCTGCTTCTAGATGCGTGGTGCCGCAGCGTCGCGTTCCAGTGCGCTGACAATCAGCCACTATACGATCTTCTGATACCCATTTACTTGGGAGATCTTGACCAGCCTTTTCAACTTGCCAAGCTCTCCTACGTCGTCGTCCAGGTCAAGGCGAGAGTCGCGGCTGTCGGCGGAAAAGGCGTTCTCGAAACTCTTACCGGGCCAATGATCGACATCGGCGCTGGACAGCCGCACAAACCATCGTACCTAGCCATTTTGATGGACTTGGGCGCATTCGTTGCCTTCAAACTCAATGGTTCGAAATCGATGGTGCACAGTGAACACGTAGCGGCATCACAGCCCCAGAAGAGAACGGATGCAGCTGTCTTATCCCATTACTCCTCTCCAGAATCTCCTCGGTGGGCATTCCATGCGCGCGGCATCCATTCAGATACATACCCATCCCTTCAAAAGTTTGGTGCAGAGAAACTCCACCGGGCGCTATACGAAAGGTTCCGAGATGAAGATGATGGGGAGGGCCGAGAGGCTGTACGGTCAGCAGCAATGGGTTGGATTGATACAACGGCCAATATCTTGACGCGCTTCCCGAATCGGATGTATCAAATGTAATTTATAACTTAGAGACATTCGGCTAGGACTTGGGATCCTAGAAGAGTGTATGTATGTGCAGCTAACTCGATTGCTCGCCCCAGCAGGGCAGATGGAGTGTAGCGGGAATCACATGATGGTGAATTGTGCAATGGCGCGACTTGCCCGCATCCATTTTGCGTCGCTCAAGTCCTCCCTCGTCAACCTCCCCATTTCTCTCTACGGGCCCCTCGTCGAACGAAGCATCGTACATCTCCCTCCCGCCTCTTGAATTCTATATTGAATGGAAACCCGCAGCGTCCGCAACACCTCGCAGTGCACCTCACCCTCGTCGTCGAGCCCCCCGCACAGAAAGACCAGCTCGAGGTCTGGGTGGGATGGACCGGCATGGCCTCCGCGTCGTCCCTCGCGCAGTTCAACGCGCGCGGCGCCGGCAAAGCCGTCGAGACGATTGAGATCGACCCCCAGTACGCGCTCGCGCTGGGACTCAAACAAGGCGACGTCGTGTGTCCAGCACTTCTCCGCCCGCACATGGTTGACTCGGGACTAGGTACAGATTGGCCTGCTACACGACCTCCCGCTCGCAACCGCCGTCGCCACCGAGCCGCTCACGCCCGACGACTGGCAGATCATCGTTAGTCCTACTATTTATCTCGCTGACGACGCGTAAAAAAACGGCAGGACATCCACGCGTCGCACGTCGAAGCGACGCTCCTCTCGCAGGTGCGTGTCGCGAAAATCGGACAGGAGATGGACGTCTGGGTCCTCGGCCGTACGCGCGTCCGGCTGCGAGTCGGTGCGTATCCCGTATTTGTGTATTTCGCGTATACATATCGACCGAACAGTGTCGGTCCAGCCCGAGGGACGCACCGCGCTGCTGCTGGGCACCGACACGGAGGTCTCCATCGCGCCCAAGCCGCACGCAAGGAACCAGCCTGCTCTTTCACCGGCGCCTTCGCCTTCACCCGACGCGCCGGCGCGTATCCTGCGCGTCCTCCCGCCGCTCCCCGTTCCTTCTCCCGAAGAAACGGGCGCGCACGTCCTCGGATACGTCTCCCCCGCGACGTTCGCCGCGCTGTTCCCCTCCCACTCTCCATCTGCGTTACCCCCCGGCGAAGCCGACACCGACACCGACGTGTACCACAGAACCCTCCTTGCCCGCCTCGCGCCCCCCGCGGACCCGTCCCCGTCCCCGTCTCCTCCTCCGCCGGCACCGGCGCCGCGCGTGTTGCACGCGGGGGGTGGGGTAGGCGCTGGGGCTGGGGCTGGGGTGAGCGCCGGGGTAGGCGCCGGCGCGCATGCGGGCACAACGGGGGACGAGGACGCGCTGTACGTCCGCCCCGACGCGCGCGTCCCGGAGAACCACGTCGTCGTCGTCGCTTCCGGGCTAGTGGCGCGGGTGGAGGCGTGGGATGTTGTTAGGTGGGTGCTCCTGTCCTTATTCGAGTTCTCGTTCTTCCCCCCCGCCCCCCACTCCCTAAACCTTTCCATACGTCTTGATGAACTAACGAACTGACAACTTAGGTTATCTCGGCCTTTAGAGGGTGCGCAAGCCCACATCCGCGTCGAGTCGCCCCGTACACCGCCGCCGCCGACGACGACGACGACGCCCCCTCCGTTCCTCGCAGGCGTGGACGCCATCCTGAGCCAAGTAACCCAGTTCTGCGTGCGTTCGTTCGCCTCCGCCTCTCTGGGGACGTCCGCAACGCGCCCCCCGTCCTCGCTCACGCTAACGCGCGGACCCCCCGCCCTCCTCCTAACCGGCCCCCCCGGCGCGGGCAAGACTGCCATCGTGCGCGCCGTGGCGGGGGCGCTGCAGGCCGATGCGCGGGTGTTTAGCTGTGCGTCTATCCTTTCTATTTCGCATTGAAATAATCAATTGCTCGCTAATGCCCCCGCTACTCGCTACGCTCGCACAGACACGCTCTACGTCGACGCCGCACGGTACGCCGCGCAGCCCGTCCACTCGATCAAGGCGCTCCTCCAATATTGGTTGAGAAAGGCGAGCTGGCACCGCCCGTCGGTGCTCGTGCTTGATAATCTGGAGCGGTTGGTGGGGGGGAGGTTGAGGTGCGCTATCTCCCTGTCATTTTCTCCCATTTCGTCTCCCTCCCCCTGTCGTTTTCCCTTTTCTCCTTGCTCATCAATCAGCTAATCCCCTTGGTCGGTCTAGCACACAGACTCCTTCCGCACACGCCACATCACCGAGCTCTTCCTCTCCATCTACTCCGCGCGCGCCCCCAACTCGCGCGCGCGCGGGGTGGTCCTCCTGGCGACGGCGCCCTCCGCGGCGGCGCTGCACCCCGCCCTCGCCGCCGCGCACGTGTTTCAGGAGGTCGTGGGTGTGCGGGCGCCGGGGAAGGGGGCAAGGAAGGAGGTAAGCGCCCTAACACTTTCTTTTGTGTCAACCAGTCGACTAACCGTCCGCAGATCCTCTCCCGAATAATCCACGACCGGCTGCACTCCGCGCCGGACCTCCACCTCGACCCCGCCGCGCCGCCGAACTACGCGCACATCGCGACGCAGACGGAGGGGTACTCCGCGACGGACCTGCAGGATTTGGTGGCGAAGGCGGTGCATTGTGTTGCTGTGAGGGCGGCGGAGGGGAGCGCGCCTCTACTCGCGAGCACCGACTTTGACGCGGCGCAAAAGGAATTTGTGCCCCTCTCGCTGCGCGGGGTGAAGCTGCAGACGTCGTCCGAGGTGTCGTGGTCTGATATTGGCGGTATGTCGTGCAAATCCACAAAAAACGCGATTAACTTGACTGTGGATGCAGGCCTGCGCGAAACGCGGCGCGTCCTCCGCGAGACGCTCGAGTGGCCGACAAAGTACGGCCCTATATTTGCGCAGTCGCCGCTGAGGCTGCGGTCTGGGTGCGTTTTTCCGCCCTCATCATCATTCACACTTGAATGAATGATATCAATGCGCTGGAACAGCTTGCTGCTGTACGGCTTCCCCGGGTGCGGCAAGACGCTCCTCGCGTCTGCGGTCGCCAAGGAGTGTGGATTGAATTTCATCAGCGTCAAGGGGCCTGAGATCTTGAACAAGTATATTGGCGCGAGCGAGCAGTCCGTGCGTCGTTCATTCTTCTTTCACTCCGAAAACAAAAACGGAGAGTTGAATGAATACATACGTACTCGTAGGTCCGGGATTTGTTCGAACGGGCTACGGCGGCGAAGCCGTGCGTGCTGTTCTTTGACGAGTTCGACTCTATTGCGCCGAAGAGGTGAGTTGGGAACCAAGTAGACTAGATTCAAGGAGACTCAACGCAGGCGTTTTTCTAGGGGGCACGATAGCACGGGCGTCACGGATCGTGTGGTAAATCAGATGTTGACGCAGATGGACGGCGCGGAGGGGTTGGATGGGGTGTACGTTCTCGCTGCGACTAGGTATGCTTTTTTCCCCGAGTGTGGTGGTCTCGAAAATGCCTAATGCGAGAAACAGCCGGCCGGACCTCATCGATTCTGCGCTGCTGCGCCCGGGACGGCTGGACAAGTCATTATTTTGCGACATGCCGGATCTAGAGGACAGGAAGGATGTATGTGCTCTTCTCTTCTAGCAGTACACTGAATATATCTAACTCTGCCCGCCCGCGGCATAGATCCTGCAAGCCGTCGCACGCAAAGTGGTCCTTTCCCCGAGCGTGGACATTGACGAGATCGCAGCCGCTACGGCGGGGTACTCTGGCGCCGATCTCCAGGCGCTGCTGTACAATGCGCATCTCGAAGTCGTGCATTCATCTATCGCTAGCACGCCGCTGGACCAACGGACGTCGGCGCGCGACGACGATGCGCCTGTGCGATTCACCGTCATCGGAGGCGGTTCGAAGACGAAGGTCGCGAGCAGGGCTGATGAGATGGCGTTGCAGCGCCGGGTGGGGAGCTTTACTTCTGCGGGAGATTCACGCGTACTGACTTGCTTGCAGCTCCGGCAGATACAATCTAATGCGCAAGCGCAAGTCAAGACGGACGCACCAAGAACGTCGACGCCCAAAACAGTATCTATCGTGGCCCCTCTGCTTTTGACTTTCTTTCTGACTGTGCGGATAAGCAGCACGAGATAACCTCCGCGCATCTGTCCAGCGTGCTCAAAACGATGCGGCCTTCTGTTTCCGCCGACGAACGCGCGCGTTTGGATCGAATGTGAGCGGGATATTCCTGATAATTACTTTGATTCATTTTTTTCTTCTCAGATATCGCGGGTTTATATCAGACCGCAGTGGGGAGCTGCAAGTCCCTCCAGAAGCGGGCGGGGTGGGGAATCGCGTGTCCCTTATGTAGAATTATTTGGAAAGCGAAGGAAACCGATTTCTTCATTGCAAAAATTGAAATTACCCCTTCGTCAAGATATTGGCTGTTGTATCGACCCAGTCCATTGCTGCTGACCGTGCAGCCTCTCGGCCCTCCCCATCATCTTCATCTCGGAACCTTTCGTATAGCGCCCGGTGGAGTTTCTCTGCACCAAACTTTTCAAGGGATGGGTATGTATCTGAATGGATGCCGCGCGCATGGAATGCCCACCGAGGAGATTCTGGAGAGGAGTAATGGGATAAGACAGCTGCATCCGTTTTCTTCTGGGGCTGTGATGCCGCTACGTGTTCACTGTGCACCATCGATTTCGAACCATTGAGTTTCAAGGCAACGAATGCGCCCAAGTCCATCAAAATGGCTAGGTACGATGGTTTGTGCGGCTGTCCAGCGCCGATGTCGATCATTGGCCCGGTAAGAGTTTCGAGAACGCCTTTTCCGCCGACAGCCGCGACTCTCGCCTTGACCTGGACGACGACGTAGGAGAGCTTGGCAAGTTGAAAAGGCTGGTCAAGATCTCCCAAGTAAATGGGTATCAGAAGATCGTATAGTGGCTGATTGTCAGCGCACTGGAACGCGACGCTGCGGCACCACGCATCTAGAAGCAGCTTGGCGGGTATTACACCGTAGAGGATCGAAGGGAGGATATCGAAGTGCATAAAGTTAATCCAAGCCTTGTCTCCGAATGATTTGAACCCAGGAAAACGTTGGAAAACAGCGATTGAATGAATGCCGTAGCGGTGATAGGTTTGATGAAGGGTTTTTCGGGCCGCCCACCTACGAAGGTGCTCTGGTAGTCTTCGGCGTCGCGGAAAGTGCACGTAGCAGCATCCCGTGCAATGATCAGGACTATGGAGGCCAGTATCTCGCCCAGCCGGCCCCGCTCCAACAGATGTCCCTTGGTCAAGACGTCTGCTATGAAGCGCTCCATGAACTTGCAGTAAATTGCCGGACTTTCAAGCAGGGTATGAGCAGCGGCTATCGAGAGCACCGGTTCGGAAAGAGCGGCCGTCGTCACCGTCCCAGCCTCCCAGCCAATGCTCGTCATGTACCGCATGTACTTCTCAACACCGACTAGATGTGTCGCGGTATTGGACAAGTCGTTGCTTAGCGGTAAATGAATGCGACGGCTCATGGCCGTGATGACATGGTCGAGTTCTTCGCTCTTCGGAGACCCACAGAAGAGCTTGGCTGTCGCTTCTGAAAGAATGTCTGAGGGAGGAAGTCGGTCCCAGTACTACGAACGATTTCATCAACTTCTATTTGAAAAACAAATCAGGATAAACCTACAGGTCTTCCGCACTTCTTTAGCCACTCAAACGCCAAAGCTTTCTCGGGGGTGCCCGGAGGGCTAGCGGGCATGTTCACGTCGAAGCCAAGGTCGATCCAAGGCGGAAGGGGGACATAGGTGACTTCAGCAAGACGAGCGGACGACGCTCGTTCTTGGTCCGCAGGATACAAGGTGTATTCCTTTCCATGGGTGTCAAGTAGGATCAACCAAAAGCCCGCACTGGGACGGTCGAGGTCACCAGCCTTGAAGATCCGTCGAATGCCCGTCAAAAATGAAGCGCGTTTAGTTTTACCCTCCACTATTTTTCGGCCACCAAGCTTATCTAGGAGGGTGCATTCGTCGATGACTAACAGAAAATCGGCGCCTGCATATTTTGTCCGATTGTGGAGCTTGGTTGCTAGTGCGTTTGCGTGCTCTTTCACGTAATGGTCAAAGAGTTGCCGGTAGTAGGACCAATCGGAGAACATGTGAGGGTCACGCAAAACACGATGAGCAAGGGCATCCTTGGCTTCGACACAGACGTTTCGTAGAAACGAATCCCGATGAGCGAGCTCCGGGGAAGGAGCCAGATGAGCGAAGCAGTTGATTCCTGTGCCTTGTGCCGACAGAGCCAGTGCTTTGTACAACTGACCGATAAATGCTGCGGCGATTTCCTCGGACTAGCAAAACAATTATAGTTGTCAACATTTGAATAGTGATATTGTTATCATACTTTACCGTGTATATTGGCGAGGGTTGGAAAAAATCCACAACAGGATAATCACCATACGGCCAGCCTTTAGGATCGATGGACGTGTCTTGCGAAAACTTCCTAAAGCAGAGACAAAACGCCGGAATATACTGTTCGTGTTTTCATTCAGCTGAAAAAAAGTGTTTACTGCACACACTTTTTCGCCTATCTCGTAGAAGAGACGGGTCTTTCCTGTCGCGCTGCTCTGGATGATAGCAATAATGCGCCCATAATGCCTGGTCTGCCAATACCATGGCCTATACCCGTCGCGAAGGATTTGACAAAATCGGGTTGGTGCATCGCCCCTATAATCCGCAGTGAAGCCATTGTGCAAAAGTCTGGCCTTTTCATTGCTCGTACTGGGGGAATGTTAGTCGCGAGTTGAATTCTCAAGCGTAAAGCCTACAATCCACTAGATTGGCGAGAACGGTTCGCTGAATGGGGTGGTTATCGTCATTTGAATATATGCACTCGTTGGGGTGTAGAACCGCGTTCTGTAGTGTGCTCACCATGCCCATCATGCCAGATCTTCCAAATCAATGTCTCCACAACATCGAGTTCGTCTCGATGTTCTTGGTAAAGATCCTCAAACGACGACGCAATGTTGGGCTCAGTAGACATCGATGCGGCCAACCAACCGGGAAACTCAAATGCGAGGTGGGGAAAGCGTTTGAAAGCCTCCAACGAGATCTTCAGACTATTCAACGACGGACGCGGTTCTGCGACCAAAATTGAGGCAATAAGTTGGCCACGGTTGGCCTCAGCGAGCCAGTTGTGGAGGGCTTCTCTGTCCGCAGTTTGGGAGGGAGAGTTTGGTCCTGGCATTTCCAAATCCAAGGTTATAGGGCTGAACGACTTGTCTGACAGCGCGGAGGAGGAAGCGAACCTTGACTCTGGATGTAAGTAGAGCATCAAGTGGACTGGTTGGACAGAATCTTGGGGAGAAACTTACATCGGTTGAAGACATTGGTTGGGCCATTTCGCATTTGGCAAGACTGAAAGTAGGAATCCTATGAGCGCTCCTAAATTTGCCCCGGGCAAATTTAGGAGCCCTCTTTTCGAAATCAAGACATCACGCGTCAACTGGGACCGGGAGGGATGCCCTGCTGAGGAGGAGCTGGGGCGAGCGATCGAGTTAGCTAACGAGAAGGCGACATACACGAATATAAATTCCCAAGTCCTGAGCCGAATGTCTCCAAGTTATAAATTACATTTCTTTATTGATACATCCGATTCCAACTATTCTCCTTGGATTATACTTCCGGAAACAAAGATTTGAGGATGCGGATTGTGTCTTCTGGACTGGTGACTGCGTGCCCGATGGTGCGCGAGTCGGAATAAATTTCATAGTCATTTCCGCCCTACGTAGGCGAAAGTCAGAGGCTGCTTAACCACAAAGAACGTGAATCTCCCGCGGTGCTTACCTTGTAGGTCTTGTCGCCGAAGAAATGTATTTCCTCGAAACCCTCATCAGCAACAAGTTTCAGCGCGTAGGTTTTGTCCCAGCCATGGGGGAAGACATCGAAAGAAATTTGTCCTCCAATGGAATACGTGAGACCATAGTCGGGGAATTTATCTTGTAGGACTTTGACGAACGCAGCCCTGAGGCCGTGTTGCTGCGAGGAAATTAGCAAATGACGACGGATTTTGTCAATGAACCTAACCAGCCTTGTCGTACGCCTCAAACTCGTGTCGTTCGGCTATACTGCGCAGATAAATTCAGGTTCGTCCATATGGGAGCTGAAGGAACGCCTACGTCGCATTGCGTCCAATAGGGCTCACGTTGATCATCCCATTCCGGAATTCCACAAAAGTTCCGCTAACATTGCGCATGCCTCAGACTTAAAATGGGAGACATACATAAACGGTATGTACCGCTTGATCGGTATGTCCATGTCGGCAATATAATGCAGCATGAAATTGACGAGGCGCTTGTAGCGGTCCTCTCCAACATGCTTGATAAACGACTGGGATTCAAGGACCTTCCCCATCTTGTAGGCTGTAAGACCATTCTCGGCGAACGCGTAATCAAAATCATCAACAACTAAACGAGTCTTGAGAAGGGGGATTTGAAGATAAGCGCGGTGAACTCGCCATTACTACCATTGACGGACAACTGCTCCGAAATTTTGGCGAGGTCGGATCCGCCGACGAATCCAATGACTGCCTTGGGTAGGAGCTTAGATTAGGCGTCGGCCAAGCGAGACTAAGGCGGACCTTCTTTCTGAGCGCGCGTAGTACTTGAGTCATCTCAAGGGATACGCCCTAGTCCAGCACGTCAGATTGGTATGGTGGTCTTTTAGGAATATTCAGACTTGGCGGGCGGGTGTAAGCGTGCCATCGACATCGAACAGTACAAGCTTTTTGTGGGGGCGGTCTGCAAAGGTAGAAGAAGCCATTAGGTTGAGAGGTTGACCTGGTTGTGTGGCTATGCAATATTTGCTCGCTAAGAGCGCGTAACGCGAGATAACGCGTTCGTTCGTGCCTTTACTCTCCGTAGCCTCAAACCGTAGCTTGACTCCTTCAAGTTCAATTCAAGTTCCTCTCAGAGTCAGTACCACGATCCCTGACATGTTCCTTGGTCTTGGTTTTCCAGCGTGGCCGAGTTGTCAGAGTCGTCAGATGACGATCTCTTCTTTGGCCTTGAAGTTTACGCTGCCATCCGAGTCTCGATTCCACTATCCGACGAGAGCCGAAATATGGCTGTTCCTATCGCTGAAGCAGCATACTCTCGCGAGACTCTGAAGGATCGCACAATCCCCTTCATGACTCTTTCCGACGCAGAAAATCCTCTAACTGCCCCCGTTACTCGACGCGATTTGGCGCTCGAACCATCCGAAGTTGCTAGGCTTCGTTTTACAGTGAGAGGCAAGCAATAGGTACGCCGATATAAAGTCACCAAGGGATTCTCATTAATCACGATTCCTAGTCACCGGCGGCGCAGGCATGTTGGCTCTCGAAGCAGTTCGTGCCCTACTGGAACACGGCGCTTCTGGGATATCTCTCTTCGATCTCACCTCGTCTTTCGAATCCGCGCACGCAGTATCCGCCCTGGCCTCGCTGCGTCGAACATTTCCGAACACGAAGATCCTCGAAAAAGTCGTGGATATCACTTCAGAGGAGGCCGTCAACCACTGCGTGAACGAAACTGTCAGCGAGCTCGGTAGCGTAGATATACTGCTCTGCTTTGCGGGCGTCGTCGGCGCCGTCCACGCTACGGAGTTGACAATACAACACTGGCGTCGGATACTGGACATCAATACCACCGGGAGTTGGATCTGTGCGCAGGCTGTCGGCAAGTTCGTACTTTTCTTTCTTGCATTTCAAGCCCTTCGTCTGACCCTCCGCCAGGCAGATGATCCTACAAAACACCGGCGGAAGCATCATGTTCACCGCATCCATCTCTGCGCACACTGTCAACTTTCCTCAGCCCCAGGTGGCGTACAACGCATCCAAAGGCGCTCTCCTGCAGCTCAAGAACTCCCTCGCCGCAGAATGGGCCCGTTACGGTATTCGTGTCAATAGCCTGAGCCCTGGATACATGGATACTGTGCTCAACGAGGGCGACGGACTGGCTTCTGCGCGGGAGATTTGGGCAAGCAGAAATCCCATGGGGCGCATGGGTGATCCCAGGGAATTGGCTGGGGCAGTGATACTTCTTTGTAGCCCGGCAGGAAAATATATCAATGGGGCAGATATCATTGTGGATGGTGGGTCGCACCTTTTCTTGTGACGACGATCCTTTGACTAGGTGTTCCTCAGGTGGTGGATCGGTTTTCTGATGACATCGAACGTGCCTTGTGCTGTGGCTTTTGAGCACTGATACGATAACTCCTTCAATTGGAGCTTGAAGTGCATATAGTATTTTTATGGTCAGTGAGCTTGAACCAACGTCTGGCCACGGATTCTGGAAGAACGACAGCAGTAAGGTAAGAACTTCAAGAAGAAGCATCAGCGTGGATCCAGAAAATTTCGACTGCCTCTACCAGCTTGGACGACCCCTGCGAATCAGAGAACTACGAGGTGTTGCGCGGCGGAAAGACGACGCTGCTGGTGCCGGACAACCCGTTCTCGCAGCGGGTCAATGCGATTGTGCAGAAGACGCGCGAGATGCGGAGGGGGGTGTATTACCCCCATTTGTAGATCGTGAAGGAGGATGGCGAGCCGCCTCTGCGTTTGTGGGCACTCAGCGCCCTGATTCAGGATCGTGCGGATGTCCTGCCGAGTTGCCAGCAGTTTATCTCGTCGGTGAAAGAAAAGGCGCGCCTTTCTTTTCTTGAAGTCTTCCTCTCCCCTCCTCTTTGCGATACTAATAATCCCCGTTCAAGTCAACGGTGTGGGTTATCAAGAGGTGATGATTAAAAATTGCACGTAGATGGGTAGTGGTGGGTGCTCGGATGCACGGAGGGCTGCTGCGCTTTTGCTGTCCGGACAGACAGCTGCAGGCAGGCTTAATGCACATTTTCCCAACATTTTCCCGCCTACTTGGTACGCATGAATACGAACTTTGTTCGGTTTATATATTTAAGTAATTGTTATGCGATGCGTATTGAGTTGGCAGGTAGTTGGAGACTGGATGTAGGTGCTGTCCTGTTGACTTGAGCCCGAGGATAAGAGGAACTGAGACCAAATCGGGATGCAGCCTTCACGTGGCCGTGATGGCACAAGTGCTTGAAGCCTTGAACTTTGAACATGTCCTAATTTACTATGTATTACTCAAGGCCGCGTCTCAATTTCCTGCAGCCACCTCGCCGACCTCAAATTGTGTCTGCTGCGCCAGCTTCTCCGCCTTCAGCGGATCCATATCAATCTCGATAGCAAACCTTTCCGGGGCCACAACACCGTACACAGCTTCGACGGATTGGATAGGGCCCGCCAAACCTCCAGCAGGATCTCGAGTTTATAGCCCGGGGCGTTGCAAGCGAGCTCGCGGCCACAGTCGTAGAATTCGAAAGGAAGAATCCGTGGTGTTCGGAAGACTGGCACGCCACCATGTCGAACCTTCAGCCAGTTCCTCCAGGCGCATTCTATCCACCTAGCGACCCTCCAAGGCCGAGCACCTCTCCCAATGCTCCGAACCTAGCCCCCACTCCCAACACTCTTGATACGCCCATCCGTCCGGGCCTGAGCTCGAGCTTCCCTTACTCGTCCATGGGAGGCGAATTTATCGAGGAAGCATTTGTTCATGCCGCGCATGAGATGCGCGGGAAGTATACCTTGGTTGACGTCAAGACATTCTTAAATTTCCTTCCAAACCCGTCCAACAAGATGCCAAGTATTGATGAGAAGAGTTTCGCGAAGGTGCCTTCCACCCGCGAAACGGAGATGTACAAACCCCTTGTGAGTTCCAGTTCAGTCTTAGTCGCGATAGCCTTCAGCTCAAAACAAAAATATCGAGATTTCTGCACTGCGTCCGTTTTTGAAGCCTGGTTGGACGGCGGTGGATACTTCGAACTCGACGGATCCAAATCCGAACGTTTTCATGGGGCATTCCATCAGTCCTGATATAAGTATCTATTCCGACAAGACCCCATCCAACAGCAACCTGTGCCGCGCCTCCGATATGGACTCGTTCATCGAGCTCAAAGCGTCGCGCGCGTACGAGCCTTTCGGCAGTACCACCGACAAACTAGAGAAACCATCTGGTTATGCACGCGATACCCGTGGCCAACTCGCTACGTATTTTGCCGCTATTCAGGCTACTCAGTTTCGCACACATACCTTCGGTGTCATTGTAGTTGAAGACACTTGCCGTCTCCTTCGGCACACCCGCAGTGGGACGACAATCACCAGGTCCTTCAAATATGCGGCCACGGCGCACTTACAAACGTTCTTCTGGTGCTTGTCCCATGCGGAGGCCAAGGAGCGCGGGACTGATATGACGTTCACCCGCGTGGCCGCAGGAGACGAGGAGGGTGTGCGCGCTATCCTGAATGTGCAAAACGACCCCATCTACCGGGTGACCGTTGGTACCCATGAATACATCGTGCCCGACGCATTTACCCGCAATCATCTATATCCAGTTGGTCGTGGCACGCGCTGCTTTGTCGCCGTCCGCAGCGACACCCTTCAAAAGTGCTTACTAAAAGATACTTGGCGGTTGGATGGGTATCATGCTGAGCACGAGGTCTACGGGAAACTACACGAGCACGGAGTTCCCAACATCCCGGGTACGCTCGACTCGGGGGATGTAGGTCATGTGTGCGGCTACCCCCCGCCAGGAGGTTGGAGCGTACCCGCGAATGCCACGATTCGACAACATATCCATTATAGGATCGTGTTCGACGTTGTCGGCGAACCTCTCAGCTCCTTCGAATCTACATACGGCCTGGTCAGTTGCATGCGCGACGCGTTCGAAGGTGTGTTGTACTGCTGAACCATTTCTAGGTGAATTTTGTGTTGATCGATTTGCCAGCACACCACATCGCATTCACGGTTGCGGGGGTAGAACACAGAGACATATCCATCGGAAACATCCTCGCAGTCAAGAGAGAGGGTATTCACCATGGCCTCTTGATTGACTGGGAGCTTGCACGCTTTGAAGAGGACCAAAACGCGAGAGCATACGAGAGAACAGTATGTGAACAAGTCTATGACCTTAAGAAGCGTCCCAACTGTGTTTTTAGGGCACTCGTCAATTCATGGCTGCCCGATTGTTTGACAACCCGCTTCCGACACGCAACGTGGGCGATGACATCGAGTCCTTCGTCCTTCTTCTTTTCTGGGTTGCTGTCCTGTATGCTCCCAATCAAGCGTCCGAAGAGGAGCGGATGAGCTTTCTAAATCAATTCGATGACCCTCTATCAAAGCAGAATCTTATCGGCAGATATCGCCAAAATGCCCGACGCCTTAAACTCGAAACTCCACAGTTTCTTGCCTTTCTCACTAAGATCGGGCGTGGATATGTGGACCGGTATGAAGTGCCTGACGATGAAACGGAAGCCAAAGAATTGGCAACAAGGCAGCTGGCTCTAGAACGGCATGACTGGCTGCTTGGTATTTTCCAGGCTGCCTTGAACGACGAGGACTGGAAAGCAACGAAAGATGCTGCCCGGCACAATGCCATCAAGCGCGTAGAGGCAGCGAAGAAACGGAAAGTGGATGCTGGCCTGGAGTATCCCATTGTCGATCGTAACAAGAGACAGCGCGGCGGCGAGCGCGGACCGCAGGTGGACAGCACAAGTTCATCTGAGTTATCTGAGCCGCCGGACTCGGACTGAGTCGGTTGTGTTATATGTACCTTGGAACCAACGGTAGCGGATTACGCCTCATTTCCCGACGTCGCAATTGACTTCTCAACCCACTCCCCTTCTATCCTAATCTTCAGCATCCATACTGTAGTGCCCTCGGCGCGGTCGGTCGCACGTACTATCCAGCATCGCAATCGAGGTGGCCGAGCGCAGATGCAGGCAGCTGCAGGGCGGGGCGCAGTTGATGGCAAAGCAATGGAACGTGCGCGCGGGAGGACGGTGGACTGTATGTGTAGCCTAGTTCGATTTGAATTGATCTGGTTCGATGCAATGCTCAATCTGGCTCCATTTGTTGCAGCAAATTGTCGAGCCGCATCGAGCCCTCAGCCAATTTGCGAGCTAATTCCTGGAGCGAGAGCTGCGACGCCGCGCCCAACCCATTCATCGCCATGAGCTGCGAGCTCATGCTGACCGTCGACTGCCCCCTCGCGCGGCGACGGCTGATATTGAGCACCGGGTCTTCCTCGTCGCTGAGCACGCGCGGTGTCGCCTGCTCGTCCCCGAACACCCCATCGAATCTCCTCCAGCATCCCGCACCCCGTCTCGACAAACGCCAGCCACATCAGCACGCCGCACACGACGCAGAAGCCGACGAGGACGACGTAGTACCCGCCGCGCGTGATCACCTCTTCGAGATCACGTAGCGAACGCGATGATGAATTCGAAGACCCACTCTGACATTGTGCTGAGCGCTATACCTTTTGAGCGCATTTGGAAGGGGAAGAGTTCGGCGCTGAGGAGCCAAGGGACGGGGCCCCACGTCGACGCGAAGAAGAAGTACACGGGCATACCGACGACGACACCGTGCGCGCCGCCAATAATGGAAAATTGATCTGACCAACGCTCGATGTAGAGCTTGAGTGCGCAGAGTATGGAGAGTGACGCTGCCGACGAGCAAAAATGGTCGTCCGCCGAGTTTGTCGACGTAAAAGATCGCGGGGAGCGTGCCGGCAAGGTAAAAGACGCAGCAGATACACGAGTAGAATAGCGCTTGAGGGCCGTGCGTGAGAGTCTCAGAAGGAAGTGCAGGAGGGCGTTGATCCCGTTGAGCTGAGCGAACATCGGCGCTGTCCAGCCAATGATGGTGCGACGCGTATACTCCTTGAAGAGGGTCCCCGAGGTCGTGATTGTGCTCTTCAAGCTCCACAGCGTCGACGATCTCGTAGTACGTCCGGTTCACGCGCGCATCCGTCACGTCACCGCGCGCGTCGAGGTCCGCGAGCGTCCAGAGACCTTCGGCCTTGAAACCGTTTTGGATGAGCCAGTGAGGTGTCTCGGGAAGGTAGAACGTCCATACGAAGAGAAGCAGGGAGATGAGGGCCTAGGCGCCGTAGAGGCCGCGCCACGAGTGCTCGCTTCCGCTGTCGAGAAAGAACGAATAATTGATCCATGAAGACGCGCAGTATCCCAGGTTCATCAAGAAACTCTCCAAGCTTATGAACATTCCGCGGGCGTTTGCAGGCGCCATTTCAATTCGAAAGGGCGGGACGGTAGTGCTCAGGATGCTGGTACCAAGACCTTGAATCATGCAGCACATTTGTACGATTGAAGCGACCAGGTATGAGGACTCCGAGGTAAGTAGACCCAAGGGCGACAACAAGAGCGGTGATGTTGAGGCGGGCCCCGGCAACCATGACGGCTGTAAATGAGTGGGTAAGTCTGGCAGAATCAGTAATGGTGTGCAACGAACCAGGTAGCAAGGGAGCAACGTCGGTCTCCTTCATCATGATATCGTCGGCCGTTACTTAATACTTCTTTGCCATACATGCGGTCGATGAAGTTTGGTTGGACTTGGAATGCCGCAGTCACGCCCTGCTAGTAGCCGAAGAGTGCGTCGCCCAGAGAGGCTATGGCGCCGGAAATGTGAAGGAGGGGATTTCCGACTGCGGAAAAACACCAATATTAATAATGAAGGAATTATTGCATTACCCAGGGACGCGACTAGCGGACAGTGTATACGATGAGACGCATAGCTTGAATCATGGCGAGGCCATGGTGGTACGAAGGCAAGAGGAGACACTTGCGTGACTGACAGCTCAGAAACTTCGAGGGGCGAAGTGGCCGAAATGTCAGCCTCCTCGATCACACCGTCGTTGCCTCATAAGACGATGATTTCCAATGTACAGCGAGTGCAGCGCAACAGCAAGAAGAAAGGCCTTGTAATAGGATCGCGTCCAGGTAGAGTTTAAATTTCGGAGCAGTTCCACAGGTCGCCTGTTTGTTCGTTACTAGAAAGCCTGTAGTTTGCTTCGTGTTCTACGCAGTGCTTGTGTTCTGCACAAGCCACCGTGATGACAAGGAGCGTGCGAATTTTTAATTTGACCTCGAAATAGTCTTTTACCTGAACCACCATCTACCGCTCAGCCGTCTGGTTTCTCTGCAGCTTTCGACTCTGTCCGTCTGCCAGGCTTCTCCCCACCGAAAACACATCTGCCCCAGTACTCTGCTCCCTTTTCCGGCCTCAAAGCACCCAGATTGACGCTACCCATCAACCAACAGCCGCATCACTCTTGCGCGCCAGTCTCTGCAATATAACACCGCCTAGACACCCACCATGTCCCAATCCAACGGCCCCTCGTCCTCCTCGTCGTGTGTTATGTCTTTTCCCCAACTTTCCCTCTTTTTGACGCGTATCTTCTAGCGCTGTATCAACACCCGTACCATCCGAGTCCTGGAAAGCAGGTCTCCGCCCCCCACCAAAAGATGCCCGTCCGCAGACCACAGACGTAACCGCTACAAAGGGCATGGAATTCGAAGACATGTTCCTCCGCCGCGAGCTGCTCATGGGTATTTTCGAAGCTGGCTTTGAGAAGCCATCCCCCATCCAAGAAGAAGCCATCCCGATCGCCCTCACCAAACGCGACATCCTCGCGCGCGCTAAGAACGGTACCGGCAAAACCGCCGCCTTCGTTATTCCGTCCCTCCAGCAAATCGACATCGCGAAGAACAAAATACAGGCCTTGTTGCTTGTCCCCACGCGTGAGCTTGCTCTCCAGACCTCCCAGGTCTGCAAGATCCTCGGCAAACACATGGGCGTGCAGGTCATGGTCACTACCGGCGGCACCACTCTCAAGGACGACATCCTGCGGTTGGCAGAGAATGTCCATGTCCTCGTCGGCACCCCTGGAAGGATATTGGATCTCGCGGGCAAGAACGTCGCAGATCTGAGCGAGTGCCCTGTTTTTGTCATGGACGAGGCAGATAAGCTGCTCTCTCCCGAATTCGCCCCAGTAATGGAGCAGCTTTTATCGTACCTGCCCACAACAAGACAGGTCATGTTGTTCAGTGCTACGTTCCCCATGATCGTAAAGGATTTTAAGGTATGTGCATGTCGTAAACCACCGCCTGTCTAACGCCCTGCCCCAGGACAAGCACATGGACTCTCCCTATGAGATCAATCTCATGGACGAACTCACTCTACGTGGTGTGACGCAATACTACGCCTACGTCGAAGAGCGGCAAAAGGTCCACTGCCTAAATACCCTATTCTCCAAGGTACCATAACCTTTAAACTCGATTAATTCGCTATTTTGACCCTTGCCCAGCTCCAAATCAACCAGTCGATCATCTTCTGCAACTCCACCAACCGCGTCGAGCTACTGGCCAAGAAAGTCACTGAGCTCGGCTACTCCTGCTTCTACTCGCACGCAAAGATGCTCCAGTCGCACCGTAACCGCGTGTTCCACGACTTCCGTAACGGCGTCTGCCGCAACCTCGTCTGCAGCGACCTCCTCACGCGCGGCATCGACATTCAGGCCGTCAACGTCGTCATCAACTTTGATTTCCCGAAAAACTCAGAGACGTACCTCCACCGCATCGGCCGCTCGGGGCGTTTCGGGCACCTGGGGCTCGCGATCAACCTCGTCACGTACGAGGATAGGTTCAACCTATATCGCATCGAGCAGGAGCTGGGCACGGAGATTGGGCCGATCCCGCAGGTGATTGACCGGGGGTTGTATGTGGACCCGAGCGCGAGTGAGGAGCAGCAGGGGGCGCAGACGCATCAGCAACAGCAGCAGCAGCAGCAACAGAGGCAGGTGGCGGGTCCGGCACGGCCGCCTCAGCAACAACAGCAACAGGTTCAGCAACATCAGCAGCAGCAGCAGCAACAGCAGGTGCTGTATCAGAGCAATGGGAGTGCGCCGCAGCAGGTGCGGTCGAACGGAGTCCCGCAGGGCATTCAGGGCGCGTATCGCGGCGGTCCCGGTCCGCGGTAAGCGCCGCTCTTTGAGGCACGGCCGGGCGGGGAGAAGGTGTTTGGGGGTGAGAGCGGAATGGGGCGGGCAGGCGGGAGTGGGGATGGTCGAGCGGGTCTGGGAAGGCGGGCTGAGCGAGTGAGGGCGGCGTGGAGGGGGGGGCGAGAATGAAGACGACGAGGCGCATACACTTCAAGATTACTGACAACAACCACACCTTCCTTTCTTTTCGAGTCCAGCAAGCAGGCGTCTGACAACGACCACGATAATGTCATTCCATTCCATCCATACCAACCACCCACAGCAGCATCCACGATCCAATCCATCTTCCTTGCCATATACATATACGCTACGCTCTCGTCCTCGCCACCGCTCGCTCCTACCTTCTCAGAGCACCGGCACGTCTCAATTCCTCTTTTGTATTTTTATCTCTCTACCGACTGGCCGACCGAGGACGACGACCTCTCCATCCACTCTCCCCGACTCATTATTTTACCTTTACGCGCGCCTTAACGCTGCTGTTACGCCTCCTACTGATTCTTGGACACGTTTTTGCTTGCTCGCTTGTTTGAAATTGGAGTTGATGGTGTTTTTTTGTTGTGGCTGCGCGGGGCGGATGGTGCTGGTGGAGACGGAGGGGTGGGTGGAAGGTTCGGTGGGTGTGCGGTGTGAATGGGCTTCAACTCGGATGTTTGTTTTCGTCGGATAGCGCTACATATGGTTCTTGTAGTATGTAAAGCTCTTAACGAGAATGGATTATCGCCCATCCCAGATACATATTGGCCCGACACTGCACTCAGGAGGCAATGTGTCCACAGTGTTTGTTCTCTGTAAATGTCAGCCACAGGCTTTCGCGAGGTATAAATGGCCCGGCATCTTCCCACTAAGCTCTCATCTTAACCACGATGATATCTTTATTCGAAAACTTTGTCTCTGCCCTCGCCTCTGTCTCCACCCTTGAGCCTGTTACCTCTCTGGTCTCTTTCACCTCCAGCAAGAAGGCGCTCTCCAGCCGCTATCGCGCAAAAGTGCCCCGAATTCTGGTCTACCTGCTTATCGGTCTTCCTGTTTGTCGGTCTCGTGGTCTCTGGGGCTTGGACTCGATCTCCTCGCCTTGGCGGTAGACTCAGACAGGCAGCTCCTCCGCCTCCGCCACCCCCGGCTCACGCGCAAGAAGACGCCAACGCGTTCGGCGATAGAAATGAAGATATTTCCGACGACTCGGAGAACGGTGGCGACGGCGATGACGGCCCGCAGGAAGATGGCGGCGTCACCGATGTGAACGGTCAAGACGGCGAAGATCTCGCTATAGCGGCAAGCCCAGCCCCAGAAGACCCCCCACCTCCTCACAGCGGCGGCGTCGAACACACCGGAACTCGAGGCGGCTTTACCTGGTTTTTGTTGCTGCTCTTGGGAACTCTGAATGTCAAAGGCCTCCAAAAACGCAATCGCTCCGCTGCCACGCTCAATCCCTGTCGATATCACTGCGGTGTCCGCAACCATCCCGGGGCTGCTTGCAGTGAATGCCCGACGAAGCCATTTGCAAGCCCCCTTCATCGTTTGTCTCCAACCGGTACCGCGCGTCTCCCTGCTCGTTCAACGCCCTGCAGCCAGTCGATCTCCACTCAGTCGTCGCACCGCAGCAAATCCGGGATGTCGCCGCCCCTGTCGTTCAATCTCTCGCGCCGGCCGCTCATAGAAATGCGCTCGCGATCTCCAAAAACTTGTTTTTGGTGCTCGTCGTGTTTCCTATACTTTGGCTGGCCGTTACAGTAGCGTGGATGCTTCGGGGACATTCTCCCGTCGCGACGTAGAGGATATACCAGACCCGCCGTCACTCCGTGCTGGTTACCGCCCACCACCTCTCCACCTTTCTGTGACGTTGCAATCAAGGAAACGGTCGCTTCCTTAAAGACCAGGGCGGCGGATCGTATCGCGCGCCAAGCGGGCAGCATAAGGACGGACGCCGGGCAGCAGGGGCGCCGAAGGCGGGGCAAAGCAGGGCGATCGATTTAAGCGAAAGCAGAATCGTGTGTTCGCTGAGCGCGATGCTGGCGGCAGACTGTCACGACAAGGTTCCCAAATTGGGCTGTCGGGCAGGTGAGGCTATACGTTCAGCACACAAAATGCATAGTCCCAAAATCTTTACAAAAGTCTTCACCGTATGTATTTTGGCTGCGAGTGCCCAATATCATCCAAAAAACCACGGCTATTACTTAAATCGAGCAAGCTGAGGGCTGCCATCCGCGGAACACGCACATATGGTGGGTAGTGGGCCCGGGGTAGAATCCCGGTGTTCAAATAGGAAAGTGAAGCGATAGGGCGAAGGGAGTACAATGGTGTTTCGTTTCAGCTTCAAGCAACTTCTGGGACTGAACGAAACAATCAACTTGCCAGATTTAGGCGCAAAGGTGTGAGGTCGTCCTTAATCAAAGCCGGAGCACCGCAACAGAGGGATACAGACAGTAGCGCTAGGATTCCAGAAACGTAATTTGCAGGTGGGGCACTTCAAAGCTAAGCAGTATTTTTGACTTCTCGTATGAGTTCTTTCAGAACAGAAGACACGCTATGGCAGCGAAGGCATGCGCCTGACGACCTTGCCCTCGTTCCGCGCGTGTATCTTGAGCCTTTCCAAAATTGCAGACCTGCCCAGCGTTCCGGCGGCGTGCGCTCCTCCGTCGCCCAATAATATATGTCCCAGTCGGCTTCGTCCAACAACTGCGTACCACGCCAATTCAGTCCAGCACCGCATGCAGGAAAAAAATGGGACAAACCTTGTCGTATTCACGCAGCTCCGCTTCAGACATCCCAGGGAGGTGCTCGCGCGCAAATGTGCTGAGAATCAAATCGCTCTCCAGTGTCCCGCGCTTACGCGACTGATAGACGAGACGCGCGCGCAGGGTCGACAAGGACTCGTTTGGACGGGGGAGCGGAGGAAGGGGCGGGTTCTCAGAGGCGGATGCAGTGGAGGCGAGGTGTTCGGGGGTGTGCGGGAGCGGCCATGGATCTGCACGGAGAGCGGCCGTTCGCGAAAGGTGTCTGAGCTGTCTGAGCTGGCTGGGGAGACGACGGGTCGGCGAGAGCATTCTGGGAGGAAGCAAGTACGGCGTTTCCTATTTCGGCCGACGAAATTGATGGCAACTTCTCCTCTTTCCTTCCTCTCTTTTACTCTCGGACCTCAGCAGACGCTTCGCGACACCACAGAACAGTTTTTTCTTCACATATGCGTGGACTGGATTTCTTGGCTTTGTCTCCACAACCTTTGACTCTTTGCCACCGCCCACCAACTCAAATTGTCAAGTTGCCAACTTGCGCTCCACACCTGTGGCTTTCTCGTCCACTGGAACATGCAAAAAAAATTAAGCCCGGTACCTATTCTTTATGCTGGCTTCAATCCACTGCCGTCGAATTTCGTTCCCTCCTCTGGCTCGTATCTTGTTCCGCCAGGAGCAAAACTTGGGTTTCCACATCATCCTTCGAAACTGCTTTCAGCTCTCGATTCAAATCATCCCAAAGGAATGATGTTGTAAGTATTCGAAATCGAATCGTTCTTCCCTGGTCCCACCAGTATTCGGTGATTCTTCGTGTTCGTCCAATCTCCCCACTTACAAGAAGTAGAAAACCTGGCTGCCATTCCCGCGGGAGAAAGTCAGATACTTCGGATAGGACAAGACGCAAGATTGACCAGAGATTATCACGAACTTGGGGGAAACCCTGGCTGTGGAAAAACTCTGGCTGTGGCTCCACGGATGGGCTCGATATAGGACGGCCGCAGAGAATACACGACTTGCTTGGAGACATACAAAGTTCCGGCCGGGAAGGTCCAAGACGACGTGCATTGCAGTCGCCCTGCAGCTCCAAGCCTCCAACGAAAGCAAGACGATCATCTACGCGGCACTCGCCGTGCGGCTCCAACAAACGCAAGATCTATAAGCCATTTCGGCGCACTCCACTTTTCGGTCACGCTATCCCAGTGCTGCGGACCACCACCAATAGAATGGTCTTGTCGTCTTCCATGATCCTCATATGATGAAATCTCCTTGCAATGCTTCAAAAATTTGAAAAAGTACGAGTCACGATTTACGGAAGGATTCCAGTGACCATTTTTCCGCGCTCGGCATTACCATTTGCGGCAGCTATTTATCTCACTCGCTCGTCATCGCACTCTCGGCAGCCTTCCGGCGCAGCCTGTGCGAGTCCCATCTTGTATGCCTTGGGTCTATCGATAGCATCAAATCTCACCTGGATTGCGATCACTCGTCAGTTGCGGGAGCTCTTGTGTCTGGTGAGAGTTCTCTAAAGCTCTTTGGCTATCTAAGTCTCTCACGAGCTGCAACCCGGCGGGCGGTGGAGCTAGCCAAACAGGCAGATTCATTTTCGCCCGATTTTCTACGTCGACTTGCGGCAAGCGCACTAAAAGCTCGTGGCCCTGCGTGTTCCCTCCCGGTCTTCGAGTTCCTATTGTTATCCATCCTATGCCCTACGGATGCACATTCCTTGCTGCGAAGGTCGTTCAGATCACGCCAAATCATCGAAAAGCCCCTATATTGAACCTACACCGACATATGGACCTACACAATGACATATCGAATCAATCGATTAATTTCCGGCACTGTCAATTGCTTTGGCAACCTGTAAGGTACGGTCACTGGCCGTTCCTCGGTAACTGCCCTCCTGAAAGATTTACTTCCAGCCCCCCCTATCGCGCTCAAGATCATTCTAGGGCGCCTGGACTGCAGAAGAATTTGACTTTGATTCATTTATCTTTCTACTATGCGTTCCATTCCATTCTGTGCATACGACCTGGATTGCACCCACCCCGATTTTTTCTGCGCCCCAGATCTTGGTCGGCGCAAAGGCTGTATCAACGTCTTGTCCAGAAATTTCCAAGGCAGGTAGGTATATTCCAGCGCGGTCCCGTTAAGGCCTAGGAACAGCCTGGGTCCGTACTACCTACATGGCGTCCAATGAATACGGGTTCTCGCAATTTTCAGCCACTGGACCACCTGAGTAACCACCTCCAATATTGAGTACGAGAAAACCAGTTATCATTTCACAGCGTTGTATCGAAATTGCGGCATTCATTGTACAAGGACGAGGAGGAACGCGTCAATGGAGGTCCTGGACCCGGAGGGAGTCGGGGAGCAGAGTGTAAACCGCCATAACTTAAAGAACATTGAAATTGGTCGACCTAGCAAAAAATTCTCGTGTTCCTCCTCTGAAAGCTTAGGCCTTGGACTCAAGGGTGATAATTCACAGGTCCTCATCTCGAAAATTCCACATGTACTGCTATACAGACCGCATAAATGCGTAAAAGTCTACCATCACGAGAGCGGAAATGAAACGTCGACGTCCCTCCATGGCGGGCAACCGTATAATCTTTCACATCTTGTAGGCAGGTACATGTATATTCCGGCGGGGAACGAAGGAAGGAAGGAATCATACACAGTCTCAAGAGCCCGGACGATCCCCGCACCATCGAAGCGCCCTAAAAATGAAACGGTGAACTTTAATGAACCCCGTCGATGCTTAATCCTTCCTTCCTTCCTTGAAGAGTTTCTCGTGCATATGCATCGAAGTAATACATGTAGATCTAGAGGCTAGAGCTGCACAATGCACAATGAATTTGATTTCCGCGCGTCCGACATGGATATGGATATCTTTTTCAAATTCGAATTCGAATCGAAGGACAGCTAGGAGTAGGAGGGATAATGGGACCGGTGGCGGGAATCGCTTCCGGCGCTAAGTTGCTAAACGTGAGAGCGCCGTGTCCAAGCACTTCGCCACCAGCGGCGAGTTGAACGGTGAACCCCAACTCTGAGTCTCCGTGCGGCGCGTGGAGTCCGACGGCGCCGACTTTCGATTCGATAATTTCCGCGCGCGTTCATGATCATCCTTTACGTCCATTATCGCTACGGGGCTTTGTGATCTGCTGCTCGCGCGGACCTACATTATTGAAATTCAAATTAATTTAGTTGTTCATTCTCGCCACGGAACAGGAACAGGATCGACGTGACTTACGCTTGCTGTTGCCGGCGGTGATCTTCCAACTCATTTGATTTTCTCGTGTTCACGATCCGCTTGGCGGTGTAGAATCCTGCGCCGAATAAGACGAAGAGGCCGCCGAATGCACGGAACTAGAGGAAGGAATTGAACGCAGTCAGTCTGGTGGCAGGATACGGACGGGGGACGCGCGATTTTGCTGGGTGAGTTAAAATTCAGGGCCATAAGTCAAGTATTTTGTATACTGCAGTCTGTAGCACGGATCGATTTGCAATGTCGCAGTGGTCAAGTAAGGTTTGCACCGCCACATTGCATATGTGACAGAATGTGACAGTCACGCGAGGCTGGCGCTGACCACGAAAATGAATCTATTATCATAATCTAGCGCCGAATACAGCGTACAGGATTCTAGTGCGAGTGCCGTTATGATAAGGCGACCAGGCCAAAGGCGCAATTGAAGGAGAATATGAAATTGTGGAACAGAGCCGCGCTGGTAAGCAAGCTTACACTTTATTCCTGTGGTTGCCATGGGCTAGTACCAATGTGCCTTTGGGTTATACCTTTGCGCACTTGCTCGTCGGGGATACTCTTGCATTCGTCGCGTGAATACTAGAAATAGACATTGGAGCGCGGCTCATCTGACGCGGCTGTTTGTTTCCACCAGCGAGCCGGAATCGATGATCAAAACATGACGCGTTGGTTTGGACTGCCTCGAGGATGGGATCGTTGAGAGAAAGATTGAGCATCGTCGAGCACAGGACGGAGGGGAAGCAGGAAACGCCTCATGGGAGAGTGTGGGAACGGCCAGAACCAACCAACGAAATCGAGATCATCCTGAGATCTGGACGATCCAAAAATGGGCAGCGCGAAATTCCGTGTATGTCCGTTGCATCGGTCTGAAACTATAAAAGGCCATTGTGTCTTTCGGTCATTTCATTCCGCAACTCCTAGCACTTGCAACTCCCTCTACATCCATGGCTGCCATTGGCGTCTCTACCAAAATATGGGAGCGAAACCAGCATTGGTCCCTGTACAGCCAGTGCGCCGTATGGGACCCCACCGCCCGCAAAGTCCAGATCTGGGAGTGCATACGAGAGCGTAAGTCGCGTCGCGTCCTTCAATATTCCTCCCTAACCAGGGTGCAGACGACTCCGTCCCCGGCACTGAGCCACCAAACACCGCATTCTGGCGATTTGTCGGGCGCCGATAGCAGTAGCACTGCGCACACGTCGCGCTCCTCCGATCGAACCCGACCCGCCATCTTGCCGCGCCGTACTATTTATGTTCTGCTGGCCTGCACACGTCTCGGCACCACCGACGTCCACGCACACGCACCCTCCCTTCTGGGCATATGCCGCTCAGCCCGCACCTTTCGGAGCGCGATGGTCATATAGAGCATTTCTGGGGTCTCTATCATCTTTTTACACCGGGTCAGCTATAAGCTATAGTATATGTAGAGCATAGTCCACCTTTGTATCCATTATTTATCTCAAGTCTTTCGCGTCGCCTTTGTCTCCTTCACGTCGAGCAAAATTTCTAAAAGCGACCTTGATGTCATACTGACGTCATAAGCTTCTTTGATGCATGTCCCCAAAACGCGGTTTCGGTCCAGGCGGTTGGCGTTCGATTCCCGAAGGCTGCAGTCAAACACCGAGAATCGGGGGGACAATACGCGTCATGAGAACACACCAGCTGTCCAGTGCACAATCTAACAAACGATTTGAAGGCGACGATAATGACGTAGATTGTACCACGAGTTTCTCCCAAGCTTTCTTCGCAGCGCAACGGAAGGACCTGTAGCGTAGCACCGAACCACAAGTGAAACGTATTGCGCTTCCACTTCGACTTCGTGAAGTGACGGCCGTGGCGTATGCATATTCGCTGCCACCGGAGAAACGCGACCGCCGCGATGGATCACTTTTTGGCGTCCCCCGACAAGACAATCTGCTCAAAGACTCCACTGTCAACAAACATTCCGCCGGTAGATGTGACTCGAAAGATTAGAGTTGCTGTGATGCCCGGGCTGACAGCGGTACATTGGCCCGACCTCACAGGCCTCAGTCAACTAAACCGGAAATGTGTTCCTCCGAGTGGCTGGCCAAACCGCTAGTCGTCCGAGTCCGAGGAAAGCGGCGCGGTGTGCCTTGCCGTTGCCTTGGTCAAGCAGAAGCAGATCCAGCGCGGAGGCCTTGAATGGATGCGCAAATAGGAACTTATCAAGCTTGTTATCGAGCGAGAATTATCGTGTCCTGAGAGTCAGATCGGGCGGATAAATCGCGGGAAACAGGCGTGGCAGCAGATTGACTGCAGATCCCAGAGTATGAGTATGAGACAACTAACGACTTCTTGGAAGCTGGGAAGGCCAGTTGAATAGAGCAACCCACAGGGATGATAGATTCCAGATGGGCCTGTAAGCTGTACAGATACACACGAAGCAGCAAAGAGTGTTATTAATGATATGTATCGCGGGAACGATTCGGAGAGGTGGGGGACAAGCCCGTCGACGTCGCTGAGAAATGGGGTCCAGGTTAATTATATTATGGCGGGGCCCAGTGGCGAGACGGACGGTCTCGAGCAAGAGTTCTTTCATCCAGGAGGTGGCGCTTGGCGGCGTCCCAGTCCGACCCCGACGGTTGCAGGATTTTACGCTCTCAGCTTGCGAGTTGCTATTATTGCTTTCGAGTTACTATTATTGCTGGGAAGGATACTAGATGCGCAGATTCCAGGGCGCTAGCTTCAAGTTCAGCCCGGGCGCTGGTAGAATGTACCGTAAGTGCTCAGATGTCCAGCAGTAAGGACGCAACGAGGACCAGCGATTGGAGTTGAGGTGGAGGAAAGAACAGAGGCCGGGTCCGGCTGATTTGATCGCCGGTGATTCAAGCCTCCTTGAACGAAATTCTCAGACTTGGATCGTTCGCTGAAATCAAAGGTACAGCCTGGCCTGGTACCGGTACACCTGAGTACAGGTAAGTAAGGACAACAAACCACGAACGTCTGTGCCTTTCAGCACGATCATCATCTAAACCAAATGGCACTGGCAGTCACCGTCAGTGAGGTACACTGCAGCTGTGTATCCCAACATGCTTCAACCTCAACCACCAGCACCCACAACGCCAACTTTCAAGTCCACCCGCGGCTTCCCAGCCCGTTATTTACCCTTCACTCCAAGGCACCCCCATAGGCGCTGGCCCGGGCATAATCTAAATCTAAATCTCTCTCGACCTGCCGTTGTCCACGAGGCAGACCGCACCGCTCCAAATCCAACTCCAAGTACAGTCTCAGTGGGATCCTAAGCCTATAGACTCTGCTCCGCAGCGCCCTCAGTCCTGGCTGCTTACTCCACGAAATGTGGTCCGCGCCATCCCATCCATACCTTACATACCTCGGTGCGTCTGTGTAACCTTGAACCCCAGGCCCGATGTGGATGATTCCTCGAATACTTAGCTACAGGTGACACCGGCAGCCTCGACGCTGATCCTCCTTATCGAGTGCGTATCACGATTAACTTCATATCTTCAGCGTATATGCTATATGCGGTCGCCGTGATTCTACCCCACATTTGATATCAAACATTCATCCTCTCCTCCATGGACGTCGACGAAGTCCAAGTTGGACCTGGAAGCCATGTCAACCGACAGCTGCGGCATCGTTGCTAGCCCAGCTTCTTTCTGAGTCCCTTTCTCGATCGATGCTATCGCTGGCGATCCTACGCAGCTTGCCATGTGCACTGTTTGTTTTTTTTCCTTGGAACTTGACCTTGGCCCTTGCAACCGATCTCTACTCCTCCCCAATCTCGATGATCAGGCTACTGCATGCCTAAGGCTTGTCTGGCGCACTCTTCAAATTCGCTTCGGTATTTTTATTCCTTCCGGACCACAAAGTTGAGATCGCAACACTCTGCAGAATCTTCGAAGGAAGGAAGGAAGGTTCTTGTGTTCAACAGCTTGCTTTCGCCAGAGACTTTTATACTTTGCTTGGGCGGTTCCGACACCGCGACCTCTTAGACTCTTCGTGCACTCACCCTGCAGCTGTTTCTCTTGGTAATTGCCTGCGGCAGCATGAAAATGACGCAACTGCAGCTTAATCCCAACCCAATCCTAGCTCGCAGCCGCACAACTCGTGTATCTACGCCTTTAAAACGTTTCGCCTCAGGCTTGCGTATCTGGATTTTGTCTCATTTCATCCTCTAGTATAATGTCACTCTAGGTGTTGGAGTCGTTTCTAATTTTCTAGAGACTATCCTACGAGCTCTTTTTCTTGCCGGGTTCTTGGTTCTCGTTTTTGTTGCAACTTTCCTTCTGTCATTCTGAAACGAACTCCATGGTTCAAATGACCGAGAACACGACGTTTTGGCTCACGATGACTTGCTTCTTAATCCAACACACTTGGCAAAAAATAAAAACTTATCGTCAAGGTAAATAGTATCATGTTCATCTGGTGCTAGCGGTTCCGATTCGGACCGCTCCTTCTTATATAGCTACCCCGCGGCTTTTCAACTGTCGACAATTAATTCAAAGGCATTCTCAAATCCGCTCTTCATTCACGGCCTTACTCTTCATTCGTATTCAGAACTTCGTACCACTGGGTTCTGTCTCATTGAACTGTTGCCATGGTGTCACTGGGTCCCTTGTTTACGCCGCGTCCAAGACTTCCTTTGAGCTTTTTTCAACCTCGGATGTGATATTTTCTTGGCCGCTCGCTGCCTGGTTCGACTTCTCATTAATTTCCGCTCGTCCCGACGCCCTTGGAACGGTGACGGTTTCACCCCGGACACAACCTTTCAGAAGCTCATAACGGCGATCTTGCTTCTTTTCGATTTTAATCCCTCGCCGTCCTTAATACCTGGTTGAAATCACAGGAAGCGCCATGCTCCATATATAGTATAGGCACACTATTTTATTTTCCACGGGCAGCTGACGCAGGGAACGTTCGAGATGATGTCCAGAACATGTACTACGCAATAAATGACTTCTCGACTCGCACGCAGCGTGAAAGCCCCACCCAGCCCATTCCCTGTTCTATCACACCAACCACTTCACCCCAGCTGCGACTACAATGTTCGCCACCCGAGCTCGTGCATTGTTTTCCACCAACCTGCGACGCCAGACAGCCCCTCCTAGCAGCGGTGGCGGCGGCGGCGCATTTGACCTCAATACGCCGAGAGGCAAGAACAACGCCGTACGTGCTGTAACAATCACCATCCACCGTCGGGTATGATTCAAACGTTGCAATTGCAATGTAGCTTCTGGGTACGGCCGCGGTCGCGACTGTCCTCGGCGGAATGTATTACATGGGATATTGGGACACGGACAAGGCGAAGGGTGAGTGCGGGTATTTTGGGGACGAGGCAGATTAATAACGACAACTTGATGTGTGGGACGCAGATAAAGCAAGTCGTAAGTACCGTTATTCCAATGGCGGCGATGTTTTAAAGTGCTGTTCGAGATGCGGCGTCTTCTGTCAAGAAAGAGTGAATGAATAGGTTGAGCCGGATTCTCAACGGCACGATCGAGGGATTCATACCAAGAAGACGGGATCCAAAAATATGCGACCAAATGGAAGTGGTGTAAAATATTCGTGAGTGAACGGGGCAAGGAGGAAAGAGGATGTTGTTTCGGACATCTATTAATTGGCGGGTTTGGAAAACACAGAAATACCGACTCCTTTAGTTTCAAGTATGTCTGATACATGTCAGTACCCGAGGATCGAGGACAAAAAATGAAAGAATTACAAGGTGATATTGTTGTCGCCTGTGCCTAGTCCTCCGAGAACACTTCCTCTGGGCCTCTGACAGATCGGAATGTTTCGATGCCACCCCCGCGCGCGGAACGGCATTTAATCTGTGACGGCGATCTGGAACGTTTCTTCAAGTATTCCCGCTGTGCGAGGACTCTCCGTATATTTTGTTGCACGCGAGCTCTGGCACCAGAAGCCGACAACCGCGGTCGCAAATGCCTCAGCGGCTCGGAACCAACCGAACACGTTCTTTTGCAGTCCGATCAGAGGAGCGGGAAGTTCGAAGGGGAGAAGGAAACGGGATCTCCTGCTTAAGAATGCCGAACAGTTCCCCAGTTTGTTCGCACCCTGGAAACGGCGGCGGCGACCAAAAATTTACAAGTTTGGGGGGGTCGCATTCACAAACTGTGTATACGGGATCCGGAGAAGAAAAGGTTGGCATGCGTTCACGGTGGCGACGTTAGGACAGCTGGCACAGCGAATAGGTAGGGCCGGCTCGAGATTCGGACAAAAGGTACATCGGGAATGCGCAGTGCCAAGTTGAAATCGAGTTCTTGGAGAAGCCATGCCGGCCAACAAATCTCCGGAACTGTGAGGGAATAGGGCTCTCATCAGCCTTTTAACAAAAAGATTCGCGGTTTTTTGCGGTTGTCAGGTTGCCGTAACCTCAGAACCTCAAAATGTGCCAAATTACCTCCAAATCTGTGGAAGTATTATGGTGAAAACAACATGAGTTAGAGCTAGATGAGTTCAGAAGATCACTACATACCAGATCCCACCAAATAAAAATAAAAATACCCAGAATTTTGCCCTTCAACCAGGTCGAACTTTGGAGGTTGTGCGAAGGATGACATAGGGTTCGGATGTTTTAAGGTTGCACCGAGGTTGCGTCGATCTTGGTGATGGTTGCGAGGTTTTTTGACGTTGTACAACGTCAAAATCAAATTGTCAAAAGTCTGATGCTTATTCAGCAGGCGGATAAACAACGCTGGTTTGAAAAGTACACCGCCAAAGTGCCCGCATGTTGACTCTACCTGGAGCAGCCGCATGCAAACCACCTGTGATTATTCCTGGTGCCAGATGGAGGTCGGCTGGTGTCCAGCTGAATATTCCAGTCAATATACCGGGCAGTTTCCAGCTGGGTGTCCATGTTACCGCCATACTCCTCTGCTCCCTGGAAGTGGGCTTATCTGAAACCCTCTAATCGCGTCTTTGTAATAATTTTGTTGCGGGCCAAATTCAAGTGCCTACTCTGACCGTCTCTAATTTCACAAACCTGTATTCAAACCGGCAACGTTCAACCATTGGATGCTCTGCGACGTTGAGCATTCGGAGAAACTCCGTCGGTTTGATCGCATCACAAAAATTTGACAGATGGCGACGAGTGGCGTGACTTTTGATCTGGTTCGTCTCTTCCCTCCCACTTCCATCCCGCCATCCTTCACCAAGTGGCCTGCTCCGGCTCAACGCATATCCCCTACCTTCAGCCTCAAGGTGTCAAGGTCTCGAGAGCACGCCGTCACGGTTCCCAACATCTTGAAGACTGCGAAAGATCTCAAGGGCATTCCACATCATCGTCTGCGGCCGGAAGACAAAGGCTCAACACGGCGACAGGAGGCTCCGCTCCCTCTTTCCTATGTTCACTCTCATCCCGGCTCAAATCAATTCCAACGCAGAGACCCCTCAAGATACCTCAAGACATGGATTTGCCTCAATGTCAAGCAGATCGCTCGCCCCCTCACAGTGGCCACCAGCTCGTTTCGGCCTCTCCTCATCTGTCTTGGAGTCCAAGTCGACGATGAACCTCTTTCTCTCCTGCTGAATCTTCTCTCCCTTCTGTTCTTTTTCAATATCAATGATCAAGTTGGTCGTCAAAGTTCTTCAAGCTTCCAGATGGAAACTCACCGTCTATCAAAGAGGGTGAGAAACACTAAGTCGAACCGAAAGAATATGACCCGAATATATAAGAAAAGCAGGGAGTATCGTCCAGAGGTAATGGTAGCAGATCAAGAGATGATAAGTAACGTGACGGACGCGTCATGATATGTGTGATCCGTCAGTAGTAAACACGGCCGGGTTTACACCCCTCCCTTCCCCGAAAAATCGCCCCGTCAATCAACCAGAGAGGAAAAAAAATGTAGCGAGGAGGTAGGGGATTATACGTACAAGCTGCTCGCGGGTGCGTCAAAAACCCCGGAGGGAAAAGCTACCAGGCAGGAACAAAAAGAAGAAGAAATGGACAAAAGCGCCAGAACCTCCCTTCATTTCCTCGGTCGCGCGAGCCATCTGTCGAGCGCTTCTGCTTCGGCCACTTCACGGCCTGCGAGCCACCGATCGGCTTCTGGGCCGTAGCCACTGAATCGCACGAGATACTGTTTTCCTCGTCCTCGGGGGCGTTCGTCGATTATCTCGTCGATGTACCATTCCATCTCGCCATCCTCGGTCACGATGGGTCCGGGCTCGGGAAGCGTTCGCGATGGGAAGAGCGTCGGATCGTTTTCTATATAGGGTTCCAGTTCAGATGAATGAAAGACGGGAAAAACATTAGGTTGGTTTGGCAAGCTTAGCGTATATGTGGAGCACTCGGGATGCATTGCCGTGATTTCGTACGGGCCGTCGAAACGTGGCATGAATTTCCCTACGCGCTTGTCGTCTTTCTTGAGGTACTCCCTATGCCTGTTCGACGTATTCAGCTTCACGCGATCGCCTACCTTGAACTTGTGTTCTGGTCGTCGCGTTTTGTTCGCTTGTTCGGCTTGGGAAATTTTTGCTTCTAGTAAATTTTCCTGCGCCTCCATGACGTCGAGCTTGAGGCGATCTAGAAGGTCCCTCGCCATCTTCTCTTCGTCAGTAGCAGAGACGGTCGGCGGCGCGATGAGAGGCTGGATTATTCTCGGCGAGCGGCCCATGCGTATCTGAAACCCAGAAAAGCCAGTAGAAGCGTTCACGGTATTCATCATATCAAAACGTACGCGTGGTAGAGCGCGTACCCAGCCGCGTTGGTTCCTCGCGACATGGTACCGGAGCGACTGGTTAACTGTCTTGTTTGTCTTCTCGCTTGCCCTGTCGGTCTCGGGGTGCCATGCGGTTGACATTTTCAGTTTGACGCCCGTTAACTTGTGTAGCGCCTTCCAGAATTCCAACACGAAAAGTTTGTCGCGGTCCGAAATAATCTCGAGAGGTAGTCCATTGTCACAATACCAGTTGTCGAAAAACAAGAGCGCCAGCTCGGGCGCGGTCAGGTCCGTCTTCGTCGGTACCAGTCGTATATCGGATCCCAAGCGGCAAGTGAAAGACACGATGCAATTGAAACCCTGGTCTGGCGGTAACGGGCCGATAAAATCGATGGCGACGGAGTCGCCTCTTTGTTCTGGGATGGGTAACGGGTGTAGTGGTCCTGCCTTTGGCACGGTCCGCGATTTATTGCGTTGACAATCGGGGCACCCAGGGATGTAGGCGGTCTCGAGATCCCTTCACATATTAGGCCAGTAATAGGAATCACGGAGCGATTTGTAAGATTTATCGAAACCGAAGTGCCCTAACGCGTCGTGTGTGAGGTGGTACAAGGTTTCCCGCAGCTCTGGGATGCGGGGTATAATCAGGCGGTTACTCACGTACCATAAATTTTCAGGTTTCCGGAATTCCAGGCCAGCAAGTCCGCTGCTCGCTGACTCGAGTTTAGCGCACCATGGATCGTTGGCGTATCCGTTGCGGATGTCGTCGAGGATCTTTGCGTCGGTGGTGATCGTCAGGACGGAGGCAATCGGCAAGATTTTCTCCCGTTGTTTGATCCGTGTTCTGGCCAGGCACTGCGTTGCCAGGAACGGCGAATCCCATTTGGGAACGATCACGGAAGCAATTTTTGCTTCCGTTCCCTCCCCCGTCCACGGAGCCGTTGCGTTGTCTCCGACATCGGAAGGTTCCTCAAACTCGGTACGCGATAGTGCGTCGGCCGCTGTATTATCCTCACCCTTGACATAGATGATTTTGCAGTCATATTGGCTCATAAACTCCATCCACCGCGCCTGTCGGCGCGACAGGTCTTTCTGATTCTCGAAATTCTCCAAAGTTTTGTGGTCGGTGTAGATGAAAAACTCAGAACCCAGTAAGTCTACCCTCCATTTGTGTAATGCGCAGATAATTGCGAGCATTTCCTTTTCGTGAACGGGGTAGTTGAGTTCAGCATTTTTCAAGGTCATTGAATCAAACGCTACAGGGCGAGCCGTTTCCCAGCTGGGGCCATACGAAAGGATGCCGCCGGTGCGTCTATCACTTGCATCTGTGGTCACGAAAATCTTATTATCTCCCCTGTTGTCATGGTCAATCGTGGTCAAGCAGTCTCTGCTGACCACAATCTGTTTCACGGTGTCGAAAGCCGCCTGTGCCTCGTCGGACCACGGCGGAAATTCCTTGTCACATGCCTTTGTTGTCAGTTTTTCTAATACGGCGGTGTGGTCGGCTAAATTTCTCAGAAAACTGGACAGATACCGTACCAAACCCAAGAACGCGCGCACATTCGTCGCGGACTTCGGGATTGGCCAGTTCACGATCTGTTCGACCTTCCTCGTGTCAGCCTCCACACCACGTTGGGAAATGTGATGCCCGAGGAAATCGACCTCGTATTGGAACAGCTTCGTTTTCCTCGGGTTACAGAACAGTGAAGCCTTTCTCAAGGCATCGAAAACTTGTCTGATATGTATCTCGTGTTCTTCCCAATTTTGTGACCAGATAATTATGTCGTCCAGGTATACGTGGCAAATCTTTCCAATGAGGTCGCGCAACGCCGCCGTCACTCGCCGTTGTTGTACCGACGGCGCGTTGCGTAAGCCTTGTGGCATCACTAGCCACTCGTAAAGGCCCAGCGGGGTATTCACAGCGGTGTATTTGACGGAGTCTGGGTGAAGTCTAGTTTGAAAGAAACTATCCGTAAAATCGATCGTTGACCATATTTTGCCTTTCGAGCAGTCTGCTAATATATTGTCGATTCGCCTCAAGGGAAAACTATCAGGAACAGTGTTCGCGTTGAGTGGCCAGTAGTCGTTAACCCATCTCGGTAACGCGTCTTTATCAGCTTTTGGAATCAAGAAAGCCGGCGACGCGTATGGCGATGACGACGGGCGGATTCGTCCAGCCTTCAGATGTTTATCTATCAACGTCTGCCAAGCCTCCTTGTATTTTCGGGGGCTTTGGTACGACCGCGATTGGATTGTCTTCTCGGCGTCCTTGAGTTTGATCTCACAGAGGACGTCAGTCGGCAGGTTCACGACGTCTGGCATGGGCTCGAACAGGTCTGAATATTCAGCTTTGAGCTTCACGGCTCGCTCCTCCAATTTTGTCCAGTGTGCCAATACCTCGATGCGTTCGCGCACTGCGGCGACTACGTTAACAGGTTTGACCTTCTCGAAGGCGCCAGCAGCCACCATTGTGGCGCGCCTCTGGGCGCATACCGCCTTCAGTTCTCTCATCATGGCCTTGTAATCCGCATCTGTCTTCCTCAGTTTTTCTTTTAATTTCATTCTCGGTTTGATCTCGGGCTTGGTCATTTGCGGCTTCGACAAATCATAATTGCAGCGTTTATCTACTATAGTACGTGAAGCGTGGTCCGTAACGATATGGTTTGAGGTCAACCACGGCAAGCCCAAGAGTAAGGGGGCGCAGAGGCCCGGTGCTACGATGGCGCGAACAGAATTCGAGACCCAAGTTTGGTCTGGAGAAATAGTACGTAACTTAACAAAATCTGTAAGGAGAGTCTCCGCAGACGCAGCGGGAGTGTTCGTCAAAGCAAGGCCGATGGGGATGGGTTTCTTCAATTTATGCCGGCACAGTCCAATGTTCGTTACGATTTCTTCGTTTATCATTACTAGACCGGAGCCGCCATCAATTAGTGCGGAGATCTTAACAGGAAAAGCAGAGTTCGATCCCTCTACCAGGCAGTCCCAGTAGAGGTTCTCGACACTGAGGGGGGACGGAGCACTCACACGGCTGATGTCCTCCTCAGAGTCGACGCTGTCGTTTTCGTCTTCGATGGGATGCATAACGACGGCGACAGTCTTGGCTTTCCCCTTCTTCGCGGCAGCCGCGGTGGCGGCGTCTTCGGCGGTTAGCGCATGGTACGTCGCCGCGTCGGGGAAGTCGTTGGGGCATTCTTTGGAACGGTGACCCACATAGAAGCGGCGGCATTTGTTGCAACCCTCATGCTCGTTGAGGAGCACGCGTTCCGCGTCCGTGAGCTTGGGGCAGCCCTTACGCTCGGCGGTATTCGAAGTGGTGGAGGAGGGTGCGGTGGACGAGCCCGTATTCTGTTTCGAAGAAGAACTGAAAGGTTTCTTCCCCGAGCGCTCGCCGTACGTAGCTGCCTTGCGCTTCTCGGCCTTGTGTAGCTCGGCGGCGATGCGGCGTTGCTTCGCGAGCTCGTGGAGACGCTTCTCGTCGATGCGGTTGACTTCGCGGACCCAGTCATCGAGATCCTCGACCGGTACCGCGTTCGCGGCCTCGTCCTTCCCATAATCGTACGAGAGGTCGGGGTACATCCCGGCCTCGAGCGTGTGACGGAGGCGAGTGTTGTCGAGCGCAGCGTCAGTCCCGATGAGCAACGAGTGTAGAGCGACCACGTCCGTGGCCCACTCGTCGAAGGTCTGGGATTCCTTCATCTTGCTCGTGAGGACTTCGTTACAGGTAGTTGGTTGCCAGTCTGAGCGCAAGAATTTGGTGCGGAAAAGGGCCATGAAATCATCGAACTTCATCTTTTTGACCTTAGCGCGTTCGGTGGGGGGGCGGAGCCAGTTCATCTGATGTGGGTCACGGAAGCAGCCAAGGATCGACGCGACCTGCTGGTCCTCCGGGGTGTTCTTGAAGGCGAAATAGTGCTGCGCAGCGAGCTCGAAGTTGTTGGCAACAAGTGGCGTGATCTCGCCCTTGGTGAGGACCGGGGGACGGGTCGGATGGGCTTCTACTTCCGCGTACACGGTTCCGGACGATGACATTTGTTTCTGTGGACGTGGGGAAGGCGAAAGGCTCGAGTCTGAGTCTGAAGAGGGAACGTAGCGAGGCGAGGGCGGTAACGGGGTCTGATTCGGAGATGAAAGTGGTGAGGAGCCCGTCGCGGGTTGTTTAGCGGCGGCTCTACGAGTCTGAAGAGGGACGGTGGTCGACGGTTGGCGCGGCAGTTTGGAACGTTTCTTTGGGGGAAAGCGGTAATTTCGTTGGGGGAATCACGTGTGTGACGTGGCGGTTTCTGTGCGGTTGGGGTGAGCTAGCAGCTCGCAGCAACGGAGACGGTACGGAAGTGAGACAGGGTACACCTGTGGGCGTCGGTGGGCGTGGGTGGGTGCAATACGGGACGGAAGCAAATTGGGATCAACGACAGGAGATCCCCGTCGTCGTTGATGGAAAACACTACCCGGAAAATATTCAAAAAAAAGTGGAAACTCACCGTCTATCAAAGAGGGTGAGAAACACTAAGTCGAACCGAAAGAATATGACCCGAATATATAAGAAAAGCAGGGAGTATCGTCCAGAGGTAATGGTAGCAGATCAAGAGATGATAAGTAACGTGACGGACGCGTCATGATATGTGTGATCCGTCAGTAGTAACACGGCGGGTTTACAAAAATTGCCTTTTTCAGAAAACTGGATTGAATCAACAAGCTCTTTCTTCAAGTGCAGTTAAATCAACATCCGGAAGTGGGGTTGATTCAACAGTGAGTAGATAGGTGGTCAAATCAGCAAGCATAATCAATGTCAGCTCAACAAATTTTTAAATGGGGTTGAATCAACAAGTTGAACGGCGCAAAATATGGGGTTACCTCAACAACCCTCGTGAGCAAGATCAACATAGAAATAACGGGTCCCGTAAACAAGTCGAAAACCGAGTTACCTCAACAACTTGGTGGAGGTTGGATCAACATTGTGATTGGGTCTCGTCAACATCAGAGAAAAGAAAGATCAGCATGCGAACGGGAAAATGATTGACGCACGGCTCCCCCACAATGACATTGCCTTAGGAGGATAATCTCATCTTATCGGAGCACGTGTATCCTCGGGAACGGCTCTTTGGGTATCTAATATGCGTGTCTCCGCCACTTTTCAATGCCCAGACTGACGTAGTGGTTATTATGACCGTCTCCGGGTCTGATGATGTGGCCGTGGGTTCGAACCCGCCCGCCACACTGTTGTAATAATTTTTTTCTTCTTTTACCCAGTACCACGCAGTGGGTTCTCGGCGAGTCGCGCGGTGCGCCGAAGTAGCGGTCAGCGTCAGGCGTCCGCACAACACAGTCACCGAAACAAACTCGGTATTGGATAACTGAAATACCAGGGCTTTTTCCCTCAAGCATCATGCAGTGGCCCCGCGGCAGGCGGACACCCGAGGCTGTGGGCTCAGTAGCAAGCACCCGTCAAGCGTCTGTCAAGAACCTGGGGGTGCGCAGGAGTCTCTCCCGTGGTAAATAAAGCCTTACTGTAAGATTTGCTTGAAATTTGCTCAGAAACACTATAAATTCTCAAAAATATTAAAATAAATCTCCATTAATACATCTAAATGTTCCATCAAGCCAAAGGAGGAGCACCGTTGCCCTCTCACAGCAAAATATGATAAAAGCATCTTTGAAAAACACTTGTTCCAACTTTCATTGACGTGTCGCACGCTACACGTGATGGGAAAGTATTACGTGGCAGTGTTGGCCGTAAGGGGTAAGCCCTTAATAAGGTTAAGGCTTATTAAGGCCTTATCATAAGGCTTAAGGAGCGGCACCTGGAGGCTTAAGCCTTAAGAGCTCGGGCCGAAAAGGCCGGTGTCCCCGGCAGCCATCAATCATTGATCGTGGATCGAAATTTTCCTCTGTGTCTACACTCGCCCCGCGCGCCAACAATGATGTCAACAACGGAAAAGCCATTTTTACAAGGCCCATACTGCAAAGGTTGTGTCAAACACCAGCAAAAGTTGCTGCAAGATACAGTGGAGGCGTTGGAAGAGGCGGAGGAGGATGTGAGGCCCGACGACGGTGCTCGGAAGATAGGTATGTACAGTAAATGTGCTCCGTACACGCACAATTGAGCGTGAGATGTAATTTCCCAAAAAGGAAATTAAGCCTTTAAGCCATAAGGGCACTTTTAAGCCTTAAGGCTTATTAACCCTTAAGGACGGCCAGGGTGGGTCCTTAAGCCTTAATTGCCAACACTGTTACGTGGCGTCATTGCGGGGGAGGGCAACGGGATTTCGGGAAAATAGAGGGTTGCGTCAAGATCCGGAACAAGGGTCAGATCAACACGGGAATCCTCGCTTTAGTCAACATCAGCTGGAGGGCTTAACCTATTTTCGGTTTACATCAGGAAAATCCAAAGTTGCCCCATAGACAAAAGGGCAGCTATGTGGAGCTATGACAGGCTATGGTGAGCTATGGTGAGCTATGACTGCGGTTCTCGACAGGATACGTTATTATGGAAGCTATGATCGTCTATAGACTTCGAGCCTGCACCGTTGTAGTCTATGAACACTGCTCCATATTGTTGTGTATAATTCTCAGACCAGCGAGCCCCAGTGAATCGGCGTGAAAGTTGAAGTAATACGGCCAGTAAGCCTTATTGCGAGCGAAGCGAGCAATTCTACCCTTCACGTGATGAGGTAGAGGGCTGGGATATGCAGCAAACACGAACAAATTCCTTGCGCAGTGGCTGACAGTGCTTTTGGGACAAAATCCCTTCAAAAACGTTCAATTTCTGGCCTATCACAATGAAAAGTAGACCAAAAGATGCACATTCACGTCGTCGTTCTGCTCATACCGGAATCCCAGAGGACGGAAGGGATTGAATTTGGGTCCAATAAAAAGGAGATGTGTAAACATGATTACGTGGTCTTCTTCGCGAGCATCCCTCGCCTCAGCGGATCCCTAGTTATTAATACAGTAATTGCGACGCTTGACTTGTGCTAGACCAATGCTAGACACGAAGATGTTTGGTAAGTCATTCAAACTCCGCTCGACTTCAAATCATTTGATGCCAGTGCACGTTGCTACGATGGCGTGATTTGGCAACGGCATCAAATGTTTCGTTGTA
Organism: Mycena haematopus; assembly: GCA_029281435.1. NCBI lineage: Eukaryota > Fungi > Basidiomycota > Agaricomycetes > Agaricales > Mycenaceae > Mycena > Mycena haematopus. Next base: position 99,832 of record JARJCV010000001.1, read on the forward strand.
GTCTCGTCGCTCTCTTGTCTCCCACCATCTCCTCCCACATTGCTCTTTCCGTCGTCCCTTCCCGCCGCCAAGTTATCGCGAGGCGCAAAACCCGGTGCCCTTACTGCCAGGACTGCTGGCTCTGTCTTCTATATACCTGTGTCCTATAACTCGGCACCTAGTCTGCCTCGCATCGTCCGCAGCACTGTCTTCAAGAGTGACCTTTCAAATTCTTCGACTTCAAACTTCAAGCCCTCAAACTCTCTTGCTTGAAGACCTAAATTCATGTCTATAGCTGTCTTTGCTGGAAGAGCTTCAAGTCCTCCGGCGACCGCCAACACAAGCCATCGAGGGGAGATGGGATGAGAAGTTGCGAGGTACCACAGTACGCTAGGTCTGTCCCTTTCTCGAGTATTTCCCGTGTACTGACACATTCTACCAGGGATCCAAGAACTTGTCTTTACGGCTCGGATCGGATCTTCGCCGCCGTCAAGAACCCCAGCTACGTTATCGCCACCCGGTTCTAGTCGTCCTCAAATACCCGCCAACACTGGCGCCCAGGTGCTGTTGCACGCCGCTTCACCAACTCCCTGGCCCGCTCCTTCAAAAGCCGTGTCCCGTCGTACATCCGTTTCTTGTCGCACCTTGTTGCCTCAATTGTATGGAAGTAGCATAATCTATTAGCGCACGAGCATAAATAAATATTTTTTTGAATGCTACCAAACTGCAAAAGCTGGCCGCGAACAAGGGGGGACGGAGATAAGAATAGCTGACACAAGGTATGGGGGGGAGGGGTCGCCCGAGGCCCGAAAAAAAACTTTTGTAGGTCAAAGGTTTTTGAGCCCAGAAAGGCTCGGATTTACCACTAGACCATCCAAAGCCATTGTAAACCATCATATATAGCAAAGCAGGCCTGGAAATTGCTTCCATCAGCTGTGGGTGATGTGTACACGGCCCAATTGTCCACAATTGGCTCAAACACGGAAAATAAATACCAGCAACTTTCACAATTATGTGCTCTCGTACCTTGCTCGCACCTCGTTCCCCCAAACATCACAATTGCTGACTGGGCAGAAATTCATCAATTCCCGAGAAAAATCAAATCCGTCGTCCGACTTGCGTCCGAAATTCAATTAATTGATAACTCTTAGAACATTGTGACGACGTGGTTACACCACGCACCATGTACTGTGGCCACTGCAAGCCTGACGTCCAAGTTGGCTTCAGCGGCGAAGGAAATTTTGGTTTGCACGAGAAAGTTTGGTGACCGGCGACACCGGTCCGGTCCCAGAGGTGGGAACATCCTTCCCAATATGGAAGGAGAATGGGGGGAGGGGTCAGCCAACCTCGAAAAAAAAACTTTTGTAGGTGATATCTTTTATTCTTATTTTTGATTCCTCTTGGCCGCGAAATAAATTTCTTTTGCTACTATGAGCGCTATGAGTGCTACGGCTATGGGCATTATGACTATGCTATGGTGGTCTATGAGTGGCTATGGGGTTGACCTACCCCTCCCACATTACTATGGGGTTGGTCGATCTGCTATGGCGTCTATGGCGTCTATGGGGGCTATACGGAGCTATACGGCAACTTGCTTTTTCCTGATGCTAAGGGCCGGAGGTTCGGCCCGAACCCGGCCCGGTGATCCGCGCCTGAAACCAAATGTTTCAGGATTGTCTTTAGGCACCCAAAAACTTTATGTTTTCCAGGGTGTGAAACTTTACGTTTCGGTTCGGCCAATCCTCCTCCTGAATACAACTGTTTCCGGCGCAGTTTCTGGAGCACTGATGCAGCTCATAAAACGGGGAATCTCGGGACCTCAGAACCGGATCCCGATACGATCCATCTAGGTTGCTGGTTCAGTCATGCCAATTCTTTGCGTCCCAGGTACAGTTTAAGGGCTACTCATTTTGTTACTGGTACTTCTAATTTCAGGATCATTTTAAGGATCCCCAATCCATCACTTTTTCCAGAGTGACTGTACTAGCCAAGTACTAGGGGTACTGTGGCACTCCGTATTGCAATAGTAATACATCGCAACTAACCAAGATGCTACAGTGTCCACATCCACCGGTCGCGTTTCGCGTCCCTTTCGAGAAATATCATTACTGAGGAGAATTAGTTCGTCTCTCCAAGAGCCAACGAATACACTTACGCCATTTATTAGTGTCGGAGCAGCTGAGCGACCATCTTGCCATTTATATTTGAGCCCCCCACGTATAGGCTCATCTCGTCCAGTTGTTACCAACTTGCCTATGATTCTGGTCGGCCATAGTCTTGGTCGGCAGCGGAAACTAACCTTTCCAGTACAACTGGCCCCAGACTTTCCCGTGGCTACCATTGCACTTGAATTGTGCCCGTGTAATACGCCAAAATGAACCGGGAATGTGCTTTTGTGACCATCGAATTTGGTGGATTTCCTTCCCAACAGCGTTCGGCGTCCGTGAGAGAACTTCAAATAGATTTGCGGGATGATTTTTCAGGGAAGGAGGGGCGGTTTGGCGAGGTAACAGGCGCTGCAGCGAACGCGCGATGGTGGCCATTTGCGGAAGACGGCAAACTTCAATTTCGCATTCCGAACAACTGATCAATTGATGCAGCATGTCCTTCCTCGTTCAGCCATGCCGCGTCGCTCGTCGCGTCTTCTCATCGCTTCCTAAAAATGCGGTGGAGACCGACTCGTGCGGTATTCCACACCGCCCTACTTGGTCTGTAAACGAACTACTGTCATCGTATCCTGTTCCGTCCCTGGCTCCCCGGACCTTAAAACATCTACATGATCTCTCCGCTTTGGTACCACCCGAGGAGGGCACAACAAAGTACCGCAAACTCAACACCGAGCTGGAGGAGCTCATTCGGTTGGTCGAGGCCGTAAAAATGGTCGATACCGAGGCGTGGGCGCGTTTGAGAGAGACGATCCTGGCAAACAGGGGGTGGAACTTATTCTAGCGCACAAGTCCCCACCCAACGGCGGTCGTTCGTTATTGAAACACGCTGCACGCACTCGCGACGGGTTCTATATTGTGGACGCAGATAAACCCCATTGATTGTTCCATTCAATGTATGACCTTACTGCTCATTGATTATACATATTCTCAAAGTATTACAGTGAAGACTAGCCTAGGACAGAATTGTCATGGGCAGAGGCATACGCGACATTACTTCCTTTCTCTTCATCCTCACATCTACGACAAAACAATTGGGGAAACCTCGCTTGCAGAGAGAATATTCACGTACCAGCCAAGCCCAGAATGCCTCGATCTTGTTCTTCGGCGGAGGATCATCGTATCTGTAGGGTTCAAATTCAGTTTTAATCATCAAGCCCGAAATCGTTTTTAGGTGTCTGCTTCGATCTCCGCAATATTAGTCACATAATCGAGGTCTTCGAGCCGGCTCCAAGCAAATCCCTTTCCATTGCGCCAGTAGTAGTACTTGGCGCCCGCATACAGGAGCGGAAAGAGAAAGAACGGGAGGTAGTTCGTAACAAATGTTGCAGTGTCCCATTGGCCCTGGCGAGTCAAGCCAGTTACAAGGAGAAAATCAGTATAGACGTGGTTGCTTACTTTCAGAAACACTGCCCAGCCGCTGAACTACTTTGCGTCGGTAGGTGAGAGACAATATACACGGCACTCACGAAGCATATTATTATGCAGAAGCACATGGCGTACCATGCAGCGAACGGTTGTAACGGAGAGGCGAAGGGAAGGTCTTTTCGGTTGTAACCTTGCGCTTTCATTCCCCCATGAAAGCGGATGTAGGTTACACAGATGCCAAACCACGTCATTAACCCAGCAATTGAAGTCATTAGGGAAGGGTAAGTCAGGGTAAAAGGAGCGATGTGATGTTAGTAGTACCATGTTTGAAAACCAAATGAATACGCGATTGGACCCTGACTGGACGCCCATGTAGGCCAGGCAAGCGCTAGATAATCAGACCCGGTCTAGTTAGATTCGGTGCCAAAACAGCTAGGACACTTACAAGCATGAGCAGAATATCAAGGAGGCTATCGGAGGCCGTTGGGTAAAGCTCTCAAGAATATTCTCGGCGCATTCCCAGCCGCCGCCAGGCCGTCTTGACATGATGTCAGAATCCACAGATGCAGATATAAGCCATGCACTGACAAAGCGCGCGAGAGCTAGTGTATAAATCGCTCGAGCCCGCACTCCATGCAGAAGTGAGTAGACAAGCGTTTATGATCTGCGGTGGGAAGAGATGAAAAGCATCATTACGGGGAGAAGGAGGAATCGTACAGAAGGGAGTGTTTTGATTCCGGAACTGGAAAACGTTCATTCAAGCCGCGAGTATGGAAGATGTGCTTACCGCTGGATGGCAATGACAAATCTACAGTGTATATATAACCGATGTGGAAGGAGTAAAGACATTTCGACTCACGGAGAACTTGCCGCGGTTCCACTGGCGAGGTTTAGGTGCGAATCGTTGGAGGGAACAAGAAGCCCGATTATTATCACTCCGCCGATATAAAAGAGTAAAATTCTGCATACATCTCAACACTTGACATGAGAAAAGAAAGTTCAAGCGGACCTGATGTAAACACGCTTGATAGCCTTAGGAAGATTGCGCCGGGGGTTCTTGGCCTCTCCGGCAGCGATCTGAGAGCGATGGACATGGGGAATGTGAAGTTGATGCGAAAGAAAAAAAAAGCCCGTACCGCCACGATCTCAGTCCCACTGGACTTCGATGTCAGCATTGAAAGTATAGACGAACGAAACAGTTGCGCACATGTACGAAAAAGCAGCTTGGGTCATGACTGCCCACCATCCCAGGAATCGGCCTTTGGCGCCAGCAATGTTATTATACTGGACGAAGGGTCCGGGGTGCTTCCAATAACGGAACCAAGTCTGTGCATTGGGTCAGATCAGAGGAACCGAAAGGACTTGTCCATTACCGATCGTGGTCGGGGCCGCCTCCGAGATCGAGCACAATTCCAAGAATGATGAGGCCGGTAATCTGAGAGATGTAAACACGCATAAACGAGAACAAGAGACAGAAAGACTGACTGTGATGACTTTGATCGAGCTGAGGGTGCGATGGTCGGAAAGAAGAAAACAACCAGTTCTGAAACGGGCACTCACGCGAAATGAACTCGGCCTCGCCGTAAACACCGGCGCCCAGCATATTGATCCCAATAACCACAACCTGAAAACATGTGAGACGGGAATCGCAGTTGAGAATTCAGAGAAATGTTCAACCATAATGAGGTTATCCAAGCCTGAAATAAATGAGTACACGCAACAAAATCGCAAAGAAGTACTGACTGCATTGTTCACCGTTTTATTCCAGTAGTTAATGAGTACAGCTGCGGCAGACAGCTCAGCGGGAAGCACCACTATCCAGTTGTACCAGTAATTCCATCCATGGTAAAGGAGAATGCGGGATCCACCTGGAATGCGGACCATAGGTCAACACACATACATGGAAGATGGATGCGACGCCGGCAATGCTTACAAAACGCTCTGCCAGTTTAATATGTCCACCCGGAATAGGAAGATATGCGATCATTTCACCAAGAGAAATCCTTGAATGCGAGTCAAACTAGCGCGATAAAACAAGAAAATCCGGACATGACAGAATAGGTGATGCTTCCCTGACGCCCGATTACCAGTGAGAAAGCAGTATAGCGTATCAAATATAAAGCTTACGACGGCCAAATATCCGAGCAGAATACCTAGACTCATATATTAACACAATTCATTTCTTCAGAAATATTACAAGTACTGTACCAACTGGTCCGCCTTCCCGAAGCGAATTGGCTGCACAGGAATTAATTGTAGGATCGGAAAGTTCGAAAGACTTGCCTGTGTTGAGGAAACAATCCCGTACCAATGACGCCTGCAAGCTTAGAATGAATTGGCAACGAGCAGTCGCAATTACCTACCACCGATACTAAAAGCTAATGTTATACACCCGCAATTTCTTCAGCATGCAGTGGACGTACCTAATCATCGCGATATGCCCTAACCACGGTCAAAGAACGAGTCTGAAGCATAACGTGTGTATCGCTCACGATTTTTCAATTGGCGAACCAGCTTATGCTCCCCATTTTCGAATTTCAACTGTGAGCCTGATTCAACATCGGGAGACCCGTCACGGACATCGCCAGCCTTGGGTTTCTCGGAATCCATGGTGGGAAATAATTGGAGCTCTTGCGCAGTATGGCGGGTATATAAAGGCTCTCGGAGCTTACTAGTTATCACTGACATCAGTCTACCCGACGGGATGCCCCACTGCTCCTCTTGGGAATAGAAGGAAGAAGCTGTTTCGTGACTTCGGTGTTTCATTCGTTCCGGCTGTACACTCAAGCGCTGAAGGTGAGGTCCAGTTGGAGAAACTTCAGATTTCGATAGATGTAAGTACGAGCAAAATTCCAAGAAAGTAGGAGAGGCGCCTCTTCATGGGTCCTTTCTTCATAAGGACTCATGTCCTCCTGTAGAGCCGAAACCCCCAGCGCCGCGGAGGGTTTCATCGAGGTCCTATGGAATAGCGATCAGTGACGCCATGCCGTTGATCCAAATTTAATACGCGCCTGGACCTCGAGGACATCTGGTGTGTAGATTCGCTCGATAATAAGTTGGGCGACACGGTCTCCTTCCTCAACTATTCCATCGTAAGTAAGCTTTCAAGTAGGATGGCAGAGACACACCTTGGAAATCATTGTCGGAATGATTGAACAACAGGACAAAGACGACGCCGCGGTAGTCGGCGTCTATGACCCCCGCGCCGGTATCAATCATGAATTTTGAAGCTGTTGAAGATGGATGCGTATCGAATGTCATTGGATGTGTAGATACACATACCGAGGCCACTGCGCGGCGCGACGCGTCCATACGTCCCTGCAGGAACTGCGATCGAGATTTGGGTGTCCACCAAGGCTTTTCCATGGGCAGGAATGGTCTTTGCCTCTGCACTGGAAGAGATAAAGGCAATGAGACGCGTTATTTATGTGAAAACGCGTCGAAAACGAACCTATACAAGTCATAGCCTGCGGACAATGGTGATCCTCTTGTTGGGAGCTTGGCCTTTTCGGAGAGGCGTTTTATGAGAAGGTTTGAAACTGGAGCAAGTGGAGCATCAGATTCAGCAGGAGACATCTTTCTTTTCTTCAATTGAGGCGAATCTGGCATAGAGCAAGAGTAGGTTCGGTACAAGCCGTGAGATGCCGGATCTAGCCATCAAACCAAATGAGCACAACACTGTCTGCGAGGCCTTGAGGGCCACGATCCTCATAACTCGGCTGAGCAGTTTTCTGTTCTACTTTCGAACCAGCAAAACTCATTTCACCAAGCGCATTTCCCCCACCAAAAAAACCACCTTGAGGACCCACGTATAGGAAGGGACAAAGTTCAGACTCAGTCACTCAGAACCGGAGTGAAAACATCAGAATGGTTTCTGGGCGCGGGCGATGGAGTAATTAGAGACACCAGCACTCTTAAATCGGGAGAATAATCCAATCATTACACGGTAGGATTTGGCATACCCGGACCCATGCTGAGAGAATGGTTTCACGATTTTGGTAGTTCTGTCAGCGCCGCTTCGAGGGCATCTAGCAAGGCACGAGCACGAGCGTGTTTCATTTGATCCGATTTAACAACTAGTTGCGCTTGAGGTGCGGTTTCTGCTGAACCCTCGTTTTGTGGGTCAGACGACGCAGACAATGCGGAGCGACAATCCTTGATTAAATTCTAGAACAAGGGTAAAGACACCGATGGAACACAAGTGGAGGTGCTCACTTCTCGCACATTACCCTGAACATTAGAAAGATATTGGACAGTCAATGGAAAATACAGATCTGGAATCTAATCTCGTTCAGTATACCATTGCTATCACCGTGCGGACCTCACCTTATCAGACCAAACATTCCTAACGAGCCAATTTTGCCGAGGTTTAGAGAACTTCCACTTAGACCGCCTTCGGAATTGCAGAAACGCGTACGAAAGGGCTGTTATTTTGCGGTAAATACTAAACATGTCGTTTTGCTGTTGGAACTATAGGCGCACCTTTATTAGCTTGGTCAGATAAAGCAGGGTCGTCCCCAGGATCCGGGAATCCAGTCTTGTTCTTTTTGTGTTTCTTTTTTTCTGGTTCAGGTGGTGTGCTGCCCGAGTCTTCCGCCCCATCCGCAGTGTCTTCCAACTTCCGTTTCTCTTTTTTGGCCTTGGCGACCGCACCGATATCTTCGTTTACAGCCGTATCTTTCCTCCGTTTTCGCGTCTTTCGCTCGTTCTCAGCCATCGAGTTAGTTCGAAAGAAGCAGCGTAAATCAATCTCAACACGGCCAAATAACGTCTTTCATCCTACCCGCTTGCTACCCCGGTCCCGCCAGACAACATGGCGTCCAATAAGCCTAATAAGCTGGCATTTTTGTCGATGCCGGCTCCGGCCTCATACGTCGCTGGTCTTGGTCGAGGGTATGATTCAATTCGCCTCCCTGCGATTGACTAGGCTAAATCAATTCTTCAGTGCTTCAGGATTTACCACCCGTTCCGATATTGGACCTGCAAGAGACGGGCCCTCTGCTGAAGTCATCGCGTACGCTCATGATTCGCCGTTAACGCAACACTGCTGATTTAAGTTGTAGTGAAGCTCAGGCCCGCCGTGGCGAAGAAGTTGAAGTCGACCCTGACCAATTCCAGGATCCCGATAATGAATACGGCTTGTTCGCTGGAACGACATACGAGCAGGATGACGAGGAGGCCGACAATATATACCAAAAGGTCGATGAAGCTATGGATGCTCGACGACGAGCGCGGCGGTGCGTTTCGGGTCAGTCTATCTCTCTCTTATTGGCTGATTGGTTTCATCTTTCACAGGGAGGCCAGGAGCAGATTGATCTGGCTAAACATCGAGCTGAACGTCCCAAAATTCAACAGCAATTTGCCGACTTGAAGAGGGGACTCAGCGCGGTGACTGACGAGGAATGGGAGAGCCTTCCGGAAGTTGGAAATCTGACTCGCAAGAAAAGGCGAAAAATGGAGAGGTCATTCGCCGTCCCCGACAGTATACTTGTCGGCGATCGGTCCAAGAATGAATACCAGAATTCTCTAGATGACAGACAACAGCAGGTGCGTCCGCGTGTAGCCCATAACCTGTGTGCAATAACCTTTTTTCAACAGAACGGTGGCTTTGAAACACCTGCTGAATCTGGTACTTTAACCAACTTTGTCGAAATTGGACAAGCCCGTGATAAGATTTTGTCTCTCAAACTTGATCAGGTACGTGGTTTCCCTCTCGTTATCTCTCTCTCGCTCAAGACCCTGGCATAGATTTCCGGGACAGCCACTTCAGGCACGAGCACTTCTGTGGATCCGAAAGGCTACCTCACGTCGCTGAACAGTGTCGTTCTCAAATCCGATGCAGAAATTGGTGACATCAAACGTGCTCGCATGTTGTTTGACTCTCTCGTCAAGTCAAATCCGAAACACTCCCCGGGGTGGATTGCAGCTGCTTGCTTAGAGGAACACGCAGGGAGGATGGTTGCAGCTAGGAAAATCATAAAGGCCGGGTGCGAACAGTGTCCAAAGAGTGAGGATGTTTGGCTGGAGGCAGCTAGATTACATGTAAGGTTGGCTTCACTCCTTTCTGCTATTCTACTAACCCACTTTTAGAACAATGACGACGCCAAAGTAATTCTTGCGAACGCTGTGCAACACGTTGGCCAAAGTGTGAAAATATGGATGGCTGCCGCAGATCTGGAGCACGACGTTAAGGCAAAAAAACGCGTGCTACGAAAAGGTATTTATCATGTGTTGTCTGTGGTATCTGCTTGACCATTTGCTTCAGCTCTCGAACATATTCCGAACTCAGTCCGCCTCTGGAAAGAAACAGTCAACCTCGAATCTTCCGCCGCCGACGCCCGGATTCTTTTATCTCGTGCTGTCGAAGTCATTCCTCTCTCTGTCGAGCTCTGGCTTGCGCTTGCCCGTCTCGAAAGTCCTGAACGCGCGAAGAGTGTTCTCAACAAAGCACGCAAGGCCGTTCCGACATCACATGAGATCTGGATAGCCGCAGGACGACTGCTCGAGCAGGAAGCACAGAATAAATCTGACCCAGAACGCGAGACAGAGTTAGCCGTAGTAGACAAGACCATCGTAGCGGGAGTGAAGGAGTTGAGAAGGCATCAGGTGCTATTAACTCGCGAGCAGTGGTTGAAGGAAGCAGAGCGATGCGAAACGGAGGGCTCTCCGAGAACCTGCGAGGCCATTATAAAGGCGACTGTGGGTATGGAGATCGAGGAAGAAGATCGATTAGATACTTGGGTTGGAGATGCGGAGGCTGCAGAAGCTAGGGGCATGGTTGGGACTGCAAGAGCCATTCTGGCCGAGGCTTTGAGAGTGTTTCCTGGACGGAAGTCGTTGTGGATCCGGGCGGCCGAATTGGAGAAGGCCAATGGGACCAGGTATGCTGCATCTCGCCTCGTGTTTTCTTCTCTGATCCTTTGCCATTCAGGGAAAGTCTTGATGCGATTTTGAGTCGCGCTGTGGAACACTGTCCGCAAGCCGAGGTCCTGTGGTTGATGGCCGCCAAGGAGAAATGGACGGCAGGCGATGTACCCGCTGCCCGTCAAGTTCTCGAGAGTGCCTTCGTGGCCAACAAGGAAAGCGAGCAGATCTGGCTAGCCGCAGTCAAACTCGAGGCGGAAAATAACGAGCTTGAAGTCGCCAGGAAACTACTCTTGCGTGCCCGGACAGTCGCTGATACCGAAAGGGTACGTCTGTCAGCTTTTGCGTCCCTTCTTCGACTAACCAATGTTTTAGATATGGATGAAATCAGCGGTCTTCGAGAGGCAACAAGGACAACTTGATGCAGCGCTCGAAACCCTGACGACTGCTCTCACTAAGTTCCCAAAATTCGCCAAACTTTACATGATCCAAGGTCAGATTCTCCAGTCACAGGGCAACTTCCCAGCCGCTCGGGCGTCATTCGCTGCTGGGTTAAAGGCATGCCCCAAAGAGCCTACACTATGGATTCTTGCCAGTCGATTAGAAGAAGCCGACAAGAAGAGCATCAAGTCTCGTGCGATTTTGGAAAAAGCTCGTTTGGTGAATCCCGCCAACGATGTTCTATGGGCCGAGGCAGTGGGGGTAGAAGAACGATCGGGCGGCACTGCGCAAGCTAAAGCTATGCTTGCACGAAGTCTTCAGGAGTGTCCGACTTCGGGCTTGCTATGGTCCATGTCTATATGGGCTGAACCCCGACCGATGCGGAAGGCTCGGTCGGTCGATGCTCTAAAAAAGAGCGCGGACAATCCTGTGATTATATGCACAGTAGCGCGTCTTTTCTGGGCGGAGCGGAAGATCGAGAAGGCGCGACAATGGTTTGGCAGGGCCGTGGCTACGGATCCCGATTTAGGTGATTCGTGGGCTTGGTGGTTGAAGTTTGAAAGGCAACATGGAACAGAGGTCAAGATTTCTGCCACCGTCTTTATTTGTACTGATGGCATGGCAGGAACATCGAGAGGAGGTGCGGAAAAAGTGCGTCGCTGCGGAGCCTCATCACTCGCCAATGTGGCAGTCGGTGGCCAAAGATACCCGAAATACTGGGAAATCTATCACTGAGATATTAGAGATGGTAGCGAACGCTCTTTCGCAGTAATGTGTTGTCATTTACTTAACTGTACTGAAACACGAAGTCTTCAACTTTTTGCCTTGCTGGACCGACGACTGATCTGTCTGATGGAGCGGCGCTGCCGCCGTATCACAGGACATCCACGATCGGCCACTCGCATGACACCGAGTCCCGCATAACGAACGACTTCGAAGTGTCGTGCGATAGAATTTGCTCGAGACTAGGAAAAATAAAAAATGAACAAGACACAACATGTACGGGAACCATGCTTCTGTCAGCAGCATGAAACTGTCATTTTGCAGTGCAGATATACCTCCATTCAATTCGCTTCAGATTCAGACATACCTTCGATGGGGGCATTTTGGTGCAAAAATTGATCCGATAGAGTTCACCACAACCCGCACACGCGAAGAAGAGCGAGGCATGTATGAGATCTACTACGCTGAACGAACCGTAAGCCCAAGTACAGCTCCACCTTCCCAGATACACTTACCGCCATTTAAAGGAGTGCGGTGTTGTAGGAAGTGCTGATCGTACCGTACTCTTGACTGCCGAATTCTCACAACTACACTGGAGAATGAACGGTTGACATACCCCAATTGAGAGGACCGTCTGAATTGTACAAAGAGAAGTCAACCGCCGTGATTTGTTCGCGGACAAATATCGTTGAAGGAAAGAGGTCGCAGAGTTAGCAGGGGAGCACAAGATGAAGAAACAAATAGACAGCGTTGCGGCCGCTGAGAGAACCAACAAACTGAGAGAGGGATCCTATGTTCAATTGAATATCAAAACGTCTCCCATCGATGCACTCACATCCGTTCCCACCGACACATAATGCATGGATAGATATACGTGAAACCCGATGAAAGGGTATGCAATTGCGATGTGAGGGTCACGATGAAGGAAACGAGCGATGAGCAGATAGATTGAAACAAGAGGCTACTTTTTCTGTATAGCGTTTACTAACCTGCTCCGAGATAAGATGGATAGAAAGGTCCACTTTTATGGCACGCACCAGTCCAGCCCCTCCTCTAAACCCTCTCCCTTTGTGGCGCAACTGCCCCGTACACTCCATGGTCTCGACTTTTCGCCACCCGCCAGTCCCAGCTGTTCACTGATTTCCTCCGGCTTGAGGGCACCCTCGACATCTTGCTTATTGCAGAAGACGAGGAGCGGAACGCCCTTTAGCTCTTCCTCCGACAACATTGTCAGCAGCTCCGTCCGTGAAGTGGTGAGGCGTGTGTGGTCGGAGGAATCAATGACATAAATTATGGAGGATGTGTTTGGAAAATAACACCGCCAGTACGGTCTGTGCACAGTTATCAACGAACTTGCGGCGGACGGAGACTCGGACATACCGTATGCTGGATTGACCTCCGAGATCCCATACTTGAAACTTGATGTTTTTATACTGGATCTGGGTGAGCCGGGTAATCATGGTCACAAAACAGATGCTGACTTCAACAGTTTCGACATTGAATCCGATGGCTAGAAGCCTAGTAAGCAACGCAGCCCATTCCGTAGGCACAGCACGTACTTGGTATTGTGGAAACAACTTCACCTATCTGGGGAACAGTTAGACGAATCGGATAACGTTGGAGATGGATGAACCTGTAATCTATACAGTATAGTGGTCTGATACACAGTCAGAGTGGATTTGGTTTGTCTGGCAAAGACATACCTTTCCAGCTGAGTCGAGACCAAGCATCAGTATGCGGACATCTTGGTCCTTGCTCCACCGCACCAGGGACGACAGAGAGGAGAAGAGGGTAGATATTGAAAGGCCCATCGAAGAGCAATATTATCGAGAGATTAAGGGAAGCGGAAGCGTCTGCTAAATACAGGACTGAGAAAGGAACGTTTATTCCGGCGAACAATAGGGTTACTTTGATCCGTTGATCGACGCATTTCAAGCTATTTGCGGTCTACAGAACTCCAGCACCAATCCCACCGCTTTTCTTCGGGGTTTTCAACACAAGCTCTGTATGTGTCGATTTCCGGCCTCCACACGCGAACAATGCCGTCGTCCCAGCACGTCGACAACATTCCCTGCGCCCAGTCTACGCCCCCGACGTCCCCAGACTGCCCTCGTAATTCCACCCCAGTTTGTTCAGCGGTTGCTCGCGTTGCGTTGCTGACATCAAACATGAAGCTACTCCCGGGTACACCGGCTCCCCCGCTGGCTAACCACCGACCGCAGGGAGAGGCCGCAAGCTTCACATAGAAATTGGTTTGCAGGTTCGCGTGCGTGTAGGTGTTGCCGAATGTAGCCAAAGAATCGCGTCCGTACGTTTGAATGCGTGCGTCCGCACTCAACGCAAACAGTAGACCGGTGGTAGGTCCTGTGCCATTGACGAGGCTGACTATTCCCCGCGGCCGGGACCCCTGAGAGAGTGTCGGGTCCAACGGAGAAGAAAGCAAGCACGCCGGTTCTTTAGCTTTGGACGACTTGGCTCTTTTCGAGACCCGGACATCCCAGCATCGAAGATTTCTACAAGAAATTAGACTCAAAGGCAAGGACCTGTCGAACGACGCACCCGTCAGACGAGCCACTGCTGATTAAATGGTACGGATTCGCGTCAGAAACCAACAGCCCAGTAACGCTTTTAGGCGTAGGAGCGTTCTTCCCCTTCGGTGTTTTGCGCTTTCCGTTGGCGTTAACGTCCTCATGCACCGCTGATATGTTTAGGATCGGAGCCAAGCCTGCAGTTCCTTGCCCCGGACGATTTTCGCCAACTCGTAGATCCCAAATGCAAATCAACCCATCCCGGCCGCCTGTGCTCAAAAGGTCTGGGTGGCTTGGGTCCCAGGATATGCACTTGACGGTGCCTTCGTGTCCCCGCAGACTCTGAATGACCGTACGCGTTTGTAAATCAGATATATGGGCGGATCTGTCCCCGGAACCGGTCGCGAGTAGCCTATCCGTAACGTTCCACTTCACATCGAAGATTCCATTATTGTGCGGCTGTAGTGAAGTGTGGACGGGCTCTGTTAGGAACATTGAATAAAAATGGACCGGCACTTCACAACGGGCGTACCTGGGTCCCATTCCTTTCGTTTAGAAGTGTTTATAATGTAGACTGTGCCTTGTTCTGTTGCGATGGCCAAAAGAGGGGTGCCGCCGGACCGTGCTGCTGCACTCACCGAAAAAATTACCAACAAATGGGTGTGCAGAAAAAGGAACTAACAATGTGAATAAGAACAGGCATAGGGTGGGGCTAGAAATGATCTATCGAGGACGGAGTGACAGCGAAACACGTCTGATTTATTGGATGATACGAAGGATTGGAGAATTGGCAGTGTGGACACTGTCGAGGGATTAATAACGCGGAAATGGATGATACGAGCAACGCACGGAATGGGCGTCTGGAGCTGGCCACTGGTTGCCTTTGCGCAGCGATGTTCCACGGGGTGTTTCTGCGGTGGCACGAAGCAGCGCGCAAGACTTCCGGGTCGCTGTCACTTTCATACGCGTCGTCTGAAGAACAGTCGTCGTCGGAAGAGAATTTTACGCGTTTTCTGGTCTCGCCGTCGTCTGTATCCGCGGATCTTTTTTTGGACTGGGCGCGTTTTGGTGGGGGTGCAAGCCATGATTTGATGGTGGAGGTCGCGTCAAGTATGGGTATATTTGTACGTTCTGCGAGAACGTTTCGCGTATTGGAAGCCGACATTTTGGATGAATGAGGCATGTTTCGCGAATGACTGAGTGTGGATGAGAAGGGCCTTGGTCACCTGACCCTGTTTGGGTGATTGGAGGCTGATCGGGACGTCAAACTCGATCTAAGTTAGTAGTACAGACATTCACCAGCTGCTAACTGCTGTTAAACAGTATGTTCAGGACCGCCGCTCGGTCGATGGCCACCTCCTCCCGAAAATCTCTTACTATTGGGCTCATACCGGCTGACGGAATTGGCCGCGAAGTTATACCAGTTTGTGCAGTCCGCACCTCAAATTTGTTCAAGCTCCCATTCCTGCGCAGGCAGCGAGAGATGCAATTGTTGCTGTCAAGTCCGAGTTACCGGACCTCAACTTTATAGACCTCTTGGCTGGATGGGACACATTCACGCGGACGGGTACTGCCCTTCCCCGCGACACCGTTCAGTTGGGCCGACACCATTCACGAAATCTTGTGTTATTAACACTGCATGCAGAATCTTGAAGGAGCAGTGCGACTGTGCCTTGTTTGGCTCCGTGAGGTACTTGAAAATTATCTAACCAGTCATTTCTTTACAATTTTTCTGAAGCTCGCCGTCACGGAAAGTCGCGGGTTACTCTTCCCCAATCGTTGCTCTGCGCAAAGAGCTCGATCTCTACGCTAACATTCGCCCTGTTGTCTCTGTACGTTGTTTTCATCTGCGCTTCACGCTTCGGTAATCCTTTTCATAAAGGTCCAAAATACGTCCTCCGGAGGAGAAACCTCGCGGGGGCCTCTCGTGGACTTAATTGTTGTGCGGGAAAACACAGAGTGCCTTGTATGATTCCGTCTACCTGCTCATTTCCTTGTTTGACACAAAGATACTCTGCAGTACGTCAAAGACGAAAACCTTATTCAGACTGCGAACGGAAAGGAGGCGCGCGCGATACGGCTCATCACCGAACGTGCCTCCAGTCGGATAGGTAGGATCGCGTTCGAACTCGCGAAGGCGCGCCCCCGCAAGGTAGTATATTCAAGTTTTTTCTGCTCGTCGCCAATCAGTATCGCCTCTTAGTTGGTGACGATCATCCACAAATCTAATGTTTTGTCGGTGACCGACGGACTCTTCCGCGAAAGTGTCCGCGGGGTTCCCGCTCTTTCGAATGGGAAATATGACGATATCCACATCGAAGAGCAGCTCGTTGACAGTGCTGTTTATCGGTATGTGTAATCTCGTTTTTTCAGAATTTCAATTCACTCTCTTCCAGGTTGTTTCGAGAGCCACAGTAAGTCTTTCGCTACTCTCCATAAACATGGTTTGATAACTCGGCAAGAATCTTTGATGTCATGGTCGCACCTAACTTATACGGCGATATTATTTCGTATGTTTGTTCCGGTCGTGTTTACGAGCCCCGACTGACATACATGAAGCGATGCTGCTGCTGCCCTCGTCGGTTCGCTTGGGGTAATCCCTTCCATCAATGCTGGAGACACCTTTGTTATGGGCGAGCCGTATGTGATCGCTGGGACGCCATCGAAGTACGACTGATTACATGCAGGGTTCATGGCTCGGCCCCAGATATCGCCGGCAAAGGCATCGCCAACCCCGTCGCTTCAATAAGGTCGGCGGCACTGATGCTGCGACACCTGGGCTATGCCTCGGCAGGAGATAAAATCGACAAAGCGGTCAACGACACACTCGCTCCAGCCAAACTCCTGACGCCGGACCTTGGAGGAACGGCTTCGACAACGCAAGTAACTGAACACATTATGAGCTTAATTAAAGAGCAGTACAAATAGTTGTACGTGCTTCCTCGAGCACCATAACAAAAAGTACATTATTACCAGCTGATACAAAATGAGCGTTGTAATTCAAATCGGTAAGCGCCGGTCCCCTACTCTGCTGCAAGTTAAAATGTCTTCGGGTTCATTTTTTTAACCTGAATTCATCCCCTCAACTCAGCCTCAAGCTATGAATAAATATATGTCAACAAAGATGATAGCAATATGAATAATGGATCGGACTCGGAATAGAACCCAAATCGGGGTTATGATTAGCGCGCACTGAAGTGAACTTCAAGGTTCTTGTCTCTTTCTTCCCTGCAGCCCTCTGGGATCCCGTCGATCTACATTGTAGCGGATGGGCAAGAACAAGAATAATGGAAAGCAAAAGCAAAGACTCGAGGAGGTCCCTGAACTCGACGAAGACGAGGAGTACTACGATTACAGCGCTGAAGAGGGATCCGAGGATTATGGTGGACTTGGTCGGTGTCTCGCTGTTCGTATGCAGCGTATTAGCTAACTTCGCGTCTCACGTTAGCGGATATGCTTGGTGGCGAGGATAACTGGGCAAATGCCGCCGTAGCTGGACAACACGATCCGTGGGGTGTTCACAAGACTATGCAGCAGAGTCAATGGGGAGGTGCGATTCCTACACCTGCTCAGCTTGCTGCCCACCAGGCGGCGGTGCCAAGCGGTAGCAAAGGCGGGGGAGGAGGAGGGAAGAAGGGAAACAATCAACAGAAGGGTGCGGGCAAAGGAGCGGCGCATCCTCAACAGGCTTGGGAGGCGTGGGGCACAGATAACCGTCCGCAAGCTGCCGCAGATGCATGGGGGAACAAAAATTCTGCCTGGGGCGACGCGAACGACTGGGGTCCGACCGCCGATGAGAAACGCCGGGAAACCACCCAGTCAGCGAAACACGCACAGGGTCACTGGACAGGCTGGAGTGAAGAGGCGAAGCGGTTACCCAAGGTAACTTCTGTTCCCCAAAGTTCTCATGTCAGGCCCGACCTGACCACTCAACAACACTCTGAAATTTTGCGAGCTTTGCTTAACCAACACAATCCGCTTCAGGGACACGATGCTCGAGCGGCTTACGAGCAGCAAAAAAGGGCTTACGAACAGCAGAGGGGCGGCCAATGGGACGCGCAGGGTGCACAGCAGCACAGCGAGCAATGGGACGATTGGGGCGGGCAGCAGAAAGGCGGCCAGTGGGACGCGTGGGGTGGCCAGCATGAGCAGCAGAAAGGGGAGCAACAGAAGGGTGGTAAAAAGAACAAGCAGAACAAGCAGGACAATCAGCAAGGAAACAAGCAGGAGAATAATAAGCAGAAGAACAAGAAGAATCAGCAGCAGCAGCAGCAGCAGAAGCAACAGAAACAGAAGAAACAGCAGCAAAACGACCCTTGGGCTACTGGCGGATGGGACGCCGGGGTGGGTGGGGCGACGGGGGCGGGTGGGGAATGCCAGAGGAAGAAGACGATTATTCCGACGACGACATGGACCGCCGCGTCCACTTCACTCCGATAACCTCCAACCTCTGGGGCGGTAGCGAACACGAATCGACGTATAAAATGCCCTCCAGGACCCTTGCGCACGCGTACAAGGGCACTACCACGTCGCTGTTCAGCGGCGCACCGCGTAATAAAGTTAGCGAAGGGGCGAATGTGCAGTTCATCGATTCCAAGGGTATGGCGCTTCAGCCCGTGCAACAAGCCTTGTTTGGAAGAACACGGAAGGCCAAGGACCGCATTCACTGGATGTTTCCACCGAACAAAGACGAGCGCGTGGCTTCCCTGCTGGCTTGGATCGAGGTCATGTCGTATAACCTGGGCGCGTATGGAGTATGTCGATTCGATATATGTCTTTAAATGTAACGCTCTAACGATTTATCCCAGCTGCATAGATTCCTGCAAAGCCGAGAGCGAGGAGCCTTGTTCGCAAACGCCGATTACAGGCCACCGAATAGTCCAAATGAGCCTGCGTTTGACTGGTTGACTTTCGATCAGTTGCAAATTACGAGGGACAGGATTCTCCAGGAATCCGTCGCGTTTTACGATCCTTCCGTTACCACACTCGTTTTCGTTTTTCTGCCCTCGAAGAGCGGGAACAGCGTGGCGATGTGGAGGCGTAAGATTGCCGTTGGCAATAACGCCCGAGCTTCACGAATAAACGACATACATCTCGCCATGGTCGGCCTGCGAAGGGAGAAGGATTATGTTGTGCATGTTGACGAGTAAGTGCTGCTCTGCCTGCTTGCCTATCACTAACGAGTTTCCAGAATGCCTGGTGCTAAAAAACCAGCAGACGACAAGAAGGCGGTTGCCGAGAAGAAGAAAAAGGTAGCCAAACTGGACTACGATTACTATTATCCTCAAGATCTTTACGATCAAAAACCCAAGAAGCGAAGGTGGTGGCAGTTTTTGTGTTGAGTTGCATTATTATTCGACATAGCTTTCGAGCTCAGAGGTTGATAGAACCTGCTATGAATGCTGCATTCTTATCTGACATTACTTTCGTATTGCTCGCCGTTTGTATGATATGGAACTTGCACTGTATTATTTATCTGTGCCCAATAGCAATTTGTATTCCACACTTTCAAACTTGCTTATTTGGGCTGTTTACTGTTGCGGCTAGACTCGATACCAGTCACACAAATAAAGCAAAATTCAGCCGATGAAATGCACGCTGATACTGCCGTTTCGGCGGGATTTCCGCCAATCGGCTTTGTGCGGCCGAGCGGCATGCCGATTGGTCGGGAATTCCGGCGGAACGGCAGTTCTGCGTGGTTTCAGTCGCTGAATTTTGTTTTTTAGTTGAGTAGCTTAGCTGAGGTTGATGATGATCGATCAAGCCGCTACGCCGCGTGATTTGATCGATTGTCATCAACATCCTGCGGTCTGCGCTGGCTCGAGTCTATGTTGCGGCCCGGTCGCCTACCGATAGCACTTACCCCTAGTTCAACGATGAATACGCCAGCCTCCGAGCCTCCTTCACCCGCCAGTCAACTCATTAATCCGGGTAGCACAATGTCACTGTCTCTACCCAACGTGGATCCGCCATTGGCCATCTCGCGATCTTGAGCACCGGCCTTGCAGCGATAGCGTTCGTCCCGTACCTCATTACCCGACGTCAAGTCTCCACTCTCCGTCGGAGAATCGACGAAATGGGAGCTACCACTGCGCTGCTCAAGCAGCGCCAGAGTCTCAGCCAGGTTACCCCAGGTGTTGAGCCCGGAGCTACGGCTTCGGGTCTTTTGGCGCAGATGCGACAGGAGATGGAGGCCATGCGAGAGCAGCTTGAACAGAAGGACTCTGAGCGCGCGAAGACTCTTTCGGACATGACTATGGACGCTATCCTTATAAACGAGGAGCTTGATGAACTTAGAGGTGATGTTTCTAAAGCGGTCGACGGCAGCAGCTGGGCGGGTTCGCGATTGGAACCACTCGAGGGCGATCTGCATGGCCTGCGCAAGGAGACAGAGGCTTATCGTAGTGAGGTCCAGGAGCAGCTCCGTCAGCTACGTGCAGAGCAGGAGTCTCTTCGGAGTGCACTGTTCAAGCTATCGGACGAGGTACAGTCTGCGAAGACGAGCCCGCAGTCGGAACTACAACAACTCATGTTGGAGAGTAGACATACGCGGTATGCTATTGCTTGCTAGAGCGCTCCAAGCGTCTCACGTCCTCCTCAGAGCTGTTGTATTCGGGGACATTGGCACGGCGTTGGGAGACATCGCGTATGTTATCCAGAGGCTAGACGTTGAAATGGGCCACGAAACTCGCAATGGCGGATACGATCCTGTCGAACGGATACGAGTGCTTGCGTTGCGAATGCAGGAGAGCCTCAAATAGGTGGGTGTACGACACGATACGGTACCGGTGTAGGGACATCTCGAAGCATGTATTTTATGTACGAGTACGCTGTATGAATTGACGCAATCGAGTTAGAACTTCAAGCTCTATTAGAAGTCGCGATGCCAGACGTCGAGAATTGCTCCCGACCAAGCGGGTCGTCATTTTCGGACATAGCTTTTCGGTATTTCACACGTGTTGCTGCCTCTCTCCGCCTCGTTTTCAACCTGCATGTCTTGGGTCTATGCCCCTTTCTTGATCCACCGACTTCCATTCCATACCTTCTACCATGTCGGGACACGATGAGCCGTCTGGTACGGCCCCACAACCCACCCCGGATCCTTCCCCGGCCGAGGGAGGCGAACAGCAGGCTCCGACGCCGGGTGTGACTCCCAGTGCTTCGGCCGAACCTGAAGAGCAGTACGGTCCCATTGACTGCCATTGCATCAATATTTTTAATGTATTCATTGGAAAGGCTCGATTGGAAGGAAGTCATTGAGCTTCAGACGTTCAGGTTTGCCCACTCTCCAAAGGTTGCTGGTTTCGGGATGCTGACATCTGTTCAGCGACCGAAAAGCCTGGATTGAAGAAAAAATCAAGGTTACCGTCTTGCTCGCGGCTGTGCGCACGCGCTCAAACAATTTACTTTCAGTTTCTGGAACAAATGCCGCCCATTGAGGTCTTCGTCGGTATGGACGCCGTCAGGGCATCCGCCGAGGAAGTGCCTGGACTTCCTACGCGTCAAGAACTCCAGCAGTGGCTAGTCGAGCACGATGCTATTGAGAAGGAGACGGAAATTTTCGACAGTGGCGAACTGCAGACGATCAAGAAATTCACGAAGGGTGTGTTGTAATACGACTTCTTCCTATATAGCTCATGCGGATCCCTGCAAGCTGCGACGCAACGAAATCTATCCCGCGAAGACACTGACTTGATTGAATTAACACTGACGACTATTTATGAATTGGACAAATTGCTCCATTTATTGCGAGACCGGTCAGAGAACTTGGAACTGCTAGGGATACGACTATCGTGGGAGGAGTTTCGGTCCGCTGCGTGGATTGACCGGCGCACTATTATCGCGGACCTCAAAACCTTCCTAGACACGAGGGCGCGGTGGACGCCTGCCGTGTACGAAGAAGTAGCGCTTCCCTCTCCCCCAACGAGCGTTCCCAACCGCCGGGCTTCCCTCACCTCACTCGCCTCAGTCGCGTCAGACACACTTCTTGCGTCCGCCGGTTTCTCTCGAAGTGCGCGTTTCAAACTGGCAGAAATTCTCTCGAGAGACGCGGCTCAGTTTTCTGCGCGAATAACGTCGCTGCGGCATAGCAAAGTCTCTGCCGCGGGTAAAACGCTCGACAAATTAATAGACACCAGTCGCAAAGCGGTGCCGGAGGATCTGCTTGACGAACAAGACCGATTAGAGGAGAAGGGTATTGCTGAGCTGGAACATGTAGGCAAGTTTGTCATGAATGCTGTCATGCAATGGAGAAAGTAATTTTTTCTCTTCTGCGCTACTTATCAGTGCTCAATATCGTATATTTAGGGCCGACGAAATCTATGTCGAATCAATGAAGGATCAAGCTGCTGCTCAAGCATTATGGGACGAAATTGAAACTGCGAAATTCCAGCACCCCACCGCGCGTCAAAGCACATCATTTGCGACCCGAGCCGAGGCGTTGATTAAGCGGTTGATTCTTCGGGGCGACCCCGCAGCCCCGACCAGCGCATTTCCTCGGCCGACTCATGTGCTCTTCCCTGAGCATACTGCTGTCAACGAGTCCGTTGTTCAGACCCTTTCTTATGAAGTTTCGACTGCCCTTGAGCTAGCCCGAAAGGTGGAAGCCGTTGCCAAGGAGTACCGCCTCAATTACGAGGCCGTTCAGCGCGTAGAAACCCTTCTCGAGACAGCCTCCACCGCTTGCAATACATATGCGTCGGTCATCGAGCGCCTCGAAAAAGGCGTCTCGTCTACAGATGGCGACGGCACACCTCCAAATCTCTTGTCTGAAACCTGCCTTGAACCCACCCGACACGCCGCTTTCCTTGCACTTCTACCTTCCATCCTAAAAGAGCAGGACACCGCCAATGAATCTGCGACTCAAGTTCTTCGCAGTTCTCGTGGAGCGCTTCTCAGCCTAGATCGACCCGGCATCGACCCTGCGTTCAAGACAAAGGCTGCCGCTGAAATTCAGCGACTGTCTGCGTTGCGTGGTCAGGCGCAGTGGACGAGGGACGATGTCACGACGCGGGTGGGCAGACTCCGGGAAGCAAGGAAGATTTGGAATTTAATGGATGCCAACCTGGGCGAGTTGGAGGGGATACGACGTGAGATTGGCGAGGCGATGGAGAAACACCGCTGGCAGCAAGAGCTGAACGCTAACGTGGCACCGCTCACTCCCGACAGTTTCACAGCTCCCCTCCCTGCTGATTCCCCTTCCACTGAGTTGGTCAAGCGGCTCGACAACTTGAGCGCAAAACTGACTCGGGAAATTGATGTCCCTCTTACCACACTCTCCCGCACGCTCGAGCGGCCGTTAAATGAACGGCTGTCGCGGAGTTCGGTGGGATTGAAAACCTTCTTGGAGCAGGTCAGGCAAACGGCTAGTCTCCTGCAGGCAGTGAAGAACCAGGCGGCTGCGATGAACACCATTCGGGATGAATTCAACGACCTGCAAACGCGCATCGATGACTGCAAGATACGCATTGACGCTGGAATCGAAGCGACCCTCACGGGGAAACTTGTCGCTTCAGAACTGAGCACCGTAACGAGTGACATGGATGGCTTTCGCTCCGAGGTCAAAGTCTTCACGGACAGTCTCTCGCAACGGGTCCCATTTGTTTTTGGAGGTGCTGGCCGTTCTCCCACCGCGACGGTCTTTGTCAAACGCCGGTTCTCCTCCATCGATTTGAAACTCGCGGCTTTCGACGAGCAGCAGTCGATCGAGCTTCCATTTGACTTGCAGTCACTCGATGATGCGGTGCGCGCGGACTCTAACTCGTATGTCATGAAGCTAGGCGGCCAGCTACAAACACTCGAGCAACGAGCGTCACACTTCCAGCTCGCGCAAATGGCAAAGGACGTTGATACGTCTCTCTCGCCCGTCGTTGCGAATATCAACGACGTCGTTCACCAGCTTTTTACCTTCAAGTGCTCTTCAACCACGATCATCGCCCAGCGCGACATCTCTCAACCCCTCGCAGATTTGGCGAAAGAGGTAGAAGCGGTCTCGCAAGCGCGTCGAACGCCCATTGCCCGCTCCTTCTCTCCGATTCGCGAGCTCCTTCGGCGTATGGAGGCTGCGCCCTGTTCCCGTGATCTTGCTGTTCACGAAAGCATATACCTCGCTCGCTTGCGCGCGGTGGACGATGCTGAGTTGAGGTTCAAAACCTGGACCGATGATGTCGACGCGCTCTCCAGACAAGTCGCCGAGGCGCGGAGGGTGGAGGCAG
Source organism: Mycena haematopus (assembly GCA_029281435.1). NCBI lineage: Eukaryota > Fungi > Basidiomycota > Agaricomycetes > Agaricales > Mycenaceae > Mycena > Mycena haematopus. The sequence goes on from JARJCV010000001.1 coordinate 124,114, forward strand.
CGCGGCTAGAGGCGGAACGCATTGCAGAAGAGCAACGACTCCAGGCTGAAAGAGAACGCATCGCTGCAGAGGAAGCTGAGCGGGCTCGACTAGAGCGAGAACGTTTAGAAGAGGAGGAACGGTTGCGACTTGAGGAAGAGCGGTTGGCAGAGGAGAGGCGTGTTCAGGCAGAAAAAGAGCGGATCGCTGCGGAGGAGATGCAAAAAGCGCTTTTCGCCAAGCAACAGGCCGAAGAGGAGGAGCAGGAGAGACTAAAATTGGCGCGTTTGGAGGAGGAGCGCCGGATGCAGGCTGAAAAGGAGCGTATCGCTGCCGAGGAAGCTCAACGTGCCCGTCTGGAGCGGGAGCGACTGGAGATGGAGGCGAAGCTTCGACTTGCAGAGGAGCAATTGGCGGAGGAGCGTCGTTTGCAGGCGGAGCGGGCTCGTCTCGTCGCTGAAAAAGCGGAAAGAGAGCGCGTGGAAAGGGAGCGTCTGGACAGGGAAGAAAGGGAGCGCGTGGAGGAGGAGCGCCGGCTACAAGCTGAAAAAGAGCGCATTGCCGCCGAGGACGCTGAGCGTGCGCGTCTGGCGGCGGCAAAAGCAGAGCAGGAAGGTTTGGAGAGAGAGCGGCTGGCGAGGGAAGAGAGGGATCGCGCAGAAGAAGCACAGCGGTTGCAGGCCGAACAAGCTCGTATCGCTGCTGAAGCGGCCGAGAAATCTCGTCTAGCTTCAGAACAAGTCGAACAAGAGCGCTTGGAGAAGGAGCGTCTTGCGATGGAGGCGAAGCTCAGAATGGTGGAGGAACAATTGGCGGAGGAGCGTCGCCTCACTGCCGAAAAAGCCGAGCAGGAGCGTTTGGAGAGGGAAATACAGGCTGAAAAGGATCGCATTGCTACTGTAGAGGCCGAGAAGATACGCATGGGTAAAGCGCAATTATCATCTCCAGTCCACGGTGAATTTTGTGTTCCAATCATAATCGTCTCGTGCTCACTTATTTGATCTAGATGTCTTTGGACTGCGTGTTGCTCCTTCTGACGCCAGTGCTGTCCAGAGCGCAGAAACTACTGAACTGCAGAATCATATCTTCACTCTCCGGAAGCGACTCCGCACCATGAGCTTAGAAGGACTCGTACACTCCTCGTCCATGCTCCCATCTGAAGCAGCTCTTCGGCAAGTTATTAACGAATTTCTATCGCTTTGCGAGGAAGTTGCCACGCTGCCTCCCTCGGCCGAAGATCGTTCAGTCGATGCGGAACTGAACTCTCTGAGAACCGAGGTTACTCGAGCTACCCAGCTTGTTGAACATCTGGAGAACTTGGCGAATTTCTCCGAGGGACTACATCTCTGTGACGCTGCCCTCAGCGATCTTCTCGAGCACATCGATACGTATCCGAGCGTGCCTTTGCCTTTGACGTCGTCTTTCAAGGTGCCCGCGAATCTGCCAGCCGAGGAACAACTCACTTCCAGACTGGCGTTCACAACTTCAGCGATCGAGCGTATGGTGACCTTGTTCGATGCAGTGAAGGACGATGAAAGAGCAATCGCAGAACGAGACCGTACTCGACAGACCTTCGCTGAGCTGGAAGAGATGGCCAAGGACCGGATAGTAGGCAGAAGGTCCCGGCCTGTCAGTGTCAGCAGCTCCGCCAGTCGTGGCTCCGGACGAAACAGTCGTGCCTCGCTCGACAGCCATGCATCGCTCGACAGCCGCGTGTCGCTCAACAGCAGAGTGCCAGCTAGAAGATCGCCTACTAAAGCTCCGACGTACTCGGGACTTTCTGCCTCCGCTACTTCAGCTGGTCCTTCCCAGCGTACGCGTAGTCGACTTGTCCCTCCTCAACCGCAACCGCAGAATGGTTCGCGTCGTTCGACGTACGGGACCGATCGCAGTCGACCTGGCACCCAACTGTCGAACCTCTCATCCAACCGGTCCATGTCTGGATCCGTTGTGCATGGCTCCACATTTGCCTCACGGCAACGAACAACTAGCTTGACTCCTTCAACGAATGTCCCTCCACGACGTTCTTCGAACATACCTGTTCCTTCTCACCGTGATCGAACTGTGTCTCCCAGCGTGTCTGACGCCTCTTCCTATTCTCGCTCCTTCATGAGCCCCTCGTCTCGGTCTTCTTCAGCCTCCACGTCGACTTGGTCGCGTGCCCCGAGGTATTCATTAGCACCGCCGCCTAAAACCGTCACCCCCAAAAAGACGGCACCCCCGCCGAGAAAGAAGTATGTCGCCAATCCCAAGAATAAACTCGATGTTGCTGTCGGGGAGGTCGTCAACAAACTTCCGGTGGGCATCAGCATCGAGGGCGTGTCGGATAGTTGGAAAGATCAGAGTGGAAAGTATTGGATCGGTGACCAGGACCCCAAACTCTGTTTCTGCCGCATCCTGCGTTCCCAGACCGTCATGGTTCGCGTGGGTGGTGGTTGGACTGAATTATCGAAGTGCGTCAGCCTTTTTTTCGTTCCTCTAGATCCCATAATGACCGTTTTTTCTTCTAGATTCATCAGGGACCATTTCGCAGACAGCTTCCGACTGTTTGAAAATTCGCCTCCTCGCCCAGGAGCTGGAGAGGCGAAGTGGATCAGTTCTGCGACGCTACTCGAGACTGCAGAGTCAGAAACGACACCTCCACAGTCGCCTCGCACACCTGAGCCTCACGGCTCCGCCATACCGTCATTCTCTCTTTTGACTCCCACGGGGGGCAGCCCGCATTCGCTCAGATCGTCCCCGTCAAACAAGGGATCCCCGCTCAGTCAGACTCTCACCCCGTTGCAGTTCATGCGACGGGCGGAACCCGACGCGGTGCCGCCGCTGTCCAGCCCCTCGAAAACAGCATCGCATGTATCGCACCACCGAACACGGACTTCATCGACTATCCACACTCCCTCTCGCAACTCTGTATGGCGTCCATAATCATAGCGCCTCGACTCTTCATCTCCGCGTTGTTTTGCATAGTGTTTTGCATAGTGTTACTCAGCATACTTGTCCCATTAGACTTACTTCTGTATTCATCCTCTCACTCACGAACTACATAATTTTCATGACAGAAACTTGTAGTAGCAGCAGCTATTGAACTATAATTAATCTATTACGGTGCTATGGGTGTAACGAAGTGAGTCGGCAAAGTAGAATTGTGATCTAGTAAAGCACTGAGCACTGCATTCGAACGAGTGCAAGATCTCCAAGACACTCGGTTGATTGTTATCTCGCTGCCCTATTTATTGACTGCCATCCGCAGTCGGAATAACGACTGGTTCAAGTCTAGCATTGTTCAAGCTTTATTTTTTTGCGAGGGCCATCGTTTTCTTTATCAGGCGCGTGCTGGCTTCTCAGGTGGCGGTTGAGGAGATCCTGTCGCACGAAAGCACTTTTTTTGATGGAGGCGGGGCAAAACGGGCAGATAAACGGTCGGAAGCCGTCATGACTCCGTTCGTGACGCACGAGTTCGTTCTTGCGGCGGTATCGCTTCGAGCTGCACAAATCAGTCAATCCTCGTCCGCGCCAACGGAACAGAAAGGGCGACGCACCAAAGCTCGCACTTGTACTGTCGCTGATCTAAATGCGACCCCACGTGAACGACCATATGGTCCCGCCTCTTGTTCACCTGCGTGCACCCAACGACATAGCACCGAAATTCCTCGATCATCTCGCCCGCAGCGGTCAGTTTTCCCGAAAACGATGCGAGCCAGCGTTTGTCAAAATCCTCAACGCCGGGATTGCGCTGCTGGTACCGTACGGCCTTGGCCTTGAGCTCCGCCTGAGTGATGCCGCGATGCGCGTCGAGGATAGGGGTGCCGACGACGATTTCCCGTTCGGGCTCCACATTTCTCTTTCCCTTCTTCTTCGTCGGGGACACATCCTGCGTGAGAGCTTTTCGTTTGGAGACTCGAGGCCACAAGGCGAGAGCGGGGACGGCGGGAAAGTAGTTTGTTGCCGGAAACGCAAGGTGACTATCAGGAACCGGGGTCGGCGAGTCCTCACACTTGATCGGCAGCGGTCCAAGGGAGGTGTCGGCACCTTGTGTGAATAACGGAGAGCTGGTGAAACCGTCGGGATAGTAATGAACGAATTGTGTGCATTTGAAATCGTCTTCCTGACTGGATGAGGGGGATTCATGGATAGTGGAGGGTCTTCAAGTGTAATATGCGCAGGATTGATAGTACTGTTGAAGTCTTGTACACTAGTAGGGACACGGAACATGTTGGTGTCTGCCAGAGGGATAGCCATGTCGGATGTCCAGTCTAGCCGCGACTGCTCAAAAGCCGTCTTGGCTTCAACAGGGCTGCTAGATATGGAGAGTTTCGATGAGGAGGACCACGAAGCTGAGTACCGGAGATTGGGTGAGGATAGAGGCATCTCTTCCGGGCTCGAGAACGCCGACGAGGAGAATATAGAATTCAAGGACCACGATGGCGAGAGAGCAGGAGGAGAATACGAGTAGTTTAGGGCGGATTGCGGGGACAAATTGCTCAAACTGCACGAAGAGGGATACTGCACGTCCAAGTCGTGTAGGCTGTTGAATTCAGGCTGGGGTTCGTCTATGGTAGGTGTGGACTCGCTGGGCGAGGTTGCGGGAGCGGGATACGGGATGGAATCCGTGCCAATTGTCATGGACGCCATGGACTTTTCGCAGTCGAAGGAGGGGCCCGCGCGCGAGGTCGTATTTGTACGTCTCTGAGTATCGAGGCCCACGTCGATATAGCCAAGTCCTAAACCGATCGGCTTGGGCGGGGGGCAGGGGACAGCGAGCCGGGTTGTCTCGAAGTCGTCGCTTGGCATGAAGGGCCCGCTGAGTAGGGTTGGCGGCATTTCGAACACGCAGAGGGGCCGCGAGGGGAATTTTGGCTTCAAGGGGGACGGAGAGCGAGTAGGGATGTTCGAGTGAAGCATTGTTGAGGATCGCCTAGGAAAGATATCGGCAGGTGGGCAGCTGTGGTTGGAATGCGACGGATACAAAACAATATGAGCTGGTGCAGTTTGGTCAACTAGTCCCCAGCGGTTGTACAAGTACGAGGTCAAGGAAGAACCAAATTGGCCAATTGTGATTTGGCGTTTTCTATGTGCGCTTGCCGATCACGGCATGTTTTCGCGTCCTCGACTCGTCTCCTTCGTCGGCGTTGTGGGTACAGGCGCAGCTGCCGCGTATTTGTTCTTGCCAGACAAAACCCGTCATGTCCCCACCGTGGACGATGCATCGCTGTCTCCCTCTCATTTCACCCGTGCCACGCTTACTGCGAGCCACCAAAGCGGTCTCAATACTAAACTGCTAGTCTTGACTGTCCCCGGGTTTTCAAAGTCTAAGCAAGCGTCTCAACTGGCGCCGATATGGTCGGTATACATCAAGGACGACGATATCCAGGTCGAGCGGCCATATACACCTCTGGAAGGCATTGACGAATACGGCCGAATGTATTTCTGGATCAAGAAATATCCGAAAGGGGAGGTCGGGCGCTGGCTTCACTCCAAGAAAGTCGGCGACCACGTCGAATTTCGCGGGCCGTTGTCTACTTGGGCATGGAACGAGGACACATGGGACGAAATAGTGATGGTGAACATCAATTGCCTTACTCGGCGACGCGTCGTGTTTGACGCGTCTGTCCCTGCAGATATCTGGTGGAACAGGAATCACACCGTTCTATCAACTGTTGTATTCGTCCTTCTCTAAAGGGGGCGACTTAAAAACACGATTTACACTGCTGCACTCCTCACCAACGCCGTCTGAACTGCCCCCACCAGCAATACTCGACCCCCTCCGAGCATATGCAAAAGCACACCCCGAAAAATTCGCGCTCCATCTTTTCGTAGATAGCCGAGACGGCGAGCGACCTGCGGATCTGACGCCGTTGAAAGTGGGCCGAATCCACAGGCCAGCTATTGAACGCTGTCTGGGTTTGAAGCCTACTACATGGTGGCGAAATTTCTTTGTTCAAATACCGAAAAAAGCTCCTCAAAAAATCTTGTTTCTTGTGTGTGGACCCGAGTCGTAGGCATTTTCTGCTCTCATACATAGCTCGCAGTACTGAACACGCTGCAGGATGATCAACGCCATCGCGGGACCATACGGGCGAAATTTTTCGCAGGGCCCCGTCGGCGGTATACTCGGCGAGTTGGGGTATACGTCAAGCGAGGTGAGAAAGTTGTGATACAGATTTTTTTTATTTCCTGTTCTCCCGCGAGCTCCCGAGAAATCAAACGTGGGCCGGGTTTATGAATGGCGCGATGGACATGGACGCTTGCATCGCTACGTGTAAATTTGGCCGCGAAAAAAAAGCGATACACAGGGCTGCGGTAATTTCCGATGCAAAAGATGATAAAAGCTCCTGGCCATCGTCCATCGCACCACGCACGTTTGCGGTCCGTCGGACAACGTTTGCGATACAAGTTGACAGACAACTACAGGGCTACCGCCGCCGCGGTTACAAGTATAATATCCTGAATCTGGATTCTGTGTTGGCTCCGGTATTTCCTCTGATCCAAACGCGATTCAGCGTCAGATCGTGCGCCCAGGTCCACGACTATAATAATCTGCATAAGTCGGCAAAATGTTGTGTGCATCACCTGTTGACCATACTCAAGTATGTCACCGAGTGTGTCCACAGACTCCGGGGGTGAGAGAAGGCTCTTCCTGGAAGTACCGCGGAACGAATGTGGACTGAAATGGGGAAGAGCCTGAATGGGAACGGCAGATACCGGTATCGTAAGTGATTTGGCAGGCGCGGAGATACGCTACTGGGCTGGAGACATCAAAGACACACGCCAAAAATTGCTGGCCCCGGATAATCAGAAAACGTGCGTCGAGAGGGGGTGGGGTCCATACTAATAGGGTCCATTTGGCCTCACAGCCCGCGACGCTGAACGTTTGCCTTCTCGCTTTGTCAGCCATGCACGTGTCCGTCCTGATATCATCCACCACTGCAGCCTCGAGTCTTCAAATTTCTCTCAGTCTTCGACTCAGTTCAGAATTCCAGTAGCGTGGCGTCCTTTATCTATACCGTAGTAACGTCGGCGGCCGTCGTCCTTACTGCTCCCCATGCGGTCCGCCGCCGACAATAACACTCTACTCTACCATTTCCCCCTCTCTCCCCCCAGTTCCGGGACGTCTACAGCATCCTCTTCCCCTCAGATCCCTTCATCTGCTCCTGAGGAGCGAGAATTCACCCAAAAGTCCCTCTCGTCACCCTTCCATCGCGCAAAGTCCTCCAAGAAGCATCGCACAGATCATAATGCAACCGATTCCGACGGCTATCTCACTGAGCGATCCTCTCCCCGCCAGATCCCCCACACATCCCAGGCTCGTCGGAATGCCGCGCGTGCTCTCACTCTTCCCTCCTCGTCCTCCTCTGCTCTGGCCCAGCTTTTCAGCGAATTCAACGCTGCCCGGCCTCCACGACCCGCTCGGCCGCTCGTATTCGTCGTCATCGTCCAGTGACTCGTCGTCGTCGCACACTCGGGATCGCATTCCATCCAATATTTCGAATGCGGGCATTGGTCGCAAAGTCGCAGCCGCGTTGCAGTTATTCAAGGAAACCAAGGAGGACACCAGTAGTCCGGCGTCTGCGAGGGCGGGCTCGTCAAAGCGTCCGGACGATGTTGCAGAGGCCAAATTCCAGTTTGTCAAGCGATCGGAGTGGCCGGACAGGGAGGCCGCTGCTGTTCGACGCGAGCGGAGTATGACCGCCTTGCGGAGAGTGAGAACCCGGGAGAGCGTTTTGCTGGATGAAGCGGATACAGCTCCCGTCGCGAAATCCCCTGCGCGTGAAGCCCTCATCCACGACTTAACACAATGGCGCGACAATGTATCTAGTCCAAAATCGCAGGGTAGTGGTCGAGGAAGAAAGCGTAACCGGCCGTCCCAATCACCTGTGTTTGAAATGGATGTACGTCTTTTGTGTATTCCTCCTGTATTTAGTGTACTTGAGCTTGTTTCAAGCTTTCCACTCCCCGCGTCTATCCTCCGTCCCCATCTCCGTCCCGATCACGTCCGGCCCGCGTACCAGCCCTGCGTTTTCAGGAAGACGCGAATTCCAGAGGGGCCTCATACGACCCAAGTCCAACTGACGAGCTTTCTTCATTGACCACACCGCGCCCTCGTTCCAAGACCCATGTGCAGAAACCTCCCGCACCTTCACTCAGACCACCTTCGGATCTGCCAACCGAGTCTCCCGGCTTTTCACCTTGGTCTACAGACGACGACGAATCCGCGTGGGAGACTGCTTCCGTCACGACTACCACGTCCACCTCCTCGGTCGGCGTCTCAAATTCCCTCGACACCTTGGCGCCTTCATATGACCCCGAGCACGCCCTTCCTTTTCACTTTTCTCACGACGAGACAGATGGCGATGGGCTGCTAGATCTCGACATAGATGTATCCGAGGAGCATCTACCACACATCCCCCTTCGACCGTTTCGCAACCAAGTCGGCGGTCACAGCGCCATTTACAAGTTCACAAAACGCGCCGTGTGCAAAGTGCGCGTGTTAATTCCGCTTATCAGCCGAGGTCTAATTTGTTTTCGTTCGCTTGTGTAGCCGCTTGTGTCGCGCGAGAACCTCTTTTACGAATCCGTTGAGCGGGAGGCGCCTCCTCTTCTGGGTTTTATTCCTCGGTACTTGGGCGTGATGCTCGTAACTTACCGCCGCGTGCCGAAGGCGCCCGCCTCTCCCACCTTCACGCACGAAATAGTGCAGCCCGCGCGCCCGCCGTATCGCAGGGCCATCACCGCTGCACCACATAAGCTAAATTCCGATATGCGTGCCACCATACACAAGGCCCCACAGGACGACGCTTGCGGCGACACAGACACGGACGAGGCCGAGATGCCTGAAGTTGTGCTCGACCGCAACCGCCACATCATCCCGGAATGGATGCTTCGCGGGCGTAATCGCTCGCTTTCTCAGTCGAACGCGACCCTTCCCGCACCTAACCGGACGCACCTGACGGGCGGGGCCGCGTCGAGTCCAGATCTTAGCGCCGCCGTCGCCACGCCGCCGCGTCCCAGCCCGTTAGCGCGCTACCCGCCATTCGTTACGAGTGAGATGGACGCACCGACGCCGGTCAATTCCCCCAATCAGTCGGCCCTGCGCGCCTTCCCAACCAAATTGGCCGAGAAGCCAGCCCCGCACCGGCCGTTCCTCGTCAATAATAATACCGTTTCCTACGAAGATGATAGCTTTGGCGCGCGGCCCTCGATGACGACCTTCTCGCCCACACCGATGCCTCATTCACCATGGTTTGGTGGAACGGGGAGCACGACAGTGAACATGAAGCTGAAGAACCATGTCTTTAGCACCGTGCTGCGCCGATTCCGCAGACGCACCGGAGGTCGGTTGGCGGCGGGGGTGGAGTCGCGGACGGACGACGATGGAGACGTCGCGGATGCGGAGGGAGACGACGAGCATGTTCTGCATCCAAGGAGGACGAAGAATGGGAGGATGCGACCACTGATCAGCCAAGTAGATCATTTACGGGAGGCGGAGACGCCACCAACCGTACGCAGGGTGCAGAGTGAGGCGGTGATCGCGAGCCCGGCCAAGCTCGAGGCGCTAGCGAGGGAGGAGGATCGAAGTAAAGACATGATCGATGTGTTCGGGCTGGATTTCGATGATGCGTCAAGCGTGGGTGTCCCTGCCTGGGCTCGACATGCCAACCTGTCACCGTCGATTAGCCGGCGACGGACTCGGAGCCGCTCTCGGAGCCTCAGCTTTGGCACGTCGCCCCCACCCCCACCGCTTATGTCACGGTCCCAGCATTCGCAGTCTTTTTCACTGAATCCGTCTGGGGAGCCGGATCCCGGGGTGACGCGGCAGAACCATTTTATACTCATGGAGGATTTGACCGGGAGGTTGAAGCACCCGTGTGTGATGGACTTGAAAATGGGGACGCGGCAGTACGGACTGGACGCGACGCCCGCGAAGAAGAAGAGTCAGCGGAAAAAATGCGATCGAACGACGAGTAGGTCGCTGGGGGTGAGGGTTTGTGGTATGCAGGTGAGAGCAGTACAGCTGTCTCAATTTATGTCATTCTAAAAACAAAATGCGCTAATACTTTCTTGTAAGGTTTGGAATCATGTAACACAGTCCTACGTGGCCCAAGACAAGTATATGGGTCGCGATGTCCGTCCCGAGGCGTTTCCTTCTGTTTTGGCCTCGTTCCTCCATGATGGCGAGCGATTATTAGCCTACCAGATCCCAGTTCTGCTGCAAAAGCTGTACGCCCTCGCACGCATCATTAACCGCCTAAAGGGGTACCGCTTTTATGGTTGCAGCCTTTTACTCATTTACGACGGCGACCGCGAGCTTCAAGACACACTGCGCTCATGTTCTCAGGAGCAGCCGACGTCTCGAAGTAAACGCGGGGAGTCGCTGGAGCGGCACAACGCGGACTACGCTCACACACGGACGTCCGACAAGCCCGCGCTCCGGCGCACACACAGTGAGGACCTGCTCTTCGGGCCCGTCGCCAAACGGAGCCGGCGAAAACGCGGAGAGATCAATGTCCGAATCGTCGACTTTGCACACACAACGTCGGGGAAGGACTGGCTTCCGTACTCAGAGCTGAATCCGCACGACCACCCGCCAGATCTGACACCGACGGAGGGGTACATGGCGGATGTGGACCCTGAGACGGGGCTCATTTACGCGCGGTTTCCGCCGCACTACCCCGAGGAGGCGGACCGCGGGTTCCTTTTCGGTCTTCGGAGCTTAGCAGCGGTTCTGGAGCAGATATGGAACGACGAGCGCATACGGAGGATCAAGGCGGCTCGTGACGACCCTTCTTCCTGCACCACAGGCGATGTATCCAGGCTCCCACCGCTTCCCACAGACGGCAAGGAGATTTTCGAAGAGATTTTTGGAAATTCGCAAGACGACGAGGATCCGGGAATGATTTCGACTTGATAATGCCGCCAACCATATAGATACCGTACACTTCGAGGGGTTTCATATGACCAACATGAACATTCCCGCTAATCATCTGGCATACCACGTTTCCTTTTCTTTCTGTAGTACTCTTCCATAGACGACTCTACTCACTGTAGCTTATAACCAATTTTCCTTCTGCTACTTTCGAATCACGAGCCTCGACGCGTCGCGTCTAGTCACTGTGTGACAGAGTCACGTTTGCTCTTTCTCCAGGCGTTGAGGATGGACACTGAGCTGAAATGCAATCGACTGACTTGCCGTCGGCCGTTGAGCGACAAAGCCGTAGTGGTAGGCTTCACCAACTTCTCCGCTTCACATTGTCTTGACTACATCCCGTTCGCCTTCGCAGACCACTTGCAAGTCAATCGTTAACATTGAGAACCACATTGATATCTAGGACCCACCGGCAGGTTCGCACATATTTTGCGGTACGTTCGGCTTTTCTTCAGCGCCTTCCATCTAACCATCATCTCAGTCGACTGCGCAAATGAACTGTTCAATGCCTCTCGCCTTTGTCCAGGTACGTACTTCGCGGCTCTACCAACCAGTTGTTTTCGTAATAGCGTCTTTTAGCTTGTGAAACGACTCTTTCGGAACCGTAATCTTTTTTCTGTCTTGGATGTTTCTTCTCAGTGAATTACTTACCAGGGACGATGTTGTGGTCTGCTCCCTCCATCCTTCAAATGACTACAAAACTGTAAATCATGCGCATATATCCTTCTTCCATGTACTCACACATCCGATTCAAGTCCGTTCTTTCTGGTCTAAGTCCGTCAATCATTCTGGAAATATGCAGTCGGTTCTGCGCTGCTGTCGTGTTGAAAATGGCTCAACTGACCCTCCCTATCCCAGCGCAATTTCTTTTTGGCATTATCAGACTCACCAGGAGAAGTGGGTACCTCAGAGCGATGCGGATATGATCTTATCGCACTGTTTTTTTCGACAGCTCCTTTCAACTGGCCGTAGTGCGTAATGTTAACGACAAGAACGCCCAGTTACAAAAGCAGCTCGACAACGTGGTCAGAGAAGGTGGAGACCTCGCTTATGTCTCCGTGTCTGTTTTCCTTAAACATGTTTTCCAGCCAACGGCGAAATCAATCTACTGAACAATAAGAACGCTGGTGTGTCTAAAACACTCCTCGGACCACGGCGTTTGAATTGTTACATTCAGAACTTCAACGGGACCTTGAACTGGAACGCCGGAAAGTTCGAGATTTGCAAGAAGCAGCTCGGGAGCAGGATAAGGAATACCAGAAGCTCAAGGCACGGCTACCCCTAATTTTTTTAAAAAAAAAAACGCTAACCCCAATGAATGCAGGCACAATACGACAAAATTAAACGCAAAGCACTCCTCGTCCCGAACGCTATTGCTGGTTCTGTCCCTGCGGTTGAAAATAATCAACAGAATAAACTCAGAGCCTTTTCAAATCACGTCAACGTCGGTGCTGTAGTTGGGGGCATGGAAGCGAGCGGGGTATGGATGATCGACTTCGCAGTTCCCGGATGCTAACGCGGCGTCACGTAGATCCAGCGCACGCCCCTGGTCAACAGGACCTCTGGTCCAGGCTTCGCCGCTTCTCATAATAGTTGGAGCCAACATCCACCGCAGCAACAGCAGCCACAACAGCACGTTCAACAATCGACACAACGGCAGTCCCACCGCCAGCCATTTGCAACACAAAACGACCGTGGCTATCAATCGGGGCATACATCAGATCGCTCTTCGGGAAGCGCACACGAAGTCGAAAATCTCCTACTCGGGCAGGCCGCGCGCCCGACCCCAAGCCATGGATGGTCAAGGGCGCCTGTGCCGCGCGCGCGAGCCACACCGCGAGGCACGGCTTTTTCTTCATGTTTCACAATGCCGACTCAGCTTTATTAGTTTTCCCTCCTCCAACGAACCAGCAAACACAACGCATGCCCGGCGGATTCCGTCCCGCAGGCGTTCCCCGAAGCTGATACTTGACACAGGCATAGACCGATTGCTAGGATCGGTATCTTCACTGCTAGTACATTCTTCGCTCAGTCGCAAGGTTAACTCTGTGCGCAGACTGCTGGAATCAACTGTATCGGTATTGTATGCATGGAAAGTAACCGAAGCTGACACTCGAACATGGACTGATTACTAGAATCAAATGTATTGGTACGACATGAAACAGGTAGTACATTGGCTTGTGGTTGCATTAACGTGCGTAGAAAGAATAGGAAACGATAAAGGTGTACAGACAATTAGACACAGCACAATTAAGCATAGATGGTTCCAGTTAGAGAATAAATAAAGGATACTTGATACTTCAGGGCCATTAGAATCCACGAAGATGGAAATCGAAAATCGAAACGAAAGAGCGGTGAAAGAAATAGGCTTTAGCTCCGCCTCAGTACGCCATTTTTCTCGTCCTCTAGGTACTGTCCGATCGCAAGGATGTCCTGCCCCGCGCGGCGAAGATAACCCGCAAGCACATCTCGGTCGGCCTGCGGGAGTAGATCTGAGAGCTTGTCCACCTGTTTTTCAAACTCGCGATCCCGATCCGGCGTCCCACTACTTCTGCCCCCGCTCCGCGAGGGCGACTGCGACGACCGTGACCCAACCGACGACGACGAGGCAGGCGCGAACAACGATGGCCGCTTCGCCAACATTGCGCTGCGGTCGCGGTCCGCCATGTTGCTCGCAAACGCTACGGTGTTGATGCTCTGTGTCCTGAGCGCGCGATCTCCAGCGCGATTCGGCAGAGCGCGCGGGCCGCCGGGTATCGAGGGCAGCGGACTATTCGACGTCATCACCAGGCGTGGGTTCGATATCGCGGTGTTGTTCATGCTCCCCGGCGGGGCCTTCGTCAGCCTTGCCCCGCCTCCACTGCTTGAGCTGATCGAGAAAGACGCCATGGGGGCCGGTTTGTTCGGCTTACTGATGCTCCCCTTGCGCCCGAGTGAGGAGAAGAAGCCATGGTTGCCGCTCGTCTTCGAGGAATTGGAGGAGCTGGAGCTGCTGGAGGCGGCGCTAGCGAGCATGCGCAGGGGCATGGGCATAGTGGACGCGGACGGGAGGGTCGCTGTTAACGAGCGAGGGGAAAGTGCGGGATAGGGCAGGGTGGGGACGGGGGGCGCGATGTCGCTCGGTTTGGTGGACAGGTCGGTCGCGACCATCGCGTCCGGCCGCAGTGGGAAAGTCGCCTCGCTCTTCATCGACGATCGCGAAACGTGCCGCGGCTGCGGCCCGCCCCCAGGCGTGCGCTCCGTTAAGGTGGTGGCCTTTGGCCCATTTGAACCTGATCAAAAGCAATCGCGTCAAGTAAAGGCAGACCAAGAGGTGAATAACGCACCTCTGAACCGTGCCTCGACGACCCACTCGCTCAACCCGCAATCGTGGATATACAGCTCGTTGATCTTCTGTGCATACAATGAGCATCTTTCCAGCGCGCTCTTCCGCCCGAGGATATCAGCTGAGCTCAGTGCCGGCGGGTTCCGCGAGACGATTTTCCTCCTCCGATAGCTCTGCCTTGGGTCCAAGTTCGCGTGTGAATCCGAGGGCGGGTAGTTGGTGTTGGCATGCCAGCTCGATGGAGGCGGGAGCGGCGAGGTCTGCCCAGCCGGGCTCCCGCCGGGGCTCTTCGCACTTGTGCGCGTGCTCGTACTGCTGGATCGTGTTAGACTCCTGCTCGACCTGCCCGGCGACGGCGTCCGTGGCAGCGACGCAAAGCGCTTCAGGCCCGCGCCAAGGCTCGTGCGTGCACGCGTCTTGCTCGGTGTAACCTCCTGCGAATGTGACAGGGAAGCGGGGGGCGAATATGACTCCCACGAGACACGGTCATGGTCTTGCGACACGTGCCCTTCCGAAGAGGGCGATGGAGAAGCGGTAAGGTCGCGGCTAATATGCGTCCACTCCTCGTTGGGCAGCTCGGGAAGGCTCTCCATGTGCGATGGGGGAGGGAGCATGGACGGTGGTGACACAGCATTCTCAATGCTAATGGTTTTGTCTCTGCTGCTACTTCCGACGCTCACGGGGTCTTTACTGGCCTTGCTAACACTCGGAATTAAGCCATCTATTGTTCGCCCTGGATGTGCTGTAGTGGGGCTGTAGTCGGACGGACTCGTCGATGGGGTTGACGAGATGATTGAAGGGGAGAATGCGCCTTCGCGGCGGTGGAGGGTCCTTGAAAGCAAATTGGTACACAAAAATTTAGATTGCTCAGGTACTCACTCGTCCTTGGATTCCTCTGAGCTCGTATCGATCGCACGAGGCGGTGAAATAGAGCGGGACGTAGACGATGGCGTGCTTGAGCCACTAGAACCACTCAAAATAGCAGATACGGCGAGCTGCAGCGGCTGGTTTAATGCATCGAACTCGGCTCGTCGTGGGCTGCGCGGGGGAGGCGAATGTAATCGCGGAGGGCGTGGTGGTGGCGGGCTTGATGGATGGATATCGAATGTTGCGCGTGGTGGAGGAGGTAGAGGACCAGCCGTCGCATGGAGGCCTGGCGCCCAAGAAAAAAGAACGAAAAAAGAAATCAAAATCACGACTCATGAATAAAGAGAAAATGCGACGCACCAGGCTGGTAGTGAAGATAAGAGGACAATGGAAGGACGGGCGAGACGGAACGCGGCTCCACTACCTGGAGCGCGGGGCTTCGACGGTCAAAGGAGGAGTGTCCAACGCGGAGGGAGGCATCGGGGCCGAGATCGACGACTACAGGGGACGCGACAGGCACATGAATCTCCTTTGCTTGTCCGATTTCAGGGGTGTGCACGGTCAGGTCCGTCGACCGACGTTTTGGGGCAAGGGAGGAGGTGACTAAACTATTGGGCGTCGAGGCACGGGTGTTGGGGCTCGAGGCACGGGAGGAATGCGGTTCCTGGAAAACGGGAGGGAGGAGGGACTCGGTCGCGGTTTGAAGATGGAGTTTCATTTTAGGGGACTCGAGCGGTGCCGCAGAAGAGAAGGACGCGGTGCCGACTATGCCTACATCGCGAGAAGACTTGGTCTTGAGGGTCCGAGAAGTGGCTTCTGACGCCGATCGGCTATGGCCTTTTTCTTCAGAGTGAGGGTGTGGGTTGGACCGAGAACCGGCGGGGGGCGCGGATGTCGGAGGGTTTATGTATTCTTGTAAATTTCTGGCCGCATCTGGAGGGGCCACCAATGCAAGGCCTTCGAGACGCGTCTCAAAACCGCGGCGTGACCTGACCGCACTCGGTGTAGTCGGAGAGTCGGATTCGCGTACAGTGTCCATCTGGACAATTGCGAGACGACGTCTGTCTGCACCACCTTCGGAGGGGACACTAGCACGACGTGTTGCGGGTGGAACTTGCTCGATGGAATGGTCTGAAGTGGAACCAGAAGAATAATCTGAGGACGAGGTGGAATCGCCCGAGGAAGTTCTCCGGTGTGTTGGACGCTTGTCAAGGGCATGGGGAGAGTAATTTACACCCTGGTCAGCAAGAGGAGACTGGTAGTAGGACGCGAGGAGTTCCGAGTTCTCTCGAGCAAGCTTTGGGCGAGCAGTCGAGGTGCCAGGCTCTGTGACGCGGAGAAAGGTGAGCATAGTCGAGAGCAGAGAAAATATACGCACCATTCTGTCGTGCGGTTTTATGCATCTCGATGCAGTGGCAGCGGCCAGGCCATAAAGTCCCTAAACAGCCACTGCCAAATCAGGATCCCAGGCCTCGTGCACAGCATGCGGCTTTCTGTCAGTTCACCACCTGCATAATGTGTTCTCCTCAAGAATCTCCTGCCTATCCTACGTATACCTCCTGGCAACACATTGTCCTAGCTCAAAATATTTTCCCCTTGGCTGCATCGGCTTCCCTCGCAACTGGCAACGACCCTCGCTGCATCGAGTCTTGATGGTCAAATTGACGAGATGCGTACGTATCTTACCTCGAACATACTTATCCTCAGGATAATTTTCGAACCTCTTCAAATATCGGCGGTCTCGGGGCTCAATTCCTCACTGGGCAAAAAAAGCCGTATGTAAGTATCCCGAGCAACCACACCCGAATATCTCCGTCCCAAGTATGCACCCATCCACTTGTTCTCCGCGAGAATCATTGGCAAGGATCCTTGCCCCGACTCGTCGGTTACAAAACGAGCGAGTAGTCGGGAGAAGTGGCGAGGGGAAGGTCGCCAGTCCTACTTTGAATGCTCATGGCGTGAGTTAAGACTTCTAAGTTCATATTATCTTAGCCCCCCCACAAAACCAACGAAGGGGATTCATTTTCTAGCCATTCTCATTCGTGGCGCCTAGATTGAGCAATTATTAGGGACCGCCTCGATATAAATCGAAATCTATGTGAACGCGCCTGGACCGTACTGTAAATAAATTGTTCTTCTCAGCCAAACATAGACTCGAACCAGTCGTTATTCTGACAATTTATGACAGTCGATAAATGGGATGCGTGAATAACTGATCAAACGACTATCTTTGAGCATTACGCGCCGTGGACTGGTTCGAGTCTAAGCCAAACAACGCGAACACATGTCTTCCCACTACTACGAAGTCGCCCTTTTCGGCGAGTTCTTCTCGCCCGACCTGAAAGCAATCCTCAACCGTATTACCCTGCACTCCGAATCCGCGCACCCCATGCACTCGCGCGAGATCGCCTTCGAGCCTTTTGACGCCCAGCAGCAGCGCGACGCCGGCGGCGAACCCGTCATCCTCCGCGCCCGCAAGGAGCTCACCGAGCCCGACTCCGGCTGGGTCCTGTACTCGTATCTGAAGCCTGAGAGTGTACGTGCCCACCCCGAGGCGACTGTACGGCCCTGGGCGACGTGCCAAGTCATTGGCGATGCGCTCAGCTTTGCAGCCACACTTGGGTACATGCGCCGCTCGCAGATTTACAAGAAAGGCTACCTGTTTCGGAGGGGACCACTGGTTATTCAGGTATATGCGCATAGCATATTCTGTGCCGACGAAGAGTGCTGATGAATTATCTAACGCGTCCAGATGTTTCAACAGGAACAGGTCGACCCCAAAACGCAGCAGCCTATCCCCGCGCACGCCGACACGCTCTGGGAGGTCGAGGTTAAGACCGCGTCCCCAACACGCAACACACAAGAGACACCGCTCCGGACCTCTGTCAACGCCGTCGTCGAGGTGCAACTACTCATGAAGGGGCTGCTCGACCTCAGAAGACAAGATCTCTAGTCCCAAAGAAAAGCACGAAACTAGCTCGTCGAAACCGTGCATGCTCAAATCAAAACTAGCTACATCTCCTGGTCGGAATCGCCCCAGTCGACAAGATCATCGTCTCCCATCTGCGGTGTCCAGTTTTCGTCTCCACGCGCTTTGCGAACCAATTCTAGCAGCGCCGCGGGATCCAGCTCGACTTGCCCGTCCGAATCCGAATCCCCCGACACCTCTCCCTGCATTGGCATCTGTTCGTGCACCTCCCCTTCACCTTCGTCGTCGCTCTCCTCGTATTTGCCCAGCATCTCCAGGCCATTCTGCACTGGTTGTGATTTCGGTTTCTCCTCATCATCGCTGCTACTCCCATACCCATCCAACAGACCTGCGATCTTCTTGCCCCCGATTTTCCGGTTCAGCCTCCGCCGCTTCGGCGTGCGCCCGTCCTCGTCGTCTTGCGGTGCTTGTGTGACCGCACCGTCGGCGTCTACCACCGTCCCACGAAACTCCTCCCACACCTCGATCGTCGGAAACTCGACAAATTGCGTGTGTTTCAGAAGCTCTGCCAGGCTCTTGGTGCAGTCGAGACGGTAGTACGGGCTCTGTTTGTGCCTCTGTCGAGCCGAAAGAGGATCAAGCGCAGTAGGGGCAGACATGACGCATTGAGGCGACGGCCAGGCGGTGGCATCTAAATCGGGGCTTGGGTCGGGGCAGACGAGCGCACGCGCCCAGGCGGGGGCGGCGCCCTTCGCGCCTTCCTTGCGCTCCCCCACGTGCGTCTGGAGGAGCGTGAGCAGCGACGTCTCGATGTTGTTACGGTGCGTGAGGAGCGTGTGTGGTGGGACTGGCGGTTGGGAAGGCAGGGCGAGCGGGTTTGGCGTCGGGTGGATTTTGAATTCGATGGTTAACAGCGCGGTTTGATTTCTGGGTCGTTCAGTACATATTACTCCTTGCTGCGAACGATACAATACATACTTGGTATCCCACGTCGATTGGTTGATCTTATGGCGCTCCATGCCTGGAGGGAGGACATTCATCTCAATGTCGCGTGCCTCGAGCTGCATCCTAAGCACATCCCGCTTTGTCCGTCCACCTCCTCCGCCACCCCCACCCTGCGCGCGACCTCGACCTCTGCCGCGCCCCCTTCCTCTGTCGCCCGCTGCTGGTATGCCCGCCTGAAACTTCCCCCTCGCAATCTCGCTCCCCCAATCGCCCACTTTCCGCCCCACGTCCTCCAAAAACGCATAGTCATCCATCATCGTGCCCCAGCTGTAGCGGTTCATCGGCACGTAGGCGGCCTTGTCGCGCTGCCCGGAGCACGCGGTGCGCGTCTTGTGAGTGTTGGAACATGGGAGGGAGCAGGTGCGCGTCGCGCAGCGCGGGCAGGTGTAGATGGCGTAGCGGTGGTTGCAGACGTTGCAGAGCACGCGAGAGGCAGCCACGGTGCTGCTTTCTGCAGCCATGGTGGCCATTCAAGCTTTCAAATTCGTGAAAAAATATTGAGCTCCGGTGCCATCACGTGTCACCGAGTCGCGCCCTAATTACCGCGCTGTGATCTTTTTGCGCTCGCGTTTTCAAGATCTACATATAAGTATATAGCGGGCCAAAGACTGGCACCAATTTTTACGCGTGGATGTAGAAAATACATCTCTATAGGGTAAGTAATGCATCTCCACTCAAATATCGTCCATCCCGAAATCAATCTCGACTTTCTCACCGGGCTTGAAAGCCGGTAAGCCTGCGAGCGAGGTTGATTAGCCACGGTTCTTTCCCGCTCCAAGCACGCAAGAATAAAGAAAACCGGAAGGAAAAAACCACACACCGAGATATGGGCAACTCGCACACCGAAACGCGTCCCCGAGGAAGCAGCTCCCACAGCTGCTCGTCGCCTTCGGCGCGGCCTGCGCGGCTCTCACCAGCCGCGCCTTCTCATCCTGCGATACCTCCTTCGCATCACCTGCCTGCGCCCCGTCGAGCAGTACCACCTTCCCTGTGCGCGCCTCCTCCTCTTCTAGCTCGCGTAGTCCGCACGAGCAGTTCTTGCATGCCCGCTTCCGTCGCGGTGCTCCCTGTACAGCGGGCTCGCACGTCGGTACAGGGCGCGCTCGGTCCGCGGGTGTGAGCAGCGCCTCGGCGTCTATCCGGGGCGCCGTTGGAGCGCTGAGGGTCCAGAGCGCCTTCTTCGTTGCTGGGTCCGTCTTTTTACGGTTCAGGGGCATCATTACCGGAACCGCGGTTTTAGTTTTGAGGGGAAGGGAAGCGGCGGGGGCGTGTGCGGGCTTTTGCGCGATTACGGTGCTGTCTGTGGAGAGAATTGTGAAGCCGGCAAGTTTGAGGTCGGAGGGAAACGTGGTGTTTGCGGAGAGGTTGTGCAGGTGCAGGGTGCCCAGCGGCTGAAGGCTCTCTCGTAGTTGTAACAGGAGACTCGAGCCCAAATCGTACTCGGTACCTGTTAGAGTGATATGGACAGACGAATAAAATGACGGTTCAAGGGTGGTTGCTGCGAAGAATGGTATTAGAACGAGCGAACGAGAAGCGACTCGGGGGAGATGCATGCACACCTCCGTCTACTATTCTGTCGAGGATCTGCTTGTGTACTGTTCTCGATGACTCGAGGTCCGAGATGAGGGATTGGTACTTCCCATCCTGAGCGGTACTTAAGGAGCCTATGACCAGCGCAGGACCCTTGGATGGCGTGGGTGTAGCCATAGGAGGAGCGTCATTGTGAAGAGCAGGCGACATGGTGGAGATCGTACAACTAGTATTAGTGAGAGCCAAGGTTTCACTTTGTAATCACGCTCCGCCAATTCGCTTCGGACCTTCGGCCGCCACTTCGGTGAAGGCAATCTCGCTTCTCTCATCTGGAGCATATTATCCAATGGTAGGCTCGATTTCAGCTACTCTAATCTGATTCTGATAATAGTCGTTCAGATCGCGTGTACTAGAGAATCCAATGGCAGAGCTCGGAAACTAATTATTTTATCGTCCACTTGTAGTACACACCCAATAAACATCGTATCAAAACAAGGGACAGAGGACAAAGGAACGCCGCGAAAGTGGCTAAAGGAAAATAAAACGCCGAGTCAGAGACCATCTACTGAGTCGGCTGCTGGGACTGCTGCTGTTCGGGCGCGCCGGGTGCGCCAGGCGGCGGCGCCATGTACGGCGGGACGTGCATTACCGCATCCGGGTTGATAGGCATCAACGCCCCGCGCACGCGAAAGAGCATCATCCTGTACCACTCAGGGTCCACACCCGCCTTCTCCTGCTCGGCGGTGACCTGCTGCAGGTGCCCAATCTCCTTGAGCCACGCCACGCGCCAGTTGACTTGGCCGTTCTCGTCGAGCTCGATGTTCTCCTCGGGTGAAATGGGCATTGGGCCCGGCGGCATCGGAAAACGCATGTCCATCATGGGGAAGCCGGCGGGGAAACTACCGAGAAAGAAAATGAGTCAAAGCAGGGGTATGGATCTTGGAGACGTACGGGAACGGCGGGGGAGGCGGGCGTGGATTGCCGGACTCATCGAGCGGAGGCTGCTGCGTATACTGCGACTCGTCAAATGAGCCCTCGGGGGGATGGTAGTCAACATCGTCGTCCTCTGACGAGCGGCCTTTGCCACCCTTGGTTTTCTTTTTGCGGATGCGATGGACACCGGTCCGGGGGTCGACGTTGTCGTTGACGGTCCAATACGAGCCTTTCCCACGATCCGTCAGCGGACGCGGAACCTTCTCGAAGCAGGGATTCAGCGAGAGGTTGTGGCGGACCGAGTTCTGAGCGAAAATTAGCCTGTGAAATGACAGCGCATAATCAAAAAAGAGCGCACCTTCCACCCGTTGGGCGCTGTCCTGAAATAAGGGAACTACAGACGAAAAATGAGGCTCTGAGGAAGCCCAGGATGAGGAAAACGTACACGGGACTCGATTGCATAGTAGATATCCTCGAGAAGGAGTTTCTGGTTTGGCGAGCCTTTGATGGCATACCTAAACAAACGAATGACATGAACACACAAAGCATCGCAAGCAGGGGACAAACATGGAGAGATACTCACCGAATAAGAGTCGAGTAAGGATAGAACGGCTTGCTGCCAGGGGGGCCGTCGCGGAGAGAGTCGAGGTTGATAGGGAGGCCACCGGTGAGGTCGTTCTCGGGGGGATAGTAGTTTGCATTCATATCCTGACCGTCGGCGAGCATGGGGGGCATGGCACCTTGAGGAGGACCAGACATTTGTGGATGCAAGCGGGAGACGGGATTTGGGGATGGTGGTGGGTGAAGGCAGGCTTGGTTCAGCTTATGTCACATGGATCCCGTTCCCACGGCCCGTGCACACTCCACCGTCGTTTCAACGTCCGCGCCATTGCCTCGTCGTCGTCCATCGCGTTCATGAGACGTGAATCCAAGACGGAGATGTTTTGGTGTGTCTCTTACAATTTGGAGTTGACGGTGTTACCACACCCAACAGCGCACAAATCGTGCATACCAGAAAACAACAAACAAAAGCTTGACCATCGCAGTCTTCAGAAACAATCCAAGCCGTCTCCGACGCTCAAGTAGTTCTTTATTTCAGGCACACTACACTCCATAAGCATATTCCACCTCGTCCACTTTGAACCCAGTGTCTTCTTCCCGCGGCATAGGCCCCAGCTCCGTCTCGTCCTCCTCATCGTCCATATCCACTGCAACCGCGTCGTCCAGCCCAAACGGCAACACCGGTCGCAACCCCCCTGCACTCGACCTCCTCCCCCCTGCGGGTGACTTGGGCAGGGCCGCCATCGTCTTCGGGCTCATATGCTCCCAATTATTCAAATTCTCATCCACCACCTCTGGATCGTCGCGGCTCGGGTCTAGCCTCGCATCGTCGCCCAGCTCCCCGATCGACGCGATGCTTTCGCTGTCGCTGATTCCGTCCGCCGTGAACGCGGGCAGCCGGCTCCAGGCCGACGTGCCCCCAAACAACGGCTTGTCCTCACCCACGCTGGCGCTGTCTGACCACCCCAGATCAGACAGATACTCCTCGTATTCCTCCTCGAACGCGATATCCTCCGTAATGTACGGCAAGAAGATCGACGGATCCGGAGCCTGTGAACGCGACGGTGGGAAGACGTCCGCGTCCACCATGTTCGGCGTGCCCGTGACTGGTCGGATGAGCCCCAACTCAGGCCCGGGATGCAGCCCTTCGAGATAAGACATGCTCCCAGACCGACCATGTCGGTGCATCGACTGCCCATGCTGGTTAATATTCGCTATGGGCCCGTATCGCCTGTTATTATCTGTGGGAGGTAAGCCGACCGAACATGTATCTGCATTTCAATACTCACAGAACTTGACCAAATGCCGGAGCGCATGTTCTTGTGCCTGCAAAGAAAATTTGTCCTGCGAAATGAAAATAAAATCACAATTCTTCATACCTGTGCATCCGACGCATCATCCACCTCCGTGCTCGTAAGCCATTCATCCCGCAGATCGGGCCGGCAATTCAGATATATCGAAGTAATAACCTTCATGTTCGCTGCACGCGGAAACGTCAGCCATACTCCAACAAACGAACAGTGCGACGCGCTCACTCTGTCGCCACTTCCGCCCACAAAACGGCACTTGACTCTTGATTAGCTTCAAGATGTGTAACTGGAACATCGGATGTTGGACTTTGAGCGCTCTCTTCAACACAGGCTGCATGCAAAAACGTCATTTAGACTAGGCCTCAATCATATCACGTCGCCGCCGCGGAACCACCCACCGAGCTCTTGTACTGAATCAACATCCATATGCGGTGCGAGCGGTTCTTTGACAGCTTCTGCATAATCTTGGCAAAGTTGATCGTCGCGAAAAAGTTGCGCCACGAAAACTCGGTGACCATATCCACCTCTTCCTCGTGTTTCTCGCCGTTCGGCAGGATGCGCGTCTTGACCACGGTGTGCCGCGGCGGCCGTGGCTGGCTCTCCATCGGCTGCGGGCTCTTGGAGAACTTGAGCATGCAGTACCGGAAGAAGCTGCGAGGGACACCGGTCAGCTAACTCTTGCGGCGAGGCCAGAAGGAAAAGCCTACTTGTTATCGGGCGAGTCGGCCTTGGAGATGACGATCGCCGAGAGGTCCTGGAGGGAGAACATTTTGAGGATCAACAATAGACAGTTGGTGTCCAGCAGATGCTGGCCGACGTGGTGGAATTTCATGACGTCTGTCGAAGTCGAATATGAAACGCAGGAATGGTAAAACCGAAAAAACTCACGGGAGACTTTAAACCACTTCAAAACCAGCAACAAAATCGCTGATACCGCCTTGGACGTAATTTCTCGGTGTCGCGTCACATCTATCTCGTCGGACGTCGGGGGCGGAGGGGGCTGGTCCTGAGCTACAGTGTTTGGAAACTCTTGAGCCACATTCTGCAAAGGAAGATAAAGAAATGGTCTCACGAGAAGCGACACCTGGAGGGAACACATTCGACGCGGACGACTGCGGCTGCTGCATATTTGTGCTCGCCGACACGGTCGCGAGCAATAATTTCAGCAGAACGAGCACCCAATTGGATAACGCGGGAAGAAGAGCACTCTGTATTTGTGGGTTATTTAAGCGAGAGTTGCAAGCAGAGAAAGAGCTTGCATATATCTGCTCTACTCTCTTCAGCCTCATGAGGTCCTCCCTCCTCTCCTTCAGCTTGCGTTGCTCGGCAGGGATGTCAGTCTCCTGTATGGCCTTGGTCGCCTCTGCGATCTTTGCATCTAGGAGGGCAATATCCGGTAGCGGTTCTCCCGCGTCGGGGTCCTGCAATCTTTGTGAATAAGACGGCAAAAAAAGAAAAGGGGCGGAAACGAACCTTCGATATAAACGTCGAACTTTCAAACTGGCCCTCGCTCCCTGGCATATGCTCCAGCCCGCTCTCCGCTGTCATGCAGTCCTCCCTCGTTCGCCACATCTGCGACAGCGCCAAGCTCACGTACATATGCCGGCTATACAACCGATCCGCCTCATCCACCGCGAACGGCACCAGCCGCGCATCCTTGTTGAAATACTGATTCCGTGAAAACGGGAACAGGAATGGGCGCGTTTGGTCAGTCTGGTACTGTTGTTTTTTCGGTTTGGGCGATGGTAGTGGCGGTGTCGGTGCGGGGGTCGCGGGCTGTGGCACGCCACGCGCCCCGCCGGGGTGGAACGGCTGGGGCCCGCCGCCGCCATGGTGCAGGTGTGCGTCAGACGCGTCGACCTGGTCGTGGTGGTAATGGTGCCGGATGGGAATGGGTGAGTACGCCTGCGCCAAGCGCGAGGTGGTGATCGGGATGGGCTTGGGAGCAGCGATCTCGAAGAGTGGCGGGGCTTCTGGCGGGGGCGGCGGTGCAGTGAATGTAGGATATTTCACGGAGGTTTCTTGCCGGAAGGTCTCGATGTCGAGCGGAGTTGCTTTGATATTCGCGTCGCCTGTTTTCGCCAGATTGTTAATCATACTGCGCAGTTGGACGCGTCGGAGAGTCGATTACCTCCGTCGACCACGGTTTGCAGCCCGGCGAGTTCCCGGGCCAGCTTTTTTACGCGGGCATGATCACGAATACCACCACAGCATGACAAGAGGGTCTTCCATAATACGAGGAGGAGCTGCGCAGGCGCGGATTAACGGGCATGCTATTTGGGGCACGAATTAATTGTTACATACCTTCTTGACTGGGTATCCTCTCGCGCTCTTGTCCCGCAGGCCAGAAACGACGGTGAATAAGTAGACAGGCAGCGGCGGATCGAAGCTCACTATAATGCAAAGTATCTTGGTCAACGCCGTATAGGTATGATTATCACGCAGGAATAGCACGTACTTAATTCTTCCGCAAAGTCATCGTGGCTTTTGAATATTTCCACCAAGTGGTACAGCATTCCGAGGTACACGGAGATCTCGGTCGTGACTTCTTCGATGAAATCTGCCTTCTCCGTAGCAGAAATGTGGAAATGGTCAGCCTCTGCGTCCGAGAGGCCGCTGTCAAAATTAAGTCAGGACGTGAGTACCAAGTTCAAAACAAGTCTGGTACCATAACAAATCGTGTTTCGAGCTCGCAATCTTCATGGCTTCTATAATTGTGCTAAGACCATTCGCGGACCGCACAATTTTGCAGTTGTCACATATCCAGTGCAATTGGTGCTCGGGTGACACGGTTTCTGCAAACGTCCCTAGATATGTTACGGAATATTAACGATTTTTTGGGTAATGTACGCCAGATGAGAATCAAGGATTATGTGCGCACCTTGAATGATATAGAACAGTCGGCGCGCGTTAGTGAAGCGGATTTCGGCATTTCGGTGCTCTAGACTCTCGAGCAGGACCTCAATATGTGCTTTACGCGTCGCCACCGAGCTGTTAGTCCATTCTGACGGTGGTCATGTACAGGGGATGGAAACGAATGCGGCGGCAACATACTACCCGAAAAGGAGCCTTCCCAGGCCTTGAGGTTTTCCGCTACCTGCGGCATCTCGACGTAGGAATAGAATTCCTCAATCTCGTTCATAACAGTGTCCTCGTCGTCGTATTTGTAGTCGTACCACCATTGCTGGTTTAATTGTCAGGTCAGGGTGCAATTTGCAACGAATCGAATGTTACCTTGTCCTTGGGCATAGTTGCAACGAGTGACTTGAGCTGACCGAGGGAAATGGAGTCGACGCCCGATGGATTGCCCACATTTGAGCCGACGCTGTCCTGGGACTGCGTGTTGACCATAAACGAAGACATTTGGGGAAATGACATTGCGGCGGACCGCGAACTGTTTGGCAACGGCGTGTGATGCAAAGCACTGCTGAATCGAGCTTTCGGCGTCAACTTTCGAGTCACTGCTGCGTTGGGGCTACTGCGTTCCTTACTCAGTTGCTCTATCCCTGGCAACAGCGTCTATTGTCTATCTATGTGCGACTGGCGGCGATCGCAGCTTGTCAACAGTCAAGGAGGCTGCGACTTTGACTCTGAAATGGCATGGCAGTGATATCTGAATCTGCAGGGAATCCACTGAGACCGCCGAGAGACCCTTAACGGGCCGTTTACCAACGGTGCTTTACTTGTCGGGGACAGAAACGGGTGCATTCCGAACAGTACACGTGTGATAGTTACCTACGCGGCAGTGTGCGCGGATTTCACACTCCCTGGCCGTGAGGAGGATCATCTCGATTGCATGGGAGCTGGATAGGCGTCATCGGGGTGCGGTATACACTGCCAGTGTAGCAATAGAATAGGATAGAATCCCTATAACTGAATACTAGAATTTTTTTTTCAAATGTGACTCTACATCAGCCGAGATCCGATGCCGAGTATAAAAGGATTTGGGACAACGCAGGTTTGCATCTCCTCTTTCGGGCCTGGAAACGACCTCTTGTCGTTTTCCTTCCTGCCACCACCACCGACCAGCGTATAGACTGCGGGTTGCTCTTTGACAAGAGTCATCCATTTCCCAGGTCCCGTTCCAGCAGGTCAGGTCCCCTTCGCTGCTCCCCCCACGGCACCCAAAAGGCACGCCTTTGTTGTGCGTTTGCCATCCCTCCGACTCTCCCCAGTCGTCTGCTATCGTCTCAGACTCTTTTAACGACACACCTTACGACCCCCTCTCGCTCAAGAGCTTTTTCGCACCGAAAAAGCACTCCCAGAGCACCGCAGTCGAGCCACGTATCCGCGTGGCCATTTCTGCGCGCTCGTCTATACCTCAGCAGATGCCAGTCCCTGTTCCCCGTATCTCCAAGCAGTCTGCCCATCCAGTCGTCAAGAAGTGCCCAACCGGCTCAAATCCCTTCCAGAGTCTGACCTGCTCTCTCCCTGTGTCCCCTCCGGGGCCGCCGCCCTCGTTCGGCACTCGCGAGGAGTGGATCAACTCTCTCCCCACCTGGAGGAGGACAAAGCCGCGCCGCATCTGGGAGGAGGACTCGCGCATCGCCGGTCACCGGGCGGAGCAGGATTTTTACTCAGGGTTGGCAACCGCGCATACAAACGCGTCTGCTATTAAAGGATCGCGCGCTGAAGCGTGTATTCCGCCCTTGTTTACCTTCCTTCGCCCCGACGCGCCCCTGGGGTCTGACGCCGACGCTGACGCTGACGACGAGATGAGCTCTGATTACTCGGCTTTGGACCGAATCCCCTGCGACAACGATAGTCAATGGAGCAACAGTTCCTTTGGGATGGATGTCGATTACCAGTCGCAGCTCGCCATCAGCACCTCTTCCTCCCAGTCGGACCTCCACAACTATGACCACCACCTCTACGAGCGAGGAGCGTTTACCCCGGTGTTTGAGGACCAGTCTCCCGGCGTGTACAGCGGACCTGATGTCGGCTCCAGCCCCGTCGGGCCCGTCACCCCGTTCGGTGAATTTGTTGATCGCGCTGTCGCTGCCGAGGAGTATGCTACGTACGGCGAGTCCCTATCCGCAAAGTCCCAGGCTCTCCAGCAGGAGCATTGTAGTTCTGCGCTCCAGTCTTATGACGCCCGCGACTTCCACTCGTACGATCGGCCTAATGAGGACGCTACCGCTCCTGTCCCCGAGGTTGTCACCCCCAGCGCCAATTCTGGTTACAGAAAGCTCGCAGAGCCCCTGGCCGATTGGGTTGCCAACTATGTTTGGAAGGCTTGCTCTACTGGATTTAGCTTGCCCTCGGCATTTTCTCGCCCGTCGTATGTTGATGATACGTCGTTATGTCGATCGCCTGCTGACTTTTACATTAGCGGCGATGTAGTCCAGCAGCGTTCGAGTTCCCCGCCTAGCTATTTGGGTAACGCTGTGCACTCGCTCCTCTTGTCGACTCTTCTCCAGCCGTCGGCAGTCTTTCTCGCACTCTGGTATATCGTTCGTTTACCTGTGTACTATGACGCCGCTGCTCTGAGCCCCGATTACGTCAAAGAGCTGCGTTTCAGGGCGGCCTTGCTCGGGAACGGCCTCGATCAGGACGTTACCGAAGCAAGCGCTCCGTTCCGCCTCATAGTTCTTGGGTGCATGCTCGCCAACAAATGGTTAGACGACCATACGTTCTCCAACAAGACCTGGTATGTTCCGCCATTTCACTGCTCTAAAGATGGAAACTGACCCGTTTTTCGCAGGCATACTATTTCGAGCGTTCCCATCCAGACGCTGAACAAGCTCGAATCTCTCGCACTGGACATATTCGCTTACGACCTCTCCGTTCCTTCGTCTGATTGGTCTCAGTGGCTCGCGCACCTCGTTTCATACCATCAGCTGTCCTCATCGCCCTCGCACCCCCAGCCGATCTCGCGGCCGTCGACAAACCCGCACGCGATCGTTCGTAAAGCCCTGGATGAGATAATCCAGGCACCGGCTGCGTCCAATTTCAACTCGCTCAGTCCGCAGCCGGTATTTATGGGACTGGATGAGCGCAGGAGAGAGCGAATGGAGAAGGAGCAACAGGTCCACGTTCTCGAGATCGATCTCGACGAAGACGGGCCCCTGCGTGAGGAGTACCTCCCGAAGCGCCGGTTCAGTGCCGCGGGGTCGACTCGCAGCAGCTTCAATTCGCACGATGCTCCGCCGCCCCGCCCAGCTGCCGCCGACCACGTCGATCTACCAGAGAATTGGCACGGGCAGAGCCACATCAAGGTTGCTGATAAGTCGCTCCCCCCGCCTGCTCGGTGGAGCCCCGCTGCGGACGAGCCGATCTTGCGCGAGAGAAACCGCGGCAGTGGCCACTATGTTGCTGTGCAGCCTCCCATCCTCCCGTCCATGATGACGTACCAGATGGCGCCGTCCTACCCGCAACACGACCTGGGGTACTCGAACCAGAACTGGCCCCCGGCGACGGCATTTGTGACTGTCAAGCCGCCAGCGATGATGGGTATGGGCTACGTCTTCGACGCGCCCCCGCTGCATGTCGCCCACCCGGCCTACGCCACCCTCGCCTATCCGTTTGTCGCACCTGCCTCTCATCTCGCATTCTCTCATCATCAGCATTCCCGCTCGCAATCTCTTTCTTACGATCAAGATAATTCACACTCGCGTAATCGCGTGCGTTCCTGCTCCCAGTCGCAGGCGCAACACCAGTTCGAGTATCACGGCTGCCACGAACACGTCATGGGCCGTGGGGAGCTCAATGCGCCGGGTAATGAGGTCAGCTGGAACGCCGCCCCCGCACATTCTGCGCATTACGGATATCCTGCGCCGGCGTTTGCCGGCCAGCATGGCCACATGCAGCCCGCCTGGCTCAGAACTTGAGCAGCGTCTCGTCTCACACGGAGCATCTTGCACCCTCTCGCTCTCATCCCATCAATTCCAACAATAGATCGTCTCTTTTCGTCTCTATAATACTCTGGCCGACCCAACATCACCGGCGCCGCTGTTGGTGTCCGAATGGATGATCCACCACTCGGCCGCACTGTACTATTGCATGCAAATTGCTTCTTCTGTGAATATTCGTCCTCGCCTGCCTGTCTCTTCTCATTGTCTCATGTTACGGGCCTCCCAACAATCTACGACATATCCATCCTGTCTATAGGGATGAAAGCCCTTTTTACACCACTTGGAGCACGCATCGACCAACCCTGCCCGTACTCGTTTACTCGGCGCTGCCTGCCCGAACCCCTTGCTGGCCGCGCCTTTGTCGTTTTGCACATGGACTTTCAACAACGAGCATGCGTTGCATCGCTTCATCGCACCCGACCACGTCGTGTGTCTTCTATCCATCCATCATCCCTCTTCCGTTTGTTGCATCACTTCGTGTCTGGTATTTATACACACCATCACCGTCCCCTCCCCCCCGCCTCTTGCTCCCTACCGCACCTACCTTCGTCTGCGTTTTTTATACACCCCTGCCGTGACCGTTCTACGGTTCTCTACTGGAGCCACCAAAAAAACGCATAAACTTTCTTCTAAACACAAAAACAACTTTTTCTTCTTTTTCGCTAGTTTTGCTACCGTCCCCCCTCATCTACCACCACCGCCTCCGCTCCCTGAACCCCGCCCTCCCTGTCATTTCTCCCTCCCTACCTCTTCCTCCGCCACCTCTTTAGTAGGTAAGTAGTTATGCACGTACGTTAACCGTTACTGGGTCATGAATGCGATGAAATTACATTCTGGTTTCCCAAACCACTTTTGTGAACTGCAATTATAAGAAAAGCAAGCGCGGCGAAACTGTTGATTTGTACATGTTCTATTATTATTGACTACCTGCCAGCCGATCCTTCACTAAATCTTGACAACGATAAACGGAACCTGCAGGGCGTTAGTTCCGGAACAAGTTGAATGAGAGAGTGAGGTACCTCCACATCTTCGCCCTCTTCGTCGGAGACCATGACCTCGACGATGAGGTGTTTAACGTGTGGTGGAATTGCCTTCTTGCTGACGGACTCCACCAACTTACTGAACTTCATGGGTAACCTCTCCTCGCTCTGAAAGACCATAAGTCTCCCATCAAAAGAAAAGCTTCGCCGCGAACCTTCTTCTTGCCAATAAAGGAGCTCCACAGCATGCTAACGCCCTGACTGACCATCGTGATGTCGAGTTTGTGGTTGGCCTGGAACCAGTTGACGATGTCCTTGAGCGTGGGGTCGTTGCTGAACTCGAAGCGGTCCCACAATGTCCACTCAGTCGTGCCGTACTTGAGTTTCGCGGCGGCGATAGGCTCCGAGAAGCCAAAGAAGGGGAGGGCAAGATTGACGAATCCATTCTTGTACTCTTCAAGCTTGGTCTTACCGTCGATAATCTGGGAAACGTCTCACCGTCAGCGACGAATGCATATAGCGGAAAATATTTACCTTGTAAAGCTCGAGGCAAACTAACCCAGTCACGAGCGACGTGGTAGTCGCAATCGCAGGGATGATCTTTCCGGCGATTTGCTTGGTGGTGTGGCGATCAGCAACAGGAATGTTGTAGTTGGTAGCGCGGAGGTTCGAAGCAGCGGTGATGAAATCAATGTGGTGGTTGGTGTCATCGTCTTTCTCGAAGTCAACGGGTGTCATACGGTACCCAGCCAAAGAGGATGGTGCAGGGAGTTTAGCAGAAAGGTTTGGAAGCTCCTCATCTATTAGAAAAATGCGTGAGCTACATACAGAGCATTGAAAACAACACTCGCCTCCACCGCCAGCTTGAGGGACAGGCTCGTTCTCGTTAATCTGAATTTTCACTCCGCTCTTCGGGGTAAATTCAGGAACTATGACAGAATCGGCAATTTTGCGGAAGATGGCTGGGTCCGTGTCCCCGCGTAGTCCGTAGTTGAATGCATGCAGATTCGCTGCAGCGATGATGTATTGCAAGTGAAGGCTCTGAAAAACGTTTAACTGGATGAATTTTAAAATATCCAGCTGGCACCTACGTCGTTGGAGTTGAAGACCAAAGGGTCAGGGGCCCGCTTGGGACCACTCCAGAACGGCTGGCCAGTACTCGTCACCGCGTCTTTAGGCAAGCTGAACAACAGTTGCTTGATCTCGTTGGCGTATTTTTCCTCGAACTGCAAGCGGGCCCAAACGATGCATTCCTCGAATGTCAGCGGCTTGTCGGTGACCAGGTAAGACAGTATTTGTTCAACCTGCTCCTTTTGCTGACCAGAGTATTTGAGTGTACTTTCCAAGTAGTTTGGTTCTGATAGATAGGCATTTACGGCTTGAGCAGGTTTGACGAAGAAGTCGTCGAAGTTGGTTCGGCTCCACTGGAATGTAATTTATAGACTACAAAGCGCAGAAAACAAATCAAGCTAACCTCGATTGTGTGCTGGATCGCATTTGGGAAGTTTTTCACGGTGCAAGAAGGAGTCTCCTTCTCTGGCGGGTCTTGTGAAGAGGCATAGGACTCTGTCACATGAGGAACAATAACTTGAACGTTGCCCTTTGTGCCTAGGGTTCCGGACTCAAGGAGAGGTTTCTTGTAAAAGACGCATCGTTGGTCCATATAGAGGCCTAGATACCGCAGCTCAGAAAATTCTTCAACTACATATCTACAAAAATACTCACGAGCTTTTACGTTGTCCAATGCATTTGTGACGCCATCGATGCTCTGGAAAAACTCTTCGCTATATACGTCTAGTCAAAATAAGTATGACTTCCGCACGATTGACGAAAATGCCAACCTTCGGTGGCCGGCCCTACAGCATCTTGCCTGGCCAAAATCTTTCCCTTTAGGTCCGGGTTCATTTCTGCGACGGCGACGGCAGCAACCTCTGCTTTGAATTTGCCCAGGTCTTTGGACCGGAACAAGAATTGCCGATTCAGGTTACTCTTCTCGATCGTATCGAGGTCTGTCACTTGAATGGCACCTCTGGGCCCCGAAGCTAGACCCATCATACTCCAGTTCTTCAGCATCTCGCAACCGATAGCGCCAGACCCAACGAGGAATTGGCGATGGTTGGTGACTTTCTCGTGGAATGTCTTGCCAAACACAGCAATCTGTGCGTCGTAGCGCGAACCTGTGGGTTGACATTCCTGCTCCGAGGGCAAAGTGGTGGGAAGCGATTCAAGAGAGTCGAAATACATATGCTGAACCATCGGATGGAATTTGGCCGAGCAGGCTTTGAGCACCTCTTGGGCAACGAAACCTCCGATGACAGATTGCATGGGGACGACGTC
Organism: Mycena haematopus; assembly: GCA_029281435.1. Classification (NCBI taxonomy): domain Eukaryota; kingdom Fungi; phylum Basidiomycota; class Agaricomycetes; order Agaricales; family Mycenaceae; genus Mycena; species Mycena haematopus. The sequence goes on from JARJCV010000001.1 coordinate 157,648, forward strand.
GCCAGCTGCTTGATAAGAAAGCTCAGTAATAATCTTCTCGTCGATTTCCGAGTCGATTTTCTTAGCTAGCGTCACAAGTGTGGCAGCGTCTTCGCTGTTTCTGGGACGCGGCAAGCGGTTGTACTGTACTTGGAACTCCGAAAGCGCCTGGAAACCTGCATGTAAAGTTGCTGGCCGATCAAACTTGGCGAAGTCTGTAATGAAGAATTCTGGAGCTTTGACAGACTCTGATAAAGATTTCTGAAGGCCGCTAAATCAACGGAAACAAAGCATCGTGCAAACACGCACGAATTCGATTATTTTGGGCATCTTCACTTGTGTGAAAATCCCCCCGGCCTTGTAATCTTGGAAATTAGTCGTATCACCGATTGAGAAGGTGTACGGTCCCTTGACAGAGACTTTCCGAGGGTCGCAGCCGTTGAGTTCTGTCATTCCTTGGACTTCGGTGAATGTCACGAAGTCGCCGTCTTCGAGACCATGTCGGGTCTCATCTAAACAAGTCACCAAGCCGTCGGCGTCCTGGGGCTTCAGTTAGAATGCATGCAAATAAGGCCAGGTGAAATTTTGAACCTGCTCCACGGAAACAATCATGCCCGTCAGCGGCTGCTCTCCAGTCGGGTCAACGCAGGTGAATTTAGGGCCAAAATCATTGAAAACGGAGCTGTAATAATTATTGAGAACTGGCCGAAAGAAGCAGAGAAATTTTAAGCACCCGAATAGCCCGCGTGTTTCCGCTGCAATGAAATAAACCCCATTCTCGTGGGTCCATGCGTTCAGTTCAAGCTGCTTGCTATACGGGATATTGCAGAGGACCACAGCCTAAAAATGGGTCAGTCTTCAATTATGAGACAGTATAATCGGGTAGCGTACCTGGAAGTTTTGAATCAACTCTACGGTGATCTCCTGCCCGGGTGCGCCTCCAAGATTCCGGACGGGGACGTAGGCATTGAGTTCGGCTAACCGAGGAACTGCAGCGTCAGCTCGAGATTTGCCGATATCTTCTGCCCGGAGGAAAAACTAAGGCTAGGGATCAGACAACATACTTCGCAGTAAAAGTCCGACCGACTTGTGAGCTTAGGTCTTGAACAGTCACTGGCTCTGGATCGTATATCGTAACCGACTTGACACCGGCCAAAATGATGTCCTTGGCTATTGAGATTGATGTTGAATGAGTGAATTGAGCGAGGAAGAGGGAAAGACCGCGCCTATCTCAACTCCCAAGCCTTGTACTCCAACAATAAGGACATTGGAAGTCGCCATCTTCTTCATCGCTACATATCCTTATAAGATGGCCTCATCTCAGCAGCGTTTTGGCCCACCTTCGTGGCCGAGAACATAGAGTTGACGCGAGTACAGGCCCTCGTCTATCGTAGGCTCATCCACGTCCATCTTCACGTCAGAGGCGGCCATGATGTGTAAGTGTATTTCTCAGAGGTTTTGCTTCAGGCGGAGATGATGAGTTCAAGGTGAGAGTGATAGTCAAAGTAGCAGTTGAGTCTAAGCGGCACCGCCCATTTGTTGGCATGCACGTGGTAGACTTTCGACTAGTACCTTCCAGGACAAAAACTATAAATTGCGCCTGTACTCCAACTAGTACAGTCATCCGTGGAGGTATTAAGAATTATGATTACAAAAATAACGCGTTATGAACGTCTCGGACGCGCTGTGCAGTGGAAAGTGATGCGATTACCGACCATCCTCGGCTATAAAGGCGTGGCCGAAATGCTTCAAAGGCTTGGTCTGGCGGACAGCGGATAAAGTAGACGATACGTATATTCTTCTCCTAGAGCTGCGAGGACGTCCGCAGCTGTGGGGCGTAGAATGCGACTTCTCCTGGAGGGTAATTGGACGGTTTTCGGTGGAAGGGGTGTTACTTTAGTTTCCCAACAGAGCATGACGGACAAGTTCCACACAGATGGGTAGTGGATGGGATAGATATGCTTTCGTTGACCCTCTGGGAGTAAGAACGCTCCAGCATGTGCGAAGGCGATGAGATTCGCCGTGCTTCGAAGGTACGTGTGGCCTGAGCGAAAGTGGTGAAGCTCGGCGTAATATCCTAAATGCTCCAGCCAGTTGAGGTACATGGATCGGTTGTCCGCCAGGTCAAAAACATCTCCGTTCAAGATGTTCAAGGCGTACGTCTCCAGGGCATCGACATCGGAATCTGGTATACCGCAAAAATATTCCCTGTAAGATATTTCCGTTTATGCAAAGAATGGGGAAAATGTAATGTACAATCCATACCATTCTAGGTTGTAATTTCTTTGCTCGTAGATGGCTTGGTTCGCGACCGCAATCCCCAAGGCAAAGACCCGTAGGAGGAGAATAGTTCCAACTTCGACTGTGATGTCCTGGGCAGCAACTAACCCATTGGGAAACAGGCGCCTCAAGTGATAGAAGCTTTGGAATATGGAAGGAGGAGGCGAGCCATCTGGCATCCTACCGATTGATTCGATCATCGCATCGAGCTTGTAAAGGGTATCCATGTATTGTTCGTAATGGTGTGTTTTGAACCTTGGAAGGGGGACAGTGAAAAACATGAAAGACACTTCCAGAATAGCTTACGAGTCGGAGGACATCGAAGACGTTATGAGTGTAAAGAGGTAGTCAAAAGTGAATTGACCAGTACCCCACGCAGACCAGCCAGGGCATTGAGACCCACAAACGAAATCAGGCGGTCCCGTATTTCGCGGCGACACTGGAACGATGGTGGCATCGAAGTACTTAATCCGGTTCAAAGGGAGTGGTAAAACGGCTTCTTCAGGGGAGTCGAAAGAGCTCGTGCCACTGGAGCTTGCCTCCGGGGCACTGTCGAAAAGCGCTAGAGGTGGTAAGGAGTCTGCGGGTGGGGATGACGTGAACATGGGCCGAGCTAGAGGTCAATGGGGTGGCGAGTGGTGAGGTAACTGAAGAGGCGATGGACGCAACAAGAGGCAAGTAACAGAGAGCAAGAGGTAGGAACCCTTCGCTTTAAGTAACAGTGCACAAAGATCCTTTGTGCGAATCAAAGCGCTCAACCAAAGAAAGGAAACTCGCCACATTCCTTTGCGCTTTGCGGCTTTGATATGTCAATAGCCCAAAAAGGAAATCGCCACTTGTGGCACATCCATTCATTGTTACATATACTTACATATACATCCAAATGTTTACTTGCGATAGAACTGGGGGAAAGAAAATCAGCGGATACAACGTCAACGAAAGCATTCGACATACATTTCGTCTGAAATTGAACCACAGAGACAGACAGCCACGATCGAAACTGCTGCGAAAACCTCTGTGCACAGTTAGTCGTTAATGTAGGTTGGCAAATGAATCTGTGTTGCCTTTTGTGCGAGAATTCCCACTCGCGATTCACTATTCGGAAGGCGATATCTTCATATGGAGGACCGGCGCTGAAGTGAAGAAGTACGGTGTCGTCATTGCCCTCTTCCTTCACTATCTTGTATGTCGGCGCCTTCGTTTTGTCGATGAGATCCGGATAAAAAATATTGAACTGGTGGAAGGTGAGGTCACGTAGTAATACCTCAACAGTAGCACCAACTTTGTATCCTTGTACGACTTTCGGGGGAGGGTTGTCCGTACTGCGCAAAGTGTCAAAGAAATCGTGGCATAAAAGGAAAAATCCTTACTCATAGTGGGTTTGGTTGTACTTGTTCCATTCGTAACCAGTATGCACGCGGTTGAAGTAGCGGGGCTTTCTAGGCCTGTATTTGTCTTCCCAGTTATATGACGTCGGATTGGCGATGCTTTCTTCGAGATTGAACAATTCTTCTTCCTCGTCAAGGTCTTTCTCGGCTTCTGCTCTATACAAAGCTTCAGAAGCTAAGTCAGCTCCACTGGGAGCCTCCTCGTCGTCGTTGGGGACCTCGGCGACGGTATGAGCAGCTTTCGGAACGAATCGAGATGCAGCAACGGCCCGACGTTGAGCCAACTGGTATATAAATTGAATGGCAAAAAAGCGAAGGAAAGATTGAACCCACCAGAGCCCGACGGTGTTCATCTTCGGTTAGAATATCGATCTCGCGTTCCTCTGGCATCAACTGTGTGATGTCAAGGATGGGAGGACTCATGTCTCGATGATATTCCTCCATCTCTTCAGCAGGAACTTCTTCCTGTTCGACAACATCCATCTCGATAGCCGACTCTGTCCGCCTCGATGCAGATCTGGCGACACCCGCCAACAACTCCTCTTGAGCCTGGAGAGCTTCGTCTCTTTGCCGCTTGCGAAGTTGCTCTAGACGGTTACGAACGACAACCTCATGGAGACTTTTGAGTTTGGCCTGGAACAACATGTAAGCGCAGAGGCCAATTCGAATTATTCAAGATAACCACTTTTGATTTCCACACCAGCAACTTCTTCAAGAGCCCTTCCCAATAGTCGGTATCCACGGGTTCCCCGCTCGTCAGCTTGTCCTGGATTTGTCTTTGAAGGGCCACAAGCTGCTCGTAGGATTTCGGAGCCAACAGGGCTGAGATATCGGCTTCGACCGCAGCTGCAGCTTCAACTCCCATGCGCTGGCTAGTTCTGATTCGCTCCAAACGGTCTTTGCAGATTACCATCATGTTCTGAGTGTCAAGTAGTCAGATTTCTTGCGACCACACTCTACAAATTGCGTACCGTCCAGAAATCGATGTTAATATTTGTCTGCTCCAATGTCAAATAACGCTCGATATCGTCGTGGAGTTCTTCGACTTGGGCGGACGATAAATTCTGGACAATTCTCAGCGCCAAGTGCAATACTGGGACCAATAAAAAACTCACATCGAATATGTTGTATGGCTCGTCGAGATCTATTTCTAACCCGGCGTCATCCTCCTCTGCAGCGTCATCGTCCCCGTCCTCGACAGGTGGGTTGACATATTTGAGATTGAGGGCCAAAAAGTCAATGGCCTTGGCTCGCTTTTCCTTGATGCGTATAGCGGCCCGTCGCCTCTCCTGCTCCAGCTGGAAGTCGCCATCCTTCGAGAGCCATTCCGACATTTGCGCGGACTCCTGGAGTCGGGACATTCTCATCTCTTCTTCTTCTCGAAGGCGCTGCTCGACCTCTCTCTCCGCCCGTCGCTTGTTCAACCGGTCCAACTCTTCCCTTGCCTCCGCACGCCGCAGGGAGTCTCGTCTCTGGGAATCCGCCAAGGTCATTCCCTGCTTTCTTTCCTTTTCGTTCTTTTTGTGCCATCTGAACTGCTGCCCGAGGTTGACATCGTGAAACGGGTTGTCGGTAGCACTGTATACGCTCAATTCAGCGACTTGCCGTGCTTCTTCTTCTTCTTTTGCGCGTTTCTTTTCCTCCTTTCGCGCTTTCCGTTCCTCCGATTTATCTCGTTTGCGTCTTGGAGTAGATTAGCTAAGTGTGTTTCAAGTCCGAGTGAAACTCACTTCTTTTCTTTCCGGTCTGGATCCCTGCTACGGCTTCTGTCTCGTTTCCGCCGCGAAGAGTCTCTGTTCGGACTAGGGCTGCGAACCCTCCTCCGGTCACTTTCACGATCGTCTACCCGTCTAGATGAGTTCCTGTCGCTATCGCGAGTCCGTTCGCGGTCAGGATCATCATACCTTCGACGAGGTGAAGGGGAGCGAGGATTCCTGCCCATGAGTCGAACGAGGATTCGGATTTACACGTGTTTGATTTGCAGCCCAACAACGTTGATCCGCCAAGTCAAGAGTCCTCAAGAGCCGCCACTCGTCGCGTCGACCTTTGCAAGGTCTTTCGGATATGGGCTTTCCGCGTGGGAGCTTCCCCCGCACATCCTCTCTATGTTTCGTTCGGCGTATACGCACCCAAGCCCAGCAGCATGGGGGATCGGATGGCTACACGTCGGGCACAGGAGAACGCGCATTTCCTAGGTCGCATTTAGGTGTCAATGCACCTCCGTTTGGGATGGCTACTCCGCGACAGGTAAACCTCTGTGCAGATTTACCGGGCTCCCGCTGAGGGACAGAAAGCTATCTCAATATCTCGATCAATTCGTTGTTGGTCAGGAACATGCTAAGAGGGTTCTGTCCGTGGCGTACGTGCACATTCAATCGTGGTCTATTCAATCTTATGCGACCTTTTCCAAGTGTATTTAATCACTACCAACGAGTGCAGAACTTGGCTGCTTGGGAGGCTGCCCGCGAAGCGAGTGTACACGGCCCTGAGGAAGATTGTGAGTTATTTTTTTCTCTTTCTATACCTTGCTCAAGTCAGTTGGTTCTGCAGTCAATACCGGAGTTTCGACGGCTCAGATACGACCATTACGCAAACCTCAAATACTCCGCCCTTATCTTCCCCCTCCGCCAACTCAACTCTTTGATAAGAGTAATGTTTTGATAATGTAAGTTGATTGAAACTAGACGGCGCATCGCTCAACCCGTATTCCCAAGTGGTCCCACAGGATCTGGTATTTCGTTCCCTCCTAAAATGTTTTTATTTGAACGATTGTTTCCTAGGCAAAACCTTGCTGGTGCGAACTCTGGCCAGAGTACTGGATGTTCCTTTTTCTGTCAGCGACGCAACCGCCTTTACGCAGGTACCATGACTATGATTCGTTGGATTATGCTCAATACGTACTATCCAGGCGGGGTACGTTGGAGACGATGTGGACACCTGCATTTCGCGCCTGGTCAATTTTCCGAACCAATTTGCCAACATCGATCTCACTGACATCTATTAGGTGACTGTTGCCAATGGCGATCCAATACGCGCAAGGTTTTGCCCATTGCTCTAATATTTGTAGTTTTTCATCAAAATCACAGCATGGGTATTGTGTATATTGACGAGGTATGTCTTACGCAGCACAGTCGCAGCTTCCTTCAACACCCCCTAGATTGACAAGATAGCGAAAAAAACCGGCACAGACGGTTCTCGCGATGTTGGAGGAGAAGGCGTACAACAGGCTCTCCTGCGTATGATGGAAGGCTCTACCGTCACTGTACAGGCAAAGGGAGCTGTTGATGCGTTAGGAGGTAAGTGTCATTATGATCGTGCCCAAATATTTTCCGATGCATTCGAGACTAGGCAAGTCTGAGGCACAATACCAAATCGATACGACAAACGTCCTTTTCGTTCTGAGCGGGGCCTTCGTGGGCCTAGAAAATGTCGTCAAGTCCCGGCTCGCACAAAGTCGCGGAGTAAGTTTTGCAGCCATTCTCTTCTCTTCATACTTATTGTTGTCTCCCAAGGGCATGGGGTTTACCGTGAACACTCCGAGCCATTTTTTTACACCACACAAAGTTCTGGACCAAGTTGTCGACCAGACGGGTATGATTGCCTTGTATTTTTTTTTCGCCCGACCTTCTGAATCCGGCCACAGATCTCGTCAAATATGGGTACGTTGTTCACTGTGACCGTCTCGCTCTACACCGATGCATAGCTACGCTCAGTTTCATACCAGAATTCGTTTCTCGCATTCCATCTATAGCGACGCTTGCGCCACTAACAGTGGCCGATCTGCGGCGGATATTAACGGAAGTCAAAGGGTCTCTCATTTCCCAATACCAATCCCAGTTCGGTAATATCGGTGTCGAAATCAAATTTACCAGCGCCGCACTGGATGAGGTCTGCTTCAAGGCCGTCGAACGGGGAGGTGGCGCCAGAGGCTTAAGGGGAATTTTGGTTTGCTGAACTTAGTGCCTGTGGGTCGGATTCTCGCTGACGGCTGCTCTTTTCAGGAGCAAGTGCTGCTCGAGCCCATGCACGATGTCCCGTAAGTCAACGAACTGCTGCAGGACGATGGCTGCTGACAGTAATTCCTTTTCGCACCGGCAGTGGATCGGTAAGTGCTGCTACTGTTCACAGCGTCGCATTTGTAACTTAAGGCTCGCAGGACATACGCCACGTTCTTGTAACTGCTGCTACGATTAAGGGTGAATCCCCAGCACGATGTTGGTCGAAGAGTGATGAGGCCAACGTTCAGTTCTGGGAAGCATGGGCGAAAGAAGAGCGCCAATATCGGGAGAAGGAGAAGGGCAAGGAGAAAGAGGGGTCCTCATCTTAGATCTATCACATCGTTGTAATTATTCCACATATGTATCGCACAAGTCATACAAAATCATTCATTCGTTCCATGTGAATGTTCTACTAAACTAGTGAGGGTGAAGCAGAGAGAGATGCGTGACGAGCAGATTACTCGGCACTAGCGTCAGCGGCGGGTGCAGCCTCCTCAGTGGTAGTAGCCGGAGTCTCTGCTTCCGTCGCCTCCTCAGCTTTCGCCTCGGCGTCGGCACTAGTTGTCGGAGCAGTGCTCTCCCCCTCTGCCGGCGCCACAGTCGTAGCCTCTGCTGATTTGGCGTCATAAGCAGGCGGGGCTGGGGCATCAGTAGCGGCGAGAGTTGCGTTTTTCTTCTGCCCGTCCTCGAATGCCGCCTTGAATTGGCCCGCATCTTGCTCCACGCGTTAAAAATAGACACATAAAAATTGAGACTAGCCACTCACTGTCAGAGTTTGCAAATCGGATGGCAAGCGTCTCTGCAGTCGGAGGGCTCTCAGAGTAGTCCGCAGCGACTTTCCAGACCCAGGACCGATCGGAACCGATGTTGGGTTGGAGCCGCATGTCAGAAGAGACTGGTAAACAGAGTCGTCAGAGAATAAAAACCGCCGTTCGGAAGGATTGTCTACTTACTGACGTGGTTCGCACAGACTTTGAGAGTCTTATCACGTCTCATCACCAATCTCACTTTCTGAGTCTCCTTATGCGCAAGTAGACGGACGTCCCCAGTGCCACGCTCCTTCCATTCGGAGGCATCAGCGTCGAATCGGAAGAGTTTGGCCCGCCTAAAGGCGCAGAGAACAGTTAGTGGTTGAGTTGGAGATCGCGTCGCAGCACACGCACATTTTGAAGAGCACATCCTCGTCCTCCTCATGGGTTTTCGTGTCAATCTGCTCCGTGAGTTTGATGACAGGTTCGAAGTGAGGATCGGCTTCCTCTTCCTGCTGGAAAACGAGTCAGATGTCGGTGAAAAAGATTTGAGAACCGTGACGAGAAAGAACAGATGGCCATGATGAGAATAAACGCACCTTGGGAGAAAGGGCATTCTCAGGCTCAGCCATTGTAAACGGTGATCAGGAGATGAGAACACAAATGAGTGGTCGAGGACGAGACCAAGTAACCTTTGGGTGGCTGTGTGCACTGCCACCGCCGCTTTACACGTCAAGTTTGTTCCACGAAATGTCTGGATTATTTTCTATGCGCCAGCTGGTCACGGCGTGGCTCTCTGTTCTTTTTCTACTGCCAACGCTTCTGTCTGCTCATCTCATAGACGTCGATGCCGGGAAGAAGGAATGCTTCTTCGAAGATTTGCACCAACACGACAAGGTCCTACTTTTCCGACCATGGCAAATTCTCTGAACCTTACAGGCCCTCAGATGACTGTCACATACCAAGTTGGCGGAGGAGGCCACCTAGATATTGATTTCTGGGTTGGTACCGCCGCTGCAGAGTCATGCTACGCACTTACAAGAACGTAGCTTGCAGACCCGGACAACCGCCTGCTTGGCAAACAAATACGACAATCGACGGGCACCCTTTCTATAACTGCAGAGAAGGATGGGAGATATGAATACTGCTTCTCTAATCAAATGAGCGCCATTGCGGACAAGATAGTCAGGTATGTCGGGCCTCTCAACTTCGCTCATGTTCCAACACATTTCTCCAGCTTCAACGTGCATGGAATTATTTATGTCGGAGAGGATGGTCTGTTACTTCTATATTTATTTCTAGTCCGGCTCTGATTCCTTCAACAGCCGACGTCGTGGCGCCCATCGAGCGCGAAATCCGCACCTTGGCAAGCGGATTGCAATCAGTCAAAGACGAGCAGGAATATATCGTCGTCCGGGAAAGGACACACAGGAACACGGCGGAGTCTACGAACTCGCGTGTAAAATGGTGGTCTGTCCTCCAGGCCATCGTCCTTTTCCTCGTCGTAGGGTGGCAGATATATTACTTGAAAGTGAGTCCTCAATCCTGGCTTGCTGAAACCCATGCCGACCGCCATGTCCAGTCCTTCTTTGAAGTAAAACGTGTAATATAGGATGAATGCATGTTTTCCTGCTGCGTCACTTTGATTCTCAAGGTTCTGTGCGTCAAAAACGTGGAGTTGGGTATACGACAGGATGCTATGAGGCTGCATATATAATAGGTAATGGAGTGGTGCATGGTGAATGAACGTTACTGTTACTAGGGTTGCAAATAATGACGATAAAAGGAACAGTGTTATACAGGATACATATCTGGACAAGAAATCATCAACGCCATGTCGGCTTGGCTCCCTTGTTCATGCTCAAATCGGCGCTGACATTCGGATCGAAACTTGTTGGAGCGAGAGCCGAAAGGTTCGCCATAAGTACCGACGATGATCCTGTCGAGAGTTTCGTGGCCTTGGGCACGACGACCTTTGTCAACGACGTGCGCTTGACGCGTTTCCCGGGGCTGGCCAGCAGCACCCGCCTCATTTTCGGAGCATCACCGCTGGCCGGCGAAAGTTGGGGAATCATGCTTGACCGTCTCCTTCCTTTCTCGTTTCGTAGGGGTCCGACGATGGAGCGTCTCCTTCCACTCCCGCTCCTCCCCAGCCCGGCACCAGAGCCGCCGTTGCCCATCTTGGACGTCGAAGACTCCCGCGATTTAGAGGAGCTACCTCGAATCCCGCCGTTGGAATTATCCAAGTGGTTCATAACATCCGACAGCACACGATTATGCCGGGGCTTCTCGGGGCTGCTGCCGCTCTCGTCGTCCTCAGCGAGGCTTCCGAGGGCTGAGGCTTTGCTCTTCGACTTGAGGAAACCGGGGTCCAAACGACTCGGTCGCGATCGTCTGGTGCCATTGAGGCCTAATGAACCGTAAGACCGCCCGGACGACATGGTGCTGTCGCGCGTCGAAGGCGGGAGGGAAACGGAGAAGCTGACGCTGTCGTCCGTCTTCTCGTTCTCATCCTCCCATTCGCTTTCTGAACCGCCCAGAGACATGCTCCTCTGCGGTACAGATGCAGCAGGCGCGTCGTTAGATGAAGACCAAGAGGACGAGACGTCGGCGGGGAAGACAGAAATTGCGTCCAAGTCTCCCTGGCCTGCCTCATCTCTCCACTGCACGTTCTTCCCCCCACCTCTCTTGTCCTTGTCCGAGACGCGTTTATACGGCTGCATACTTGACCGCAACGAGTTGCGCGGGGTTCTGTATGTTCGTCGCGGGGATCCGGCTGAAGTGGACGTGTTGGCCGTCGGCGGCTTTGACCCGTATGAAGATGAGCGTCTGGAGCTCGCAACTACCTTTGCAGCGGCCTGCTGCAATGCAGCGGGACCCGAGCTGACTCGGCGAGTGTAGGTTGTCGAGTAACCCTTGAAGTCCTCTAAAGCCGCGATGCCCCGGTCGTTCGTGTAACTTTCGGTAGAATGTCCGACAAGTTTCATGAAGGCCTCGTCGTTCTTCTCTTTCATGCTCGTCAGCAGTGAGGCAACCCTGCTGGCGTCCTCCTGCCCTCCAGGCCCAGCCAAAACTTTGGCTGCGTCTCCGACCATGACGGTGCATCTGCCCAGCATTCCGACTAGGTTAACCAACACCTGAGCCATGTCCTCCACCGCCTCCTTCATGACGTCCCGTTCGCCCTGCATCTTGACCCGCTCCATCTCTGCCTTGCTACAACGGGCATCGAGTTTCACGTTGTCGGCACTAACTTCGTCCAACTTCTCCGAGCGCCTTTCCGATACCGCCCGCATTGTAGCGTCGAACATCGCTCCCGAGTTGGACGACCGTTTCAACCGGACTGTCAACGCCGAGTCCGGTTTGAGAGCCTGCTCCTCGGGCCCAGCCAAGGCTTGCAGGAGCGCCTTCTCCGCCTCTAAATCGGCAGACAACGCGCCAGATGGAGAGCCTCGTCCGTTGATTTCCGCAAGACGCGCGTTGATGGCGACCAGCTTCGCTTTCGCAACGGAGATCTTCCCGGCACAAGCGGCGCCGTCGACGATGGATGCTTTAGTCTGCTCGACCTTGACCTTGACGTCGTTCTTTGCCCGCTCTACTTCTGCCAATGCCTCCGCCTTCTTCCTCCGCACGATGTCTCCCTCCACGTTGTTCTTCCCCGCAATCCTGGCCTTCAACTCCGCAATCTCCATATTGAGTCTGTTGATCGCCTCGACGTATTGGCCGACGTGCCTATCGACATTGACGACGTTTCGCGTGACGACTCTCGTCTTGATCTTGGTTGCTCGATCGGCGTAGACTAGGGTATTATGTGTGTCGTCGAAATGGTTGGAGGTAGGAGCAACGCAGACGATCATGACTGTCTTGCAGTTGCCGCCCAACGAGAATTTAAGAAGACGGGTAAGCTTGCTGTTGCGATAGGGGACGTGGCGGACTGCACCTCCGCTTTCGCAAAGGGCATTGATGCAGTTTCCGAGGGCGAGGAGGGATTTATTGATATTGGCGCCTTCGACCATGCGTTGACCCATGTTGGTGGTAGCGGCTGCGCGCTCACTACCGGCGAGATCTATTATAGAGAGCGTGGCCATCGTCCGCTGCTCGGAGAGCGAGGCGGTACGGGGCGATTGGGTGACATGGACCTGGAGAACGGCATGGGATCGCGAACTGGTCGCGTTGGCGAGTGTAGGGCTTTGTGTTCTTCGCAGATTTCCCTGCAACACAATTTCTTTGACTTGCTCTGCTGAGTTGGGTCTGAGTTCGACCAGTCCCGCGACTTTGACGGTCTTGTCCTCTCGAATGGAAAGGCCACCGCGAGGCGCAGGGGTAGCTGGGTCGGCGAGGAGGTCACGGATCTCCTCGTTATAGATTTCGAGGAATGTGACCATGACTTCGACGTTCCATTCGTCTCGACGGTCCTCAATCCGCTGAAAGAGGTCGGCCATGGTCAAGTAAATGATGCCTGGGTCGGACTCTGTGCCACTTATTGTATGGGTTTTGCCACAGCCGGTTGCCTATATACAATTAGACGACTCAAGCGCGAGGTGACACGCTACTCACGCCATACGCAAACACGGTAGCGTTGTACCCATTGAGTAGACCCTGGAGGAGAGGCTGGGCGGTCGCGCCGTAGACATCTTGCTGGCGCGCCTCGTTGTCAAAGACTCTGTCAAACATGAAACGTTTGTCTTTGTATCGTTTGGTGCCGGGGGGCATGAAGCCGCGTTCCATGAAGGCCTTGGACCGGTCCTTCTCGTCGGGATCGAATGTAAGGATGCGGTCGTCGACAATCTGAACAACATCGCGGAGACAGGTCGAGCTGGTCACTGCGCGGGGGGTAGAAAGTGCGCCGTCTCCGCGGATTGTGGTGTCGTAGCATGGCTCTGGGAGACGAGCAGCCTCCCATGCCGTGGGTGGTCGGACGCGTACTGGGGGTACTGAGAGGCGTATTCGGGGGTGAAATGGGAGCACTTACCTGCCACAGTAATCGAGCCAGCGGCGACCATGGCTATGTTGTCGTGAGAGTCGAGACAGAAAGTCAACTTCAAGCGCGTCTCCACGTGATCGAGACCAGCAATTTCCCAATTTGGACTCTGTCACTTTCCGTCATGTCAGAAATTATCGTACCCTCCCCCGCCGACTTCCATGTCCACCTGCGTCAAGCACAAATGGCCAAGCTCGTCACTCCCCATGTCCGCAAAGGCGGTTTCTCGCTCGCCTATGTCATGGTAGCCGCGTAGCGTTCTGCGGTTCACATTTCTGATTCCGTCCAGCCGAATCTCAAGCCACCAGTCACAACTACGACCCAGGCGCTGGATTACAAGGCCGAACTTGAGGCCATCGATCCCACTGTTGAATATCTCATGACCTTGTATTTGTCTCCAGACCTCACACCAGAAGAGATTGTCAAAGCCAAAGAGGCTGGCATCGTAGGCGTCAAATCTTATCCTAGAGGTGTCACCACCAATTCTGATGGCGGAATCGAATCCTACGAAATGTACTATCCCGTTTTCGACGCCATGCAACGTGTAGATGTGGTTTTGAACCTTCACGGTGAAGTACCTTCGGATGCTAAGACCGTAAGCAGCCGCATCGTCCGGCCCATCTCTGAGTGACAATGCTTCAGAACACCCATATCCTCAACGCAGAGCCAAAATTCTTGACGCATCTCCATTCTCTCCATAAAGCCTTCCCGCGTCTTCGGATTGTTCTGGAACATGCTACAACCCGGGCTGCCGTCGAGGCAGTCAAAGCTTGTGGTCCCACAGTAGCTTGCACTATCACTGCTCACCATCTTGAATTAACGGTCGACGACTGGGCTGGTCAGTCTTTCAACTTTTGCAAGCCTGTCGCCAAATTCCCAGACGACCGGGAGGCCTTGCGCCAAGTGATTAGAGAAGGTAGGCTTCCTTCCGTTCGATTCTGACCCACTGCCCACGATAAATTCAGGTCATCCTCGATTTTTCTTGGGATCAGACTCGGCGCCTCATCCGATCAACTCCAAGTCCACGAGCTCACCAAACCAAGGTTGCGCCGCAGGAATATACACCTCTCCGATTTTGCTCCCCCTTGTGGCGCACCTCTTGGAATCGTTCGACGCTCTGGATAAGCTGGAAGGTTTCGTTAGCACATTTGGACGTCATTTTTATGGCCGGGAGTTGAGGGCGGAGACTACGCAGAATATTGTTTTGCGAAAAGTCGGCACCCATGTCATCGCGGGAACATACGGAACCGATGAGCAGAGTGTAGTACCGTTCTGGGCGGGCAAGGAAATTAGCTGGAAGATTGTCACAGATTAGAGATGAATTTTAAAACATGAATGCGTTGAATTATTCTAAAGCGAAAACACTATGTAGATATTAATTATTACCACCCGGGGCGGGTGCGGGATTGGGTTACGCTCGGCTCTACAAATATACATATGGGTAAGAAGTTCGTGCACCGACGGCAGGTAATTGGAGTTTATCCCAATTCCACCATAAAAGCATACCGTTGCCGAACATCCACAAGCACACAACGATAATCACTATGCGGCGACCCAAGGGCCAGTCGCCTCGCCCGATGAGCCGTGATTTGAGTTTGTCCTCAGGCAGCGTAGACACCAGCGCCTGGAATTCTTCAAGCGCCTCTTTCGCTGTGGGGCGTTTAGCTGGGTCGTCGTCCCGTAACCGTAACATCCAGGATTCAAGGAAATCTAAGCCAAGATAAACTTCAACATAATCTCGTTTCAACATTTCGCCTATCTGCCTGTGTTTCGCAATGAGAAATGTTGATATGTATCGCGAATAGTCAAAATAAGCGCCCTACCTTATATCCAGGGCAAACGGATCGTAGGGAATGTCCTCCGACAGCTCGGGGATGTTTCGATGTTGTCCACAAATTCCCCTCACAAGGCCGCGGTCCTCGAAACTCGAGAAAGAGCAGGCTAGCCCAAAGTCGATGAAGTAATATTTTATCCGTGTTGGTTCGCGCCTTTTCCCTTTGCTTTTCGGATCTGAAGGATCCGGAAAGTTCTGTCGGGCGTCCCAGACAATGTTGGTGCGAGCTACGTCCCTATACAAAAATTATTTGACGTCGGGACAAAATGTGGACCAAAAATTACATACGTGTGAGCGATGTTGTATCTGTGCATAAAACATACGCCCTAGAAAGGAAATGGGCAGACCATTCAAGACGACAGTGGGGCCACCCACCTCGAGGACCTGGGACACAAAATCTGTAAATTCACGTAATTTGTCAAAGTGCCGGCTCTTGCAATCCGTGAGGCGGGGAGTAATTACGATGCACCATTCGGCGGGCGCATCTGGCTGGCCAGGCGGCGTAATAACGTCGTACAGGGGAATCGTGTGGTTGTCCGCGTCCGGTATGGACGAAAGGTGTTCAAAAATGGTGGCCTCCCAGAGGTCCGTCCTAGAAAACTTGAGCATCACAGGGCGGTTGTCAGAAATACGGGTCCCTTCAAGGAGATGCGGATACTGGCGGCAGAATATGAACATAGCGCTGAATTGCGACGTGCAGAGAACGTACGTGAGGCTCTTCGACGTAGCCTTTGGGCCGTTCATCCCAAGTTGAGACACGCTCGGGCCGGTATGCCTTCGGTAGACGGTACCCGCGAGACTCGACCAAGGGCTGAAGCTCACACCAGCGACGCTTGTGGGAAAGGTATCGATCCCATTCCTCGTCGGTCAGTTTGACCTCGAGGGAGAATCCGAAGTCGTCCATCGGGGACAAGGACGAAGAGCGACCCTGGCAGAAAAGTAATCCCGTCTCCTATTACACCAGAAAGGAAAATCTTTCAGCCGATGTCATTCCGGTGTCTCGCAACGGCCAGGCACCATTGCTATGGTCGTGATCGCGGCGGCTGAAGGCTCACAACTCTGAAATCCGCACATCGTCCAAGACTCTCAAAACAACAGTTGAGTCGGCCATTTGCCACAAAATACGGACACAAAAGGCCAAAAAATCAATGACGGAATCACATCGAACCTCATCGAACCTCAACAGACCTCAACTCGGGGAGATAACCTTCCGACCTGAGTGAAGGTCAGATCCAGTTTTTCTCTGTAGCTTTTTTTTATCGACAGGGACAACTCTGACATCTTGGTAACGCTACAGCTAATAATATTTAACAATTTAGTAAACCATCTCGGGTTGCTCTGTTTGATTTCAAATCTTTTTGTTTATTTCGAATCTTTGTGGCATTTATTTGGTTTTGAGCGTGGGAAAATCAGATAAGACAAGGTACATAAAGGGAGCTGCAAGTTTCAGTCATTAAAACCTTTTTGAAAACTTCCACCATCAATCAAACTTCCACCAACCATCAGCCTCAAGTTAAACCATGTCTAACATGAGCTTCCAGCCCATAGACATTGCCACTAGTAGTACAGTGGATGTAGCTAGCCTGCATAATGGTTTACCCTGCCTTGTGCATTTGGGTCACTTAGCAGCACCTGCAAGTGAACTGAATGAACAAGTGCTGGAGGATGCTGCATTGCCATTAGGCTTTGCTCAAAGACCTACCACTCCAGCTCATCAAGCTGCCTTTGCCACCTCAATTCCAAGGAAAAGGGTTATATTTCCACCTTTGGGACAGAGGGTGGAACAAGCTAGTCTTGATTCAAACATCGACCTAGGAGTTCTTTGGAACAACATCGCACCTTCCATCCCAGAAGACTGGGGTAAGAATTCGAAGTCTGCCGCAGTTGCATTGACAACACATATCCCAGGCCACTGCTCCTTGGGGACCCTAACCTCACAACCACAGCCAATCAAGGGCCAGGACTCCGCCAAGCCGTCCCAAAAGGCCGGAGATTATCCATGGACGTTGGGGGAGGATCTACGTAGCTTGCAAATTGAGCTCAAAACTAAATCCCTACTGGGCAATCCTACCTCCCCGAAATCAAAAATTGATGGCGACACCAAAGACAAACCCCCCTCCACTATTTCGCCGTCGTTGGGACATATCAGACCGACACCCCGTCGCCCCACAAGCATCGCAGGTGTGGATAAAACAGTACTTGCCCCACATACGCCCCCGCCATCTGTCATAAATGGCGATTACATCCAACATACTGCGCGCACCCCAAACAAACTCCACACTAGCACCCCGGGCTTGCAGCGCACTTCAAGCTCCCAATCCGGCACAAGCCACACCCTGAGTTCCCCAGCCACCACAGCTCGTTCATCCCCGGTCATCTCAGACCTGGGCGATGGACGAAGTTGGTCAGAGTTTTCGGGCTTGTCGCTGGAGAGCGGCAGGTTCAGTCCAGCGACCTCCCCTCCATCGTCGCCCGTCGCTGCCAGACCATGTAGCCCTTGGCAAGAGCGCACGACGTTGCATCAGAAGGCGACTGTAAAGGACGAAAACGTCAATGGAGTATTAGACGGCGACAGCGACAACGGTTCCGACATTTTTTATGATGACGTGCCAGTCCTACGAGCGCCAGAGACCAACGACGATTCAGACTGCTTGGGGCGTGGAATTCGAGCCATATCTCCGCCCGCCGTCCCAAGCAACGACCGCGTTGCCAGTGTCTCGAGCGAGACCCCAGTCGCATGTGCCTCAAGTTATGCCGACCATTCCAGTCACCTCCATGACGACGATATGCCAGTCGTACCAGCGGCCAAGGACCTTTGGGGCCACGGTGTCGTCGCGACGCCGTTTGTCGCCGAAATACCTCAGAGAGTGATCACGAAACGTCACAGGGATAGCCAAGATCTGCCCAAATACGGGATTGGCACCGGTACGAAGCAATCCGCAGGAAGGAGAGGACGCCAGAAGACAGCAATGACGCAGCCAAAACCCAAGTTAACGCCAGGTCGTACCAGCCCGGCTTCATTTCCACTTGCACCGGTCGCGGAACAGCGTGGTTTGAGCCGCGTGCGCCAGCGCAAACAACCAACCACTGAAGTAAATGCTGTTCGCAGGCCGAGTTTGAGCCGCGGGATCGGAAACAAGAGGCCGGCATCTACGGAGCACCTACGCCCCGCCAAGCGACAGGCCACCGACACGAATGCTGTTCACAGGCGAGCTGTCGTACCCTCTCGAATCAAGTTGCTTAAGTGGCAGAATGACCTGTTGGGTTTCGAGCAGCTCCTTTATAAGGGGACTGCAGGACCCGGCGAGATAACAAGGATGGTGATGCTTTTCAAGGAGATGACGGCAAATCTTGAGGTGATAGATGATAAGTGGGTGATGACGGCGGCGAGGACGAGAGGATACGAGCACAAGACCATGCTGGCGTTGCTTGAAGTGGTCGTGGACGGCTACGGGCAACACGATGCAGAGGGGCGGGTGGCTTTGCATGCAGGAGCGCTCCTCACGAAATGGAGACGTCTGATGTGAAGTGAAGACGCGACTGTCTAACTCCGATCGGATTCGGACGACTCTGGTCGCGGTATACCCAATCCAACAACTCACCAACAACCACCTCGTCTTCGACCGTCTGGGGCCAAATGCGTCAGATCCATGCAGAAACGACACGATCCCGGCTACCTTGCGACTTACCTATCCCATCCTCAGCTACTTCCTGTTCGATTGTAGCGGTCGACCTCCTCGTTGTTAGAAAACGGGTGCGCGTCTAACGAGGCAACTTCGAGTCAGCTTGCATCTGAAACAAGCTGGCCAGCACATACCCTACTAATCCGACACTTATCCTCCCATTCCGTCGGTCTCGCCTTTCGTCGTGGTTTGCATAGAGACGGAGGAAGGAGAGACGTGGCAGCGCACAGCACCAACTCTGCCTTCCTTTTTGGGATATGTCCGTTTTGCTTCCGCTTTACTATTAGATCCGAATCTGTTCCGAAACCCTTCCACCTCTCCAGTCTCCTTGCTCTGCACCGTATAATTCCCTTACCTATGACTTCCTTACCTATGACTTCTTTCCTACGAATCCCTATGCCTTATGAATCAGAATGAGAATCACATCTATTTATTTATTACTCTGCGTGAATTAAGTCGACAAATGAGTGCACAAAATACAGGCTATGAATTACACCGCAATACAGGAATGAGAAGAGGTTATGTCTAAGTAATTACAAGCGAAAACCGTCGCAAAAAAAGTCCCAAAAAAGAGCGGGCAACAGCTAACCCACTACCGCCATCTTCACATCAACAGCAGCGGCAGGGACACTGTCTTCCACCTTCCTCCGCTTCGCAGCAGGCATATCCTCGTCATCCGAGTCGTCGATGATAACAAGCGGGGAATCCGCACGTCCGCCGGTCGCTGAAGCGACAACTGGGATAGGTGCAAGAATCTTATCCTTCGCATCACTGGCATTCACCGGAAGCGGAGGCCCTCCCCTCCCCTTCGACGGCTGTCCTCTCCCTCTCCCTCTTCCCCGGCCTCGTCCCCTAGCCGCTGCACGCCGCTCCTTGAGTACGCGAAGCATATGCTCCGCAAGGACACCGAGGGCCTTCCTAGCGCCCATCATCTCAAGCTCTTTCAGCATCTCCTTGCTCAAACCGCTGAACACATCCGGGTCGAGAATGAGCGTCCGCTCGTGGAGAATCATGTAGCCCTCTTTCGCGGAATTATTCGGATGTGCTGGGGCGTGATCGGGGTGCGTAGGGGGAATAGGACCCAGAATGATAGGGATGGAGACGTCGGAGGTCTGCGCGGTAGGCTGGGCTGTGGCGGATGACGTGGGTGGTGGCGCAGGGGTGGTAGCTGGAGCGGGACTTGAAGTGACAGAAGTGGAAGTAGCAGCACTCGAAAGGGTCCATTGACCCTGCGTCAGAGCCGCGTATGGATTCTGGCTGGGATATGAAGAGGATGACGAGAGGGCGGAGTAGGCGAACACGCCGGTTACTTGCGACGACGGGGGAACGGCCGCCGTAGTCAATGTAGGCGCGACAGACGGTCCAAAAGCAGCCGATTCTTTGCTCGTGGGCGCAGGTATTATCTCCCGGGGCGTTGTTGTAAGAAGAGGAGACAATTCGTCTTTTGACTCGCTCTTGACACTTGATTTTTCCTTCTTCTTCGTTCCCTTGCCTGCTTTGGTCGGCTTGGCGGCGAGACTAACAACTGCGGGTGGCGGCTGCGTGGCCGACTGCTCCTCGACATCCTCGTCAATGGACCAGAAGTACCCTTTCCCCTTGGTCCCACTACATCTCTCCATCTTCTTGAAATGCTTATCGGAGGATAATGTATGACGGACAGAACCCTGCACAGACTTGGCGTGAGTTGAGATCACCGAATAACATGAAGCGAACGTACCATCCACTTGTCATCTACATGCTGGTAGTGTTCGTAACTGTTCATAATCCAGGTGCATACGTCCTGCAAAGTGCCCTTGCCACCAAGATCCTTGATCGCGCTCTGTATCAGTTGTCGCAATGTCAGGGAAGGCTTTTCGGGTATTTCTAGAGCAACGGCCTTGCCCTTGGGCTTTGGGGGAGACGGGGGGGCTGGCTTCTTTCGTTTCTTTGGGTTGGTCTTTGCTGCTGCAGGTTTGGGAGTCCGTATTTGTGGTTCCGGAAGTGGAGGTGGAGGTTTGGCGTCTATCGGCGGTGGAGAATGCGACTGGGGTGTGGAGGGCGGAGAAATGGAAGTGATGTCTACAGAGGGCGAACGCGCATGGTTGTTGGATGACTGTGAACTGGGGGATGGTGTGTCCTCTGGAGGCGGAGGAGGCGGCAACACGAAATGAAATGTTCGGGACGCGATTTGAATTTGGGACCTGTGAACATAAGCCCGTGAAAGGACCAGAAGCAGTGCTCTCACCTCTCGCCTAAGGGCGCGCGCGTTCCGCTTGCAGACCACACGCCGTCAACCCAAGCTCCGTTTCTGCCGACAACGAGCAACATGAAGCGATCCTCCTCCTGGTCGTACTCGATCTT
Source organism: Mycena haematopus (assembly GCA_029281435.1). Lineage (NCBI taxonomy): Eukaryota > Fungi > Basidiomycota > Agaricomycetes > Agaricales > Mycenaceae > Mycena > Mycena haematopus. The sequence goes on from JARJCV010000001.1 coordinate 178,877, forward strand.
CGCGTGGAGACGCGACACACTCTTGAGTGCACCAAGGTCTACATCGACCTGGAGGTTATCGAGGGCAGAGGAAGTTGCGAGGTTGGGATTCGGAATGCAGCGCCTGCCGATAGTTACGGACAGCGTGCGCACATAGAAGGTAACGGTAGGGAACACAAGGGAATAATAAGCGGAGATCTTCTCTGCAGCAGAGGTCTCCTGCGTTGTGTGGGCGGGCGAGGTTGAACGGACGTCCATGGTACAGACGTGAGTCGGGTGTGACGCGACGTGGTCACGTTCGTGGAGGGAACGTTCAATGCTCAGTATTCTGCTTTCCACGTCTCTGCTTCCTGCTTCCTGTTTATTCTTTCTCTAATCTCCTCGAGGTTATCCGTAGAACCCGTCCCGAATTCTTTGGCGAGACGCCACTCTTCGGCAGTGAAATCACTTGAAATAAACACGAGCATACTTATGGGAAAGCCGAGTGCTTACGCTTACCCGTGAACCTCCATGGACTCCGACAAAGCGAAAGTTCCCGATACTATCACCGCTGCGGTCCGGGACGAAGTCGACGCGCTCGCAGATGAAGACGCAACCTCAACAGACTCAGACCTTCGTTATGCCGCCTACGGTGCTCGTTTAAGGACCGCGCTTCGCGCAGGTACTCGCTATGTCGCATACGTAGGTCTCCCTTTCTTATCCTCTCGACTCCCGTAAAAAAATTAACTAGACCAGCGACGTCGGTGAAGCCTTTCGGCCTGTAGTCCCTCCATGGGTCGTGAGTGCCGCGTACGGCATCTCCTGGCTCTATCTCGCCGGGGACGTGAGTTACGAGTCGTACAAAGCGCATAGGCGCGGCCCAAGTGCTCTCGAGGCCGCTCATTTCTCGGAACCTGTGCGGATATCAATGGTAGCCGTCGAACGAGCAACCTTCCAATCCATTGCCTCCATGTTCGTACATCTTTTTAACATAGTTGGCACGGCCTCATCCGATCTCCCGAAGGGCTCTTCCCGCCCTCACCATACATACGGCGGTCAAGCAAGCCAAGAAAGCATTTGCCAAGGTTCACCCTTGACTCCCGCGCCAGATGAATGAATTGATCAATCCTAGGTCCAAAATCCTCGTATTCGCACTTGGGGTCCCACCTTCACTGGCTTAGCGATCGTAAATTCATTTGTTTCCATCACATTTCTCTACTTACCTTTCCTAGGTTCCTGTTCTACCCTATCTCTTTGATCACCCCGTTGAACATGTTACCGATAAGGCTTTCAGCTGGATAAAAGTAAAGATAGCGGAACAGCAGAGTAAACCCAGCCCCAAGGACGAGCTCTGACCTGATACTCTTCGCAACCTCATCTCTTTAGACATCATCAGTGTACTAATTCAGTAGACGATAATTCATTTAGGTTTCCGGAGTAGTGACTGGAGTAGTCTCTAGCCTGCTTCCTTCACCGAAACCTACAGTAGTACACGCTTACTTATTATAAGTAAATCAGAAGTATCGAATGAAAAAAAAAACAATAATTCCGTTCGTGAAGCGTCCGTCCCAGTATTTACCATCCTCTTCCCCTTCCTCTGTTATTGTAACCGCCGCGATTTCCGTTATATCCAGATCCATTGGGAGGAGGATATCCGCCTTGAGGGCCGGGATACCCGTGTGCTTGACCTTGGCCACCGTACCCACCATATGCAGGCGGCGGTGCAGCGTAGGCCGGCGCAGCCGGCGCACCATACACGCCGTAATTATTGGCGCCATATCCGCCGTGTCCTTGCTGTCCATACGAATTATAATTCTGAGGAGCCCCGCCCCGCCCCGGCGGCCCTCCACGATTCCCACCATAGCCACCATAACCACCATAGTTGTTCTGAGGCGGGGGATGGTTGTCGTATCCGCCATACTGCTGCTGCGGGGGCTGCTGCCTGGGGGGATAATGTGCCTGCTGCTGCTGCTGGTGTTGATACGAATTGTTATTGTTGTTTCCGCCTCTGTACCCTCCTCTGTCGTTCCCGCGTCCTCTGTCCATGTTGACAGACGAATTTTGGTATCCACCTCCGTTTCCGCCGTAGTTGGAGCGCGAGTGGAAAGGGTCATTCCTGCCGCCACCACGGTCGCCCCCGCCGTGATGATTCGACCCTCGCTGACCTCCTCCACGCCCTCGCCCGCCGCGCCGAATATTCTCCAGGTCACCGGGGTTGAGTACACGGCGTGGCTTCGTAGCACCTTTGAGGAGAACCGAGCGATGCGGTGTCAATTGCTTCGGGAAGTAGTAAATCACAGACAGCGACTTGTCGTTCCGAATGTCTGGCTTCAGGTCTGGTAAGGGCGAATAATACGTCGAGCCTGGTATACAGGCGGGATCACGGGAGACGCTGCCGCTTATACCAGAACTGAGTTTCACGTCGAGTGGCACAGGCTGTGGCACAAAAGAAAATCAGTAACGATAGTTAATTGAGTAGCAAGAAATGGCACTGACGTCCTGACTTTTGCGCTTAGCGTACAATTGCTCAAAAAACGGATAGAGCGGATGCTCATTGCATGCAAACATGCTGTTGTGACCCCATACATTCCGGCGGCGCTCGCCTTCGTTGAGATAGACCGTGTATGGCGGGTCGTGGGGGCCAGGAGCTGACAAATCAGGATGAAGCTCAACCTGCGGGCGCTCATCCTCCGGTAAAAAATTCAACGGCTTCGCCATCGAGTTGAGCAAAATGTCCTGGTCGATGAACGACAGTAGTGCAACACCTTGCCACGCCATCTTTTTGCCATTCATGTCGATCATAAACTCCGTTGGATAAAAGTCATCGGTGGGCGTCCCATCTTCCTTCGGGGTGGCTCCTCGAAGGGGCGACCGTTTGTCCAACATTAGCGGATGGAAAATAGTCGGAATATGCGATCGACTAGAAACGACTCAGCATTGTTTATTTCGAAGGGAGAAGGTTTTACCTCTCCGGTGGGAAGACACCCATCAGCTGTTCGAAGGGTTTGAAGGGTGTCCCAATATTGAATACGATATTCATGTCTTTGATGTCAGTGAAATCGCCAGCAAAGGGCGCAAAATGGTATGGATAAAACCACTGCCACGAAGGGGTCTAGCATCGAGTTCGATTAGCGCAATGGTGTCAATGCCTTGAATCAACTCACCCCTTGATAGTAGTAATGCAGGACCCAGCACAATCCTTCGACGTATGCCTTCGTAATTCTGTGAAGCGGAGTCAGTCGTTGTACGAATTTGGGGCGAAAGAATCAGCGACTTCTTCTTCAAATCCGGATCGTTGACTTGATTTGGGAATTTTTGTCTATAATAACGTTCCTGGTATCCGGGCTCCCAAAGCCTGAAACTCGTTAATAAGTGGGTGGAATAAACACAACCGTGTCACCACTTGACTGTATCTTCTTGTTCCACGGTACCATCGGAATTGACTTTGAGTCTCATGGAAACATCCGGAGCGTCCTCGTCGTCGTCGGGGATGGTTTCGTCGCCGACATCTTCCATGTCAGACAATTTACGCTTCAAACCACCGACTGAAGAATCATCATCACTGTTCAATGTGTCGATTGTGTCGGCAGTAACGTCGCCCATGGGCTTGTCTGTTTCTACATCACCGTCCGCACCGTTCACGGGAGTGGGCTCTACAGATACGGTGGAATCATTATGATCGTCAGGCGGGTCTGACAGTGCGCTAGTAATGGCGTGATGATTCCCAAGGCCAGGTACACCCTCATCATGATCAGGGGATCCATTGCTCAAACTCGACGAAGAATCGGGGGGAGGGGGAGGAGGCATGAATGTGTCTGTGCCAGGAGCAGTAGTAGCTGGTTTCGCAGGCAATGAAAGGTTGGGTTTGACGGGCACTGCGCCGGAAAGCTCAGCCTTAAGCATCTCAGCGGCGCTCAAATTGGCCATACGGATCGCTCGACGATTGGCAACAACGTCACGATTAGAGCCCGCGAGTGCTTGCGCGGCTATGGGGACATGGGATGATAGCACAGGTGAAGGCGGAGCAGCAAAACCCATCGAGTCGGCATTGGCAGCAAAATTAGGACGAGGGGGCAGGGGATGATGTACAGGAGGGCCAGAAGGGGCAGTGGGTGGAGCAGTCAGGCCGAGGGAAGACGATGGTCTGACATTTCTCTTCTCCTCCAACTTACGACGTTTGGCGCTTTGATCCTGGCGATCCTCAGCTATACGGCGGATTAATCACGGAATGTTGTGAGATATAGCAAAACCCGAGGGCTATGCAACTATAATACGGACCTTCACGCCTCCTCCTAAATATATCATCCTCTCTTTGCGCTAATCCTTCGAGGATAATCTGTGCTCGTTCCAGGACAATGTCGCCATGGTTGGTGAGATATCCCCCCATTCTAGGGAGTTCTTGCTTCCAGATCCTCAGAAGTGTATCAATGGCGCCTTCGCGAATCTCAAGAGAAGGGAGATGAGGGAGGAAGTCATTGCCGACGAAGAATATGAGCAGGACCCAGTCATCAACAGCTTGTTCGAAGTTGAAATAAACTTGGGGCACATCGAGTTCGACCTCGAGATATTCTCGTAGAATGGCGATATCGAGGAAAATAAATGGTTTTTTCTCGTCGGACTCCTTTTTTTTAACTTTTACGGTCATGGCAGTACATTCTGCTGCATAGTGACCTTCCTCGCCGCATTTGCGGCATGCTGTGGAGTTACCATCGGCAAAAACATCCTCACGAAGAACCCAGAAGTTAGGTTCATGGGTTGCTATTCCGAGCATAATGAGATCAGCATCCTGAAATGACGATCAGGGCCACAATAAATGCCTAAGTCAAGACGAATACTCACTAAACCATAAATTACATGGCGTGTGTTTGGATCGTGTCCTGGGTTGGTGCGCTGGCGTCTGATATAATCCATGATTTTATGTTCTCCTTCTCCAGGAACTCCGGCATCGGAAATGAGGACTTGAATCTGTATTGATTGAGCGAAAAGCGCAGAATAGAAACGATGACGCTTACATTTTTCCAACCGGGATCCGAGTTCATTTTTTCAACTACCCAGTAACGCAGTGAGGTTGCCAAAAGCTCCATGAAGGGCGTTCCAGGGGTAATAGCATTGGTGTCCCAGCCTCCCTTGTGATCTTCTTCGGTGACGTCTTTGCCCATGGCTGAGATGATGTGATGTGGTTATTCACTCAACCCCAGAGAAAAATAGAAGACTCGCCTCGCCATAAAAGGAGGGACTCAGCTCGCTCGGCCTCCTTGTCCTTCGCATCCTGCGCAGCACGGAAACGTCTAGAACGTTGTTGATTCATCTTCGCGCGAGGAGCCACACCATCTGTAAGAATTAGAAAGCGCTGAGGTTTGTAAAGAACTGAGCAACACACCAATTGCCATGAACAATAATTTACGGGGTCGAATCATGTTTACGACACGTTCTGTGTACTTGAAGATTTCAAGCATCATTTCCTCCTCTGTCTCCGGCGCGGGCTGGACACACATTGAGGCCTGGGCACAAAAAGACAACAGAATGACTTACTCGGCCTTCCGGGTGCGTACAAGGATGAACCTGTGAAAAACATAAATCAACCGCCGTCGGAGGGCGGAGGGGACTGTTATGTACAATTCCGTTCATATCCAGATATAAGTTATCGAATTCCTTTCCGTTGGGGTTGGGCATGGACATGTTGACGGGTATACTTATTGTGGAGCCATCCTGGGCGGGTACTTTGATATCCTCTTCCTCCTCGACGGGATAAACTGACGGAATAAAACGTTTAGTACAGGAAATGGGCGAGTGCGGCGCACGCACTGATCTTAGGGTACTTTTTGCTGAGCCAGCGGAACAGTGCGGGAACACCCTAGTAACACGCATATGAGCCGATGCTTGGCGGCCACTTGTTTTGAACGAGCGTACCATGAGCAGAAATACAAATCTTGTGCGTCAATGTCGTTAGGTTCCTTGAGACTGGCGTGAGCGAGGCGAGCGAGTCGTGGCACGAAGCAGAAGCGATTGGTCACACGTGGGAATTTTCGCCCAATACGATCAATTGAATCCTTGACTCGAGACGCGACTCAGACGATGTCTACACCTATTGCATCCACAAGCAGTGAAGCCCCAGCCACGCCCTCTCAGCCCAGCCAGAAGTCAATGACCAAGGCCGAGCGCAGAGAACTACAGGAAAAGCAACGCGCCGCAAAACTCGCACAGAGCGACGCCCCGAATAAATCAAAGGCGAAACCCAAGGCTGACTCTGCACAGAGGAAATCTTCCGGAGCCGCAGATAAGACCCAATCCTCGGCGGATCAATTGAAGTCTCACGCAAAGGACACCGTTGCGTCCACTATGGATGTTGAAACAGCCACATCTAAATCGCGCAGTTTGCGCATCTTTTCTCATTTCGGACTCACGAAACATGGGCATGGTGTCAAGGGCGACATACACCCCTGCATAATCAGACTTGCTCTGCAATTTTCAGAGTTCAGAATATGCGGGGCGAACGCGAGATGTATCGCTACTTTGACTGCGTTCAAAACAGTACGTTCTTACTTCTCACATCTCGTACCCATACAATGACTCCGACAGGTAATCCAAGACTATGCCACTCCCCCAAATAACACGCTCTCTCGTCATCTAATGACCCATCTTTCTCCGCATATCAGTCACCTTGTGTCTGCGAGGCCAATGTCAGTGACGATGGGGAATGCCATCCGACAGCTCAAACTAGAGATCAGCGGTTCAGACATCGATATGCCAGAGCAAGATGTACGCGTTATTCTCCGTGTTACATTCTTTGAATTAATGTTGAAGAAACTTGTTCTCAAAGGCAAAGGATCTCTTATGTTCCAAAATAGACGATTATATTCGGGATCGTATTATCATTGCGGACGAGGTCATTCAAGATCTTGCGTGCAAAAAGATCAAGGATGGCGACGTGATTCTCACGTATGCAAGGTCGTAACAGCCAACCTTTTCGAACATTGCACTTAATTCTATCATCAGATCATCGGTGGTCGAAAAGGTCTTGTTGAGTGCCTACAAGCAGGGCAAGCGCTTCTCAGTCATTGTGGTCGATTCTCGGCCACTACTCGAAGGTGCACTGCTTCCTTGACCTTTCACTCCCAAACCTAATCTGTTCCAGGCAAGGCCCTCTTGCAGGCCTTGACATCCGCACCTCCCGTTTCTTGGACCCTTTCTAACGACTCTTTGTTACCGCCTCCGCCTCCAATCCCCTGTACTTATGCACTCCTCCCCGCCCTTCCATCGTTGATAACAGAGGCGACCACTGTCGTTCTTGGAGCCCATTCCTTGCACTCTAATGGCGCTGTATTTTCTCGAGCTGGTACAGCCCTTGTTGCCATGATGGCGAAGCAGCACAGCGTGCCTGTACTCGTATGTTGTGAAACTTACAAGTTCAGTGAGGGTGTTATGCTCGATGGGTTTGGAAAGAATGAATTAGGTTAGCATGCGTGCGAGTAAACACCGTCGGTCTCTTATTCTTCACAGCGCCATCCCATCTCTTCCAGACGTCGGCCCAAGCGCCAAACCTGGAGATTCTCAATCCACTTTACGACCTGACGCCTCCTTCCTCCATAACCGCAGTTGTAACCGAAGTTGGTTTGATTCCGCCAAGTAGCATAAGCTCAATTCCTATGGCTTTAGGCAGAATTACTTTGTAACGTGAATGGATGCGTTGTGAAATATCGACGGACGGTGAAAAACATTCATGATACAATGTTACAGGTTACAGAGCAGCTATGGAGCGGAAAAGGATAGCGAAAGCGATCTTGAATCTGTACAGCGAAAGCGATAATGTCGGAGAGCGAGATACATAAAAGAGTGCAAGCCAACAGACTCTTTAGAGTTAGGCACTTTGGAATCAATAACCTCCAGGCTGGTTGGACATGGGCATCCCGCCAGCAACGGCCCCATAGCCGGGCGCTCCCATGCTCCCCATCACGTTCATACCAGGGATCCCCATAGCAGGGTAGCCCATGGCGTTCGTGCCAGACATCCCGGCGCCGCCCATCCCAGCGCCGCCCATCCCCATGCCTCCCATCGCCGGCATTCCACCGGAAACTGAACCAGGCGCAGCTGGGCCTCCAACGGGAACACAAGTCAGGTACAGCGCAAACCGTTTTTCTCGCGCTCGCTCCTTGCGTCTCGCTTTCTTTTCCTTGCGACGCCGTTTCTTCTCCGCCCGCACTTCACGACGGCGGTGCCTCTGCTCATTGACCTGCGCCATGGAGCCTTGGCCTGGTCCGAACTGCTGCTGGCCGTACATATTATACGCGGCCGGAGGATATTTTCCGCTGTCAGACTCAGAATCTTCCGAAGACGAGGACGAGGATGTGGACTCTTCGTCTTCATCGTAGAGTTGGATGTCCACTAGACCAGCACTAGGGCCAGTGCGCCGTTCACGACCTTTGTACAGAACCACCTCGACGCCACGGGGAAAGAAGAAGGAAATGTTCCACATGTCAATAAGCTCCGCTGCCAAGTTGGTTTTCTTCTGGGGACGACCGGGTGCAGGGAGCCTTCCGGTCCAAGCAAGACAGAGATCTTGCATCATGCGATTCCCTGTAGGCTTTGAGTCAGTCCAATCACGCCTAAGGAGAGGCTGCTCACAGTCAGATGGGAAAACATCGTGAGGTTGGAGGACAGCCGGCATCCTCGGCGGATTATCCACGATGCTATCCATATCCTGAACCTTCATTTTCTCGAACGGAGTAAACGCCTGAGCTGCATTGATTGGACGTGAAAATCCTTCGGGTGCCGCAAGCTGGCCTTGGTCGTTAGTGGTGGGTTCGACCATCCCCATCTGCTGTGGGAATGGTGCATACGCTCCTGGAACGGCACCTGGGATGGTAGGAGTCGCTCCAGGGATTGGCTTGCCTTCCATTATATGCCCAGGAGGATAGACAGCCTGACCGCTTCCGTAAGGTAAAGCACCGCCTGGGCCTCCGTAAGGTGTAGTAGGTCGCGGCATGGAACCGCCTGAATAATTGGGGTTGGCATACGCGGAGGTGGATACGGAACTTGGGGGGATTCGCCTGGGCGCATATTTGGGGAGGTATTCGAATACGCGGATGGATACGGAGCACCCGTCTGTGTGGGATAGGCCGCCGTATTGGAGTAACCCGTTGAAGGATACGACCCGGTTGTTTGATAAGCAGAACGTTCGCCGAAGTTATTGCTCATCTTTCGGGCACGCTCCGCCTCCGCCTGGTACGTTCTAGGACGAGACAATCCACTAACTTTCCGCTCCCTTTCACCGAGTCCGTATTCTCCATTACGATCGAGACCCATGTCTCCGAACTGACGATCCAGGTCAGAGACTCCAGTACTGTACTTGCGTTCGCGCTGGTCATATCCCGACGGAGGGACACCGTTGTATCCAGCAGTGTACGGCGTCGTAGGATAACCGGCGTTATTAGGTGGGTATCCAGTCGCTCCTGTGACGGCAGGATATCCTCCGCTTGAACCTGGAAATGCGAGAGAATTGGGTACCGCGCCCTGATTGAAGCTTTTACGCCGCCCCATGGTTTGGGCATCTCGTTCACGGGCTTTTCTGAGCTCGTTGTCTGCATCTGAGTACCCCTGGCCATTTCGTTGTTCCTTTTCACGTTGACGTTTCGCCTCCTTCTCTTCCTTCTTGCGTCTCTTCTCCTCATCGCGCTGCCTATCGGACTCACTTAATGATTATCCTTTAGCCCAATTTTTTTGCATACCAATCTTTAAGAGCTTTCTGTTCTTCCTTGCTTATAGGCGTTCGAGACCATGATGCGGCGAATTCCTAGTGGCACTGATGTTCAATGATTGGCCTAGATAAACGAATTGTACTCACCGCGTTCGCCGGTTGCGCGCCTGGAGGAAGTACTTTTGTGGCTTCAGCCGGAACCCACTGGATTCCGCTCACTATGCCTGTTGGTGTTTGATAACTTGGGGATCGTGAGCGATGAATTATTCAACGACAAGAAATATTTCACCTAGCGGCAACAGCTTTGAACGGGTGGTACACGACTCGACCATCGGCGTCTGTGGACCTGCAAAATGTGAGTATGAAGAATATGGGGCGCTTAAGGGAACGCACGTCGTATATGTGACTTGTCCCGGTACGATCTGTCCCCCGTAGGGCTGGGTTTGCTGAGCGTAGTTGGGGCCAAATGGCGAAGCAGCCCTATACATGCTGGGCCAGTAATGTAACAGGTACTAAGAACAAGAGAGTTGTTGGAGTGAACAAGTCGTCTTGGTGAGAACTTGCTCTAAGTCCGTACGTAATCTCATACGATTTCTGAATAGCAATGTAATATAGAGATGCAAAGGTATTCTAGGACAGATCACCAAAATCTCCAGTAAAGTATGATGAGGAATACGAGGCCGATGGCACCTAGTGGGGCATATTGTCGAAGCATAGCGTGGAAGTTTATATTCCGAGCGGCTTTACGATACTTTTCTGATTCTGACCGCAGAGAGGTCGAGAGGTGGGACATTCCTAAATGGAACGTGAGCATGGTGAGCATACCAGCGAATGCAAGCGCACGGTCTAGCGAGTCTCCCCGCCATAAGAGTTCTTCCATATTTTTTGTCATTATTCTCGTCACGTCCTGCAGGTCGTCATTCAATTTGTTGAGACCGGAACCACTGGCGGCAGTTGCAGTTCGAGTGTCGCGGTACAGTCGGGCTGTCTTCGACATGAAGGTGTCTGCAACGTTGTGAGAACGCGAATTCCCACAGTACAGGAAGTGCCTCGCACCGAATCCAACAAATGCGTAAGGCTTGCGAACAGCCTCAACTTTGGGCCCATAAGTAGTTGCAAACTCCTTTGATAGTTCGTCGAGATACGAGAAGGCCAATTTCCTTGGGTATGATTTGTCGGCGATCGTCAGAAACACGACATTGTCTGCTATAAGGTAACTGAAAATATATCAGGCCTGGTGAGTACGAAATGGGAGACCAGTATCTGACTGTAGCGTGTATTGGCCGCTCTCAATGGAGCACCGGGGCTCGGAGTTGGGGCTAATGCGACGAAATATGAGTTTCGACTGCTGTTTATGTTCTTGGAGAGCTTGTTCCGTCTAGACCAACCTAGAATGTGAATAAAGAAACAAAGAAGAGAAATGGACTAGAACCTGTTCATCATCAACACTGGCCGCGAGAGGGAGAGCATCTGACGCTCGTACAATAATGGTCGAGCGGACCATGGCGGTCTGGAGAGAGGTGAATGGGTGATGGCCGAGTGGCTGCCGAACGGAAGACACGTCGTCATCGAGCAATTGAACCCAACTTCAATTCGACTTGCCTTTCTGCAGTGCTACATATTCTTATTCAACAAGACGTTTTTTTGAAAACACCATTGATTTTTCTCTAGGCATTGAGTGGCCAGATTCTCCTCCTTGCAAAATTTGCTGGGCGCGAGCTTGACTCCGAGTCTGAACTTACTTCTTTGAGCAAAGAGCCTAAGACCGACCCGTAGCAGCTTACTCAGGTGGAGGATAGTGGGACTATGGGCCAACCTAGGCTATCGCGTCGTTCTTGCACCGAGTCGAGGTAAACCCAGATCTGCAAAAATCAGCTGCTCCTGTGTATCAACCTCGCACCGCATCAGATGGGTGCGATCATAGCCGGAGCATATAAAGGCCCTCAACTTTCACGTTCTCCATTTCAACCATCTCCCTCACCATGTCCACGTTATTCGACGTCCAGCACCAGCTCACTTTCTATGGCGCTTACCACTCGAATCGCATCAATGTCATTATCCACGTAATTTGTGTCCCGTTACTCTTATGTTCGTCTCGTCCAAATTCTGCGCTCAGATCCTAATCATTGAACAGGGTTTGTGTTTGATTCTTGGAAATCCATCTGGGCTCAACGCGCGACTTCTCAGGTCAGGCCTCGTAATGGGGACGAAAATTCCGGTCCCATCATTCTTTCCGCCCATTCATCATGCGTTCTCGGATTACCTCGTCTTTGACTTGAATTATCCGACCATATACGCTGCAATTTGTCTCGCGTACTACTTTGTTCTGGAACCCGTCGCAGCTGTGGGTCGTTCACATTCATTCTAATTACAAACTAACCACTTGCTCGTGCCAGCTGCTGTATACGCCCCAAATGATCCTGACTCTCCTCAGTGCGACAGCATACTCCCACAGCGCCGGCCATATATCGCAGGCCACAATTTTACACGCTTTCTGCTGGGTGGCCCAGTTCATCGGCCACGGCGTAGCAGAGAAACGCGCCCCAGCCCTCCTGGACAATGTTCTCGGAGGTACATACCTTGTGTGTGTTCTGTCATATGGCTCACTTGTTTCAGCTGTGGTTCTTGCGCCGTTCTTTGTTCACGTGGAAGTACTGTTCGCGCTCGGTTACCGACCCGAGATGCACAAACAATTAAACAACGAAATCGGAAAAGAAATAGCCAAGATTCGAAAGGCGGAAGGCGACAAGCGACGCGCCGCTGCTGCGAAGGAAACCTGATTTTCTCTACCATCTGAGCTGCTTTCGACATGTAAACATTGTAATGCCATCTGGTGACATGAATCATACAAACATTGCTGAAGGTGATCATGCATCCAACGAATACGATCAACCGATCAGACTGGTAGGAGGAGGTAGAACCGGCTCTCCGAGAGCTGTAACGTATGCAGAAGAAAGTCCTCCGTCGACTTTGAAGTCAGTACCCTGCAGTGAAACGTTCATCGCAAATAGTACCAGTGTGGAGATAAAACGTACGGTCATATAGCTGCTATCGTCACTGGCGACTACAGGGGACGTGAGACCAACGAGCAAGACCAGGAAAGCAACGTACTAAACAGCGCCGCTTTAGCTAGCTCCACCGCCTCTCCGAATCGGCCCATGGGGAGGTGTATCATTCGCCGATCTCGTTTCTCGGCGGTATTGAGGAAGTCCATCAGAAGTGCTAGGCAAGAGTTAGCTAAATTGAAACGTTGCACAATCGCGATCTTACGAGTTTTCAGTGGCCCACTTCAAATGCTTGAAAAATGAGATCCTATTGAAATAGCCAAAGCAAACGTACGGGCAGAGAGAGTTGATACGGATGCCTTCCCTGGCATGTACCATAGCCAACTCACGAGTCATGGCAAGAACACCACCCTGTAAATAATTCAGTTTAAAGAGCTAGGTATCAGGTTTATTGAATTACCTTGGACGCAGTATCTGGGGCAAGTTGGTTTAGCCAGAAAAACAGAGCATTGGCGGGGACATACAGGCCAATTGGGAGTCGCAGCACCCATGAGGGCAACAAAACTGGCTGTGTTTATTATACTTCCACCGGTGTGGAGGCCCTTGGATTCGTCCGTGGGGTTCTCGCGCATTGCCAGGATCGCGTACTTGCATCCCCACCAAACACCTTTGAGATTAATTGTCATGGTGAGATCCCAGATGCGCTCTTCGGTATTCAAAGCATTGTCATCCGCAGGATGCATTATTCCTGTTAACACGCGTCGAGACAGTGGTCAGTCAATGCAAACACGATACCCACCTGCGTTGTTGAACTGAACGGTGCGAGTTGATTGATCGTAGGCAGAACTAATTCATTAGACGTCTCACCATAACGTCCAGCCGCCCAAACGTTTTCACTGCAAGTTCAACAGCGGCTTTGATGTCCTCCTCCTTTCCGACATCAGCTTTGGTGGCCAACGCCTTGACGTTTGGGAATCGATTCGCGATCATAGCGGCACCTTTCTCAGCACCCTCTAGGTTGATATCAACGAGCAACACATTAGCACCTTCCTGGGCGAACAAGATGGAGGATTCCAATCCGATGCCGCTGAGCGCAATCAGCGACTCCTAACCCATTAGCTACGAGTACTCACGATCCAGCGCCAGTGATGAGAGCGACCTGGGCGATAAGGTTTAACGCAAAGGATTCAAGGCGGTAGATTATCTTACTTTGTTTTCGAGGCGGCCGGGCATTGGAGTCGTACGAGAGATAAGGAAAGGGTCAAGGCGATTAAACGCGATCGGCTATACACGACCCCGTGATATGGACGCGTGGCTATATTTGGCTCAAAAACCTTCAACTCAACTTCAACTTGTCATTGGATGTAGTTCAGCACAGACGCAGGCGGCTCTAAGTACTATTCGACTTGAGTAGTATCGCAGTCCCACTGCCCGCGAAGAGACCCAGGAAAGCCTGAAGGATAGTTGCTATCGGAACTGCCGACCATATCGAAAAAGTCTTTAACAGCACTCGGCAAGGACCCTGGCGAACTGTCGAAAGTCCCAGCGCTGCACCCATCGTCTGGCAGACTTTGACCGGTCACACTGTCCAGCCCATACTGCCGTGAACGTTCGGTGTGCTCCAGAGAGGATTGCCGGACAAGTTCAGAGGGCCGAGGCGGCACAACGGGACCTTCGTCGTCTGACTCGGTAGTTGAATCGTCTTTGTCCTTACAAGGCGCAACGGGTGTTCCAGGTAAGGGGTCTTCGAACATATCCGCGACGTCGATGTCCGGATCCGGAGGAGGCAGTTGTTGTGAAGCTCGAAAGGTAATAGCTTTTTCACTGAATAGGGTGAGGGTTACTCCGTGAGATCGCTTTCAGACTCGTACCTGGCGCGCCTCGATGGTTTATATCCATTCCGGCATATCAATTCGGTTTCCAATTGGCCCTGAGAGCTAGGGATGACTTCATCATCGGAGGGGATGTCGTGTAACGACTCCGCTTTCTCCGTTGGAAGCAGGCGTTGCGACTGAGGGGATGGAACAAGGCGTTCTCTTTCTGCTGACGAGTGGATTTTGGTCGCGCTTTTTCCATGGGAAGTAGCCACTGAGACTGCGAGGATGGAACAGCCAAATCGTGGTCGTCGGGATGTGTCGTTGTATCTCTCTCCACCGGAAGTAGCCACTGTGATTGAGAGGATGGAATGATAAAATCGTCGTCGCGTTCGGCGGGATCTGTATTCGTGTTCCTTCTGGAAGTAGCCACTGTGACTGGGAGGACGGGACGACGAAATCGTCGTCGTCCCGGTCGACGGATTCAGGTCGTATCTCTTCCACTGGAAGTAGCCATTGTGACTGAGAGGACGGAACGACAAAACCGTCGTCGTCCCGTTCAAAAGGCTGTGTGGTTGGAGGCGGCAGATACTGGGACTGTGAGGAGCCAACGAAATCGGCACCAGATGACTTGATTTGGCGCTGCGGCGATTCCGAAGGAAAGAAAAACTGAGATGGGGAGGAAGGGACGGGATTATCTAGCTTGTCCGGCAGCGGGAAACTGGCGGGGTGGGGTCGTGTGGCATCGTCGAAACGATAGAAGAGGATAGAGCATCTTGTTGGCTGTTTAAATCAGGTGAATTACTCTTTGGTGAATTTAGAGTGTCAGACAGTGAACTGGCAAACGCTACGGATTTGTCAAACTTGACGGCACGACCATTGCGCTTTGGATCCGGAGAGGTGAGATCAATGCAGGGAGGAGTACGTGGTCTGGTCGAAGACGACGGGAGATTAGGGACGAAGGCGTGAATGTGGGACACAGTGGAGTTGAACTATGGCGCGTGGCGGTACGCTTCAGTGTTTTTCGCCGTGGTTCCGCCTCAAGCGTGCGGTCAGTATTGTGCGGGGTAGGACGAGCTGGTTTCGTTTACGCAGAGCTTTGGAGAACGGCAATAATGCCTGTTCCTTTCGTGCAACTGGAACATCCTCTTCCTCCACCCGCTTTCGTTTCGCTGGCGCAGGTTGTCCACTGTACGAGACGGGATTTTTCTTGCGCTTCTGATGAACGCGAGAGAAGTACGAGGTGATCGGCACCTCACCCAGGGCCATTGACGCAGAAAGGGAAGGCGTGTTTGTCACCAGCACGCCCTGTCACAGTTGTGACCAAGCGCGTTTCTTCCCCCTCCATCGACTGATACTCCAATCATGTCCTCTCCGCCGGCGCTCGACTTTCCGACCTCTGACGTGGATATGGAAGAGCAGACAATGCCAGATGCGCCACCCATAAACCCTCTTTTTCTCGCTGGCACTCCGTCCGCTGCAGGGACACCTTCGCGTGCGATAGCATCCGACGAGGGCACACCACTGCAGGGTCTTATGGCTAGAAGAGCTGTTGGAATGAGTACTCCGAAGAAAACCCTTTATTCAATCGTGAGCTTGTCGTCTCGACTCACCTCCCATCTCCTTGACGCGCATGCAGCAGGAAGCTCGTCTCCAATGGCTTTCCCAAGTTCTTCCCCAGTGAAAAACGTTCCAAGACGCGCAATTGTGAGCTCAGGTGCTCCTTTTGACTCCGACCCCCTCGATTTTCCTTCGTGAGTTCATGTAGGCGGCGACTAGTTCTTGCTGATACCGAGCTAGGAGCCCCATGAAACCAAGTGCCACCCCCAGAAATCGGCGTGGTGATATCCACTCTTCTTTCTCTGTCACTCCCACTTCAGCACGCCGCCCCCGCGGTAACGAAAATTCGGCAAGACCCCCGTCCTCATCCCTTGGCCCCCAGGCTCGGGTCCAACTCTCACAGCTCCACATGCCACATCCGATGAGCCAGACGAAATTCGTGCGATATGGGGCACGACAGTCAATCTCTCGAACACCATGAAACTGTTTCGCGATTTCCTCAAGGGCTTCAAACCGAAATATCGTACAATCTACAACCGCTCTCTGAACATCCCCACCAAAGCGTTCTCCAACCCCGCAGACGAGGAAGTAGTGCTGTATGAAACTTACTTGCGACAAATGAGGCAAACAGGAGAGACGAATCTCAATCTGGACATCATTAATCTTCTCGCGTTCAATCCCTCCAAAAAATTGCACGCGCAACTCGTAAAATATCCACAGGAGGTGGTTCCGGTAATGGACCAAGTGCTTAAGGATCTCATGCTGGAGGTTGCTGAGATGGACCAGAGGGCGGAGCTTGATGGAATGCGGGGCGGACAAGGCGAGGAGGAGATCGCAGAGATCATGAATAAGGTTTACAAAATCAGGCCGTTTGGGCTCCAGTCTGTCAACATGCGAGAGCTCAATCCTATGGGTAAGGGTTTTATATTAGCTTTCACTCTTAAGTCTCACCCACTTTTTGTAGACACAGACAAGCTGGTCTCGATCAACGGCCTCGTCATTCGTTCTACACCAATTATCCCGGACATGAAAACCGCGTTTTTTCGATGCCTGACTTGTTTGCATACTACCCAAGTCGAAATTTACCGAGGGAAGATCGCAGAACCGACTATATGTCCCCGGGACGTATGTGCCGCCCCTGGATCCCTCTCCCTCATCCACAATCGCTCCGTATTTGCGGACCGCCAAGTGATTCGCCTCCAAGAAACGCCGGACGCTGTCCCTGATGGTCAAACACCTCACACCGTCAGCCTTAGCGTGTACGACGAGCTTGTCGACGTCGCAAAGCCTGGCGATCGATTGATTGTCACGGGCATCTACCGGAGTATCCCAGTGCGAGTCAACCCTAGACAGCGGACATTGAAAAGCCTCTTCAAGACCTATCTCGATGTTGTCCACGTCAGACTGGTGGGCGGGTCTGAGGGCCGAGAAGGGGTCCTCGCTTTTGACAGAAGCACACGAGCAGTAGGCGATCGAATGCCCGGTGTTGGCGGTGTTGGAGACTCAGAAAGCGGTCTAAACCAATTGGACGGCGACGGGCAGAAACTTCGGAACGCCGAGCTCGAGAATAAGCTTCGAGAGCTCAGCCAGCGCCCCGATATATATGAGCTCCTCGCTCGGTCTCTGGCGCCGAGTATCTGGGAAATGGAAGACGTGAAGAAGGGCATCTTACTCCAACTCTTTGGTGGTACGAATAAAAGTATCCAGCGTGGCGGTGGCGGAGGAGGTCCTAGATATAGAGGGGACATCAACGTCTTACTTGTGGGTGATCCTGGTACTGCAAAGTCCCAAATTCTGAAGGTCGGTCTTCGCCTTCTCCCTTATTTCGTTGTATTTACTTGACACAGTATGTACACCAAATTGCTCCACGAGGAGTGTATACATCTGGAAAAGGTTCCTCTGCGGTCGGTCTCACGGCATATGTAACGCGCGATCCGGACTCTAAGCAGCTTGTGTTGGAGAGGTTGGCCCGAACTTACACCCGATGGTTCTGCACTCACATTCTTGTAGCGGAGCCCTCGTCCTCAGTGACGGTGGAGTCTGTTGCATCGACGAGTTCGATAAAATGTCAGACGCGACGCGTAGTGTACTTCACGAAGTCATGGTACAACTTATCGAGCTATCTCATAAGCACAAATTGTTGACGATATATTTTTCCAGGAACAACAAACCGTCTCCATCGCTAAAGCGGGCATCATAACAACGCTCAATGCACGCACGTCTATTTTGGCTGCAGCGAACCCCGTCGGTTCCAAGTACGACGTTGATTTGCCTGTCACAAGGAACATCGACCTGCCGCCGACTCTCATTTCGCGGTTCGACTTACTATACCTCGTGTTGGATCAGGTAGATGAGGCGCTTGATCGACGGCTCGCTCAGCACCTTGTCGGGCTGTACCTCGAGGACGCTCCTGATCGTAGTGGCGACATAGAGCTCCTGGTAAGATCTTTCCTCCATATAAACCAACCACTCGCTCAACCAAGTATCATTCCTGGTGTAGCCCCTCCCTGAAGTCTCCGCCTACATCTCATACGCGCGCGCGCGCGTCCATCCTGTGATTACAGAACCTGCAGGCGATGAGCTCGTGCGCGCGTACGTGGAGATGCGCAATATGGGTGCGGACGCAGGCTCTTCGGAGAAGCGCATCACTGCGACGACCCGGCAGCTCGAAAGTCTCATCCGGCTGTCCGAAGCTCATGCGCGCATGCGCCTAGGCGAATTCGTCGAGGTTGCGGATGTGCGCGAAGCTGGGCGCCTGATGCGTGAAGCCATTCGTACCAGTGCGATGGACCCGCGCACCGGGAAGATCGACATGGGGCTGCTGAACACGGGGACGGGGACTGGGCAACGTCGCATGCGCGAGGATATGCGGCGTGGAATCCTGAGCATGCTGGATGCGACAGCGGGCGCCAAAGGCCGTGGGGTGAGGTGGAACGACGCTATCAAGGCTCTGGGGGATCAGAGTAGTGTCAGGATTGACGCGACGGAATTCGCTGAGGTGCTTAAGGCGCTGGAGAACGAGGGTCTCATCAAGGTAGTCGGAGAACGTGAGAGACGGATGATTCGCAAGATGGAGGGCTGATATGTATCTGTATAAGTTGTTTTCTTTGCTGTATGTACCTCCATTGAGTATTTTGCTTTTCTGGATTCAAAGTTATCTTTGTGCTCGTTCACCGGCAATCAATTATTCGAACAACGCTGTTCTGCTTGTTTTGAACTCTCACGTCTAATTCAACCATGGCCAGCGATTCAGAGCCGGACGACGACGGACTGGACGTTGAAGATGACGCTGAAGAATATGAACAAAACGAAGATGAGCCGAAGTCGCACAAGACGATGCCACAGAGGATGGAGATGAGGTATTGCACTTCGAACTCGTTATTCTCATGCTTTCACCTTTGCTCAGGACTCGCTCTCAGAAGATTCTGAAGATGGCTCAGACGACGACGGAGACGATTCGTCGGAGCCCTCAGGAGAAATAGTCTTGGATTTAGAGCCTGAACCTTCTGTGAGCGCAAGCGACACGTCCTCTCAGCCTGCCTCGCAACCCAGCAAAGGTAATTATGGGCTAGCAAGAGATACCGCTTCCACTGATCCTCGATAGTTCCGTCCCCACCACCCGTCCCAGCCAGTCGCAAAAGGTCGCGATCGCTCTCGCCTGCCTACCTTCGCAAGAAGGCTCTGATTTCCATGTATACCGAACCACCACCACGCTCATATACTGTCGAGGCTGTCTGCGCGCTTCCCCATCCAGTTCCTACCCATGCTCTTGCTGCCTCCGCTTGTATGACCCATTTTCTCACTGGCTCAGACGATGGTTATATTCGGGACTACGACATCTTCACCGCTGTCAATGGCAAAAATTTCCTTACCGCTCCTCAACGCCACCACGCCGGTGTGGTAGAAGGTATAATGAAATCCGGCCAAATACGCTTCTGGTGGGAGAATCCGGCGCCCAAGAGTATAGCCAAGCTCGAAGGAACAGGGTTTGGAGAGGACGAGCCGGCATTGTCACCTGTATATAGTCTTGCAATGCACTCAGACGCCCTTTGGACACTTGCGGGAACCGACGTGCGTCCGCCACTGCCGCGACTATCCACAGTTGACTCTGAGACAGGTGGGCACCATTAATCTTTTCACCACCCGCCACGACCCGGGTCGATGTTGTCATGTTATGACGGGTCACCGTGGGCGGCCAGTGTCTGCGCTTGCAATGGACCATGACGAAAAGGGGTTCTACAGCGCCGGTTGGGACGGCGAAGCAACTGTAAGTCGTTGAAGCGTCCAAGCGGCCGCATCTAATTGTCGTGCTTAGCAATGGGATCTTAACACTGGTAACCGTGTGCGGGATTTTACTGCTCATGGAGCACAACTTGCCTGCGTCGCAGTCCGGCCAATATGGACTGGTTTTGCCGAGCTACCCAAATCTGACTTTTCTCAAATATCTTCGAGCTCCACCCTCGTTGACCCGAGTATTGTCTCCAGCTCTCAGACTTTTCCCAGCCAGCCCATCGACTCGGACGCCAAATCTGACACCTCGTTCGATCCCTTATTCGATGATGAACCGGAAACCAATTTGAGTGGTTCGAAACCGGGGACCACGGGACAATCTGTCCAGGAATTTGGGAACCCAAAATCAGCAGGACCGCTTCCTCGTGCCATCGCCCCGCCCAAAAATGCGCCGCCGTTACTGGACACTGCGACCGCCGGTGCGCTCTCCCGGACATCCTCATGACAGCGTCGATCGACGGGCAAGTCATTCTGTGGGACAAGCGCGCAAGCACACCTGGGACCGGCGTTGGGCGCCTCTGGATGAGCGAGAAGACGCCGCCGTGGTGTCTCTCCGTCAGTACCCTCTTCCTTCCTGCCGACCGCCTATGCTGACTCGTGCAACACTCAGGCATGCTGGTCGGCGGATGGCGGGCAGATCTACGCCGGGCGGCGGAACGGCACGATTGACGTGTGGGACACGCGCCAGCTCGGGGTTGCAGGGCCCGCGAGCGTCCCCCGTATTCTGAAGACGCTGCGCAATCCTGCGAGTTCTGGCGTCGTATCGTGTGTCGTTGCATTTCCGGACGGCAAGCACATTGCAAGGTGAGCTGTCTTAGTTGTCGTTTATTTCTCACTAGTCCTAACCGGCGTCACAGCGCTTCCATCGACAACTTGCGCCTGTGGAACGTCGCCGAGGCGGCCGAACCCGACGCGAAGGTGAGGGGTGGCGTACAGTTCAAGATTATCCCTGGCCACCATGGCGGATACATTTCCCAGATGCGTGCGTCTCCTCTATCTACGCACATTATTGTGTGGTAACTCTGGATTACAGTGATCGACCCTGCGGCCCGGTTTTTGGTCAGTGCGAGCAGCAATCGCGGGTGGCACGGCGATTCAACCAAGACTGTATTTGTGCACGAAATCAAAAGATTTTGATTTCAACGTATCGCGGTACATCGAAACGAACTACAGTGGCGCTGGTTTGGTCGGTAAGGATAGCTCTTGATGTGCCAAGCGATTGAACGGTGGCCACTACAAATCCATCCATTGGCCGCGAGGCGAAGCCCCAGCACTGGCAACCATAGCCTGTGCGGCGGTAAGAGCGGCCGAGACCGGACAATTCACAGAAATTCACTGACCTTTCTTTGTCTTCCGAAATCACCATACCGTACATGTACGAGAAGACGGGGACATTTTCGGATGTGGAAGCGAATATTGGGCGGCCTCCTGACTCTTGACCGAAGTTTTCTCGCTGAAGAGGATTTCCGGATCCATGCAGGTAGAAACACTTCTTACTTACATTTCTGACATCTGCGACTGGATCATCGGCCTTTCACTTCAACGATAAGAGCAACACGGAAAACATCTAGTCAAGCGCGTGCTAAATACTACGAACAAACGGTGATGGTACAGAACAGCGACGAATGGCTCTAAGCAGCGACCGCCGACGGCGGGGGCACAGGGATATCCATCTTCTCCCCGATCATCGACGCCGGGGTACTGGTGCGAATCTTCATCCCCTTAAGCGCCATGCCGTCGATGCCCTTGTTGACCGTGGCCGTGGTCGCCGTGTTCTGGCCAACAGGCCCAAGCAACACATTGAACCGCCCGCGCGCAGTGTTGACAGCCTTGAGATCAACCACCGCGCGCTCGCCGTCGCGCAACGTGCGCGGCGCCGCACTCGTCCCAAGTGCCAGCTGCGTGTCATTCCAGATCGGCTCTGGGTCCTCCGCGCCGGGGATCCCCACACCGGCTCGCCCGCCCGCGCGGACCCAGTCGCTCAGACGATTGATCTGCAGCTCAGTAAACACGCTGTCCACCGCGTTAATGAGGATGTCCATCTGCTCGCGCGTGTGGCGCGGCGTAACCGTGATGCGTAGGCGCTCCTCGCCGCGCGCGACGGTGGGGTAGTTGATCGACTGCACGTAGATGTTGTGCTGCGAGAGGAGCTTGTCAGAGGCGGCCTTGGCGAGCGCGGCGTCGCCGACGAGGACGGGGACGATGTGCGAGGGGCCGGGGACGACGGGGATGTCAAGCGCCGCGAGGCGTTGCTTGACCTCGCGGACATTAACCTGCTTGAGCTGCCGGTCGCCGACGTATTCCTTCTGGTAGACGACGCTCGCGTGTGCGCCGGCGACGGTGACGGGGGGGAGGGAGGTCGTGAAGATGAAGCCGGGTGCGTACGAGCGGATCATGTCGACCATGTCGTCCGAGCCTGCGATGTAGCCGCCGACCGCGCCGTATGCCTTGCCGAGAGTACCTGCATTGCGATCAGTATGGCGCAGGATCTAAAAGAGATGGCGCATACCGGTGATAATGTCGACGCGGTCCATCACCGTGCCTTTGATCGGGTGGGGAGAATCGCCGGCGGCCTTGTGTGCATCATAGTCGAGGTGCTCTGCGACACCGGCGCCGCGGGGTCCATACAAGCCAACTGCATGCACCTAACGGGGAACCAACTCCGTCAGCGAATGACAAGGAATGGATAGCAAAACCGGGGTTACCTCATCCAAGAATGTTAGTGCCCCGTACTGCTCGGCCAAGTCGCATATCTCCTTGATAGGCCCGATGCTGCCGCACATCGAGTAGACGCTCTCGAAGGCGATGATTTTGGGCGTCTCCTTCGGGTACTGGGCGAGTTTGCTTTCGAGGTCGACCATGTCGTTGTGCTTGAACAAAACGCGCTTAGCGCCGGAGTGGCGCATTCCCTGGATCATGGACGCGTGGTTCATGGTGTCCGAGAAGAAGACGCAGCCAGGGAGTTTTGAGCCGAGGGTGGAGAGGGTGGCGTCGTTTGCCACGTAGCACGACGAGAAGACGAGGGCGGCGGATTTCCTGTGGAGGGCGGCGAGCTCCTGCTCGAGACCTAAATGCATAGCCCCGTTGCCAGCAATATTACGGGTACCTCCGGCGCCGTGGCCGTACTTGTCGAGTGCACGACTGGAAATAATGATCAATACTTGAAAAGAAAATTCCAGAAAAAACACCTACTGCATGGTTTCGACGACAACGGGGTTGCTACCCATACCAAGGTAGTCGTTGGAGCACCAGACTTGGACCTCGTCCTTGACATCGCTAGTGTGCGCAATAGGGAACTTTGCGGCAAGGCGATTGATGTTGTTGAAGTAGCGGTACGACTTGTCCTGGTGCTTCTTGTCGAGCTCGTTGACGTAGAAGCCCTCATAGTTGAACGACGGCGCCTGCGGAGGGGTGGGAGCTACCGCAGCAGCAGCAGAAGCGGCGGCGGCGTTGGCAATGGGAGGGTGCTCGGCGGGGATCGCAGCGCCGGCCTTGTGGAACGGGCAGCCAGCTGCGGCGGCGGCCTTTGCGGTGCTGTCGTCCTTCGCCTTTTTTGCAGCGGCGAGGGCGAGGTCGGTCGCCATGCGCGCGGCGGCGCGGGCCTTGGAGGCATGGGGACACATCTCGACGGTTGCGCCTGCGGGGACCTGGACACCCTGGTCCCTGTGGATCTGTGCGACGTCCTGGACGCCGGCGACGCTCGCGTAGCCTGCGACGAGCTCTTTGCCGCGCACGTTGAGCGCGGGGCCCATGACAGGGCACTTGGTTGCGCGCTCGGTCAGAACGGAGATGGAGGGGAAGCGGGGGGACGCATTGGTGCAGAGGGTGCGCAGCGTCGAGGTCTGGGTGCGGCCGAGGAAGGGACAGGAGGCCTTGAAGCGGGTCAGCGTCGAGAGCTTGTCCATGGTGGAGGTAGAGGTCAGAAAGTGAAATATGCGTCCTTAAATCAGTAGAAACCCACAGCCAATCAAAGGTCTAACGTTTCATCGCCTTCAAATATCCACTGACTAGTCCTTCCCAAGGTACGGGTATCGCGGCAGACGAACGGATACATACTCCCATACAGAACCTGTATATTTCTATAGATCCTGGATACACCCTGCAATAATATCAACCGCCGCATCCACCTCCGCCCGTCCCACATTCAGGCTCGGCACAATCCGCACCACATTCTTCCCCGCAGCCAGCACGAACACGCCCCGCGCGCGCGCCAGCTCGACGACCGCGCCCGGGTGGCCCTTGTCCGCGTCCAGGAACCCCAGCCCCCGGATCAGCCCGCGCCCGCGAACCGTGCCTTCCAGCACCGCGGGGAAGCGCACCGGCAACTCGTCCAGCCGTGCGCCGAGGTGCACGCCCGTCGCAGCAATGTGGGAGCGCAGGTCCCCGGCGAGCCGCGATAGGACGTGGTGTCCCACCGCGCATGCGAGGGGCGACCCGCCGAAGGTCGTGCCGTGGGTTCCTGTCTACACGGTCAGTGATTCACGTTTCGTAAGGATGGACTCGCCTGCGGTCATCGTCTCCGCGATTCCATTGCGCAACAGCACGGCCCCGATCGGGTATCCGTTCGCGAGCGGCTTTGCCATCGTCACGACGTCGGGGTGGCACTCGATGGGCAGCGACGAGTGCGCCCACAGCGTCCCGGAGCGATACAGCCCGCACTGCGCGCTGTTAGAGCCAAACGGACTCGAGAATGAATTGTTCACCTGAATCTCGTCGTAAATCAGCACGGCGCCCACAGCATCGCACCGCGCACGGAGCCTCCCAAGCCACTCCGTCTCCGCGCTATTCACCCCGCCCTCGCCCTGTATCGGCTCCACAATCACCGCGCACGTCTCCTCTGTAACCAGCCCCTCCAACCCCGCAACGTCGTTCATCCGTCCGACATCGACCCCGGGCAGCAGCGGCGCGAATGGGGCCTGGTACTTTGGATTCGGCGTCACACTCAGCGCGCCCATGCTCCGCCCGTGGAACGCGTTCTCAAAGCACGCTATGCGCGTCTTATTCTTACCGCGGTCCTTGCCGACTTTGCGCGCGATCTTCAGCGCGCCCTCGTTGGCCTCCGTGCCCGAGTTTGAGAAGAACACCTTGGCTGCGCCGACGCCGGGGGCGGTGCCGGGCGCGAACCCGAGCCCGCCGTCGCGCTGGGTGAGGGTGACGAGCAGCTCTGCGAGGCGCGGGGCCCACTCGTTGTGGTAGACGTTGCTCGTGTGGATCAGTTTTCCCGCCTGCTCCGCGATCGTCTGTATATATGTACAAAAATTATTGTAACTTGGAAAAATAAAATGCAGCAGCACACGCACCTTAACGACGCCCTCGTCCGCATGCCCAAGCGCATTGACCGCAATGCCTGCGCTAAAGTCGAGGTAGCGCTTGCCCGCGGTGTCGTAGACGTATGACCCCTGCCCGTGCGAGAGGACAAAATTTGGCCGCGCGTAGACAGGGAGGATGTACGCCGCGGAGAGGTCGAGCAGCGCCTGTGTCGAGGGCGTGGGCTCGGGCGTCGCAGCCACCGCCGACATTGCTCTGCCGGATTTTAGAGATGCGGTGCGAAGACGCGCGGCGGAACGAATGGTGCTGCGTGCGCGGTGCATGTCAGGAAGTAGGCTCTACGGTGGCTTGGGGGGGAAGAGACTTTATCGAGTTCAGTATGACTCGACGCGTAGGTTTTTACACAAGCGCTTAAGCTGTAGCGTATACAGCGCAAAGCATATCAAATCCTCGGAAAAAACCAAGACTGCATAATTTTGTACTACTACATTTTAGGAGAACAGCACAGAATTTCAAGAGCGGCTGCGACTGCGAGAGCGACCAGTGCTGACAGACATCGACGAGCCAGTCGAGGCTGAGCGACCGCGCTGGGGCGGGGGTGACTTGTCCTTGGCCGCGGGCGGCATGCGCGGCGGCGATCTGTCCCTGCGAGGCGGCGAGCGGTCGCGGTCACGACGCGGCGGAGACGACCTGTCGCGGCGCGGGGGCGGGTCCCGGTCGCGCCGGGGCGGCGAGGTGGAGAAGTGGCGGCGGCGGGCCGGCGGCGGCGAGCGGGAGCGGGACGGGGAGCGGGAGCGGGAGGGCGAGCGGGAGTCGAGGCGGCGGCGGGTGCGCGGCGCGGGGGACGGCGAGCGGGAGACGGGCCGGGCGCGGCGGGGCGGCGGGCTGCGGCTCCGGCGGGGCGGCGGCGGCGGCGGCATGTCGCGGTTGCGCCGGCCGTCGTCTCTGCGCCGCTGCTCGTCGTCTGTTTCTCTCCGGCGCTGCTCCGGCTCGCGGCGGCGCTGCTCCGCCTCCTTGCGCAGTCTGTCCTCCTCCCGGCGGCGCAGTCTGTCGCGCTCCTTCTTCTCCGCCTCCCACTTGGCCTTCTGCTCCTCCATCCGCGCGCGGTCCGCATCCCGCCGCCTGTCCCGCTCCTCGCGCTCCCCCTGCCGCTTGAGCCGCATCTCCTCCTGCTTCTCGCGGTTGAACGCGTCCCCCTCGACGTAGTTGGCCCGCGTCCCAAACGCCTTGGCCATTTTCGACAGCTCGTCCTTTTTGGCGGCGGCCATGGCGTGCGTGTCCGACGGCTTGATGCGCCCGCCGCTCGGCCCCATGGCAGCCAGGTTCGCAAGCAGCTTCTCCCGCAGCGCGCTCACCTGCTCTTCGATCTTGTCCTCGTCCAGTCTGGTCAAATCATTCAGTAAAGCAGAAAAAAGACACAAAAAGAGAGTGGCGTACCCCTCGTCCTGCAGCTGCAGCTCGAGCTCCAGACACTTCACCTCGACCTTGCGCTTGCGCTCATGCTCCAGGATCCCTTCGTCGGGCTCTCGATGCTTCGGCGGCGCAGAGTCCCATGCGCTAGCCCGATCTTGCGCAGGTTCGTGCGACCGCAGACTCGACAGGTTCCGGATAACGTAGCCATTTGTACCACTGCATAGAGGTTAGTACGGTCAATAAATCGAATACGAGGGTACTTGCCTGCCACGGGGAGTGGTGAGCCCGATACCATTGTACATGGTTGGTGCTCAAAGACGAAATGATGGGATCACGGAAGCAACCGGTAGGCTCTCTCCCAAAATCCAGCCTCTTGTTTCCTCGCCCTTCCACGTCTCTAGAAACTCCCCATCTACCTCGACTGCTTTGATTCTCAGACTTCCGCAGCATCTCAAAGAGATCATCTGCTTGACAATGCGGAGACTCTGCTCAGCCCACCGCGCGCCTGCTAGCCACATCAATCCGCCACCTTGTTGTCTCGGTAGAGCGCGAAAATCACTTGCGAGCACTCTGTTTACGAACGACACTCTGCGCTGTTCTGATGGTTAGTGAATCTGGAGTCGCTCGATTACCACACCTTCGCTGGAATGGGCATGACAACCCAACTCGCAAGGTGCCTCCAGCATCTGGACGCCCACCGCGCGCTTTGCCGTAGCCCTACTGCTCATGCGAAAAGCTGGGACTGGAGAATTACCTATTACCAGCAAGCCATCGAAATAATACCAACATGAAGCCATTAGTGTCAACGCCCTTCCCAAAAATCACTTGACTAGCGATGTGCCAGGTCAACACGACCATGCTTACATCCCTCTCGCGTTGGTCCAAGATGTTCGCAACCTGCCAAGCGCTCACTGAAGGCGTCTGGTATTGAGCTGGCGGCGCCTCGCCCCCAATTCGCCTTCCCGACGGGACTCGGCGTGGATTGCAGATTGACCCATCAAACCGTCCACTGCGTTGTCTCCTCCGATTTCCCGGTGCCGGTGCTGGCTGAGATCGAACAATCACCCCTCGTGCAATATTTCTTCGACCCTGATGGGAACGACGCGTTTGGAGGTTCGAGGAGCGAGAATATCTGGAGCTGGTCCCATCCTTCCTTAGCGCGACGCGTAACGAGATTTTCGCCCAAGCTGGATAGTCTCTGGGTCGACGAGAAGCCGCTGAAGGCTCAGCATTTTTTTGGTGCACGATTTACTCGAATCTGAGCTGAAGCCGCTAAGGACCGACGTTGCGATCTGGCGTGAGGCGCATCCAACCACCTTCGAAAGCCTCAGCGCGAATTTGGTTCAATCACCCATGTCGATGCGGGAGGCCTCTGCAATCCATCATCCCGCAAAACTGACACGATCCGGGTTCAAGTGGAATTGGTTTCGATATGGTCGCGATACTGTAAGGTCAGGGTGTTTTCCTTTCTCTCAACTCAGCTACTCACTGAACTTGGCTTACCTTGCACAAACAACTAGCCGATCTCCCGAAGACTTCTCCACCTCGCCCGGCTCCCAAACTCAACTGCATCCTCTTCCCTCGTCCGGGGACGCGCCTCATCGGAACCCCAGACGCACGCGCTTTGCGCGATGCGGGTCTGTCTTCGGGTGCAACGCGAGATCGGTAATTCCATCGTTTGGGAGTGTCACCCAGAGGGCGTCCTACTACTGGTGAGTGACGGCAGCGTCGCGCCGAATGCAGCCAAGAAACCTGCGCCGTCAATTCTTCCATATAGTATGATGATCCGAATGCCGACCGTGCTTTCATTTCAGGGGCGCGTCGCTCAGATGCTCAGACTTTCTGCCGTGCGACGAGAAGCACTGGCAGGACCAGCAGGAGCTAATAAGTAATTGCTTCCAATTATTTTTTTGGTAGGCCCGGAATAGTAATACTCATTTGCATATTGCGGTATCACTGCCACTTGGCAGTGCCAGAGAACGCGTGGATCTTGAGCGCTATGTAGCTTGTAAGCAAAAATTGCTGCGAAATACCTAGGTATAAATACTCAGCCGAAGCATTGCGGCATCAGGATTACGAGGCTCGGCATGGTTTCGGTTAGCCGCTGCGTCGGATAAATACCGCTGCCGTGCTCTTGCTTTGAGCTTCCAAACTGTCTGCTTCTCTTCGTTTCATGGCCATGGCCACCGCCCAGGGACCCTTACCACCCGCCCGCGAGATACCCTCCTCATTTTCTCAGAGTTTTCGCTCTTGGTGGGCGACAAACCACAAGAGCGAAGCACTCGCCGAAATGCGGCTCTTCCACCGTCTCCCTTTTCTCAAACCAGAGGTTCTACAGCCAAATGACAGCCCCGTGATTGCGTCCAGCTCTCTCGTTGGCCTCGACAAGCCAAAGCACTTTCTTAATACGCTTGCTATCAAAGCTACGAACCCCGCACCGGATGCCCCGCCCCCGGTGGTTCTGCTTCCTGGATATGGCGCGGGTATCGGGTTCTTCTTCCCTAATATTCCGAAACTCGCGCAGTGGGCAGGACACCGCGGTTCATCTGTGTATGCAGTCGACTGGTTAGGAATGGGCCGTTCCGCTCGTGTCCCGTTTGTGGTGAAGTCCCACCGGAAGGACATTCCCGGCCGCGTCCAGGAAGCCGAGTCCTTTGTACGCCGTTGTCTCTCGCATCGAGCGCCGTGCTGACTTATCTACAGTTCATAGACTCGCTCGAGACATGGCGCAAGAAGATGCAGCTCGAGCAGATGACCCTCATTGGCCACAGTCTCGGCGGCTACCTCAGCACCGTATATGCGCTCAAGTACGTTGCTCTTTCTGCTGCTTCAGTGCACCGAGCGGTTAAACCAACACAAAAAAGGTACCCAGAACGCGTGCACAAACTCATACTGTTATCGCCGGCTGGCGTTCCCCGCGACCCCAATGAAACCACCGCCCCTGAACGCGAGATTGAGCCCCCGGCGCACAGCTCGTCTTCGTCGGTAGAGCTTGCGTCCCACAAGAAGGTAGAAGAGATCCGCGAGGAGCAGGATGCCGCCCGGCCCCGCCACAGCCGCTCGCGCCGCCTCTTCATGTACCTCTGGGAGGAGGGTTGGAGCCCTTTTGCCGTTGTGCGCAGCACCTTCTTTTGGGCCCCCATGCTCATTGGCAAGGTGTGCACCCATTTCCCTGTCATTCATTTAGATGTGAGATCTCATTTCTCTCCTGCAGTATTCATCTCGCCGCTTCTCCGGCCTTTCGGAAGAGGAGACGCGCGACATGCACGACTATATCATGCACATTACGCTTGCCAAGGGTTCCGGCGAGTACTGTATCTCGCATATCCTGGCCCCCGGTGCGCACGCGCGCATGCCCCTCGTCGACCGCATAGCCGCGCTCAAGATCCCCGTCACGTTCGTCTGTGCGTCCCCCATCTCTCTCTACTATGCCTAAAATAAGTTTCATTCTGACTTATTTTCAGACGGTGACCACGACTGGATGGACCCCGAGGGCGGCGAGCAATCCGTCGAGAATCTGCGCAAGGCAGGGAACGGCCAGGCGCACTCTTACATTGTTAACAATGCCGGCCACCACGTCTACCTCGACAACCCCATGGCCGTTAACAACCTCATAATTAGAGAGCTCAACCGCCGACCAGCGGCCTAGTGAGCACTGTTCATTCCTCCGTTTCTTGCTTAGATTGCCAGCTTCACGCCTGCATGTAGAATACATCCGCACATCTTTTATATTATCGACATTACGGGACTATCTTGTACACTGTATTATAAGTTAGTTTTAATGCGGATCCCTTCGTTAGGTCGCTGATGCACGTTCACTGGTTGGCACGTTGATTGGGCGGTTGGGATATCTATAGCCTCGTCAGCTATGGAACAGCAGAAATGAAAGCCCGCACTTGGCCTTGATCCTCGCCGCCAAATCCTCCTCATATATCTGGTCTGGGCCCAACTGGTTCCCCAACGTCAACCAGCCCGGACGCGTATTGTGCTTGCGCCCGAAAATCTCTATCTTGCGCCCGCCCGGGCACATGCGCTCGATCATCCCGTACACCTCATCCGGCTTGCGGCTCGTCTCGCGCACCTCGGACACGATCACATCAGTGTCCAGCCCGCGGTTCGCCCACGACGGTAAAACCAGCTTCCCCGCAGCGTCGACGACTGTTTTGACGCCGACAAGCATGTGCTCTTTGGTATGGTTCAGCCAATGCCCGGTGCGTCCCGTACGGATGACACGCTGGAGCTGTGGGTATTGTCAGCCAAGGTGACGCGGATGAGGAGACACAAACCTGATTGGTCTTGACCCAGATCACCTCGTCGATGCGCGTGTAACCCCACACCTTGAGGCACTCGCGCCCAACCTCCATGGCGCGCCCTGTCACCCACAGGAACAGCAAACCTTCGTCCTGTAGCGTCGGGATCGGCATCGCGCGCATTTCATCGTCCGTCATGGTCCCATACGGCAGCTAGTATAAATGAGCCAAAAAAAAAAGAACAGAAAAGCAACGGACACTCATGTGGATGTCCCACGGCGGGTCAGCCATAATGACATGGAATTTGCCCAGTACCGAGTAATCGAACCTTCTCAAATCGCAGTTGATCCATTGCGGCGGAAGCTGTTTTGTGAACTTGCTCGTTGGGCCCATGCCGATCCCGATTCGATGCAATGGTCGCTTCGAGTCCGCATCTTTAGCGCGACCATTGGCGTTGGTGCCATTGTGTGCCCAGTCGCCGTCGCTGCCGTCCCAGTCAACCTCGTAGTGCAGGTAACGGCAAGGCGCCTTGTCCTTTCCACGCCCACCCGCACCGAGGCCCGAGGGCAGTGACGACGGCCCGCGCGTGTTTGGCGGCGCGTGAGTCGCGCCAGGGAATGCTGGGATCGAGGGCGACTGCGCGTACGTCGGTTCAGAATAGCAGGTGTTCAGGTACGAGCAGTGTCCCAAACCGGGGTCCGTGTGCGCGCGCATCAAGGGGCGGAAGTGGATCAGGTCGCATATGCTCGTCGGCGCAGAGGGGATACCGCCGGCCAACAGTTCTTCTTGCCGCCGTGCTTTGGCACAGTCGTCTTTGGTGATGTGCGGACAAATGGGCTCGAAGTTTTCTTCGGGGGAGCGAAACTAGGCGGTATTATAATGTAATGGAGGCCCAATGTCAGCGGCACACACCTGCTCTGCTAGTAGACGGCCCTTGGCAGTGCCTTTCCGCATAAGTGCATAGACCTCTCGCAGTTCTTTGCTGTAACTGCCGAGCGTCGTTGGCACCGATGATTCGAAGGAGTTGTCCTCAACATCATCGTCTTCTCCAGCAGCAGAGTCCGCCTCTTCATCCACAACGCGCTTCCGCTTGCGAGGATTGAGGCTTTCACCGAGTGCACTCCGGGCAACGCCGAGAGACACGTCCATCACAGTCAGCTCGCCATTTTCACGGGACAAAGAGAGCGTCCCGTGTTCCCAGCTGGGCGAGAAGCTCTCCAATATGGCCTCGAAGCGGGAGAGATCAGTCAAGCGAAAGCGCGGTGCAGTGGAGGTGTTCGGAAGTAGTCCTGGCGGGGTTTTGGTGGTAATAACATGGATGAGGAGCTGCATGGAGGTAATGGGTGCCGAGGCTTTGCCAGAGCTGAAGAGAGAATACAGTGCCGAGGCAGCTACGACCTTAAGAGCGTCGGTTGACATACTGTTCAGATCTCAAATGTACAACATGCACAAAGGAACAAACGCTTTTCGACCGATATGGTAATTATTGGAAGAAGTGAAACAATTGCTTACTGCTTGCGTCCTGAAGCAGCGGGGAAGGTAACTACATAACGGAAGACGAGCATTGTGCCCATGCATTGTTTCAGCATCAGACCAATTCGCTGTACGATTCAGAATTTCCTCTTTCCTTCCTCCTCGCCTTCGCCACCTAAGTGCCCAGATTTCCCTCACACGATTGCATATCTTTTACCTTCTATTTTCCCCTTGACGGTCGACCTCGGCATGTTCCCATTTCCTGGGGGCTCCAACGAAGTCTCAGCTCCCTTTCACCCCGCCAGGAAGCTCTAGCCAAGGCTTGTCCGAAAAATAGGATTTTGAGGGCCAAAATTGCCTAATTACTTGTCCAAAAATAGGGTTTTTACGCCAAGAATTGCAGCAGATAGGACTTCTGAAAGCGAATTCTGTAATTTTCGCAGTCAGCATGCATACCTCACCTGCCTTCTACCCTCCTTTATTGGAATGCCCCATCCCTCGACCTCCCGAAGCCCAATACCGGTGACTGCATGTGAAACGCCAGGGAATATCCACGCAAAGAAGAGTGACTGGTTTCATTTGCGTGGAGCCACGTATTGGGGCAAGAGCCCATATACAGTCAGAAAAAGATCTGGCAGCTACAGCGGACCCCCAATCATGGGATTTGCGAGTTCGGTGAATAGCCACTGTCAAGGTCGAAGCATCCCGGTCAACCCAGTGAGCGCCAGTGACACTACTGTCCGAATCAATAATGAATGGACACCCAAGATTCGTCCTGACCACGAGGGAGAACTCGTTCGGAATGGTGCGAGTAGGTCGTGGGGGTCCGTGCAAATTTCGTGGTAGATCGAGACAAGGAAACTATTTACATGAAAGTTGTGCGTCTTTTCGGCCGGCAAGCGCCGAAAGGCATGTTGCGCTTGAATTTCTGTCCTCCAGCTGGCAAGCATGGTTCTCTTGTCCTGGTACGGGGTGTCCGCATGAAAAACAACAAATACTTCTCGGCCAGCGCTGAAAAAGAGGAAGAAATACTCCTCAAGGTCAAAAGTACCGATCCCTCGATCTGTCTCGATGTTCAAGCCTGGATTTCAACAGCGACTTGAGGTTCAGTTGGCGCGCGTAAAAGAACGTCTCGCAAAGGAAGAGGATGCGAAGCGCAAGACTGCCACTGACCGCCCACCCAAATCAAGTCCAGCGGCTTCGATGCCTACTGCAACACCACTGGACAGTACTGCACATCTTTCTTCTTCGTGTTCTTGTGTTTAACGATAGACAGGGCACACTTCATCTTTATGGGATGAGCTCGTGAACAAGGACGATCAGGCCAAACTAGCTGCGCATGGAATAAAATCTAGTGAGTGCGCCGTTAATTTTGGAATCCCCCCCGCTAATGAAGCGATGTAGTGGACCAACTGCAAGAAGCGTACCAGGAAGCTGACGCAGACATGAACTGCCCTCCATACCCCTCCGTCCAGCGACTCAAACCTCGGTTACGACTGGCTTGGGAGACGTACCAGTCAATACCGCAGAAACTCGGAATGAAACGCCGAAAGCTATCGGAAAATTAAAGTTCTGGTCCCCTGTATTCCATATCTTTAAAGCAATGTAATTCTAACCATTTCTAATATACCTATAGCATGATCACCTCGCGCTTGACGGTCTTGCAAACCCAGCTTGCGAACCGCGCCATCGCTGATTTCTTCCTTGGTGAACATCTGAGCCGTGAACGGCGCTTGGCCAATTGACGCCCGAAAAATAACGTTTTGCTGTCGGGCACTCGTCGGATAAATCCCCGAAGTGTCTCCTACTTGTACTGCATTCGAAGAACAGACCTAAGGCTGGTGGTCAATTCAAATACGATAGGATGGTCTCCGGGTAAAAGTCTGGGCAGAGGCTTAATAGTGCGTGGACAAGAACAAAAGAGTTGGAAAATGAAACATTAGCTCAAAGACATCTCGTCTGCCAACTTTGGAAAGTGACAACGAAGATGATTTCGGCGAAGCATTCACTTTCTACAAGTAGTACGGCATCAAGTCCTCATCCACCGACGTTCTCAGTTCTCGTGCTCCACGAACTCCTGCTCCTCTTCGTTCCATCCTAATGTTGATGGAGGGATCCCCAAACGCATCAGCATCGTACCTAAGGTTTCTCTAGGCTTCTCTGTCTCGACAGGCTCGATATGCTGCTCGGTGGAATGATCGTCGGTGTTCGTGGTCGGGGACGTTTCCCACCCCCAATTGCGGTCATCCGACTCGGTCTTGACCCTCTTGCTGCTCGAGTCCTCGTTCCACCCCCATGAATCTCCGAACTTTCTCTTTTCGGATGTAACCTTTCCCCAATCTTCACTACTCCCGTTCTCTTGGTCCTTTATGAGCGCCCAGACCTCCCACGCGACTTCTCTCCCGGCCTCCGTCCATTTCTTCACTAATGCCTCCAGCGTTTGCTCTTCGCCGCCCTGCTTCACCTTCACCGCACGTCGGAGCACCTGCACTTTGCGTTCCAAAGCTTGTATGGTCGGTGTCTGTTTGACGGCTGAGGGAATGGAAGACACGGCCAATGGAAGAGGGGATTTGAATTGGCCTGCCGCTCGCTGCGTGCGATGCTTTTTCAAGTCGTCCCTAGCAAGCTGCTCAACAGACGCTGGGTTTTTCTCGGGCACTGGACGTGGTGGGGCTGGTTCAAATGCTTTCGGTGCTATCGGTGCTATCATGGCCGGGGAACGAAACGGTTTGACAAGCGTTTTGCGCTGCAGTTTCTGGGAAGCCAGTGTGGGTCGTTTGGGATTGGGAGGTTGAATGGTCTGATTCAATAAAGATCAGGCCTGGAAAAATAAACCCTTAGTGCAGACGCACGATTTCCCGCATCGCTTCGTCCTCCCGTTTACGTTTGTGTGAAGATGCCACCTCATCGCTCTTCTGGTCGGAGACGATGACACTCAAATCCACGAGGGTGCTCTAGGGATGATATGTCAGTGGTAGATGGGGGGTGTGGAGATGAATTCCCACCGAAATCCGATTTGAGATATGAATTTCTTGCTGCTCTTCTGGCTTCGGCAACAGCGAGTCAAAGACTTCTGGAGTATTCAGCGGTGGTGGCGACTCCTTCGTAAGTCCAATAGGCGGTAGATACATTGGATCCGAGCCTGGCATTCGGCTAGAAGTAGGAGGAGAATTAATAGCATCCTGTCATAAATTTAATCAATCCGCGAAGAGCGCCTGAAGAGTGAGTTTACTTCATTCAACGATTCGAAGTTATGCATCCCTGTAGAAGTGGAAAGTGAAGGAGAGCCAGTCGTTGGACTGGAACTGGGATGAGCATGATGACCGTCCTGGCAAGCGTTTACTCAATTCGCAAGAGCGTCTGAAGGGCAAGTTTACCTGGTCCAACGATTCCTGCATGGGGGTATAGCTGAAATGTTGTGGAGGGTTTGGAGGAGGAAGGTCAGTGGTATCTACCGAAATAAGCTGCACGTGTATGAGAATAAGGGATATTGACTGCAAACAAGTTCTTACCGTGTTCACAGGTTCGTCGGGTGAATTCCCGAAAAGTACAGAGGAATCATCAGATGTTACAGGCGGAGAAGATGAGAATACAAGTTCAGGACTGGAGCTAGGAAGAGGTGATGACGGTGGAAGATCAGTGGTTTCA
Source organism: Mycena haematopus (assembly GCA_029281435.1). Lineage (NCBI taxonomy): Eukaryota > Fungi > Basidiomycota > Agaricomycetes > Agaricales > Mycenaceae > Mycena > Mycena haematopus. The sequence continues at coordinate 215,250 of JARJCV010000001.1, forward strand.
GGCTCATAGGGCATGGTGGATGGATGCAGAAAGTAGCGTGGATTCGAGTAGTTAGAGTCTGAGTATTCGGGCGTTCGCGGAACCGACGACGAGTATGCGAACGAATCGGGGGAGGGCTGAGAACTAGAACGAGGAGGTGGTGTTAGCTGGGATGTGGGGGAGGATGCTGGCTCATCAATTGGACTGGAAGAGGGGAGCACGAGGATAGTTGCGTTTTCGTTCGGCGCGACGTCAATGGACATGGTCCGAGTTAGCAGCAGTTCAGTTGTTTCGTTCAGGTAAGAGTCATCAAGCTGAGCAGTGAGATCGGAAGGCACTCTCTCGTCGGTATCCGATTCGACAGATCTGGTTAACGACTCAGGAGCCTTGGGAGCCAACAAATGGTCGTCTGTATTGATTAACGCGGAAGAGGCGTTGGAAGAGTCGTCGAGAGGTAGCTTTAAGAGGTTGAGACAAAACTTTCCCTGAGAATACTCACGTACCATAGATAGATGGTTTTTAGGGCTGTCGGAAACGCTCCGCGGGGGTAAAGATATCGATGAGATGCTAGGAGCCTGATATATACACGTCAAAAATGCGATGGATTTCAACCACGGTCTGAAACCACCTCTGGGGGCTCTTGAGAATGGATAGGAGCTGAACCCACGAGCGATATCGAGTGGTCGTGTATCTGATTCTGAGCAGAGTCTGGTTCACTCGAGGGAAACGACAGGTCGAATATGTTTTCTTGAGCGTCCTGAATGAGAATTGGAGATAAGTAAACGCGATCTGGAAACGACAAACAGTGAAGTCGAGGTGCCCTTCGGTATCTGGAGCATGCGGTGCGTCTTGGTTGGAATCGGGACAAGAGTTCAGAAGCAAAGGGCTGGGAGATGGAGCATCTGGTAATGTCTACGTTTGAAATGTTAGATACGGAGAGAAGTAAAGGAAAGAACAACTTCTGCAGGTGACAAATCGCCGAAACACGGTCCAGCAAACATGTTGGCGGAAACTACGCGTCCGATGTGAGCAATGGAAGAACCCAAGAAGAACCAGTCTCTAAGTCCAAATCACCTGTGGTATTTCTGCTGAAGATATTCTGTCAATAGGTGCCTACAGCGACTTCATGCGATATGAGAGCAGGAAGCAATCGATGTGTTTGCTTCAGAGTGGTGACCGTGTTTGTGGACGCGTCGAATAATATGAGGTACGGCTTTAAGACTCAGAGCTGCTTTGAGCTGCTTTTGGAGACGGACGTCTGTTTCTCTGCTGCTGAATATTTGAATGCACAAGAATTGGAATTTTATTTGACTCCGATTCCGTACACAACCGGTGCCTCATGAAGTTACCAGACTTGTAGTCCTAAGTTCACCTTGACATTCCTCCGAGTGTTTCAATCTAGTCGCGGTGGACGGACTCGGAGCAGCGCTCAGTGTGCACTTTACAGTCAAAACTTGGCAGTAGTCCGTGAGAGCGCCCAAGGGCTTCCGGCGGCATAAAAGTCCATAGGGTATGCGCCGCCATTCTTGTTCTCAGCGTCGTCATCTCCAGGCATCCATCCTACAGCGTTGCCTACCGCTACAGCCGTCTCGTAAGGGCTCAGCAGGGGCCGGTCAAACGCGTATCCCCAGTCGATGGACAGCCGCGGACATGATGTCTGGATGAAGGTCGATATGTGGGGATTAAATAGCGCCAGTTTAGCCGGAGAGAGCTCGGAGAGTAAAATAGGGATATATGGAATCGCTGTGTTTGACGCTTCAAGCTGATTAGTGATGGCCTGTGAAGAGTTCAGATACGGAAAAGGAATATAGTTTAGCCTCCTCATACTTGGAGTTGTTTAAAACTTCCTTGACGACCCAAAGTCCCGAGAATAACTCCCCAAAGAGGGGCCTCCGCAATCGCTTCTGGCTGAGCGAAGGCAGCTATACTTTTACGCGCCGTCTGCACGGCGTCATCGCGAACGGCATGCATTTCACGGTGATCATACCGCTCTCGTGTCAACTTCTTGGAGTATGGGTCATATCGAAAGGCAGGAACGGAAGGATTGGCAATCATTATTGACTCAAGATGAAAACGTCCATCGCCCAAGTAACTACGAGGAGACATGAAAAAGGTGCACATGCAAGATTCAAAATGACCGTACATCAACGCATCCACATCACCTAGTCGGGGCGCCGTGCATCCAAGGATTTCGCCCGGAGACAACGGCTTTGATCGCGGAATCGTAGCGTCATATTTGCCTCGCCAAAACGTGGTTTTCGGAGCTTCGACTGTATTCGCAGCAGTAGACGCCTCAGTGAGAAGACCGACCGGTTGTGCACCAGAACTCAAGTCTTCGTATTCGGAGGAGAGACTCTCCTTGAGCTGCTGCAGTGCAGCAACGAATTGGATGGTAGATACCAAGGCCAGTTTTGTTGGTTCATAAGAGCGTGAGGATCCTGGACCTTCAGAAAGGGTCGGGCCTTCTATTCGAAGATGACCAGTGATGGTGGGTCCGATTTGGTGGCCAGCGGGGATTTTACTGTCTGATGCCTCTGAATCCAGCAGCGTTTCATGGAAGAGTTGTCGGTCATCGGGGAAGTTAAGGCGCACTGACTGAGTGAGATGTACCGAATCGATCGCGATTTCTACGAAAATGTAGAGAGTTTTGATTGATGTTTGGTCCATGGGTACTGCACTGTATGTAAGTCCGGCGTTGGGGGAGTGCCAAGACACTCACCGAGACAACTGTGGCCATAGTGAATGAGCATGTCGCACCCCAGCGCCACCGCAGTATAGTCATCGACACAGCACGCGCCATACGTTACATCTCCCATAATCACAGTCAGTGCGGGTGTGAACCTGTAATCGCGCCTGATTAGCAATTCATCTTCGCAGCTACTAACTGTTGCACTTTTCGATGATGTCTGCAATGGTGCACGCAAACATCTGCAGGCCCTCTGGCATCTGCAAGGCAACCATTGTAGCGTTGTTTTTCCGCACATGAAATATAGTTTTGTGTATTTCCAGCGAGTAATTGCGTGGTAACTGGGCAATTGCAGCATTGAGCTCGGGATCCTGGAGAATGTCCTGGGGAATCTGGTTGCTCATAGTGGGAGCACCTGGACGCGAAGGTGTAGCAGACTTTGTGCCGACGAAGCGCCTGCGGGGCTTGGCTGCATTATTGGACGGCATGAGAGCGGAAACGAAAGAGCGTGATGTCACAGACGCGTTTTGCGCGTTCCCCCCAGTACGTTATAACGTATAGGCGCTTGCGTTGCTTGCTTGCGTCCCTCCTGCCATGACCTCTAGAAATGGCCATTGCGCAATGCGTGCGTCCTGCGGGACCACCGCCGTCAAACCTCTTCCCTGTCCGTACGACGGGCCCGCCGTCGAGGTGCGTTGTCACTCACCGTGGTCTTGTGCACTCGTCTGACGTTGTTTCCAGCCAGAAGACGACGATGCGCGCGCTCTTCTACTCGACGTCTGTGGCCCGGAATACGCAGATGGTCCCGTTTGCTGCACCTCTGACCAGGTCGAGGCACTTCGCGAGAACTTCGAACCCATTGAAAGCCTCCTCTCCACTTGCCCTGCCTGTCGGAACAATTTCCGCTCTTTCTTCTGCACATTCACCTGTTCTCCCGACCAAGGGACATTCGTGAACATCACCTCCACCCAACTAACGTCGACTCGAGAGGTCGCCGTTAAATCTCTCGACTTTTTTGTTGGGCAACAATTTGGAAAGGGTTTCTTCGACAGCTGCAAGAATGTCCAGTTCGACGCCGCCAACTCATATGCTATGGACTTTATTGGCGGTGGCGCGAAGAATTATACAGCATTCCTGAAATTTATGGGCGACGAGAAACCGCTACTTGGAAGTCCGTTCCAGATGGACTTTCCTCTCCAAACTCCTCCCGAATTCGTCGCCTTGAACCCCCCGCCGCGGAATTGCTCTGATAATGATTTGTCAAGTCGATGTCCGTGTATAGATTGTCCCTCCGTGTGTCCTACTTTGCCCGACATCCCTGCACCCGGCTCAGAGCCGGTGTGCCACATCGGAAACGTTACCTGCCTTTCCTTTATCCTCATCCTCACCTATGGGTTAGCCGTATCTGGATTTTTCCTCGGTTACATCGTTCAAAATACAATCCGAAGACGCCGAGAGCAAACTTATGAGCGAATGGCTCTTTCCGCTGAGACGGCATCCATTTCTTCCCCGAGATCACAGAGCAGAGGCTTGGTCGGCCAAGCATCCCTCGCCCACTATCTCGACGATGAATCCTCGGGGGCGACCCAGTTCGAGTCGCGCCACCTGGGTCGGGGCGCGTCTTTGGTGGATCCCATCGATACAGCCCAGCCCCGACAGTATCCTCTCAACAATGTATTGCGACGGGGGTTTTATCGACTTGGATTGATGACTGCTTCCTCGCCGTGGTTGACCTTCGCCATTGTTTTCTTACTCGTGGGTCTGCTCAATATTGGGTGGAAATATTTCGCAGTAGAGACGGATCCTGTCCGTCTCTGGGTAGCCCCGTCATCCGAGAGCAGAATACAGAAGGAATACTTTGACGAACATTTTGGTCCATTCTATCGCACGGAACAAATCTTCGTGACCGCCTTCGATCAAACCACCGAATCCAACTCTTCGTTGGCACTAGCAGGAGGTGGTATTCCTGTTCTCTCGTGGGAGCATCTTCAGTATTGGTTCGAGGTTGAAGGGGAGATCAGGGAGCTGGAATCCCCGAACGGATACCAATTGGAGGATGTCTGTTTCAAGCCTGCTGGTCCGCAAGGAGCCTGTGTAGTTCAATCCGTCGGTGGTTGGTTCGGGAACGACCTCGATGCCTATAATGAAACATCGTGGAAACCCTGGCTGGAAATGTGCGCCAGACAGCCCGTAGAGTGTCGGCCTGACTACGAGCAACCGCTCGCTCCTCAGTATGTGCTCGGAGGCGTCCCGGTGAACGAGGATGGCTCCAAGGACTTTTTAGGAGCCAAGGCAATGGTCATCACTTATGTCGTCGACGACTCCCTTGATCCCGAGGTCCAAGCGAAAGCGATGGAGTGGGAGGAGACTCTCCGCGCATATTTGTTGGATTTGCAGGGAAGATCGTCTTTGGCTGGGTTGCAAATTGCTTTTTCCACAGGTGTCTCCCTTGAGGAAGAGATTAACAAAAGTGCGAATATGGATGTCAAGATCGTGGTTTTATCTTACCTCGCCATGTTCGTATATGTCTCCTTGACCCTTGGTAGTGGGACTCCAGGACGTGAAGATGAAGGGATTGTGTCGTCCCTTGTACAATGGGCACGTAATTTTCCCCGCCTGTTCAAACGGGAGGGCAGGGCTGCACCAACAGCTTCTGTCGACTCTAGGACAATCCCTCACTTCTTTCCTCGTCTTCCTCGCTCCCTTTTCATCGGTTCCAAGTTCATGCTGGGGCTCTTCGGCATCTCATTGGTCATCCTCTCCGTTTCATCTTCCGTCGGATTTTTCTCGTTCATCGGGGTCAAAGTGACCTTGATTATTGCGGAAGTCATCCCTTTCCTCGTCCTGGCGGTTGGCGTCGACAATGTCTTTATCCTCGTTCACGAGCTCGACCGTCAAAACTTATTGCACGGCCCTAACGCAGCACCGACGACCCACGGACCTGGTTTCGCCACTCCACTATCCCCTAACTCACATGGTCACCGTTCGCCTTTCGATTCCACGCAAGATGACGTGGATGTGGATGCAGCGTCGATGCCATTATATCTATCTGCGGAAGAGCGCGTCGCTCGGACTTTGGCGAAAATGGGTCCCTCCATCTTGCTTAGTACTATCACGGAAACCGTTGCTTTTGGCCTGGGAGCTCTGGTGCCAATGCCTGCTGTCCGCAATTTCGCGCTCTACGCCGCGGGGAGCGTGTTCTTGAATGCGTTTTTACAAGTTACCGTCTTTATCAGTGCGCTTTTACTTGATCTCAGGCGTGTGGAGGTAATTCTTCTTATTGAACGCTTTCTTGGATTTAACAATTACCTTTTAGGCCAGTAGGGTCGATTGCTTCCCTTGCATCCGTATTCCGTCACGGATACAACTGCTTGATGCGCCGGCATATGCTAACAGTCTGGGGAAGATAGCCCGCTTCATTCGACGTCACTATGCGCCATTCTTGCTCAAGCCCGTCGTTAAAGGGCTTGTTTTCGCCCTCTTCGGCGGCGTCTTTGTTGCGTCAGTGATATCCATGCAATATATTGAACTCGGTTTAGGTACGACCGCGCTTGTTTCAATCTCGGTGTCGCTCAACAGTTGAATCAGACCAGAGATTGGCCCTGCCCTCCGACTCTTATCTGGTTGACTATTTCGATCATTTAGACCAGTATTTCGACGTTGGCCCCCCAGTATACTTTGTTTCGCACGATATCGACGTTACCCACCAGGCAGGGCAACAGGCACTCTGCGGGCGTTTCACCACGTGCGCCGAGTATTCGGTTGCAAACTCGCTCGAGGCAGAACGCAAGCGGCCCCAATCGTCATTTATTTCGGAGCCCACCGCGTCCTGGATTGACAATTTCTTAGGGTGGCTTAACCCCACCAGCGAGTCGTGCTGTCGCGTCCGAAAGGCGAATCCCAATAGGTTCTGCGGGGAGCACGATTCGGATCGATTATGCCAACCTTGCTATCTCGATAAAACACCTGCGTGGAACATCACAATGGATGGCCTGCCGGAGGGCGAAGAATTCATGTGGTATTTGAAGCAGTGGCTGATTTCGCCTACGACCGAGTCCTGCCCTGTGGCGGGCAGATCTTCCTTTGGAGCCGCCCTGTCGCTCAGCGGAGACGGCGAACAAGTCGTTGCGTCTCATTTCCGAACATCACATTCCCCGCTTAAGACGCAAGATGACTTCATAAACGCCTTCGCCGCAGCGCACCGCGTAGCAGAGGATATATCGCGCCAAACCGGCTCTGTGGTGTTCCCATACTCACTCTTCTACGTCTACTTCGACCAGTACGCGCATATCGTGGCCATAACGCAGGAAGTACTTGGCTTTGGACTAGCGTCGGTTCTGCTGGTCACCGCACTGATGCTGGGATCTTGGCGGACCGGATCGATAGTGACCAGCGTCGTCGCGCTCACGGTGGTGTCCGTCATGGGCGTGATGGCTGTCTGGGGCATCAGCTTGAACGCGATCAGTCTTGTCAATCTCGTCATCTCTCTCGGAATCGCGGTCGAGTTCTGCGCACACATTGCGCGCGCGTTCATGAGCGCAGGGTCTGGATTGCCTATGGATCATCCTGCTGGTCAGCGGGAAAGAGATGAGCGCATGTGGACTGCGTTGGTTGACGTTGGCCCATCGGTACGGCAATGGATTTTTGAAGTACTGTTCTGACTTACGGACGGTCAGGTGCTGTCTGGGATAACATTTACCAAGCTAATTGGCATGTGTGTGCTGGCGCTCACTCGTTCGCGACTGCTCGAAGTGAGTCGAATGTTTCGCCGCCGGATATTCGTTGACGCTCATTTCCTCAGATATACTACTTCCGAATGTGGCTCACACTCATAATTTCAGGCGCTCTCCATGGACTTGTGCTACTTCCTGTCATCCTCAGCGTTGCTGGAGGGCCTGGTTTCCCAACGCAAGAGGCCGATGAAGAGTGGATGTCGAATGCAATCCGAAACGATTATGAATATGCGTACGTCTGTTTTTTCCAGCTCTTCCCTGCACCAACTGAGAAGAGAACAGCCCCTTCCTGGCGGACGATGACTCTATAGCCAGCGACTAATTAAGAGTAGCCTGTTCTTGTAATATCATTTTTTTTAGCATTGGTACTCGGAAATCGACGTAGTGTATACACAAGACAAGACACGAAATTAAGCGGTCGCTATTCAGTCTTTACCTTTCGGCGATTTGGATCTTGACCTGCTGTCTCGAATATCACTCATACTCCTTCTCCCCCTGCTGCCTGACCTAGAGCGGCTCCTGCTCCGGCTATAGCGCGAGTACGACGAATACGAACGAGAACGAGAGCGCGAGCGGGACCGAGAACGCGACATGGATCGCGAGCGTGAACGGCTGGAGCGAACAGAGTAGCTCCTCGAATTTGAGCGCCTCCGGCCATAGCCACCACGCTGGTAACTCGGTGAGCGTCTGCGTGGTCCCAAGCGATCTTGCGGTCCTCGGCGAATGGGCGAGCGAGAGCGAGAGCGGCTCCGCGAGCGGCCCCTGCGATAAAAGTCGCGCCCGGGGGGCCACCACGGCCGCGGAAAGAACGACCGCGGTATGAATCACCACGCATGCGGGGAGGGCCGTCTGGACCGCGTCTACGGAACCCGGGGGGTGAACGCGAGCGGGAGCGAGACAAGGACCGGGGGCGACCGAGTCCATTTCGAGGGGGACGGGGCCGGGAACGAGAGCGCGAACGAACAGGGAGGTCAGAGAGCTCTACTTTGACCACGGCGCCGTCAATCTGACCGCCATTCATGTGAGAGGCAGCTTTTTGGGCGGAGGGTGAGTCGGCATACTCCAATGCGGCTTTTCCTCTGTTTTGGCCGGCTGATAGGGTACATGAGTCGATGCAATAGGACCCAGAAGGAGAGCGTACATTTCCCGTAGACTGGTAAATCAATCTGTACTATCTCGCCGTAAAACCCGAATATTGTTTTGAGATGAGTCTCGACAACGTTGCGACTCAAGTTGGTGATAATGACCACCTTGGCGCCGGGCTTGCTCGACGCGACCTTGGAATCCACGTCCATATCCGCATCTTGGTCGGTGGGCCGAGGCGACGCAGAACGTCCTCTTGTCGACATTTTGTGGGGTGCGTGCAAGTTATTTGCCGACAGCCCCCACATCAAATAAGTCGCCGTACAGATTGTAAATTTCGGCGTTCGCGACTAACAGTACTCGAAAGCAAGCAAACACGATAATTCGTAGCGCTTCTCATCAATTGGACCTCAGATTCGGAAAGTTTATCATGTTGTGTTTCCGAATGTCCAGCAATTACAACGGCAAAGTCGACCTCCTGACAGACGCTTTATCGTTTCTAGCTCGTACCTCGCTCGATAAAAGTCGACCTCGAATTTTGATAGGCTTAATTACTCCTCTTCTGCTGCTTCGACGTATTTATGACGGATGTCTTGCCATTGTTTCTGGAGAACGGCGAGACGTCAGATACACCACAAAAGCACGCATATCGAACGCACGCCTCTGTTCCAGCGGTCGAAGAACGCGGTGACCCCGCTGTCGAACCCAATCCCGAACGCAAAGGCGCCAACGAAGATGGTGGGGACGAATATGCCTGTAGATTAGTCTGTGAAATTAGCGACGTCGCGTGCGGCGACGGGGAACACGGACTATTGCGCCGGAAGAATGTATTGTAAAGGGTAGTAGAAAACTGAGCGGGTCTCAGAATGTTGCAGAAATAGAGGCTACAAAATGACTTACAGACATGGCGGTCGGAGAGGACGGGACTGGGTGTTTGGTCTTGTGTACCGCGTCTTCCACCAACCCTCCATGTTCGCGCTTCGCCGCGCGCCGCTGCGGCTGGCGGCTCGGATGCCCCTGTTATTGCGGCCGCCACGTATGTCGGCCGGCTATGCGACCAGGTTGGCGACATACTTCACGAAGTCATGCAACAAAATCCCGACTCTGTTGATCTCGAGTCTGACTTTTCCGAGCTCGACCATTCACCCTACGATCCGTCGTATCCCCTCCCTCCATATGCAGCTCCCACGGGCGAAAATCCTGAGCCTCCGCCTTCAGACTACACCAACCACAAACTGGATCCGTCCTGGAGGTTCCACTGCCATTCCACAAAAACGAACACCATAAACACGTTCACCAATCCCGACGGTAACATCGTCGCGTGGTTCTCGGGCGGTTCGACTGGCTTCAAAAAAAGAAATCGGTCGTCATACGAGGCGGGGTATCAGTGCGCGGTTCAGATGTTCGAGAAAATCGAGGCAACAGCGGCGGCAGAAGAAAAGGCGCATCCCGAAAAACGGGTGACAATTGACTTGTTTTGCAAAGGGTTCGGGCAGGGTCGAGACGCGCTTTTCAAAGCCCTCATGACCGCCCAAGGAGACGGGGTCCGTACCCGCATCAATTCGCTTACGGATCGCACGCCGTTGAAGATTGGAGGGACGCGCGCGAAAAAGAGAAAGCGGCGTTAGTTCACGGTACGGTTTTTGACATACTTGCCAGAAAGCTTGCTCTCACATAAAGTAGACATAATTACAGTTTAATGGGATTTGATTCTGAATTGCAACGAAGTTGAGATGAGGGACCGTCTTGTCGTACTCAGCATTTCATTGTTATCAACACCCGACTCTCCTTGTGGAACAAAGCCTTCGTATCTGCAAAGTTCGCATCGAGATTTATTGGAGGCAGCGAAAAGTTCTCGTGGACAAGCTGTGGGTGTTGATTCGAGGGTGGGGCGATCTTCAAGACGTCGTCAACTTGTCAACGTCTAGCACTGGCCGCGAGCGGAATGCTTGAATCTCGGCGCCTATTCACCGAAATTATCGACCAAAGATTTCCACAGAGACGACACCACAACGGAGTCAATGAGCCTAGCAACGTTAGTACATGGCTGGCATGACGCAAAGAAAACTGTCACTCATCTTTTTACATGAGTGTTTCACGCTGACTGGACAGAATACTTGAAGTGGAACCTCCTGCGTCAACGTTTGATTTGGTTTCATTCAAATGCAAACGAAACCGCGCACTCATCTTTTTATGTGAGTGTCTCATGTTGATTGAATAAACGGACCAGGATAAGGAATCTCTGGTATTGATGGATGGAAAAGATCGAGTGGCAGGAGATCGAACGCTGGCGGACGGGGGAAGTCGAAGACTCAGAGGGAGAGGTTGATGAAAAAACCAAGGACGGAGATGTCGACGACGAAGGTAACGCAGGGAGAAGGACAGCGAATAACTGTGAAGGATGCCCAAAGAGGACAGGACAAGGAGATTATGATCAAGACTTTCGATTGCGCCGACTGCGTCGAAAAAAAAACTGAGCGAGTAGGAGGATGAGTGAAGTGGGCAGAGAAGATATCGACAGGGTTGCAGATCCGTTGAATAGGACGGGAGAGAACCGAGAGAGAGCGGCGGAGAGGCTGGGGCCGTCGACGGCGAAGCAGACTCGACAGCAGCAACGGGGGAAGGAAGGAAGGCTGAAAGTTCGGCGGGGAAAGAACGTAGGAGAGGTCAGATAGAAGAAGGGAGAGAAGTTGTTGCTGAGAAGAGACACCAATAAAAGACTGGCCCAAAAAGAAACGAGACGAATGATAGGAAGGATTGGAGTTGGGAGACACTGAGGAGAGGTTGGTGGGTGAGAAAGACCTGCGTGCGGAGGGTCCGAGACTGGCAGGAGTTGGGGCGAAGTCACAGTGCTAGGAAGATAGACTCGAGGCGACGGGGATAACTCAAGGGGGAAAACTTCGCAGGGGAGGGAGGGACAGAAAGAAGATAGGAAGCCAAAGAAGTTCACTTAGTAAAGTGGAGTTGGTGAAGCAGGCCGATGGAAGGGATGAAGTCAAATATGTCAGGGAAACAACAGAAGTCGGGGCGAGGATACCAATGGAAGGGGACAAACGCGAGCTAGGCTAGTGAGCAATCAGACGAGGACTGGAAAGCTGGTTGGTGGAAGAGAGGGATGAGAAGGTAGAATCGGTGGGAGTGACAGTGGTGACGAGCAAAGACAAGAGATCGGAAAAGTGTGTGAAGACAGAAGGATTTGAGGAGGCGGGCCGTAAGTGGTAGGTGGATAGACCGATGTTAGGCCAAAAACGAGAGGTCAAGGACATGGGTACCACAGGGGAGATGGGGGAATACAGGGAGGTCGACCGAGAGTCGGGGAGTTCGCCAGAGCAGGAACTGTGAGATCGAGTAAGAGGAAGTCAACGGTTGCGCGAAGGATGAGGGCGACAGGAAGACAGAAAGACGGCGCGCCAAGGAAGGGGAAGGTAGTGGGAACAAGGAGCGGCCCAAATCAGGTGCCTACGCGTTTGAGATTCAAGGAGGTATGAGGGGTTGGGATGAAAGCGGGCATCGAGTCACTGAGGAAGATCGTCGGGAGAGGACGAGAGACTTGAAGGAGGGGGGATTGGCGAGACACAAGGGAGAGAACGACATAGGGAATGAACTGAGAGATATGCCTGAAGGGCCTGAGCTGGCGAGTAGTCAAAATGGGACGTCCGAGTCAGAGAGGCGGTGGAAAGGAAGGGAAGACGCTGCCGGAGAGAGTTCAGAGTCGAACCACATATATGAGGTAGATGTACCGAGGGGAAGAAAGGAGAGAGATGTCGCAGAGGATGGCGATGGAAGACGAAGGCGAGAAGATGATTGGAGACCTGAAAAGGGCGAGCGCGAGGCGGGAAGAGGTCGAGGCCGAGGAAAGGAAAGAACTCGGATTCGAAGACGTATGAGGTGTCATTGAGGTCGATATAACGACAGGAAAAATGTGTTGATAAAGGGAGGGGAATGACAGGGGAGGGTAGCGAGGCGCGACGACCATGTGGAGTTAGGAGCTGCGGCGTGGAGGGGGAAAGGCTGACGACGTTGAAGGAGGATGGATGCAAGAGAAAATTACGAAGCTGGAAACTCGTGGACAGTCGAGGTGGGAGGGGCGGGAAATGGGGAATGGGGAATGGCGAGGGACCGGAAGCAAAGGAACGATGCTGAGGACTCGGAGAGGACATGGAACAACTCGAGAGGGTGGAAGCACAAGACGAACAGGTGCAGAACAGTTATGTCAGCCGCATTCAACTTGTTGATTCGAGGAAGGTGGCTGTGCAGTCGAGATCCATAAACAAAGCCAACGCGACGCGTTTTCAGAAATTGCCTTTCTGGGGTGCGTGGACGAGCGACGATTCTGATTGCATCAAATTTACGTTTTCGACCGGATTTCTGTTGAGACACATACGCCGACCTTGACCGGAATTTGCAGTGATAGTAACCCTAGTTCCGTTGTCAGAGAATATTTGGATGGTTCAGATTCCTTATCGCGCTTTTGGGTGACCAACGCACCAGCCAACACTCAAACTTGAGTGAAAACCGTTTTATTCAAGAACGGGAATAGCTGGCATGCGTCCCTCGACACTCACGCCTACAATAAGATACATTCACCTGTCTAAAGGAAATTGATTCTAAGACTTCTAATATGAATCAAGGAATAGAGCAAAGAAGATCAAAATGGGGATCCTCCTTGTACTTCTCGTACGCTGGTCTAGTGAGCGAGTTAAGCGCGACGCGTTTATCGACTTCAATGTCTTCTATCAGCGCCTCTGGAGCCATCTTTAGTAATCAAATGGAGTTGTGGTGGGAGGACGCACCGCGCGAGGTGTAGTCTAGTTCAGGGCGGATGTAACCCAATACCAAAGCCTTCATGTCGTATCCGTAAAAGTCTGACCGGAACTCGTGCATGATGTGGATTTCCTGCACGATTGTGACGAGAGGTGCAGCATAATTTGAGGCGCACGCACAGCAGTCAAAACTTCATTCTTGTAGAACGGGTTCCATCCCAGGCTCATGACCATCGGATGAACACGAATGTCGTCCTGGCACAGCTCAGTCTTGCCATCATTCGGGGGCAGTACCTGGGCGTATCCGTAGTATACTCCAGTCTTGGCCACGCTACTTATAGGCGTGATAGACTCGTCAGGAAGATTGGCTTCATGAATGGATCATCGACTTAAGCTCCGGAGAAGAACCAATGCTCGAACCAGTTGGACATCCGAGCTCTTTACCCCCGCGGCCAAAGCCTTTCTGAACGGGCCCTGAGAGGAAGATAGGAAACGGAGAGTCGGGAGTGTCGGGGCCGACGACCTGGGGCCGACTCGTGCGGAACTCTGTGGTCTGGCGCGGGGCCTCGGGGCGTTCAGGGAGCTCGGCGAGCTCCGCGGCAGTGGCCATCGATGTAGTAAGACACGAGAGGAATTTGACTGTAATTGACGCGTCGGAGCCGGTTGATCCTTGTTTGCCATGTCCTCTTATTATCCATACCAGCATGTCCCAGCAGCTGTTACTCCGTCCTACAATCCGTACTCCCAGTACAATGCCCAGGCCCAGTATAACGCTCAGGCCGCGTCCTATGGCTCTTACTTTCCTCCTGCTTACCACCCACCGCTACCCGCAGCAAGAGTCACCCCACCTCCCCCGGACCAGCCGCCACCGCCGCCAGATCTGACCTCAATTACACCCCACGTCGCGTCCAAAGCAATTCAGAGGCTCATCGTGTCTGAGCTGCGCGACGCAGGCTTCTCCTCAGCTCAACCCCTGGCTATGGAGAGCCTCGAACGCGATGTCGTAGCCTGTGCGCGTCACCTCTCTCGGCCGTAAAACTGAACCAACCACCAAATAGTCATGGAGCGACTGTATGAACGGGCGCACCAGTATGCCAACCTCTCGAACAGGTCTGCAGCAATTGCCACGGACCTTGTCCTGGCCTGTGAGGAGTTTAAGATCGCCCCGGAGTCTCTGCGTCCGACAAGAGCCAAAATCACCCGGAAGAAGAAAAAGAAGGGTACGGGGGTTGGTTCTGCTGATGCTCAGTGTTGAACGAACAATCATTCGAACAGCGGTACCAGTGACACCGACCTTGATACCTGCTCGGTCTCGTTCCCCGTCCCCCGACCGCCTGCCGTCGGACGACGAAAGTGTTCCGCCATCGATACCTGTTACTTTACGCGGTTTACCCTCTATGTTCCCCAAGGTCCCACCAAAGCACACATATCTGCGAACGCCTGTATGTTTGTTTTATTTTCTTTCACCATCTGCGTCTTATCCCAGTAGGCATCTCCTCCTAAAAGAGCGGCCATCCCTTCGCTCGAAAAGAAACTCGAGACGGCTAGTTTGGTACAAACATCCCTCAAGAACCTCATGGTGGCCACAGAGGATGCGAAAGGGCAAGAAGAAGGCGAGCTCCTTGGCCATATTGTAAATTCTGAAACCGGCGTGCATCCTCGAAAGCGGTGGAAACTCTCGCATCCGTCCTCGCGCAGGAACAGGTCATCTATTCCTCCCCGTGTTCAAACTCAAACTTCATTAGCCATTGAGAGTTGATTGTATTTCTCTGTACATATTCCATATCCATTCCTTGCTAATAATGCCCTACATCTCACCCTCGTTCCTGAGTCGAGCAGATCGCCTGAGTGGTACGCTGTTGACTTGTGGTACCTTTTTCGGAGTTTCAGGTAGGGTTGTCTCGGTCGCTGGCGACGAAGTTACGCCTTCGACCGGTTGAGAATCCGAATCTTGCGTCTCTTTCTGAGGTTCTGCCACGGCATCAACTTGTGGCGCCGCCCGTTTCTTCTGAGGGGAAGTATACTCGGGATCGGAAGCAGCTCTTTTCCTCCCTCTTCCAGTGCTGGGTTCCTTAGCAGCTGCATCATCGGGATCCGGTGCAGCGCTCCTAGTACTGTTTTTTGCGAGGGCTCTTGGACGAGGTCTTGCTGGTTTGGCCGCAGTCGATGGGACGATGGCCGCTTGCGGCTGAATTTTCTTGGCTCGAGGTTTGGGAGTGGAGCGTGCAGATGCAGAAGGGGTTCCAGTTTCGTGGTCCGTGAGTGGCGTTTCAGAAAGCCTCGAGGAGCCCGCGACCGGAACGTCGAGCACCTCGTAGCGAAGCCGACACTGGGCGAAAATTTTCACGCCGTCCGCCAAAAACAACAGAAAAGAGGTTGCTCACACTATTCGCAGGCCGATCTAACTGGGCACCAATGACTTTCCATTTCTTGCCGTGGACGTTGACAGCCTCGATGAGAGCCGTGTCTTCATCGTCATCCCATTCTCTGTCTTTCTCTTTCTTACTAATTCTCGCAGGATCGAGAGCACCGAGCCAGCGGTCGCGACACTGCTCGTTGGATCTGCCGGGAACGGTGTTTGCTACCTCTGTCCATGCAGCCCGTCCATAACCCGCGACAGCACCGATCAACCGCTGGTCTTCATCCGACGTCCAAGCACCGTGGCGCAGGGATGGATCGAGGGTGCGTAGGTAGCGGGTGGAACATTGATTTGCAGCTATGTTGGGGGATACATATTTCGCAACTTCAAAGAAATTAGAATACGGATGAAGGGGAAATGAAAAACCTACCAAGACTCCATGCCAAGCCGTATTGCTTCACGGCGTCCATTAATTTTTGGTCGGACTCGGCATTCCAAACGTATCGTGGGCGTTCGATTTTTTGGCGCATACAATCCAAGGGCAAACGGTTGGTCTACGAGAACGACATCAAAGCCATTCCACATATGAGTGAGAATGCTTACCCCCAATTCCTGGGAAACCTCCACCCAGTTGACGTTGGTTTGACTAGGTTTCTTCTTGATAATGTTTTCCAGCTTCTGGAGTTCTGAGGCTGTCCATGCTCCGCGGTTTATAGCGGGACTTAGGTCGCCGAACCATTTAATTTTGCATTCCTCTGGGGTTCGTTTGATGCTAGAGGAGTCGGAGACCTAAATGAGTCGCGTGAGAGGTGCAAAGTATGTGCGGTTTATTTTACCTTCTCGGCAATGACAGTCCAGTCCAGTTTGTCGGCCACCTGGGTGTCCGGCGTGGTAGATGAGATGCTAGAGAGAGGATTAATCGGAATATACTTCTTCTTGGAAAAGGGCTTGCCCCTCCAACTGTTCGACGCGTCGCAGTTCAGCATTGACGGCGGCCTTCAAGGCTTCGACCTCCTTCGGAGGCACTGAATTTCGTACATTAGCGCCGGTCGTTCAAGAATTCGGAGAGCATACTCGAATGCCGAACAGTAAAGTTCAGGTAGCAATTCCTCTTCGTCGCGTCCTGGAAAAACGGAGACTCCTAGACGGGTTGAATAAAATAAATTTGCGTGGAAAAACTGCGTACCGGATTGCTGAAATTACGAATAGGACCAACAGGCGGTTTTGCATTAGGGATATAGAAGTCACATTCAAGGTCGTCCTCTCGGTCCTCGGTGTCGGCTTGGGCCTTGAGTCCAAATTAAGTGGGACACTACAAGTGAGATTTTAGGACACACGAGCAGCTTGTCCAGTTCTGCCAACTCGGCGGTGAGCTTTTCAGCATGCTGGGCAAGGGCATACTGGTGCGCTTGGTTGGCTTGTAAGGCATGCAGCGCGAGTTCTTCGCGAGTCGGCCGCTGAGATTCCATCGTGATTGATTCTATTGAAGATCTGCAGAAACACGTGAGTGTATACTTGCCCAAAACCGTCATGGCAAAAGCCGCCGCGAAACGAATCGGTATGTTCTCCCCATTATGTCTGCTAGCGCATACTCAGCGCGTTCCAGCGGGTCAAAATGAATCGACGGTCAAGACTCTCAAACTCGGCATGATTCTGCCCACCGTTATTTCGTTCGTTTTGCGGCTGTTATTTAGAAGGGGCTCCCTGCCGCCCTCAAAAGGCGCCCTGTTCCTTTACATCGTCACATTCTTTCCCGCGTTTTTTCTTTCAAACTACCTGATCAGAATTGGCACTACCAGACGTGATCCTACGACTGGAACGTTGATCTCATACGGCGAGGATTTGAGCCAGCCCGGCGTCACCGAGTGGTGCTTCGACATCTTATACATTACATGCAAGTCCATTTCTTCCTATAATTTACTGGGACTCTGAATTCCAACCTGAACGGTATGCAGGGGCGTGCCAAATGGGATCTGGTGCTTTCGGAGAATGGTTCTGGTGGTTATATCTTGTGGTAGGAGTTCATTTGTTCGTTTCGCAATGCTCCCTCATTCGCCCCAGATCCCTATCTATGCGGTCTATAAATTATGGACATCTGTTGTCTCGCCTATGCTTGGGCTCGGGAAATCTTCGCCACCATCGGAGGAGAGCGCTGCCGACAAAGAAACCACAAGTAAACGACAAGAGAAAATGCGGAAGAGGAGCGAGCGTGGAGACCCGCGTGTCATCGCTCAGCCGAGAAAATGACGCGTTATGTCCTTGTACAATTATCTGGCTGGTTTATTCAAAATTGGCTTGTGTCGACCTAGCTCTAGAGGCCGCTCACGTCCTAGAACCAAGGCTCCCTGCGCTCCAACTTGAATTTGTGGAATTTCGGGATGTTACTACAACTTCACCTGTGAAATTTCGAAATTCGTCCGGCGTTTGAGACTCTCCTTTTTCTAAGGTTTGCTTCCACCGTATATCATTCAATTTTGACACGGAAGACGGGCACCTTAGGTTGAACCTACCGTCTCTCCGCCGCTGGTTTGACATTCACATGTGATTCACGGACAACCCAAGCTTTCGAGGTGCGAAAATCAGACTAGGACTGTTGAGAGTTTGGACTCAAAGACTTGGACTTGACGACTGCACCCTTCTCCATTCTAGTCCCTCATGAAGCGACTGGGTGGAACTGAACCTCTGAAATATTTCTTCAAGTGCGTCCACTGTACTTGAAGGGTCCCACGTAAACTTCAATTGAGACCATTCAACGTCTGGCAAGCTCACTACTCCAGCAGAAACCGCGCAGAGATGCAAGGCTGGGCCAGCCGGAGACAGGCACAACGTATCGCCAGAAATACCCTTTGCTTTCGAAGGCGTTTTGGCTCGGGATGTGTTCGTACCTAAATTAGAACGAATCATCGCAATTATGGACATTTCGAGGACGGGTTGCCGGATACGAGCTTGCTAGGAGACGAAGCAGTTGATAAATTAGGTCCGGCCATCCAGGCTCAGATGAACTCTGCCCAGGACCAATTTTGAGTTATGGAGCAGCCCTCAGCCTCCTCAGCCTAGCAGATACAGGAGCATTTGGAGTCCTATTATTGAAAGCCATTGAGACGGAGTCCGCCTGAAGCTGTGTTGCGCCTATTATTGCCAGGCATTGCCGCGCCATACGTAGACTATACTGCAGAGCTGTGCGTTGTAGTCTCTAGGTCGTCGGGTTCACGTACACGACGGCGTACAGTGCAGGCAAGCACCAACACGGAGAAGGCCGAGGTCCCGAAGGTGATTGACAGACTGGCAGTGCCCGGCATTATTCGGGATGCCGTGTATATGTCTCGATCACTGCCATGATGATCAGGAATTTGCGGGCTTTGTCTTGTCTCAATACCGCTCTTTGCCCAGTACTCTCATCTTCCCTTTGACAATCTGGTTTCCCGGAGGGTCCGTTGGTAATCTTGGGACGTAGGTTTCGCCCCGCGGCACCCGACAACCATTTGAATCAATCCCGGACACCCAGAAGAACAGCAACCCGACTCACGCTACCTGCTCTCGAAACTCTTTCATCTTGAAAGAATGTCTGCGCAAAACCTTTCTTCTTCCAATTCTGGTGCGATCGTTGTTACTCCCAATGAAAAGTCCAACTCACACAATGCAATTCAGCTGAAAGCGAAAGCACAAACGGCGTCCAGCCACTCCCTAAGGGCGCCATGCCCACACCGATTCCGACTTTAACGTTCCAGCCTGCTCCTTCTGCGACCCGATTCTCTGTGAGTGCGATATTTGTCGGCGCCCAAACGGCGCTTTGACTGATGATCATTGATGGTAGAATCCTGAGCACCCACCCAGCCCTCCTACCACACCTTCCCAGCGCCTCCTCGATGGCGACCCTTCCCATGTCCAGTTTGCCAGCTACCCCGTAACCCCTGAGGAAAAAACGCGGCCATTGATGGCGGAGGACGAGGATCTGCCTCGCGGCTGGGTGCCCACCCCCCTGCGCGGGTGGTACGCAATATCCCTCGTTGTGTTTCTTATCCTTGTTGCCATTGCGCTCGAGATTGCGCTTCATTTTACCAAGAAAAACAATGGTGAGTGGCTCAAAGGGCACGACCTGATGCATGCATGCATTGACCACGGCGTGCAGGATGGAAGACACATGGCAACACCACGAATGGAGTGATGCACTACGTCTACGTGAGTGTGGTGGCCCGGAAATGCACACTGTTTGACCTCCGTCCAGACCCTTCCTCCCGTGATTGTTGCTGCAGTGGTACGTTGATTTGATCGATGCGGTTTACCCAGGACTCACCCAAGTTTAGATCGTTGCGCTCTGGACATGGACGGACATCGAGATCAAAAAGATGCAGGTCAGTACTGTCTTCTGTGCTCTTGGCGATGTGTTCACCTTTGTTCAGCCATATGTAGATCTCGTCCGCGGTGATGCGCCGCCCGAGAAGAGTCTTCTGCTCGACTATACACGCTCGAATAACTTCGTTGTGTGGACTGCAGCTGCTCGCAACAAGCACTGGGTGGTCACCAGCGCATCCATAATGGTTCTTCTCACCCTGTGCTTCCAGCCTTTGTCCTCCGCGCTCCTTTCAGTCAGGAACACTTGGATACCTCTTCCGGGTGCGTAGAATTATTGCATGCCCGTCACCAAATCTCACGATTCACGCGTAGATGCTACTCTTAACACTCTTTCCACGGTCGGACTGAATCAGGATGTGAACTTTCAGGATTTGACCAGTAAGGCGTCTTGAATGAAGCCTTGATTCTATCGTTAAGCACTATTCTCCAGCTTTCTTGACCGCTGCTGGATACGCTTCGGCCAGTGTGGGGTACAATCTTCAGGCGCCGCCTTTTGTTTTTGGGACCTACACAGTCGCACCATTCCAGATTCCGACTGACCTTGCGACAAATGGAACATGTAAGCCTCCACTTTCTCGACTTTTGCGAAGTACTTAAGAGCGACAACAGTGATTGCTAACACAACCGCTATCAAGAGCGACACAAACTGTGTGACCGCCCAGGTGCGTACCATTTACCGCTCGAGATTGATAATCATACAAAACAGGTCACGATGACCATCCAACCAAACGGGGCCGGATGGAACAACTCGTTGTCGCAGAACGGATGCTCGCTCCTCTGGGAAGTGGACCACAGCGCAGAAAACCTCTTCGGGACAAGCACCTGCGGGGACCCGTCGACGCCACCTCAGTTCCAGCCCGTCGTGTTCTGGTTCTTCACGTACCTGCCCACTCCCCAGTCGTCTGCGACGATCTGCACCCCGTCCATCTCGCTGTGGGATACCACGGTGACGCTGGATCTGGCGAGCGGAAACGTGACGAACGTGCACGAGCTGCAGCCGTTCTCGGCGACGTCGTCGCCCTTTTCGTCGCTGGCGGGGAACGTGACCGGGGAACCGCTGAACGGGCGGGCGTACAATGGAATCAACTTTACGCTTACGAACCCGGACTCGTTTATTCTTGGTAAGTGTTTAGGCGCAATATTTCGGATCTTGGCTAATGATGTTGAGGTAGCGCGGATGAGTGCGACTCAGTTGACGATGCCGGCGGCGGTGTTCCAAGCAGCGGTGCAGAGCCCACAGGGCCTTGCGGGATCGTTCTCCGCCGACCTTTTTGTAAACTGGTCGAATGACGTTTATGTGCGTGAATGTGGTTTCGGTCCCGTCGTTGTTGTGCTGATTTGTTGTGCAGCTCACGTATCTAACGCTCATCGCCAAAGCGGTGTACTTTTTGCCCAACCAAGAGCCGATCACGATGCAGGTCAGGACGTTCCAGAATCGGTTGTGGCTTAGGTGCGTTGTAAACCGGTGGAATGGAATAAAAAATTCATGCAACCTACAGCGATCTTGCGGTCCACTTACTCGCGGCGCTCCTCATGATTCTCGCGATCTCCGCGGCGGCGATCCACGTCTTCCACAGGTACGAGCGGCAAGACCTGAATCTGCTGCACCAGCCCGGGACGATCGCGTCGGCGGTGTCGATCGGCGCGACGACGGAGATGGGGCAGCTGCTCGCGCAGCAGCGCGACACGGACGGGATCCACCAGGTGCTGCAGGACAAGCGGTTCCGGATCGACCCGTACAGTATGAAGATTATGATGCAGGGGGAGGAGGGGTACGAGGTGGTGGGGAGCCCGATGGACCGGAGGAGGAGTGTGTTTGGGGCGATGCAGGGGAAGAGGGCGAGTCGAAGGTTTTCGCGCGCGCCTGGGTCGCCGGGGGTTGTGCCGAGGTCGCCTAGGACGCCGCAGTCTGCGGCGAGTGCGGCGGTTTAGGTGTTTAGTACACCTTGGGAATTTCGCTTTCACGATTTGGGACGATCCACAATGATATGTTTTTGGCTATTCGCTCTATTACTCGAGGAAATTGCATCCAACCGCGAGGAAATATTATTCATTGGTCAATCCACGATGACATGTTTTTGGTGAGGGAATTGGTCTAAGCTATTCTTGGGTATAACGGCATACTAAGATACTTGGTAGAATTGTTGGCATCAATCGCAACCCAATTCAGCAATCGACCCCAATTTTTGCGCATGGGACGGATATGAGCGACTCGCAAGGACAGTCTGTGCAGTACTGGCTCACGATTCCGCCTCGATTATACACGGTGCCGCTTGGGGCGGTGCTGCTGGGGACGGTGATCGGGGTGAACCGCGGGGGGCGGCTGGCGTCGCTGCGGTTCCTCGCGGAGAACGCGCACCGGACGCCGAAGACGCAGAAGGGGTGGTACCTGTACCACAAAACGAAGAACTACCGGGTGGTGCTGGGTGCGCTGCGGGGGGCCGCACGCGACGGGGGGTACCTGGGCGCGGCGATGCTCGGCTGGGTGGGCCTGGAGGAGGGCCTGCAGAGACTGGGATGGGGACGAGTCGCGATGAGCGGGGCCGGGGTGGGAACTGCAGGGGTATTCTGCGGGCTATGTGAGTGATTTATGCGGGTGAAACGGGGTGCTGAGGCGCGATAGACCGGTTGACAAGGAAGACGCGGCGGCAGACTGTTCTGTTGGGCTTAATCGGGGGAGGAAGCATGGATGTGCTGCGATGGATAGCAGAGGATAAGGGAGAGAAGGATAAGAGAAAGGGAGGATAAAAGGACCTAGCAGTGATTGCTTTGGAGCTAATGATCATATTGCTTTGGAGCCGCTTGCAATGTGCTCCTCTTCTTGTTTCACAACACTACATTGCCCGTATCTGCTATTCAACCTATTCCACCATGATAAAGCTGTGGCCCGCAGCCCAGGACCCCCAGTTGACGCCCAGAGCGTCCAATAACCCAGAAAGGAATCCATTTGACGATCCGTCTCTGACCGCACCCCCACGGTCTCCCTCTGCTAGTACCCTCTACCACCAGCTGTTGGCCCGCACCCCAGACGTATCGACCCCCCTGGCGTCGTCCGGAGGTCTTGCCCAAGCCCTGCCCACCACCTCCCTCTCGCTCCATGCCCCAGAATTCCTCATGCAACAGCCACCCAAGCTACAGCTTCCAAACAAGTCCCCAGCGCCACAGACATCGTCCGTCCCGCAGAACGGCTCCGGCTCCTCGTCCAAGGGCCAGATCCATGTGAAGCTCATCCAGGCCCGCGGCCTCCATGTCGGCCCCACCGGGAAGCCCTACGTCGTCGTCCAGTTCGAGCAGAACGAGTTTGTCAGCAGGGACCCCACCGACGAGGCCGACAAGGAGGTCAAGGGCACCCCCACCGCCGTCGCAACGTCTAGCGCCATGTCCGCCCTCGGGGCTATCGGCTCAAAGGCCGCCGCTGCAGAGGCCAGCAGGCGCGGCAGCAAGGGCAGCAACAAAAGCTCAAATTCATCCCCCGCCTCGTCCGTTCCCTCCGCATCCGCTCTCTCCAACGGCGCTGGTCTCTTCGGCCGGATCTCAGCCCACAATCCCGTCTGGAAACACGAAGTCTCCTTGTGCGTCTACCCAATTTATCACACAGCACAGCACTAAACATTGTTCATCCCGCCAGCGACGTCACTTCCGAGACATCTCTCATCACCTTCAATGTCTACGACCGCGGTGGAGTCGACCACAGCTTCTTAGGCACGGTGCAGATCAAGCCCGTCTTGATCCATGACCACACCGTCGACCAGTGGTACAAGTGAGCCCATTTCCCCAAAACATGGACATCGGCCCGAATTCCTGACTCCTTTCCCCAGGCTTCGGCCGTGCGAGAACGAGGTCGTAAGCGGGGAAATGCGTGTCCAAGTGACATTTGAACAGTACAAAGTACGTGATGCGACCGACCCTGGCGCTCGGTTCGCTGCTGATCCCAACGGCACACAGACAAAACGGGCGCTAAGTCCGCGCGACTTTGAATTTCTCAAACTCATCGGCCGAGGTACATTCGGCAAAGTCTTCCAGGTTCGAAAAAAAGACACGAAGCGGATATACGCCATGAAGGTCTTGTCAAAAAAGGAAATCGTCGCAAAGAAGGAGGTCGCGCACACTATCGGCGAGCGCAAGATCCTCCAGCGTTCACTAGAGTCTCCCTTCCTCGTCGGCCTCAAATTTAGCTTCCAAACCGATGCCGATTTATACCTTGTCACGGACTTCAAATGCGGAGGCGAGCTGTTTTGGCACTTGCAGCGCGAAACGCGGTTCAGCGAAGAGCGTGCGCGATTTTACATCGCTGAACTCATATTGGCGCTAGAACATCTCCACAAATACGACATTGTGTACCGGTACGTTTTGACGGGTTGTGCATCCGGCGCTAGTCTGACAGCCACCGATAGCGACCTCAAGCCCGAAAACATCCTTTTAGACGCCACAGGCCACGTCGCGCTCTGTGATTTTGGCCTGTCCAAGGCAGATCTCCGGTCCGACGAACTCACAACCACGTTCTGCGGAACGACCGAATACCTGGCACCCGAGATGCTTCTCGACGAGCTCGGATACTCCAAAATAGTAGATTTCTGGTCGCTCGGCGTCCTTCTCTTCGAAATGTGCTGTGGCTGGAGTCCGTTCTACGCGGAAGATACACAGCAGATGTACAAGAATATATGCTTTGGGAAAATTCGGTTCCCGAAGGGTGCCATAAATGAGGACGGGAAGCAGTTTGTAAAGGGGGTGAGTTGTTGTGCATTTTAGACTAGCTCTCTTGACAGTTTGTTTCCGATGTTTTTCCTGATGCTGATTGCGTTATCTTCTCTGCTAGCTTCTCAACCGAAATCCGAAGCACCGCCTTGGCGCCGTACGCGATGCGGAGGAACTCAAGGAGCACCCGTTCTTCTCCTCGATCGACTGGCAGGCGCTCGCGCGGAAACAGATCACGCCCCCGTTCAAACCCGTCGTAGAGTCGGACGAGTCGACGGCCAACTTTGACGAGATCTTCACGTCGGCGAACCTGCACGAGGTCGGGCTCGCGGATATGGACCTCGATATCGACGAAGAGGATCCGTCGGAGGACTGGGTCGCGCTCACGGGGTCTGTCACGCAGCACCAGCCGAACGGGCCCCTCGGGAGCGAGCGCGAACACAGTGCGCCTGTGAGCCCCGCACCCCTCAGCCCGAATGGCGCGGCGCGGAATGGGAATGGGAACGGGAACAAGCCCAGTGCGCCGCCGGCACCGCAGGGCATCGACATCAAGCCGAAGAAGAAGCGGGAGGCGGTGGGGAGCCCGCTGACGAACAGTGTGCAGGAGAATTTCCGCGGGTTCACGTATTCGGGCGGGGAGAGCGTGCCGACGGGGATCCACGCGATGCGGACGAAGACGCCGGAGGGCGAGCGGGAGGGGGACGACAGCGCGGGTGGGACGGAGGACGAGTTCGAGGACCCGTCGAAGCCTGCGGGGCGCTATGCGCACAAGCGCCGGAAAGGGCTCGGGTTCACAGGCCTTGACGACGATATGTGAACCGACGTTACACGCACTACACCATACCAGGATTTCGGCGCGATCGCTGCTGCTCGTATCATTTGTAAAATTGGCCCTGCCTGACGGACATCATACAAGTTTCTTTCCTTCAACCTCTGTACTACTTACTATATGCTGGAAATTAACGCCTCTATCTCTACGATACGTGTTTGTAATAATGCCATGAATGTACTTTTTGTCTAGAAGCACCAAAGGATATTATGGCTCGAATAGTATAGGAGGAGGCGGATTAAGTGAGTGCGTGCGTGCTACCAATCGTTGAGTGTGGGACACCCTGGCCGCGAGAGATCCATTCCGCCACGCAACAGGGGTGGTAACACCAACCCGCCTTCGATGGTGTTAACCACGATAGACTCCACCTCGTGAGTGCTCACTCTCCCATACCACACGGACGAGCCCTGGGGAGTGTAGATGATGCAGTTACCCGCGTAACGGTGGCCGCCCATGTGAGAGTTCTTGAGGATGAGAGCTTTCTTGACCGCGGGAAGGGCCTTGAGCTGGTCCGTAATGTAGCGCGCCTTCTCCTCGGCTGTCCCTGAGAAGCTTTCGAGTGGGGGGTCGACGGTGTGCTCGAGCTGGGTGTCGGCCGTCCAGCCCTTCCGGTGTAGGCATTCGATGAACGCTATATGCACGGCTCGATTAAAGTGATACGGAGATGAGATTGAAGCCGGGCGGACCGTGCTCGAGTTTCGGTGCAGCTATTGCGCAACGATTGTCTCTTCGCTTGTGGGAGCCTGTGAACCCGAGCCGGGCTCAATATGCGATATGTTATCTGATAAGATGGACACTCACACAACATTATGACGCAAGAATACGGGGCGATCCAAGTTCGGAAAGAGCTTGTTTCTTCCGTAACACCCATCCGCGGGAGCCGGGCGTCGAGTGCTGTTCGCCACAGCTCCTTCGCCCCGTCGAGCGTCGCGGGCACACCCACAACGACTGAGTAATCGGGCAATACGAGGACGGTGTGGAGTTCGTCGTCCGTGCACACCGTCTTGTGGCTCCCGTTCAGTATCGAGAGGCGTGTGGAATCGGTGGACGAGAATACGCCAGGGACCGGGGGAACGGTCTTCTCGTCATCGCCGAGGTCTATGGAGATTGCGAGGGGCGCGTCGGGTACCTTCGGGGGCTGCGTCTGTGTTATTAACGCCGCAAGGGATCCCTGTGTTTCGGTAATCTCGCGGTCCCAGTCCGAGCGGCCTGAGGCGAATTATTAGAAATCCCCAGCATATCAGTTTAGATATGCTGCCTGACCGGTAGAAATGAGGATCTGCCGTATTTCTAAGCTAAGAACCATTTACAGAGCCGAGGGTAGAGAGTACTCGCCTGGCGCCGAAATGGTTTGACTGTGCCTAGCATTGTGGACTCCATGTCGACCGAAAGTCTGCGAGGATACTCGGAGTGCCCTGTACGATGTGGGTGAGCCATCTAATGCCACTATAGTACTGGAGATATCTCACCCTCGTCGCAGGGGTTGGGGCATGTCCGACAGTCTACAGCTGTTACGGGAATGCCCGATGCAGTGAGGGTGGCATATATGTTGTCTGGAGGGTGGTCATGGCCCCAAACTAAAGCCTTGAGTTTTCTGAGGCTCATGGGGGGATACCGTGGAGAGAGGAGGAGCCGAGACTTTTTTATCAGATACTGAATCGAGCCTATCAGATACGTGCGGCAATCTCCGATACCCTAATGTGGCTATATGACGTGAGCAACTACTAATAAGCTCATTTTAAGCTGTGGGATTGCAGGCGCCGTGGGACCGGATATCTTGTCGAGGACAGTGTGCCGCGGCTCTAGACACGGGTATCCTCGCGGACAACCAAGATCCGGGAGCCTCGACAGCAGCCGACAAGCATAAGTATGTGAGAACGGAGCGCGTCCAACAGATCGGACCGTCCAAATAAAGCTTCCTATTACCGGGATACAGTATGAAATGGGAGGCAGATTATCCATCGTGTTTCTTGCACGCATCGGCTGTTGAACAGCGCCGGACGTTGGCGCGACTCGGACGAGGAATCATCATCGGCTGTAGTTGGACCAGTAGTCGCGCTCGAACGATAGCTTCACAGCTCTCAAAACGCCTTTTGAACGAAAGTCAATAGGGGAGTATGAAGGAGAGTTCAACACAGACCGAATCAATAATCCGAATCCTCGTATTTCTTTTCTCGATCCTCCTTTTCACTCGCCTCAATCACAGAACCCTGCTCGTTCAAAGTTTCCCATCCCGGCAGCGCCTTCCCTCCTTGTGTTTCCACCCCATACAGCGCGTTAATGACTTCCTTTTCCCTCAAATTATAGCTGCGGCCGCTCCATAGCTGTTTGGGATTCATTGCACCAGTTTTCGCCCAATCCCGAGGCGATGTCGATGTCATTGACCACTCGGAAACTGTAGGGGCATCTTGGCGGTGACGCAGAGCACCCTTGAGGTCCTCCAGGGAGAGAGAAGTCTCCCCGGGGAGCTTAGGACGCTCGAGCTCGCCGGTGAACACTTCGTCGATTTTGGCATCCAGGTTTTCTCTTGTCACGAAAGTTTCGGCTTGGTGGTACATGGCAATGAGAGCGCGCATTCTCTCGGGAGACAGATTGACCGGATTAGGGGTGTCTGCGTGGACAACATTGCCCGCAGATGAAAACCACCGCGCGGACCGTAAAATCGGTCTTCGCCCAGCGAGTGTCCAAATCGACATGTGTGTTTGTGTTTGATGTGGGTAGCGGGCGCCAATGTCGCACGGTGCGAAGTGCCCAAGAATAATGCTATCTATCATGTTTTGGCATCAGATTCTTTGCTTCAGTCGACAATTGCGAGGATGGCCCTTTCCCTTGAACTCGACGCGTCCGTTGTGCCTCTCGTGAAGCAGGAATTTGCTACCACCTTTGTACGACTCGGAGTAACGACATATAGCCAAAGTAACTGACCACTGACAACCACCAGATTGGATTCAGCGCAGCAACGACGTAAGTGCATCCGGTTCATGCATATGCAGCCTCTCAACATTTCCAGCTTATATGGCGTATCAGTATTGCAAGGTATCGACCTCGACATATCGCGGAGGCGTCACAATTGTCTGACTGCCGACTGCCACCAGTATATCTGTATTACCGAAACTACGCTGCGGACCGCATCATGTGGAAATGTGTCGTCTGTGTTTGATTCTAGCTTAATCGTTTCTTCGTTCATGACCGCCATCGCACCCTTAGGTGGCGCTGCTTTTGTTAGTCTTTCAACTCTCCCCCGGTTCGTAACGGTAACACAACCGCAGCGCACTCGACTCCCTGACATCCGCATTTGCTGCCCATGCGCTTTATGTGAGATTTGTTAGCAAACGAGGTTCTTGAAGCTAATTGCAAGCCACCTCCAGACATATTTTGTTCTCAACTTCGGGGAAAATCCAGTCGCAGACCTCATCATTCCTTGGTATTTTGCCTGGACACGTACTTTCCACTGTTTCTGACGGTTGGATCTTAGGAGTCTCTCAGTCAGTGGGAATACATTCAATTTTGAATGCTGGTTAATCTCAATTGACAGACGGAGAAACTTCTTGTGGTATGTCTTATCCTCCGTCGCCAGCCAATAAATGAGCAAACACCCTGCCAGACCCTGATCACCTTTGTGGCCCAATGGTAAATTCACAAGCCCAATTTATTTTACTTCTTGCTGACTTCTGTGTCCTTCAGCTTTTATGCCAATACTATTTGGAAGGGTGCGCTAGCTTGTCCGCACTTCCACGAGGCGTCGATGGACTGACCCGAAGTTAGTTACCGTCAGCAAAACTATCACATTCTCCATCGTAAGCAATGTTGCTCTATGTGATTATCATTCTGACGGCCGTGGTCAGTTTTTTTTGGCATTGGCTTCCTTAGGTTCGAAGGAGCTAAATGTATTCTCTTCTTTCTGAGACTTTCGCTTCAGCATTAGGGATTGTGACTACCGTTGACATGTACGTGCGGCCTGTCTTTTTGCTATTACTGTCTAATTCACCCGCGATAGCTTCACAATAAGAGGCGTAATTGGCACACCACGGTTCTCGGTTGGTCAAGGAAAAATCAAAGTTGAACAAAGTCTGTCTGACATTTTGAACGTTCCAAAAGATCATCAGCGGTTTCGTGCAAGGCCTCGCCGCACTGGACGATTTGCTCATCACCGCCGCGATGTGCTATTATCTCACCTATAATCGCAGTGGTCTCCCTTCGTAAGCGCCTTGCTTTCTTTCACCAACCCTGGAACCAATCTTTTTGCCAGGACCAACCAATTTGTGGATACGCTAATATTGTATACAATGAGCAGAGGCATTCTTACGGCGTATGCGGAGTTTTGTGAAACCCTGTGCTATAGACTAACTGGCGGATATACAGTACGACACAGATACTGTTCTTGATAACGGTTCGGAGCTATCCCTCGAGGCTGAGCAATTCATCCTCAATCGGGACCACAGAACGTCGCGCTCCCAGGAAACACTTACTACATCCCGTTCCACATGTGCGTCGGCAAATGTGCGTTCAGATATTTTTTCCTCCGGCACGGTCCCGTGAAGCTCACCACCGTTCGTTCCGTCCGTTCAGTATACGTAAATTCGGTTCTTGCCACGTTAGTCTCAATCTCATGGGTTATCGCTTTGTTCTTTCTCAATAATAACCCCCGGACCCTCCTTGGTAGACTGAACATTCGGAATTCGTTTCAACAGAAATCTGAACCACAGTTTGACACCGGCCCGGCTTTCAATTTCTTCCACCCCGAGGCAACGGAGCAGAGCCGTTCGCAACCACATGTACGTTGTCTTTGGGACTTATTCAACTCCAAGATTGATTCCACGTCTTGTTGTATAGCGCAATAATAATCTCAATTCTTTCACAGAGAGCGCAGATAATCAACGCGACCCTAAGCCGTCCAATCTCAAAGTGCAATCTTAGTTTGTAGAATTATCGTGTATATTATTTATTGTTGATGGTGGGAGTGGCCGCGGAATCCGTGCGTACTCAGATAGATCCCCATCTTTGCAATTGGCTATACAGGTCTAGTTTGTCAAAGCCTGCTCAGGGTATTTGAAGACACTACATTTTCCTTCCTTCCTTCCTAAGAACCCCTTGATGGGTATGCAGACAATCCGCGACGCGCCCGTCCTGTCACGGGTCGCATTGCCTCCGAGTAGCTTACCACTAACAGACACACCACTTGTATTTAACCAGCAGTACCAAATTAGTATGTCTTTATTTCTACCACATGTTCTAGACACAGGAAATGAAACAAGAATACAAAAAAAGCCTTAATAGGTACAGCCGGAGAACGTACGCGGGTCCACGAAGAACACCACCTAAATTAGGGCAACGTGGAACAAGCCGATAAGATAACACACACTGTGTCCAATGGTTGTTGAGCAACGGCAAGGGTTTTCATTCGAGGAACCGTCAAGAGGAGATTACAACAACTTGAGTGTGGTAATTGAATTCGATGGAACATGTCAATGTCGAAGACTTTCGCATACAGTTGTACCTAGATCCATGGAAAAGGACACATGAAATAAAGAGAGCCAGTACAATACCAGTTAACGATCCAACCGACTAGAGATGCGCTCTTTTGATGCCTGCTTTCTCGAACAGAGCCTTTTCCTTCTTTGCAAGCTCTGCTGCCTTTTTCACCAGTCCGGGGGCTCGCTTCAGCTCTCGCTGTCCGACTTGTTGAATGTGCACCTGAAAACCGATCAGCATGTCAGTGGAACTTGAGATGAAAGATTTGTTACAGCGTCCGGGCCCTGTGTCAAGGATTCGTAAATGATAGTTCATGCTACCATTGAAAGCTTACTCACGTCAGCTATGCGAAGAGTTCGCAGTCCTGCCCACGTCCCGCGAGTTCTTGGTCCTGACAAACACCTTCGGCACCGAACGATTGGATTGCGCGATCGACGACAGTAAGAGCCATCGAAGGAACCACAAACTGTCCAACGTCAGAAATATATGAGAACCTTGAAGAATTTTACTTTGGCAATCCCAATCTCTTTCAAGGCACCCTTTGCTTGGTACTTATCAATCTAGCGGGCATAAAAGAAAAGCGCTGAGATGAGACATAAGCATTATTTACCTGCAAAGCGGCGCTCAGGACGAGCATTCTCGCGCCCTCGATTTCCGCACGCGATTTCGCGATTTCGGCGATCACAGCGCCTGGCATCCATTATAAGCGTCAGAAACATAATGTAATAATTGTTGAACTGACCGTGTTCATGCAGGTGCTTGCCAAACGTCTTGCGGCTCGGGTCGGTAACGCGGCGAAGCATAGTATCCAGTGCCTCCGAGGCAGCCCCAATCGCCCGCATACAGTGGTGAATGCGTCCCGGGCTGCGAAAAGTTGGAAAATTGGGTTGGAAATATACGGAACCAGGAGAAATTAAACTCACCCCAGACGACCTTGAATGATCTCAAATAGACATGAGCGGATATTTGGCAGACAAATTCATTACTGGTACCTCAAAACCTCTGCCCCAACCGAGGACGAGATTGCTCAAAGGAACGCGGACGTTCTCGTAGATGATCTCACAGTGTCCCTCGGGTGCGTCATCGTACCCAAAGACATGCATGGCACGGACGATAGTGATACCGGGCGTGTCAGCGGGTACAAGGACAACACTCTGCTGGTGGTAAGAGCTTTTGTTACCCGGGTCACTTTTACCCATAACGATGTGCAGCTTGGTGCGTGGGTCACCGGCACCACTAATCCACCTGTTCAAACCATCGGTACACACAAAAAAGAGAGCGAGAATCATCAAAACCATTTGTGGCCGTTGATGACAATCTCATCACCTTCCCGGCGGATCGACGTCCGGATGTTGGTCGCGTCTGAGGACGAGACTATAAAAATATAATAAGCAGTTGTTCAGCCCTGGCGAAAACGCCGCAAACGTACCGTAT
The DNA here is from genome assembly GCA_029281435.1 of Mycena haematopus. Lineage (NCBI taxonomy): Eukaryota > Fungi > Basidiomycota > Agaricomycetes > Agaricales > Mycenaceae > Mycena > Mycena haematopus. Next base: position 247,636 of record JARJCV010000001.1, read on the forward strand.
CTCTCGGTCATAGCGAAAGCGGAGCGGATTTCGCCGTTGAGCAACGGAATAAGCCACTTCTTTTGTTGCTCTGGAGTTCCATACTTGGCCAAAACCTCTGCAATACAAACGCGTCAAACGTGGTCGAATATTCACGGCACTACGTACCCATGTTTCCGGTGTCAGGCGCAGCGCAGTTTACCGCCTCAGGCGCCATGTGCCCGGATCGGCCGAGGAGTTCAGCCATGACCGCGTACTACAGCTGACTGTAGGCATTTCTGAAGGTTCATGGATTGCGCGTCGTACCTCGAGATTGGTCAAGGCGACGCCATGCTCAGGGTAGTGGGTCTTGCTGAGAAACAAGTTCCAGAGGCCGAGCTTCTTCGCTTTTACTTTGAGCTCCTCGATGACGGGGATGACCGTCTTCCAACGTTGAACCTCGTCCTTCGGGAGTTGCGCATGGGCCAATTTGCGAGCAGGGAGAATCTCATCCTACAATATTAAGCGTAAGACTTGATTCTGGCGCGGAGCTGGCCTCCAACCTCGTAAAATTTGATCAATTTAGCCAAAGTTTCTTTGGCGTAGGGCGAGAACTTGTCCTCGATCTGGGGAAGTTAAGTGAGACCGTGCAAGCACGCGAGGAGACTAGCGGAGCACCATTGCCCATGATGCCTGCGACGTATATTCAACGATAGGGTGTTGACTAGCCATTATTCAAAGAGGGAGTCTTGGCCTTCGCCATAAATAGCAAGAGACCGGTTATTCCTCAGCCGGTTCCGATTTCCAATCTAGGGCAATATAATAAGTAACCGACAGTGAAAAACGGTTGGTTCGTCATTTCAGGTAGCTATTAAGTCGCATATAATGTAGGATTATACAGTATGGATACAACAGGTACATAGCATGTACAACAGTGTTCATTCAGAAAAGTAACTAGATATTTGTGTTAGTAAAGTTAAATCTGGGATCATCAATGGTCATCGGAGAACATATCACCGAGCGTGAATGGTAGGTCTGGGTTATACTCAAAAGCACCTGGATCGTAGGTATTCCACAGCGAATCCTGCTCGCCTATCGAGTACCCGCCTCCATTGCCGTAGTTTCGGATGTAATCCAAACCACGGAATGGTAGGCCAGGAGCTGCGAATGAGGCGATTGGAGGCGTGGAAGAGAGCTCCGCGAGGCTCCCGCCCAACCTGTAATAGCCGCGAGAATCTGGAGGCTCATATCCACCGTATGTGTTGGATGGATAGGACAAGCCCGACGGATAGATGTCCACTCCCTGTGGTTCCCCACCGGAAGTGGACCCATTCCATTGCTCCTGCTGCACATTATTTGTATGGCCGAGCGGGCTGGACTGCATGCCATAGTCGAATTGATTGGATGTATTTGTGGGAGAGATAGGGCCGGAGTAGTTATATATCGTTGTGTTCGGTGCCAACGTCGGACTCGGTTGGGGCGAGTTCTTGTCTAGGATGGGGACCGGTGATGGGACATTCACGGATGCTGGGGAACTATGTGGGCTCGGTGCATGTGCTGACGTCGGACTGGCGAAGCTTTGATAGTACGAGAGCCGTTCGTTTCCTTCCCCGTCGTCGTGTCCCCGCCTGCGAGATGTAGATCGAGCGCGTTGAGCACCTGAAAATACGTTAGAAATATCTCAGACCTGAGCCACTTCACTCACTGTCCATACGGTAAGGTGAAACAGCGGCTAGGCGACGAGTGGACGTTCCTGGATCGCGCGACTGATTTCGACGAGGCTTGTTTTTTGCAATCCTTCCCGAAGACCCCGTCGCAATAGTTACCGATCGACGACGCTCCCGACCTGCGGACGCCGAGGGTCCGGCAAGGGGGGAAGGTGTGGTTTCGGTCCCACTCTGCGCAATTGCCTCCGACGCAGTATTCGTCAGCTCTATAAGCAACTCCTTGCATTTCCTGGCCCCCGGCCAATGCCCTTCCCAAGATTCTAGAGCCCTGAGCGAGCTCCTGGCTTCATCCATGGCCGCAGAAGCAGCTCTAGGTTCTGAAGAATGCATCGCGTAGAGCAAGAGGATGACGGCTGAGCTAAATAGGTGTTGGATAAAAAACGCCAGGTGGTGCGAAGGTGGGACGACATTTTTCATCGACGGCGCGAGTCGGATGCAGGATCGCGCCGACGAAACCGCCTTGACCGTCGACTTGGCAGTCACAGGTTGGTCACGTTTAACGGGAAGAAGATTTCGGTGAAGCGTCGTCAAGACGGAGTAGTAGTGGCTGCAAAGAACGGCCCCCATCGATACTTGTTCGTCGGTTTGTGACTGTGACTTGAACACAGCAGGCAAGTCGTCGCACCATTTGGTGAGCTCGGTATCTAGCACCTCGACTGTCCTCTGCAACTCGGCCTTCCTGTCCGGCTCCAAATGGTCTTTACAGTTCTCTAGAGCGTATACTTCACGCAGGACTCGCCCACCGATCTTATACAACCTCGTTAAGGCAATGGCCCCGGTCATGAGTGACGGTTGCCGCTGGGGCACGGATGCACCTGCAAAATACTCTGGCAGATGTTCGTCGTCCACTTCAACCGGATATTCAACGTCACAGTCGGAATCGTTGACTCCGAGCGGACGTCCTAAAGCAAGAGCGAGCATGCGATCCAATGAGTAGACTCCCCACCATATCTTGCGGCGAGTTTCCTTCTCGATGGGGGTGATTACAAGCCGGCGGGGGGAACGCTATGCAAACAGCAAGAAGAGTAAGGAGGCTGTACTTTTGGACAACGGGCCGAAGCTTACATGAAGACCAAGATCTTGCCCGGTCCGAACGGCCTGTCCAACAAGAATCCAAGCTTGCGGAAGACAATTGACCGAACATAGAAAAGAAGAGAGAAGAATAAAACATTGTACGTGTGCGATCTGGGTATTTGCGTGGCTGATGTACTGCAAGATAAGAGCACTGGATGAAGCTCCAAAGTTAATGTGCAGCCAAACTCCATGTGGGCCTTACGCACCGTTCATAGTATACCATCCCCATTCCGCCATCATCCAAAGATTCGCTTATCGACAATCGAGGATCGTCGATGAGACTGGCAGAGCAAGCAAAAACTGCGAATACAAGGGAGCTGAATGCTGCTTCAGACCGAGCGAACCCAGGGTCGGCAATGTTGTCCATTAGCTGGGAGTATTTCCGCAGAAACAGAGGTTTGTCAATGACAGGATTGAGGAAGTGAAATCGTGAGAAGTATGCATTAACCTTCTCTACGGCTTAGTCGGGTAACCAAGTATTAGTAAACCAATACGCACCAGTTTATCCGCCAGATCTCTAGGAGGGTATTCGACCTCCTCTGGTCCTGGAAGGGCGTGTACTTTGCCAAAGAATACAGATGCCGGAAAATATAATTTATTGACACTGGGTCCCGGCGCGAGGGGGTCTTCTTCCATCGGAGATATGCGGTGCAGCGGAGACGAGGTGAGGGCCTTAAACGATTGGATGAGCGACATGGTTGACGAGCCGCCGATCCACCGCATGTGGCCGTACTCGTCCAATGCTAGTTGACCGAAAGATTCGCTGACATCGTCTTCCTCGGCCTTTATGGGGGTGGAAGATGGCCGATCTTTCGGCGGAATGGAGCGCGGGGGCACAGCAGCGGACGGGGTGAGATCAGAGCCGGGGGGAGCGAGGACAGCGCTAGCAGCTGCGAGCTCGGCTATTGCGGCACCATTAGGGAGGGGTCCGATCTGGTCGAGAACGGGGGCTATCTGAGAAAACAAGGACTCCATGTGTAACAAGCGCGCCTCCAGTTCCTGTACATAGCTGAAAAGAGGACTGAGAGACGCGGAGGCAACAAAAGCGCCAAGTAAACTCACTGTCGGCTCAAAGCAGCCCTGTCCTTCGTCTGCAACCAAGTGCATTGGGTGCCCGAGGCAGTACATTGCGAACAGATTGGTTCGCAGCCGTCGCATTTGATCTTTTTGCGCCTATATGCACGACACCACGACCACGAGAAGAGGAAGGGGGAATAGGTAAGGGTAAACGATGAGCGCGCAGAAAAAAAAGGTAATTGACTCCAACATACCTGCAACTTTCGCAGGCACGCCAAACCCTGCGACGCTGGAGCTGTAGAGGAGCATTGTGGGTGGTTTCTTCGTCGTCGTCGAGGCGTTTCTTCTTCTGATTTGCAGGAGTCAATCCTTCATTAGCCATGGGGCTTCAGAAAGAGCAGGGCAGCACGTGCTTCTCTATCAGGTCTCGGATCGGGCCGTAGAACCGAACACAACAGATTAAGTTACCGTGCCCTCAAAGGGAATTTTCGTTAGATGACTGGTCGCTGTTTTCTCTTTGGGTCATGATGTGAAGTACTGCTGGCGAGAGAGACTCAGGATTATCTCAGTTAAAAAGTTCTCGACTGCACTGTAGCCAAGTATGGCCGCGCAAGACTCACAGCTCGATAGAAATCTTATCAAGAATCGCTATTCGAAGCAATCTGACGTAGCGCTAATGTAAATGCTTACTGGCCACTTTCTCCAGCTCTGCCAACGCTGCCGACTTCTTGCACATACCACGCAAAATACCTCCGTACCGAATCAGATAGTGAGGCGTGTCGAATTGAGCGATTTCGTCCAGAGTTATGCGTTGGTCGTAATCAATCACCCAAGGAGCGGCGTCAGCAGCGCGGAGAAAAGGAGACACAAAGCATCACCGAGTTTATCCGATGTGCGATGGTAACTTGAAGACTGTAAGAAAGACGGCGCATATAAAGCGCACACAACGAAGTTTTATTACCAAAAGCGAGTTGTTGAGTTCTTCCCGGATGGCCACCTGGATTTTCCGGTCGGTTTCAATGTCAATGGCAGACGTGGCGCCCCGGCGGAGAAGCGGGCGTGCGCCATCGCAATCAATTGCCTCTGACCATGGGAGAAATTGGCGCCTTCGCCCGAAACCATCGTATCGAGTGAGATCACTTGCTTGGATTCCATCTCCGCTGGTGGACGCCCTTTGGGAGTGATGAGCGCTCCGGTTCAGGATATGCGCACGACACGGAACACCCTCGAGTTCACTGTCTTCATACTCCTCTGTGATTCTGTCAGTATGTACACGCAATGACAAGAAAATCAGAATGCCTGCCGAAAGGGTCAAGGTTATCTTTGACTGTTCCACTGAACAACGTGGCGTCCTGACGGATGAAACCACCATGCGTCGGTGGCTAAATTTCCCGATTGAATATATCTTACCAGCCGGGTCCTGAGATCATTTAATCCTATAGTCGAAATATCGATGCCAATACGGTTGCTGATGGGCCCCACAAAACGTAAAACTCGTGGCAAAAGTAGATTTTCCACTGCCTGGGATAGCTCTTGAAGAAGACGCCAAATAAAAATAAACCCACCCGTTCGCCCAAGAATTCCTACACGCTCCCGAATTTTGAGTGCGAACTGATGTGATGCAAAGCTGGAGGAAAGTTTGGCGCATATTTCTCCTTCAAATCTTCGACAACCAGTAAATCTCTATTGGTTGAACGATACGACTCGTTGCGACCTGTGGATTGGTCAGCTTCAAATCATATGCCCACAAATTGAAAGCACCTGCAACTCCGTATAGACTGGAAGCAATGAACGTTAAACACGAGAAGGTCATCGCCGACTGTCGAAGGCCACAGTCTCTCTAGACAGACGTTTGAACTTAGCCATTCGTTCCTCGTTCTGTTGAAGACCATATCAATACAGCGAGGAATCACGTTAAATAGAATCCGTACAGTGATACATATTCCAGCCAAACCGGCAGGAACGAAAGCTGAGGTCGAGAATAACGACGTGACAGGGACAGCGCTAGTTCCTAGGTAATCAAAATTCAAGTCTGAGTTTGGTCAGGCGTGGCCACCCCCAGTTGAATTGTTGCCTCCCTATTGGCGTGCCAGAAGCTGTATCCAGGCTGACCGCGTGTTGGCATATGCAGATTATGAGTACGCAAGAGAAAGAAAACACACCCTGTTTTCAGGTCCACGTTATCCAACATGCCATCGAGGAAACATTTCTCAACGCCGAATTCGCGGACAGCGACAATTCTTGGGGTAAAAGTCAAGTTATGTATCCCCCCATGCAATTTGTCTTGCCTTCGAGCAGTTCACCGAATCCGTTGAAGATGGGCGAAATCGTATTCGCCTCCGTGCGACAGCTCGGGACGAACGCAAATATTGCTAACAAAAACGTTGCCTTGCCGTACCCACCCAACAGCACGACGGCACCCGCGAGAATACACCAGGGGGGTCCATTGGTGTGATAATGGGAGTTTCAATGAGTGGTCGGAGAAAAACATAGCACCAGGAGTAGAAAAGATAAAGCGCAGGATTACGCCAATGATCCATGAGTGGCAAACTTGCTTTCCGCCTTAGTGGACCGGAAATAGCGTCAAAACCGCCAACTCCAATGCAAAAGAGAATTTGAACTAAACCGAGAGAAACCAACACAGTTGTTGTCCGCTTGGTCCCAGGGACTGAACCAGGGTTAACCAGTAGAGCACTGAAAAGCGTTCTGAAGCGGGGACGGAAGGTATCAAAGCAAGAAAACAAGTATCGCGGGAAAAGTGTGCACCAAGATGCGCGTACACAGGAGTTTTGTAAAGCGAAAAGATTGCAATCGGAGTTATAGGGCGCAGAGTGGGGCGGCGATCCACGACGAGTAGCTTTCGTGCAACACAGAAACCCTGCGCCATCATATACCAAGTCGGAGTATACTGGATTGGTCGTAAGTAGTCCTTGTACCATTTGAGGGTGTGCGGGCCGTCACTAACGATCATCGAACGCGTTCATTCCGAGTCAACGATTGGCATGCGCCGCCGACGCCGAAGCCCTCGATAAGCAATCCAAAACAATGTTGTGACGACCGGTCACAAGCGTGTCTCGTTAAATCCTCACGTCGCGGTTTTCCAGCACAGATATAAAACTCAACGATGAGTGCAGCTGCAACAAATACTAATGTCGGCTCCGAAGATGACCCGATAATTGACGATGGGGAAGAGGACTCAAAAGTGTGCCGTTCTCGCCGAGCGTGCTCCCAGGATACTCATCGTCCTTATTTGCTCTAGGAAATTCTACTCATGAAGCAGAGGGTTGCCGAGATGGAGAAGGAAGCAATAAAATTGCGCGAGTTGCAAGCTGCAGCCGCGTTGGAGAGTAACACTGCAGACGGAGAAGACACCAACATGGAGACGGAAGAAGATAAAACCATTGCAGATGGTCGAAGCGTTTATGTTGGGAACGTCAGTGGTCGTGTGCCCTCTTTCGCCGAGCCAGGTTCACCAACTCTTTCAGGTTGACTATGGTGCAACACCAGAAGAAATCCAAGGTCATTTCCAGGCCTGTGGGACAATCAACAGAGTTACAATTCTGTGCGACAAATTCACCGGACACCCAAAAGGGTACGTGCGCTATTTTCGATGGAGGTTCTCTTCGCCTGAATCCCATAGTTTTGCGTACGTTGAATTTGCAGAGCCAGAACATATAGATGCGGCGTTGACTATGGATAACTCGCTATTCCGTGGCCGGTTAATCAAGGTGGATGATCATTCTTTACAACGGCGCGTCTCTAATCCCGTTAGGTAACACCGAAACGGACGAATGTACCAGGATTCAATCGTGGGCGAGGACGCGGCGGCTATCGGGGAGGATACCGAGGTGGTTATCGTGGTGGTAGGTTCTTTCTTTCTTTCTTTAACTCGGCACTCAGCAATTCAAAGGTCATGCGGGTTTCAGTCCGTATCGAGGTGGGCGTGGCAGGTAAGCCGGATCGCTTTATTTTATGCTGTCTGGCTCATTTTTCTGGTAGGGGACGAGGCCGCGGGTTCTAAAAAATGAGTTCCTGCATGTCCTGGGTTGTTATCTCTGAGAAACACAAAAACATATCTATACAGCGCCTGTAATACTCAGAAATACATTTTTGTTGTAGCCGAAACTTGAAGTGCGCGGTTATGGACCCGAAGTCACGTCACGTTTCTGCGTCCTTTCAAAACCACCATGCTCAACCTTCTGCGTGGTGCATGCAGGCCGATGTCCACTTCAGTTAAAACGTATCCATTCTCCAAAACTGCCTTGATACGTCCAGAGCACTATGTGGCGCCACCGGACGCTCTCAAACTGGGCAAAGGTCTAATGCCCTATCTTTCCCAAACGCTTCCGACGCCAGAGAAACAACAAATGCTTCGCCATTTATTTTCGAGACAGTCCCGCCACCAACTCTATCCTGGGTCAATTATAACCGTCATTGTTGACCATGCCCCGTTGACATTCACTGGCGTATTACTTGCTATTCGACGGCGAGGCCCCGACACCTCTTTCGTCGTTCGAAATATTATTCAGCGGACTGGGGTGGAGATGCAGTTCTTCGTCAATTCTCCTCATTTGAAGCAGATCAAACTGCTCCAGAAGCCTCCCAGACGGCGCATGAGGAGAGCAAAATTATACTATCTTCGTGATTCACCGGAAAAGATGAGTATGCTTGCTGGAAACACGAAGTACTAGTGACGTGTAAGTTGGCGTACACACTCTGCTTCACGCCCAAGCTGACCGACCGCCTTTCAAGCGCTCTGTCGATATCGCACTTTCGCTGAGTGGTTGTGCATTCATCCCTGTCTCGCGATGATCCGGCGGTCGAATTTATTTATAAATTCCGCTGTTTCCGTTGCTGCTGGTCCTTGGCAATGTGTTGGAGAAATGGGATCTTGAATGCGTATTGCGAGTACTTAGATGCATGTATTGGCGCGGGCCACAGCTGTTTATGTAAACTCTTTGCCCCAAATTCTAGCGCGTTTACTTTACGTTCAAACCGTGAGGCCTTGAGGTCCAGGACTAACTGCTGTAGGCCTTAGGTACAGATAAAAGAAAAATGAGATAGGTTGCGGAGATTACGGAATGGACTTGGGTCTGGCAGCTGCCGCAGAACACTCATTTGAGCCTTTTGATCAAAACTAGCTGCGATCACACCTTGACTCTGTTCCTCAGCGCTCAGCGGCAATGGCCCCCAGCTCCTTCGTTCGTTCTCGGCGTGATTCTGCCCAACGGCGCAGCCCTTCTCCTACTTTCTCCGACACGACTAATGTATCGGCCATTAACTTTGGTGCTACCGGTCCAAGCAAAGTCATTACTAGGTCGAATCTCAAAGCCAGTGTACAAGCCTACGAGAATGTGTGTCTCTCTGGGTTCTGTAGCGGATAGTTTTTGACAATGCCGCTTAGCTCATGACCACAAGCTCCCACTATCGCTCCGCATTGATGAATCTTTCCCGTACTACTGCGGATTTTGCCAATGCTATCGAAACAGCGAGCGGGTGAGCATGGGCACATTCATTGCCCAGATATGTTTCTGACCAGAGTGCTGCAGACTCAAAGGGCCGTCGTACGAAGCCGGGACGCGATTGCAAGGTTGGCGATCACCAATTAGGTTGCTTTTAGCTCAACTCCCATTGTGAAGCTGCTTCCGGTTTTCACCACTTAATTGGAAATCACTGGCATGTTCTGGTTTGTGGTTTTGCGGACTATCATAATAGTCGAAGTTGACACTGGTTGGATAGGCCGAGACGTTGGACAAAAAATTCGAACGACCCCTCCGACTTTCCCTTGATAATTACAAGACCGTCGTGACCGAGCGTTCTGCCTCCTATGAGAGAGCTCTTAAGGAGAAGAGCCAAATTATACGAGACACGGAGATGAAGAATATGAACAGAAAGGAAAGAAGTGAGAAGTCATCCGCTTAGAAGCTGGGGCGGTCTTCTCATCAGGCCATGTAGATCTTCAAACTTTCCGGGAGGCACTCGGAGTGCTGCAGCGCCAAGTTGACGAGCTTGATGACCTTAAGGTCGCCCATTATCAAGAGATTATGGAACATGAAGAGGAAGTGTGGGATGTTGTGCAAAACAAGGTCAGCCCTTTCAGACAAGCCTCCATTATATGTTTTATCACTTCTGTCCATACAGATCTGCATTGTCATGCGCTCTACCATGGACGTCTTCGATAAATTTACTGCAAAAGCGTGCGTTAACTTTTCTCTCAATGTGCTAGCAAAACCTCATTGCACCTGTATTGTCTAGTTCCGATCCTGTAATAGAGCCCATGTTGAATTCTGTCCCGGACGCCTTCGATTCCTATCCAACACAATCGGAGGATCAAATATTCAGTATCCTCGCTCCCCTTTCTATAATGACAAGCAATGCGGCTTCCACTAATGGAAGCCCAATGCCAACTCCTGTTCCAGAGCTCGAAGGCTTACCCGCCATTTCGAATAACCATGTATGGATGGAGGCATCGCCCGGAACCGTGGCATTCCCAACACCAACGGCTCCGCCAGAATGGGAAGACAACAATCCCCCGTCGTCATCCACACCACCCCGTTCGATTTCACCCCCGTTTTCGAATCGTAAGCATTTGGCGCCTCTCAACGCCGCCCGCCACCCTCGCAAATCGGAGTCCTCGAAGCTCCGAAGTGTTCTTTCACCTATTGACGAGAGCCGTTCGCGGCAAGTCAGCGAGGATGCCCGTGCGGTGTCAACTTTAACCCCCTCGCCGCCACCGATCGAAACTAGTCCCAACCATAGCTGGTCATTCGTCTACGGCAACGCGCAGCAGGACGATTCATCGGATGACCGGGACGGAAAAACGCCAACTCATTCCGCATTTTTTCCACATTCATCAACGCCACCGCGTCCGCCACTTCAGAACCCCGGCGCAGACCGTTCGGACCCTGAAATGCAGGTCCCCATTGCAACATAGCGTACACACCTTTTCGAAGTAATATGTTTTTTTTGTTCGTTATATTATTACCTCCGCTATGTACTTTTTCTGGGTAGCCTCCATTACTGGGGCTGGATCCCATATTGCTCTAGCACTTTCTCACTGACGACCGCCGGACTTTGAAATAGCAAGTCGGTACCAACACTGGTTTTTGGGAACGCAATGACATCTCGGATCGACTGCGTTTTACAGAGTATTGTCATCAAGCGATCGAATCCTGATCAAAAATGGTGAGTGTTGCGGAAGTACCAGACTTGAAGACGAACCAAGGGCGATTCCTCCATGAGGTGGAGCACCGCATCGCAGGGCATGTAGTAGTTGGGAGAATGGTGATTTCTCTTGTTCACTCAACTAACGTAGGTCAACAAATATGCAAACTGGGTGATGCCTGGGAACGAACCTCGAGGACCTTCGTAAAGATGTAGTCCTGCATATCAGCATCGTGCACTCTAACCGAACCGCCTCCGATCTCGACACCGTTGAGAACCAGATCGTAATGCTGGCCCCGAACCTGATGCAGCGAAACGGTGAGATTAAAAAAATGCCCCTTTCCCAGCGAGAACAACGTACACTCTCAATGTCGCCGAGGTACATCGCTTCAATGTCCTGCCACATTGGGGCCGTAAATGGATGATGAGTACTGCTCCATCTTCCCTGCGCCAAAAACTCCTTATCCCCGTCCGACTGGGTGAATAATGGGAATTCTGTTATCCATAGAAAGTGGGGCTTCGTGGTAAGCGATAACTTCCCTAATGTCACGTAAACGGTCACCCTCAAAGTTGGCATCAGCGCGCGGTCAGAACGCACCAGAGGACTGCGCGAGTTCCGACAAGTGGAGGCGCAGTTGACCCAGTGGCGAAGAACCACCCTGGAGACCGATGAGTCACACGGGGAGGTGGGCAAAATGGAGCCGCGTACTCGGAGGACCTTGGGCCTTCGGTAGAGCCAAACCACGTCCCCAAGCTTCAAATGAAGGTTCTCGTTTATGCTATCTTCTTGTCCAGCATCGGCGGTGTCGAAGGCGGCGGCGCCACTCTTTGTGAGCCACCGGGATAAATTGTCTTCCGTCAAAATGATGCGTTCCTGCGCCGTCCTATCGTTAGAGGGAGGCAATTTTATTGTGCAATGGAGCCCACAACAGCGAGATCGTGTGCGCATTCCCGAGATACGTCAATGAAGCTCGGTTCGTGCGATTGGCGAACGGGTATACATTCGAGGATTTCGCCTTTGCTTTCGAATATAGCGCGATGTTCGGGTGTTAACAACTCCGTTGCGTCTATAATCTTTGTCGAAATGAGTTACTTGCGGGTAAGAGCAATGAGGAGAGTCGAGCAGAGTTAACACCTTGAGACCAAACCGAATATCGGGTTTATCTGAACCATACTAGAAATATAAATCAATCCTTAGGTCCTCGGCGCCACAGTAGCAACAGAGGCTTACGAGCTTCATTGAATCATAGTAAGTCATCACCTTGAATTTTGAGGGGAGTTCTACGCCCTCTACGTCCTGCCATATCTTGCGGATGAGGGTTTCAATCACGTCGCGAACTTCGGTCCCTCCTATTCTCCAGACGTTTGAACGAGAAGTTGAAGTTGTTTGTTCACCCCAGGATACAAAAGCCATTTCTAGATCTATTTGCGTGAATTCCGGTTGCCTGTCCTTCCTGCCATCCTCGTCACGGAAGCACTTGGCAATCTGGAAATATTTGTCGACGACTCCAGAGCAAATGAGAAGTTGTTTTGGTTGTTGAGGAGATTGTGGCAGGGCAAAGAAACGGGGTTCGTCGCCGCGTGTGAGCGTGCGAGTGGGAACAAGGAATTCTCTGGCGCCCTCGGGAGAAGATCTCAACAGCACAGGAGTCTCTACCTCTGTAAAGTCTGCATGCATTGCATTGCTGTGAGCACACATAAATAAACGGTGATGGCAATGTCATGCCTTGTTCGTGGAGAGTATTGCGTACTATTCGGGCAACCCGGCTGCGCGTCCTCAAATTAGCTGATAAGGCTGAGCGGCGCAAGTCGAGATAGCGGAATCTGGCCCTCAAATCGTCGTTGGCCTAATCTCGGAGGTGCTGAACAAACGAATAAACTTTACAGAGAGCACGCGCATACCACACTTCGGGAGGTTGAGGGAAAGAACGGCAGATTGGCGTCCGCGGGGTTTAACAGGATAAAATTATCGACCAGCACATCAATATCACCGGTGGGTCCCTTTTGAATGAATGCGGTGAGGCTGTGGGGTACGGGAAGATGGGCGAACTGACAGATCGCCTGGCCGCTAGCGGCCGAGCCTGAACAGTCCCCTCGATCAGGACAGTAGACTCGACAGGAACATCGGAAAGAGAGGGCAGATTATCCGCGACCTCGGGATGATTAACAATGAGTTGGATGGTCCCAAGAGAATCCTTAAGAGGAAAAAAGGACAAGAGCTTCCCCCCCTTGCTTGACGCGGCAAATAAGGTGGTGTCCATATGACGTGGACGGAATGATAATCACCGCTCGGGAAGGAGCCAGCCAGAGAGAACCACGCGAGAACCAACATCGGCAGCGGACAGGGCGCCACAGCTATGTGTGCGCTTGGGGAAAGGCGCTTGGACCGCTGAGCACGAGGCTGGTGGGAGACAGAACCACTAACCACAATGAGGCCGCAGAGAGGAGGTAGTGTGTGTGCGGCATAATCTAGGAAGGAGGACGCGCATAGTGCGAGTCAAGCGGAGAAGACTAAGGGCAGCGTTTGGCAGCCTTATATAAAAACAGAATCCCCGTGATCGTCTGTCTCCTTATAAGCCCCCCCATGTTACCTTCGCTCAAAAAAAAACATGTCGTTTCCCGTAGAGCTCCTCGAGTCCGTGTTTTCCCTTCTCCCCCCAGCAGACCTCTCCCATGCCGCGCTCGTAAACTCTTTTTCATACCCCGTCGCAGCCCGTGTCCTCTACCGTGCCTCACTGTGTCCAATTCCCCAATCCACGCGCCCCCCTCCATAATTCGCACCCTTGCAAAGCGTCCAGACCTTGCACGACACGTCCGATGCTTTGCGGTCGCTTTGGACCAGTCTGGCACCGAGTTCCACTCGTTTCTCGCCGCTGCTTTGTCTTCCATGGACGCCCTCGTCTCGCTTGACATTTTCGTGGACGCGGGCAGCTGGGTTCTGCCAGACAACCTCTTCTATCCGCAGCTGCAGCACTTTGCGTCCTCATTCCCTCTCGACGACCGCATTGCTGCTTTTCTTTGTAATGCACCGGCGCTGGAGACTGTCCAGCTCGATTCCGCTACATCGTCGCTTGCCCGCGCGTCTTTGCCACGCCTCGCCGAGTTTACGGGTTGTGCGTTGACAGCAGCGGCAGTCGTTCCTGGCCGTCCCGTCGAGCGCATCCACATAACCTCTGGCGATTTAATCGAGGATTTAGTGCCCGCATTAGCACAATCGACGGCATTGGTCACTGTTTTAAGCGTTACAACGAGCTCGGCCCCCCTGCCCCTACTTCAGGTCCTCGGCCAGCACCTTCCCCATATAATGTATCTCCGCATAACAACAACCTCCAATCTTCCTGCCCCTCCCATAACCGTAAGCCCGGGACTTATTTTGGTCCTCACGTAACTCATACGATCCACAGATATTTTACGAACAAGTGGCAGAGGCCCTCGCGTTCTTTCCCAACCTCCAGTCATTTGAGCTCTCGGGCATGTACTGGTCGTCCTCCAAACAGCTCGATGATCGTCGGCAGTGGTCCCAGCCACTGCTTAATACTGATAATAATAACTTGGAACCTCAAGATGAGATTTTTGATCTTTATTCGAACGCTGCAGATTTTTTCTTTTCGTAGCCTACATATTATCTGTACGCATTAATTGTCCAAACACCACTGTAGCATACGACATATATAATACTAGCTAGACCTTCACGCGACGCGTTTGTGACTGTGTGATGCTTCGTGTTTTGCACTTGACTCGATCATGAGTCGACGTATCAGCGAGCTCGAAAGCAAGCTGCACCAGGCAGCTCTTTCTGCCTCCAAGCATGTAAATTCGCTCACTTTCGACCCAGCAACAGACTTACGCCTGTTAACTGCCAGGAAATCACGGGAAGGCAGGCGGAATCGATAATCCCTGATCAGAAAGCTCGTCAAAATGCTCTCAATTTTCTGCTCGGGGTTGGGCTATTCAAGTCTTTAAAGGACCCCAAAGGGAACGTCATATTTCGTGCTGTTACCAAAGGAGAGCTCGAGCAGTAGGTGTGCTGCAAATGTGGTGGGGATGATGCTCATTATTTTGCAGAACGAAAGATCTCAATGGCGAAGAGAGTCTGGTTCTGGGGCACATCAAGGCCGCACATAATGAAGGTGCGTTTTTGCCCTGCATTTCTGGCCTTCCAAAGACGCCGCCGTAGGATTATGGACGAAACATCTCAAGACAAAAACAAATCTCCACCAGACCATTATTGACCGATGCCTGAAGACGCTCACACAGAAGAAGCTCATAAAGAGGGTTCCCTCTGTCCAGGTTCGTCCTTGTTGCTGGTGCGGCATCCATCCCTCATGTTTTTCTAGCATCCCACCCGCAAAATTTACATGCTTGAGAATATCGAACCCTCAGTAAGCTTGACGGGTGGACCCTGGTATACCGAAAGCGAACTCGACACGGCCTTCATCGAAACCATCAGCCAGGCGTGCTTAAAATTCATCCGCGACGTGGTTCGTCCGTCTGCGCACGTTTCATCTGCGCTGGGTCGCTTAGTTTACACCCATTCACAGAGTTTTCCAAAACAGCGCAAAGAAGTCCGGGAAGGGGCTCTATTCCCAATATCCAATGCCCCACGATATCCGACGGCGGCCCAGGTGCACAATACGCTTCACCAGGCGCGTCTCACAGAAACGGAACTATCAGTGGAGCACGTTGAGATGCTGCTGGACGTGCTGGTTCTTGATGGTGAGGTGGAGAAGGTTCGTCAATATTCGTTTCTGATGCTTTCTTTAATTCCCGTCTGATACTCGTCCAGCTTCCTGCGTTCGGAGCACAGTTGTGGGATTCAAACGCGATAGATGACGGCGATTCCGCCGACGAGGACGAAGCGCAATCGAAGAAGAAGAAGAAGAAGCGACGGCGCTCGCCCTCCTCCGACGAGAGTGACG
Source organism: Mycena haematopus (assembly GCA_029281435.1). NCBI lineage: Eukaryota > Fungi > Basidiomycota > Agaricomycetes > Agaricales > Mycenaceae > Mycena > Mycena haematopus. The sequence goes on from JARJCV010000001.1 coordinate 263,495, forward strand.
TCGATGTGAAAAGTAAACCAAAATCCAAGAAGAAGCGCGTGGAGTCTGACAGTGACGAAGACGACGCTCCTGCCCGCAAGAAAGCAAAGTTGAAGAGAAGGAAAGGGGACGACAGTGATGCGGACTCCGACTCAGACGCTCCAAAGCCCAAGAAGAAGAAGAAAAGCAGGAGAGATGAGGAGAGTGAGGACGATGATAATAGTCGGAAGAAAAAGAAGAAACAGAGAAATTCGGACGACGAAAGCGACGATGGGGACACTTCCAATCAGAAAAAGAAAAAGAAGAAAGTCAAACTGGAAAGCAGCGATTTGGAGTCTGAGGACGACCGCAGTCGCAGCCGAAATAAGTCGCGGAAGCGATCCCCTTCGCCATTCAACTCATACTCGTTCGACAACCTGTATTCTGGCGGAGTCGTTTACAGGGCCGTCAACCAGGAGAAAATGAGCCTTGGGTGGTCAGAGGCTCCTTGCAGTAAATGCGAGTCTTTCCAGTTCTGCAAGACAGGAGGGCCGGTCAACCCGAAGGAGTGTGTTTACTACGACGACTGGCTGGTCGCCGGCACCCTCGCCTTCGATGACGAGTAAAACAGAGGCGCTAAATTTTGTGTATTAAATATTCAACTGATGTATTGCACTTTCTATGAACGGAGCTGCATCAAGTACGGTCAGCCATTCGTGGGGATGTGAATCTGGAATCACAACAGTCTCGTTGTCACCGCCGACGAACTCGGCGACGACCCCCTGGTAAATGTCTACACCCTGGACGACTTTGAACTTGGATAACTCCCATCCTTGGGGAATGACGCCGTCTACGCGGATAACGTCGAGAACAGGATTGAACTCGACGCGACTGAAATCGAACCCGAGACCCAAACCCAACGCCTTCGTGTAGGCTTCTTTTGCCGTCCACATCCAGTAAAAACGTTCCAGTCCCTGTGCTTTATCAGCCGCAGAGGAGATGAGACGACGCTCAAGGGCAGTTAACTGATATTGTCAGCTTATTAGCGACATTTACGATACATTCCCAAACCACGACGGACCTGATCACCCATGGTTTCGACAAATGAGGTAAATGACTCTCTACCGGGTATGCGTACCTTCATTACATCGATCCCGACGGTAAAAGCGGGGGGATTGTGAGTGTTGGGGGACGAAACCATTGCGATGAGGCCATTGTCATGAGAAACATTATACGCGATGGACGGATCGACGCCCCTTGTTGCCTGTAATGCAGTATTAACGAACCGGCGAACCAGGCAGAAGACTGACTGGCAATGAAGGGCTTGCCGGCTTCTGTAATGGCGAATTTCATGTCTGCGAGAGCGACTCCTCGAGCGTGGAGAAGCATACGGGGAAGAAAACGTCCTATTAAGGTGCCTAGACAGTCGACAGCTGAGACGAGGCAGTATATGCAAAGACGCGCAGCGTACGACAAGCGTCTTCGCGTCGATAGAACTTTTTGATTCGAGCAGAGGATTCGGGATCGAGAAGAAGTAAGGCGCGCTGATACAGCTGCTGGCGCATTGGGAAAGACAACCATTCAACGGCGGTTGTGTAGATACCTCGTCGGGAAAGAGTGCGGGCTCATAGACTATTGCCTGGACTTGCATGGGGGATTGATGGAGGCAGGATGGAGGACGACTCGGGCCCTCGTGATCTCGTGATTTGTCGCGCTCTCCCGACGCGTAGCATATCTCACCGCACTATGAGTGCTCACTATCCAAGGATTTTCTCTCCAGAACTGGATTCTAGACGGACGGAAGGCCTCATCGGAAGCCGCTGGCGCTTGGTAACTGACTTGAACTTTGCCGTAGAAGAGGACGAAGCCAGCGCTGAAACCTTGCTAAAGGCATTTGACCTCAGCTTATACAACTGCGATCCCACACACCAGCCTAGATTCGACGATGCTCAAACAGCTGCCACTGCCCCCGCCGAACTCACCCAAAACAGCTTCACCGATTTACCGCCATCGTCTTCTCAGAACCCATTCCTTTCCACGCCGCTGCGATTGAAGCATTTCTCAAAACTTAGCCCTTCCATTCTGCGCGCTCTTTTGCGCTCGCCATCTCTGCGTTGTCCCAGTTTCGGCGATGATAGCCTGGATAGTGTCCCGAATTCGAATAGCCTTTCCCCACTTGGATCGCCGGCACCTCGTCCTAATAGTTCGTTTCTTGTAAACGCCGACTCTGACCTTCAGCCTTCTCTGCCCCTAACGCCGCCTCCCACTGCACGCATTCCCTTCTCGTCTCAGCTGCCTAATCTTCTTTCTGCCAAGCCCTGTAATGACAGTCACTACTTTTGCATCAATACGATACTCATTCCTACCTCTTTTTACAGCAATTCCACGCCAAGATGTCGTCAATGCAACTCACACCACCCCCTTCATGGCTCCGCAACCCAATTTGCTTATCTCGCCGTCTGCTGTGCGAAATTTCCAGAGAGTGATTGATCAATTGAGGGGAGTAGATTCGAATTCGAATTCTGAGCAGGAGCCGACAGGGATAGACGACGAAATCTCGTTTCTTCTGCTCTCTTCGCCCCGTCTGTCAAGCCCAGCCAACGGAGGTTTCTTGACACCCGAAGCCGATACCCCCAGCAATGTTTTGCCTTCTCCGCCACTCTCGAAGGATCTCGGAACGTTAGAAGACGAATTTGTGACCCTACTCCAACAACGAGCGATGGAAGAGGAGGAGGACGCCGCCGAACTGCATGCATTGGCCGATAGATTGGGGAGAATTGCGGAAAGGAGGCGGCATCTTGCAGCGAGGATCGTAGAGCGGAAAAAAGAGCAGCAAAAAATCGATTGATGGATGGCAAGAAGTGATACAATACTCTAGAAGCTTGGCTGGAATCAGAGCTACAGATACAAAAGCTGATGGGTGTAATGTAATACTATACAAATGCATCGTGCGAGTGAGTGGATGCATGACACGGGAGCGATGAACGAGATTATATCAGGCGCTCGTGCTCGTTTGCCTGCTCCCGTACAACCTTTTCCATCCCTTCAAGCCACAGCTCCACGTCTGCTCCCGTACTGACTGCCTTGCGTGCTCCACCCACGGCGGGTGCCGCATTCGATGGAAGATTCAAAGGTCCGATTCCGATGTAACGTGCAAGCGCGAGAACGGGCAGACGTCTGAGAGCACGACCCGACATACTTTGTGTCTGCAGTCAAGTCAGTGAAAGCCACGGGAGGATTCCAAAGATGTACCCTGCACTGCACAGCGAGGGCCAACAACCTCAGAGCAAGGTTCTTTGATTTTTCACGTGAATCCACGACAGACGAAGCTGGGGCTGGGTCGTTTGATGAATGCAACGCAGAGAGTTCGTACATTTGAGCTTGCTTGAGCGTGGGGACATTCTTGATAAAAGGATATTAGCTTTGGAAACGAATCGAAGGAGAGGCAACTCGCTATGGGAGACACGATACCCCTTGCGACGATCTCACACAGGCATGTGCGCAGAATCTCGTAGATAGCTTCGCGGGACGGAAGATCGACATATTGCACGATATCAGCGCGGTCCACGAAAGCGCTATCTGTTATTATGCTCAGACTGTGCTCAATTCAAGATAGAACACAGACGTACCGATAGCCTTCACGAGATTGCTAGTTGACATGATCAAGACATTTTTTCGATGTTTGAGTTTGTCTAATTGCGTTAATAGCGCGTTTACAACTCGTAACCCATCAGAGGGCTCTGTTCCTGCCATTGCACCGGCTCTGGCTGCTGTCAACGATTCAACCTCATCTACGCAGACTTAGCACCGACGAAGCATAACGAGGACACAATAGATACCTATTAACACGACAAGAAAGGCATCTTCTTCTTCTACCAGCTCCGTAATGCTGGAGAACAGACGCTGGACCAACTTTCCGGACTCGGAAAACCATTTTGAGAAGAGGGAGTGAGAATTTATCTCGAGGAGACGGGCCTGTGAGTAACTGCTCAGGCTCAATGAGATTCAGGAAAATTAAATGTCCAGGATGTGTACCGGTGAGAAAGCCTGATAGAAAGCTTTTGAGCCAGGGCGCGACACAGTGAGGTTTTGCCAGTGCCTGCAGCTCTCATTAGATGTATTTACCCACAGCGATACCTGAACCTGCCTGGAGGACCATGAAGCAGAACTACGCGATTCCAAGATACCAAGTTGACTGCGCAGAGTCAGCACATTACTACGTCAAGGGCTGTTGGAACATACAGTCGACATTTGCATCACTGAAAACAAGAGTGGCATGGATATAGTCGAGGAGCTTCATCTTGATGTCGTCCGCATATATCAACGAGCTCCATAGGCCCTCCATCCCCCGGTTCGGCAGCTCGCAGACAGTAGCAGCCATTGTTTCGTCGTCGTCCTGGCGCGTCCCCGTACTGTTGGTGAATTCCTCGTACGAGTCTGTATCAGCAGGCTGGTAGACGTGTATCTGGAGCGACATCTCTGAGATGTGCAGGGAGTGCGAAGGGCAGGATGATTCGGATACGAGGACCCGTTCGACGGACGAAGCGAGCTCAGGGACGTCCTCCCATCCCTCCAGAGTCGAGGAAAGGTTTATGCGATCGAAGGAGTTGACCCAGTCGAAAACGCGGGCTCGGATTGTTTCGAATCGCGCAGTTGCTCGCGGTTGAAGACGGACTTCAACTGAATTGTAATGAGTCGAGTTATTATTCAGGCAGAAGGGACACATACCGTGTACAGTCCATTGCCTAACAGGGACATTCTCTGGGGCGATATCTTGGGAAGAAGCCATGGTGATGTCGAGGCCCGTCATTCTGGACGTGAGCAGGTTGAGCGACGCGTGGTCCAAACACGACAAAATCGCGGTCACATGATCAACTGTCGGCGTTCGACGTTGTTCTCGACGTCGTTCTAGGCTCCTGTGGAGGAAATGGCCGTAAATTCGCAGGGTTCTCACTGCTTGGGAGTCAATCCCACACCATTACCCATGGACAACAGACCACACGCGAAAGCTGGCTTTACGACCCGTCCGACTACTATTTCGACTGCCACTTTATTCGTTATTGGCTACCTCTGCTTTCTGTGCTGAAGCGTTGAAGCTCTAGATAAGCTTCAAACTAACCACGAGACGACTGCGCACGATGTTTCTGCTAGAATCTTAGCTCTGTGGTCATCATGACCCGACTCTAGAGTCAATTGAATATGGCTGCGAGTATGTCGACTCTCCCCCTCATTCGCTGGGTCAGGAGCTGTGCTCGAGCAGCCAATGGGCGATGTCTTCGCGACGACGTGATGCCTGAGTGTATAGACAACGGACCAATCGGTCTAGACCTGGCCATAATGGAATTCTTTTTTGTAAAGCATGCGCTGGTGTTGAGCGGCGATACCCCTGGGCTTCGGTGTGGGCGACCCTGTGTGTGTAGGACAGAGACGAGCGTCTGCGTATTTTCTGAGAATTTTACTGGGGCGGAGAGAGACAGAGACGACGGAGAGATGTGATTGGCCTGGACATAGATCACACCTCGACCTATTGGTTGGAGCGTCTAGACCTCGGCCAGAGTGAACGCGCGCGCCGCTGGAAAATAAAAGTCCTGGACGGGAAACCATGCCGCTGATTCGCCGAGATACATGCTCCCCCGTCTGTTTCCCCCCTCGTCGTCCGCTGCGGTGAGCCAGAAGGCGCGGCCGCGCCCGCGTGGCCTATGGAAGGGGCGTGGGAGATCTCAACACGTTGACCCGGACGACAATCCTCGTCCAGCCAAGCGCCAGCGCTACCAGCGCTCAGACGACACCAGCGACGGCGAGCAGCTGGACAGCGACGACGACGAGTACTACATCCTTGCATACTCGCCAGACCCGTCAGGAAGCGAGATGGACACCAGTGAGCCTTCCGCGCCAGAGACGGAGACCAAGGTCGAGGACTGGGAGGACCTCAAGGAGCTCTTTGGCCGTGCTGCGGAGCAGTACGAGAGTGAGTCGGGTCCGTTGGCATTGGGCCCGCATCCTCATCTCGTTTTTCAGCCGACAATGTGAGCGAGGCCCTGCCGCTCCTGCGCGGTGTCATTCATGAATGTCATCGCCTTTTGCTGCTCTACGAAGACCCTTCTGTGCTGTTTAATGCACAAGACTCCGACCGTCCACGCAGCAAGTCGCCAGAGGCCATATCGATCTCACCATCCACCACCCCTCGAACACGAAAAAAATGGTTTGTCGATTTCATTCCTCGTTGCGTTGGTGCTAACCGCTGTCCAGCAAATGCAAGGAGTCTCCTACCGCATTTCACGCAATACTAGGGACTGCGTTGTTTCTTATGGGCAACTACATAGCGCAGGATGCATCCCTAGCAACGTCTGATGAACCAAACGTCGGCATAACCTATTGGCTCGCAGCACTCGATGTATTCGAGACCGGCGAGAACCTTCCCAGTCGTACGAGCCCCCGCGGCTGTGAGGCCCCAGAGGACTGGCGTATGGCCATCGTCTGGGGTCGTACCCTTCTTGCGGTCGCCGATGAGGCCTTATCTCTTGCCCTCCAGCGCGAAATCTCCATCACACCTCTTCCTCCGTCCCCGCCCGAACCCAAGTGGCCCAGTCCCGCCGCCTCGCCCTTCGCTGCCATCGCCATGCGACGTCCACCCGGCAGTCGGCGGATCACTCTCGCGACAGCTGCGCCGCACGAGCTCCTCCTCCTTGCGATGGACCAGTTCACACGCGGAATCTTCCACATGCCGCACCCGGCGCACGCCGCGGACGAGCTGCCGACAGACGCTTCCGCGCGCCCCTTCTCCAGAGCGACGGAGCTCTTCACCATCGCACGCGAAGTGCTCGCACTCGCAGAACGCCTTCACGACTCGGGGGAGCGCATGCGCTGGGCGACGTGGGCAGACAGCGTGCTGCAGCAGATGGACATGGAGGGCGACACGACGCGCACAGAGTGGCGCGGGCCCGTGACGCGCGCACGGGGCCGCTGTTGGCTCGTTGTCGGTACCGCGGGGATGGAGGACATCGAGGCGAAGGCGGAAGAAAGCGACTGGAGCGAGGTGCTGGATACCGAGGAAGCAGACGATGCCCGTGAGGGTCTCACGCGCGCGATTGAGTTCTTTGAGCGCGCCACGCAATGCGCTAAAAGCGAGCTTGGTGTGGAAGAGGGTGGGGAGGACGAGTTGCGCGCGTTCCTCGCGGAGGCGCTGCTCACACTCGCAAACCTGACCAAGGATGAGGAGAAAAGAGAGGAATTATATAGACGGGCACAGCTCCTGGGTGGGGATGAACTGGAGGGGATGGACATGGAGGAATAATTGTTTTTTTTTGGGCTATTACAATGTATTTAATAGCAATGTACACTATCAGCGTTCCCGTTTCAATGGAGGACAATAATACTGCGCGAGCTTCAAGCTCGGGGCCCATCGAGACCGAGTTAGTTAAAGTTTCCGGCTGGTCGCATTGCTGTTCGACGATGTAATGCTACGTTAAAGACGCAAGAAGGGAAGGCAAAAGGCGGCAGTACTGTGCCACAAACGCGAGACGTCGCAGGTAAGGTAAATCCCAGTCCCGCATTGGCATATTGTGGCCAAGGCAAGAAAAAGCTGCAATGGTCAGAAGACACAATACGCCAAGTGGCAGTGCATTGCAGCGGCATCAAAAATCACGAAGGCTCAGACCGGTTCAATCGTCTAGCAGCTTAAGGTTCGTCCTCACGATGGACTCGGACGACACCAGACTAGAGAGTCTCATAAACCAATGCAAGAGCAATGGTCTGCTAAACTCTTCTTTCGCCTTTATCCCTTCGTTTCTCAATTCTCACAGACGTTGATGTAAAAGTGGATGCACTTAGCAAGCTCCAGGCTGAATTCGAGTCCGGCATCGAGGTTTGGCCCGCATTTATCCCGGTACGCGTCGGAGAGCTGACTTGTGCAGATAAACGACCCGGATGGCCTCATACAGGTCCTCAAGACGTGTTTGAGAACTTCAAACCAGCATTTGCAGATTGCCACTCTATCCGCTTTGCCACCCCTGCTGCCCCTTCTAATCACACCCACGGCGGGAAATGGACAGAACGCGTTGTCCCAGTCTACGTCCTCTCTCAACTCCGTAGGCCATTCACCGATGGTTGATGCACACACTCTCCGCCAAATTCTAATGGCGTTTCTGCCACCGGGTGGCCTCATCGAGCGTTTGGGAGACAAGGAAAGGGCACAGCTCAAGGCTCGCGAAACCCTCGTAATTCTCGGTGGACTGGCTTTCCGTTCCGGAGCGTCGGTTAGTTCGACCATGTCGAACAAATCAATGAACGCAAAAGGCCCCGAGACACCTCTGATAATGTTCGAGAAGTATCTACGAGAGATTGGGCTCGCGAGCAAAGTTTGGAAGGTGCGCGAGCAGGTGAGTGCAACCCGGACGTTGATGTACGCACTGATGTCATGCGTGTCCAGTCTATTCTCACTCTCGTCCACATCCGCCGCGCTCATCAACAGTTCCCCATCCGAGTATACGTTTCGCAACTCGTGGATGCCCTTGAAGATACCGACGCCCATGTCCGCGATTGCGCCAGACAATCAGTGGTAGAATTATTCTCTGGGGCCGGCGTATCCGATGCAGCACGCGCCGACCTCAAGAAGGAAATGACCAAGAAGAACGTCAGAAAAACCATCGTTGACGGTGTGCTATCCAAGCTCCTCGGTGTCGGGGGGAGCATGAGCAGCATGGGCGGTAGCGGTCCCCAGAGCCGCGACGGATCAGAAAACGGCGACACCACTATAAAACCGATCCCTCCGAGTCTTGTGCTCGCTGGTCGGCGGCCCACCACTGCGAGTTCGACCGGGGCCCTCTCGCGAACAGCCAGCGTACATAGCACGCAGTCGAATATTTCCCGCCCCTCTAGTCGCGCCGCTGCAGTATTAGACTCACCAGCGAGCGAAATTGCCTCGGCTGCTCCGGAAACTTCGGATATTCAGCCGGTATACGTTCGTGTTTTCGGCTTTTTTTTCTATTTTGCTTTTTCTTTAACTCATATGTCCAGATCGCCTCAAGCCGAGATCTGGAAAACGAGTTCGCTGCAATGCACAAGCCGTTTGAGGTAAAAATGAATAAATGAAAATTATCCAGAGCCAAGTCTGAACCGCGTTACGTAGGGTAAAGAAAACGAACATAACTGGGCCGATCGGGAACGCGCTATACAACGAGTCCGAGGAATGCTCAAAGGAGAGGTACATCTGCGATACACAGAGAGTTTTTTCGGGTGTTTGAAGGATTTCATTCAACTGTCTTTGAAAACAGTGAGCTCCAAACAATATCCATTTTCTTGTCTCATCGGCCCTCCAGCTCGCTAGCCTGCGCACCACTGTGGCGGTGAATACCTGCTCGCTCTACGTTGAAATGGCTCTCGCGCTTGGAGTAGCTCTGGACCCGCACTGCGACACGTTATTTACAAATCTCCTCAGAATGGCCGGCTTCACCAAGAAACTCACCGCCCAACAATCGCAGGCAGCAATGTCTGTCCTCATAGAACAGACATCCGCTCCACCACGTATCCTGCTGCCGCTCTTGTGGGCGACCTTGCAGGAGAAGACCGTTCAGGCTCGAGCGTATGGAATTGCGCACCTGAAGCAATACCTTGAGATCCACGGCCAGCGGTCTAAGCATGCGATCGAGAGCTCTGGTGGGCTTGATATTCTGGAAAAGTCGCTCAAGAAAGCGCTGTCGGATCCCAGTCCCGCCGGCAGGGAGACTGCCCGAATTTGTTTCTGGGTGTTCGATGGCATCTGGAGAGAACGTGGTGTCGCGCTGCTCGGTACTCTGGACTCCATCGCAAGGAAGCAGTTAGAGAAGGCATGTCCGAATCCGGAACTTGCAGCAGCGGTATTGCCTACTACTCCGAAACCGGCGAAGAAGAGCAGTGTGGCGGCTGCAATTGCTGCGAGCAGGGCTAAAGCCAAGGCAATTGCGACCGCCCCCCCGACTCTGCGACACCAAGCCACTGCCTCTTCGCATGTAGCACCTGTACGACGTGCAGGATCTCCTGGTCTATCGCCCAGAAATTCTGTGGCCCGTCCTTCCTCTCCGCTGCGGATGTCCGCCTCCCCCGGTTCGCCTCCCTCCAGAAATCTCGAATAGTTTCGAATGGTATTACGCGCTCGACCAGTGCCTCGGCAGTGGTGACCACTCAAACATACAGTCCACCTCCCTCGCCTCCTTCGCCCACCGAACAATCGGCATTCCGTCGACGAACATCCTCTCCTTTGGCACCAAGCCCAAATCGATCCTCATTCCGCACCTCCAATTCATTTGGCCGTGCACCTGTTGCATCTGTAACCCCTGGCCGCAATGGCGGCGGCAGCAGTGTACGGAATACGACTGCGGTTCCTGTCCGGCACTCGACGCTGTTTGCCCAGCCGCTTATGGACGATGAGTCGCTGTTGCTGGCGCAAACCGTTCCCATTCCAGGGAGCGATAGCGGCGACTCGGACAATTCCGCGAATCTGCTCTCGTTTTCGGCAGTGTTTGAACAGCAGAAGTACGTGTCGCCCCCTAGGTTTGTGCGAGGGTCCGACTCCACGCCTGAGGCGTCCAACGCGCTGTCCTCCGGATCACTAGAGACCACGGCTGGACAGCCCGTAGTTGAGGATGCTCTTAGGGCCCGGGCGGAGCAGGCTGAGAGCGCTGCCGAAAGACTGCTTGAGCTCGTCGATCCAGACGACGACAGCATGCAGCACTCAACGATTCCCAGCTCGCTCTTACTCGGGACGAACAACAGCAATGGTCCGAAGGCGAAAGCCAAGCCCGCGCTGCCGCCTATTGGGACGATCAAGACCAAGTCGCCTGTTACGCCGATGAACAGGGCGTCGGCAATCATGAGGCAGGCTGCGCAGTTCCAGAATAGTCCCGCGTACAATGGGCATTCTTCTCCCTCGCTCATGGATATATTGCAAGAGCAGCGCCATCAGACTGGGTGGTGGTTGAAGCGGAAGAGCTGTACGCCATATTGTTTTCGTCCTAACTCTTACTGAGTATCCCACAGTGGTCGCCCAGGGTACACCGCTTAAAGCGATTACCAATGTCGATCGAGTGCAAGAACTGCAAAACTACATCGCCATGCTTGAAAATGACGATGCCGATGTCAGTGTTCTTCAAAAGCTCGCCCTCTTGGCAATAGAAAATCCTGTCACGGATCCGGCCTCTTCGCCTCTAAGCCCCGAGTTCGGCTACCCCGCCAGCCCCTCGCCGTTTGTAAATCCTTCGCGGTCTCTTCCCTCGTTACATTCAGACATGTGGGGAAAGGACAAAAACTTTGAGCGCTTGTTCAATGCGCTGCTTTCATTCTTGCAGCCCACCAAGGTCAGTATATAGCTAACGTTTATTATTTTCGGTTTGGCTTATTGTCTTCAGAGTGAAGAACAGATTGAATATGGTCTGATCGTTGTGTGGGAGTTGCTTGAAAATCAAGCCATCCACATTGAAGGACGTGAAGGCGACTTGTTCTCTCTATTACTGCACATACGATATTGCTGTTATCATACTGTATGTTCTTCCTACATCGCTAGATACATTTGCTGACCCCCTTGTTCAGGTACTCGAGGCGACCAACACTATCCGAGACGCTCTAACTATGCGGATCGAGCCTGTATACGGCCTGACCACGATGCACGCCAGCCTGCGGTCCTTCAGCGCGGAAGCGTATCCTCCAACCGCTTCAGAGGAAGCCAAAGCCGCATCTCATGCGTTTGGCCTCATTGCTCTAGGCAAATTCATATTACGTCTCCCGGCCGAGATCGCAGAGGAGGAGTTGCCTCGTCTGAAAAAAACTTTGATCTCCGTCCGTGCTTTAGCGCTAATATACCCACCGACACTGACACTGACACCGTCCTAGGCCCTCAACGACAAGTCATCTCTTGTTATCCGCGAGTCGGCAGCAGCTGCCATCATCTCGGCACAGCTAGCACTTCGAGACGAGACGCATCTCTTTGCGCTTTTGGATGGGCTGGCCGACGAGAAGAAGAATCTCTTGACATACTTGTTCGACAAGCATGGAGTAAGGGGAGCGATGGCCTCCACTGGCCCCTCTGGCGTGGAGAAGTTGGAGAAGGAGATGCGAAGGCTGGACACGAGAACAAGCGCCCCTCCGCGACCTCCGGTATGATCTCTATTCCTTGTTCTACTGTATAATTTTTGGATTTCTTGTATGTATGATTTTTGATTCTTCATTGCATATTCACTGTATGACCAAAACATCATTCGATATATATAATGAACATTATGCCTATGGGCTGGCGTTTGATTGGGCGCTAAACAGACGGATATCGGAGTTTCAAAAGTTGGCTTCAGACGACTTTTGTCGACCTACTGTTGAAATAAAGGTAACTACGGGCTTCACTCGACTTTTACGCGCAGATGATTATCCAAATTACAAGTGTGGCGATATTTGTGGTATCGAAAGACTCAACCGGGCAGAGTATATAGAAGAGTACGTCCACGAGATAGGAGAGCCTGCGACCTTGGGTTTACGACCGCCTGTTACGATCGCAGAGACCCACAATTCGGATGGCGGATGGCGGACGGTTAACGCTCGTTCATATCACTAACATCCCTGAAAAGGATCCCGTCGACTTGAAGATGCCAACAGCAACGGAGCGTCCGCCAGCCTGGCAGGGTAAATGCCCGGAAACCATCGGGGCCACTCCTTTGTAAGTAGAGCGATTTTTGCTGGTGCGAAGATGCTAGAGGCGTTCTGTTTCTGCGCACATAGCAGGAGAAGGTAGGTGCATGGACTGAGGTGTTCAAAGACGGGCGGGGTCTCTCCATCGAAGCGGACAAGGATGCTTAGCAAACTCGGTGATAGCCTTGTGCTGCTTCAAAGCCGGCGACAAGAATTGAAGGAGGAGATGGTCTCGGACTCACCGACAATCTTGTTCACAAGCCTCTCTCTTGGATTGCCTTTAGAACCTTCGAGAACCCTGGGTCCACTGCAAGACGTCGCCGACGATGACACGGTGGTTACGGCGCCGGCGGCGATGCTAACAGTGCGGTCATCGAAGAAGTCAATCTGGTTCTTGTTGAAGAAACGGCGTTTTTCCAGTTCTATCTCGGAGTATTTCGGCCCCTACTCACCAGGTATACGTCCTTTCATATCACGGAGTATTTCGGCACAATGCTTTCACACATCTTTCCTCTTGAGTGCATCCACATTATAGACATTCTGAACGACACCTTGAACGACACCTGAACGACATCTCACCAGAGTGCTCACCCAAGTCACCCAAACGCCTATACGGTGCATAGAAGAGAGCCTTCGGATGCCTATGATCTTTGTAGCCTGCGAAACCGGCATCCGAGTCGACCTGTCGAAACGGGCCTCTCTGCGATATAATTCATGTCTATGAAGTGCACGAACAGTCAGAACATGCTTGCTCCAATGTTCCGTGTACAATGCAAGTATCAACTGACTTCCTCTTCTTTTTCGGCAACCCTTACCCGGGACTTGGAGCACGCAAGTCTGAGAAACTTTGGATATTTCGAGTTCGATGTCTTGGGGGCTATTTATCTCCTGTTGGCAGAATTCTATCATTCCCAGAGTATTTGAGGACTCTTGTCTCTCTTGCTATTCGAACCTAACCTCAGTCAGACGTCATGGCGCAATCTATTCCAAACATCATAGACGCTCTGAACGACATATCACCTGGACTGGATGATAGGGAGCGCATTCAAGTCACCCAAACGCTACGTCGCGCTCTAGATAGGCTTCAGACGCCGTTTGAACGCGCATGGGACATGATTATTATCCAGCCTATGGTCTATGCAGCCTGCCAAACTGGCGTCGACCTAGGCCTATGGGAGGCATGGCGCTCTGCTGGTGGAGGGCAGAAATCGCTGGCTGAGCTGGTCAAAATGTGCAACAAAGATTGCGACCCGAACCTGCTTCGTATGGACCTCGTACCAGCCACTCGCTGAATACACTGACTGGGAAACTAGGTCGTTTGATGCGTCTTTTAACGGGTGGAAATGTAGTCGAGGAGACAGGACCAGATATGTTCCAGTCCACTGGCTTCTCGCTGGCCATGGGAGAGCGGAGCCTTGCATTATCGTTCCAATTTGGGTCAGCAATTTTGTATAACGCGTGCTATGAAAGTCGCTAAAGTCCGTCCAGCACTCAACAACTACTCCCAACGATGCTTGAACTCCCCTCATATCTCGCCCAGAACGGATTCCAGGAACCCACAGACCCTGAGAATACGGCGTACATTAACATAGGTTCGAACCCAGAGAAGCTTGCCTTCTTCTCGCGTTGTCGTGGAAGGCCGGAGTACCAGGAGAGCTTCGTGGCCTTGATGGCCAACCTGAACTCGTGGAAGCGAAGCTGGACCGACTACTTCGACACCTCGACACTGGTCGACGAAGCCGTCATCAACAACGGCAAGAAGACGCCCATCTTCGTCGACGTCGGGGGAAACGCAGGCGTTGATATTGCTCGCTTCTTGGACAAGCACCCAGATGTCCCGGCAGGGTCGGTGGTGCTGCAGGACGTCGAGGACGTGGTTGCCATAGCCAAGGTTGACCCTAGGGTCCGCACAATGGTCCACGATTTCTTCACGCCACAACCCATCCTCGGCAGCCGAATGTATTTCATGCACTCAGTTCTGCACGACTGGTCCGACCCTCAAACCCTCCAGATTCTTCGACATCTGGCTTCGGCCTTTACGAGGGGCTACTCGAAGTTGCTTATCACCGAAGTTGTCATACCTTCCCAGGGAGCCAGCTCTTTCCAAGCGGGAGTCGATTTGCTGATGATGGCGATGTTAGCGGGGGGTTCGAGGACGGAAGCCGCGTGGGTTAAACTGCTTAATACTGCTGGCTTCAAGGTTGTTAAAGTGTGGAAGGACACACATGGGATCGAGTGTGTGATTGAAGCCGAGCTGGATGACGCGTGAAGTGAATTCACTTTCGTCGCATTCACGGCAACATTTCTAGAGTAGAAGCGATTGCGGAGCTCTAGGATATCTCTATTTCGTGTGCATCTCCCTGTCGCACCTTCGATTTAAATGTTATTGATACCCAGAGAAAGACGCCAAGGCGATGGCTGTTGCTGTGGGACTTTAACAACGCTTGAAGATATTCCGAGCAAGGAAGAAACAATCAAGTTGGTTCACCTGGTGCAGAATAATTCCTGCTATCATCCTGGGCCAATGGCCCGAACTTTACGCGAGCTACTTTGGGCTAACCTTGTTAGCTGCTTGTAGTCCGAACGTACCACGAAAAGAAAAGAAAAAATTCCTTCTATCCTTGACCACTCCATATACTCCCAGTTGTATTATTTAGGTCAATCAAAAGCGCTGTCGTCGTCTTGCCATGAACCATGTAAGACCCAACTGTTAAGAGCGTCGGTTTGCTGTCTGGGAAGATAAAATTGGATGATGCCCCGAATACAAATGATGCAAGGTCATATAAATACAGTATGCAAAGAAGGGTTTGTAGGGTCGCCTTTTGCGACACGAAAAATAATACCAACGACCTGACATCGTCGGGTCGACCTTCAACGAAGGGACGCCTTCGAACCCCTGCGCAGAAGCTCAGTCTGGTGGAAGTGAGGCTCCGGAACTAGATCCTGATCCTCTCCTCCACCAAGGCCTCCCGCGCCGTCCTTGCCCTTGCCACTCGCCGCCTGGATGCTGGCCAGCACTTCTTTGCAGTACTTGAGCTTGTCCACAAGCTTGTGATAAGCTTGACTTGTTCCCTGTCCTGGCCCTGCGGATTGAGGGCAAGCTTCATGACCTGTCGAAGTGTCCACTTGCTCATGCAGTAGCTCTTGTCAATGTGAGTCACAAGGAGCCCGTGCGAGGACAGGATGATCTTCGAATGGTCGTAGAAGTTGAACTATAGAGAGAAAAAAACATAAGGAAAACAAGTGACGCTGGGAGCATGAACTTGCCTGGATGGCGCCGTGACTCATCAGGAAGACAATGACGTGCTTCATCCGCAAGTATTTGACTACCCAATCCATACCCTTCGTCCTCTCCAGATTTTCGTACGTATAAGGGTACTCGCCGTATAACCGGTCCATGATGTATCTCTCGAAGTGCTTGAGGAGATACACTTTGGACTTGAGCGAGGAAGGATACGTGGAAACGGTATGCGAGGCGCTGTGGGCCGTAGGAGGGCCCAAGGCCGACGCGCCAGCAGCCCCGGCGGTAGGGGTGATATAATCAAAATGACTGCCAGGCCATTAGCGCCAAGTAAAGTCAAGTCAGCGATGAGCCAACTCACATCTTATCGCAGCTCAAAACTAAACTTGTGCTGTCGTTGAAGTGCACACCGACACTACCATCGGTCAAGGCATACCCCATTCCATATTTGTTGCAATAGTCCACCCAAGAGACGATGAAGACGCGTTCGTCGACCAGGCCATGTTCGGCGAGCTGAACAGGGAAAGTCTGCCCGCGAGAGTATGCAGTGAATGCAATCGTAAGAGTATCAGCAGTCGCAATAAAAGGAGATGGCGCTGTGATAAAACGTTAGAGACGATGGAGTCGGAGAGCAAGAAACAAAACCAACCTTCCTTGGGCTTGGGTGGCTGGGCAGCTGAGTAACTGAGATCAGCGACAGGCAGATGATCGCGACAACTCATGCTCACGTTCTTTGGGTATCGTCCTTGCTTTTCGCGAAGCAAGTGGGGGCAGATTCTCTTGTTGCTCTTTGGCGCTGTACCTGGTGTGTCCTGTGACGCTTTCGGCAGCGTATTTGACTCGCTCTTGGACCTTTTCCTCCATGGGAGCCATCTGTACTACGATCCGAGCCTTCTGACTCTCGAGTTCCGTCTCGTTCTTTGCCTTCCGCTTCTCTTTCGACTGTCTGCCCTCAAGGCCTGCGCTATCCTCCTCGATGATATCTAAACCTCTCCGAGCCGTAGTAGCATTGCGTAAAGGAGATTTGGCACCGCCCGCCGCCTGCAGTTTTCGATACAGACCGTCTCCAGAGCCGGGGGCGCGCGAAGCAGTGGACGGATTCGCGGAAGAGGTTGCGTAGCCCGGGATGGGAGGGCGAGACTGTCCCAGCGGGCTGCCGCCGACGCCCCTCACCAGCGGCTGTCTCGCGGAGCTCAAGAGTGCAGAGATGGGCGACCCAGGCTGGACCGCCTTTTGGAACTCGTACTCCTGGCGCGCAATTGTCGATGCTGCAGCCTTGGACTCTACGGCAGCTGCAGCGACGGTTTCCTCATAGCCATCGAGGCCAGCGTATTTTTTCAGTTTCGCGAGATTGTGGTCGCTCCGGTCGCGCGTGATGTTGCTCCAGTCGGGTGGCGCGTCATGTGCACTGGTCGGGATGTAAGGGGGCACAGGGCCCATTGTAAACCATTCATGACCCACAATGGAGAGCAGAGTGGGCCGCTGTTGGGGGTCTGGAGTCAGGATGTCGCCGACGAGGTTGCGACAGGGGATCGAGGGGCTAGCAGGTGGCGGAGAAGGAAATGTATAGTCATTGTTGCGGATTCGTCTGCGGAGAATGAATGAAATATCCTTCAGGTGTGCAGATCCCCGAACTTACTGATAAATTGCTTTGACGTCTTTGGTCTGGAACGGGGGTCTTCCAACGACGAGGGTATAAAGGATGACACCGATGCTCCAAGTATCGACCTCGAAGCTGTGGCCGCTGTCGAAGAGGACCTCTGGCGCGATGTAGTTGGGTGTCCCGCAAATGGTCTTCTTCCGCTCGCCGGGACTTTCTATGAGAGCGGCCAGGCCAAAGTCGCCGACCTTGATGTTCAGGTGGGCGTCGAGGAACAGGTTGCCGAGTTTGAGGTCGCGGTGAATGACCGACTGGCCGTGCATGTAATGGCACGCGCCAATGAGTTGGATCATGAAGAACCGAGATTCAGGCTCAGTAAAACGTTTGCGGCGGCGCAGAAGGTCCATTAGGGAGCCTGAGGGGCACAGCTCGAGGGTCATGTACACGTTGTCGTCACCCTCGAAACAGTCGATAAATTGAGCGATATTCGGGTGGGCGAGAGAACGGTGTATCTTGATCTCGGCGTAGAGCTAGGGGCGAGTGAGCGAGTGCGCCAGCGTATACGACGCGATTCACCTTTGTCTTTGCCTTCTTGGTCTTGAGGGAACTCATGGTGACGACCTTGCACGCGAAGCGTTTGTTGCTGGTGTCCTTGACTTCATAGACGCGCGCAAAGCCGCCCTCGCCGAGGAAACCAACACGATGGAACTGGTGTTTACCTAGCTTATCTGAAATGAATTTGGGGGGTGACGGAGGGGTTGTCTTGCTGTTCTGGCGGGGAAGAGGCGGGGAACGGGGAGCGGGCGCATTGGTGTCCGTTGGAGCGAGGGGAGGACGCCTGTTGTGTGCGGGAGCGAGTGCTGGTGCAGGTATCATGGCCTAACGCCGTGGTGGTGGAGGAAGAGAAGGTTGCTTGCAGGTTGGAGGCGTGTTTCCAAACAACACGTGATCGTTAGCGATGGCTGACAGTGGCTGTGGCTTACGGCATTGCGGCCATGGCTGAACCAGCTGCAGACAGTGGAGACTTTTTGTCAGATATCCTTAAACCGGGCTCGTCCCTACAACCCAGGTTCCTGCTCGTTCTCGACCTCGCATTCGTAGCCCTGCTCTTTATTCTGGTTGCCCTCGCATTCCTCACTGCAGGCAATTTCCACATATTCGCGCTCATTGCCATCGAACTCGCGCTCTGGGCAAGCGTAAAATGGTACAGATTGTTCCTCGGCTCATAATATACTCTGACCACACAACAGGTTCGTCAATGAACTGAAAAACACCTCGATACCGCCAGAGGCTGAATGCAAAGAGGGCGAGTCCAAAGAAGCCGAGTCTAAGGAGTCTAAGGACTCTTGAAGGCTACCGGCGCGCCTTCTCTCCCTCTTCGTACCAGCGCTTCATCCGTTTAGATCCCTCTTGCGCCAATGCAAACACTGCAATAACGTCAGTATTTATGTGCCACGTCCCTCGTTTCGGGAAGCTCACATTCGCGTTCCGTGCCGTCCAGGCCTTCTCTAAAAGACTGTGCACTGTCGCCCGCAGGTCCCACACCTCCTGCTGGCCCGAGCGCAGCAAAGTGCTGCGCTTGGTCAATCACCTCTACGAGACGTTTGCGGAATGTCTGGAGCAGAAATGACCCAACAGTGAGACCCGAGCACAGACCGCAACACACTATTGTCAACAGGTTCGACATCTCTTTTTTGTCGTCGAGCCTGTCCAGAGTCGTCAGTCGTCAGCCGTGAAAAAGATGTTAAAGCGCCGTACATTTCCATTATGGTTTTGCCAAACCCATACCATAAGCCCCCAGCTCCAACCAGACTACCCAAGCGAACGCTACAAGGTTCTGCGTTGAGGGCATTCCGAACTTTACTATTGAATGCGGGTGGCATGATCATGTCTGCCCAGTCTCTTCCATCCATTATTAGCATCGGTTCCGGGCAGATAGTAAAGAACACGCACGAGAGAACAACAGTGTAGACCATCCATATAGGAAGCTGCAATGTGTTAGACCTAGTGATCTAATGAGCGTCCATGAGAGGGATGAAACGCGTCGAAAGTCAAGATGAAGCTTGCGTTGCGTTCTCCCCCTCCTCCAAGATGACCCATGTCTGGGATGTCAACCTTGAAGCGGCATCCGACTTTCTACGCGTCTTTTTCAATGAAATACAAGATTCAGGGTATAAGGGACGCGTTCACCTGGTTCTCCGCCAGAATCGCGTCGATAGAGAAATAGTCCTCGTCCATGAGAGGCGTCACGGTTGTGACCACCGTGACACAGCTCTGTCATGGCTGCGCGATTCACGACCTCTCTCTTGAGAAACGCTCGACCACGGGCTTTGTACCATGCTCGCCTTTCTCAACGTACTCTATTTGGTCTCGGTGCAAAGCCACAGTTGCCAGCTGGAACCCCGCCGCTGGATGAGGCAGAACTAGCCAAAACGACTGAATGGGCACAAAATCTCTTCAAGGACAAGCCCGACGCAGTGAAGGCCGTTTTAAATGTCGCCAAAATCATGGAGGAGTCAGGTCTGCGTGCCCCGACTGGCTGCTGCATTTTCCGATGAAAAATACTTGCTTACCAGGCGTCTCGATATCTGCTGGTCAAATGCCTAATCCGTTGCAACTTCTGAAGCTCGCGAAAAATCCAAAATTCATGGAAGCGTACGCCGAGGCGCAGCGAGAGTTTAAGAACGCCGGTATCGATATGCAGTCGAAAGTGCGCCTTTTCTCTCGGTTCCTTCGTCTGTTGAAGTTCTTGTCTCGAAGGAACTTGTTGAGCAAATGATGAAAATAATTAAGAAACGATCGTAGAGAGTGCCTGTATGACCCCTTAATCAGACACGTAGGCGCCAGGCGCGATACCGCCAGCGCGCTCTTAATGGGCGCTTACTTCCTCACATTGTTCAAACATCGGGTGACCAGTGGGTGACCATTATCTGGCCGCCATCAAAACGGCGGCAGTCGGGATTTCCAAATTAGGAAGGTCAGCTGCTGATGAACCCGCCGATCGACGATTGTTGATTTTCTCAGGCATCCTCACATTGTTGACTATTCCCAGCAAGTGCCCGTGCTATAAGAGCCCGCGCTCAACATGACTCCTCCTTACTCCCACCTCAATATTCTCCCACCCAATATGCACCTCCCCCACCAATCAACGACGCCCGTTGCATCCCCACTAAGCCATACACCCGGCAAGCTCTCTCACCGCACCAAACCCCTGTCCGACTGGACCCATGGGCGCCCATTGCCGCCCACAACGCAGATCCCATATGTGCCTTTACCCATTCGAGGACTGCCGCCGCCCGCCGTTATATTTGCGGAGGACCAACTCCATGCCAAATCCTCTTACGGCGGACGCGTCAATCGTTGGGTAGTCATTTCCATGGCTTCGAGTTATCTGACATCTCTCCAGAGCCAACTGGGCCGTTGGGATACGGCCCTTACGCCCCGTCTCTGTCTCCCATACCCCTTCCTTACGCTAATCAATCATCCCCCCATTCTTCCTCTCGTTCCACTTGTTTCTCCTCCTCTTCTAACCCCCGTCCGTTACTCCACCCCCTTCTCAGCTCCCATAAAATACAATACCTTATCTCTTCATACCCTTTGAGTCAGGACCTGTTACGCGTGCCTCAAGAACTCCAGGACCAACACATCACCGACGACGCCTTCTTCCCAGAGCAAAACTGTATCCAAATTCAAGTTACCGCCAACAAAGCAGACAACATCGTCATCCAATCTCCAAGTTCGCTATCAGTTGCGTTTATCTTGCAGTCCTTGCACGAGCACCTTCATTCGTCCCTCCCGCGCCCGCAGTTTAGCATGCTGAGCCCTGAGGATCAGGCTACTGCGCAGACGTCCTTTCACGCCCGTTGCAAAAAAGGGCGAGGCGTCAGCGAGGGCATGAAGGTCCTTGATGTCCTCGGATTTGGCACCAAGTCTATGATATTCGTCGGCCTCAAGAAAGGCCATGGGATCAACGAATGGATCCCTGTTTTCAGGGAGTGCAACTGAGTGACCGCGCACCAACAGCGCTTTAATTTCACGATAGACAAAAAAGACTCGACCGAAACTCGCCCATCTCGCTGAATGAACTCTCTACTTGTACAGAATAGAACGTCAGAAACGTAACCCTCTGTAGCTGAATAGCCTCCCCTCTCATGGACCTTGTACTCAGATGTAATATTTCGTTTTGTATCGATATTTCCCTTGCATTCCTTTGCTGTGGACTTGTGTCTCTCTAGACAGACGCTTTATTGTTTCTAGCTCGTACCTCAATAAAGACGGTCTGTGGACACTGCCCGCGAGTTTGAACTTGGACTTAACTTGGAAGAGCTAGTTTGAAGGCGTCCACGTGACCGCGAATCTTTCATACACTTTCCTCTTGCTTTTCGAAAAATTAATGGAGGACACAGCGGAACAAGAGGGTCCAACTTGCGTTTCCATTCCTGCTCCCGAACATCCGATTTCTGCGACGCCCTTCTACTCTATCGAATACCCTGGCTATGTTCGCAACACATCCGTTCCTATTGCTGTTCGAAATTTAGGAGGACAGGCGGCTCTCGGAAGCGCCTTCAAGCGCTCTGCAGCTAAAACAGAGGCAACACTCGAGCTCAAGCTGCGCCCTGGCAACCCTTTCGCCCACCCTGTCCCGGGAGACGTTGTACCGACGAACAACCTCGTGCTGAAAGTCGTAAAGCGCAAGCGGAGAAATCGTATGGAAATCGACGACGGTGCGGCGCTCCAAGGAGAATACACCGCAGAGGTTGTAGGCTCTACATCGAAGACCGTCCGCTTCCGCAGTGCGTTTTGCGATGTGAAGTTTACAGGGCCTAAAGCGGTAGAGCAGGCATGGCAGACTACCAATACCAGCCGGACATGAACGACCCAGTTACGAAGCTACGGCTTTCAATGGACAATATGGACGGTATAACCCTGATGTTTTCCCAAAGCGCTTCACTCACGAAATTCATGGAAGTGGAAGCTATTCGATCATATGTGATCCCGCCCGAGAAAGCAGATTACATGGTCCCAGTGACCAAGTCCTTACAGGGCCAGGATGTTGATATGAACCTAGACCCTGAACTGACAGGAATACCTCGTCCTGAGCCTGATCCTGGGCAGTCGATGAGGAGCAACCTCCGACTCTTCCCACCTCCGCTGTTCAGCCGGCAGACAATTCCTCAGTCGTACAAGTTCGTTACATCTTGGTACGACGACCGACCCCCTAATTCACATCCAGCTTCAAATCCAATCCCGCATCGATCGTATCGACGACCGTGAACGAGGAAACAGGCGAAGAGAGAAAACGGCTTATTAACAAAATGCGCTGGAAAGGATATGGGCCCATCTCGATTACCTTCACTGAGCGCCAGGTTCGCCCAGCTGTCGCGACGTGCAATCGAGGGTTAATGTTTGTAGATCCCGGACAAACCTGCGCATAATATCCAGGAAGTGCGGAGTCAAGTCAGCGATATTCTGTACAATAAGCTGATCGCGGTAAGAAAGGCGCTTTGTATGTTCTCGACTAAATACGCGAGTTATAGACATTCGCTGAACGGCCAGTATGGACTCGCGGGGCGCTTTTCAATCAGTTTACGGCTGTGGAGGCTCGGGATATCCTTAAGTGAGAATGAATTGCATCCCAAGAGCTGTTTTCATTCTGCCCACCAGTTCAAAACCTCTGCTTCCTTTGGTTTGCTATGTGTTCCATGACGGTCCCTGGCGAGACACCCTGATTCGGTTCGGCTATGACCCTCGAAAAGATCCTAGTGCCCGGATGTATGTTCTTCCCATTCACCCATATGACTGACGTTCAAACGCAGGTTGCACAGCTATCAGAGATTATACTTCCGAAACGCAAACCACCCCATCCTCAAGCCGTCTGTGATGACTCGGCGGCAAGATCGCTCTGTTGCGAATATGGACAATTGGGCGGTGGCCATTGAAGACGGTTCGGAGCGGGATATTGAGCGGAGGTGGGTCTATATTCCCTCGCCTCCAGTCTCGCTCATTGATCTATACAGAAAATCACATCTATTCGACGGTAAAACGATAACGAAGGAAACCGCGTCGTTTCAACTCTGTGATCTCATCGACCCCATGCTGCAAGAAATGGTGAACGACGACCAGGGACTTAGAGAAGAGTGCGATGTTTGTACTGGCCAACTTGTTTCTGCCAATTATGTTCATATACTTGCAGGAGCGCGACGGGTGGTACCCCAGCCATGCGTTGGACCGTATCAAGACAGTGCTTCGGCACAAATTCTTCACAGTCCTGGAAGGGTACCCAGCCACGGACGAAGACTGCCGCCAGCTTTTGCTGGCCTCCGAGAAACTGCCGAGCAAAAGCGCCAAAGACATGTCGAGCTTGCGTGTGGTCAGACTCAAGATCGGAAAACACAACATGGCAAAGGGGGCGATGCGGCCAGAAGATGCTGCAGCGCTGCGACTCAGAGCGGTGCTGAATACGAACGCAAAAGCCCGTGGAGGCCAAGCACAAGCACCCGCGACTGACAATTGATATCGACCACACCTCAACATTTTGTATTTCTTGGGCAGCATCTGTATTCTTATTTCATAGCACGCACAAATCGTCTGTTTTTGGCAAGTTTTATTGTTTCAATCATAGCAAAGTGCATAGTATATGCATATGCACGACATAGAGCCTGCACTCCGGGATGTCGGGCCCATAGTCCGTCGATGTAAGCACAATACGGAGAGAAGACGGCTATGCTTCCACTTTGGCTTCGCGGCGGGCTTTGTTCTGGGACACATGAGAAGCATTTTCAGGAAGAGTAGATATGGACGCACTGAGCCAGCGAGTGCGTATCTTGCGTTGCGGCGGAACTACATTCCGCTATGTCACTATGGGGTCTTAACAGAGTGAATTACAACAGACCTTGGGGTCGACCTGCCAAGGATTATTGAGTGAGACAGTGAACAGACACTTAGAAGAACGTACGCCTTTCAGTGACCGTGTGCGACCAGCGGCAGGGGTTTTAATGCCGTTTTTGTGCGCCTGTTCAAAGGTTTAGCTGAGGCCTCCTGCTGCCGCTCCGTGGCGGACCTTCTTGTTCTGGTTGTGATTCGTGTGACTGGAAGATATCGTCAGCGTTGCTTTGCACACGGTCGGCAGCGACCCGTACTTTTTTGACTTTGCCATTGAAACGAGAGAGCAGAAACGAGAGGCTGTGCAAAAATGTGCGTGTGTTTACTGCTGTACAGTTGCCGCACGCGGCCGAAACGTCCGATGCATCGGACGAAAGATGTGTCGGCCGACAGATCCAAAGCGTCGGACGAGGTTCCGATGGCGATTGGAGCTCTTAAGCACCTAAGCATTTATCCCTGCTACATTTATCTCCCGCCTATGCCTATCGCTACGCCCCGCCCACGCACATTGTACGACAAAATCTGGGATGACCATGTCGTGTGAGTAGCGCTATATTTCCCAAACGGGCCGCTCATCCTTCGACAGCGATGTCAACGACGATGGTCTGGCGCTCCTGTATATCGACCGGTATGTTTCCCAGCCCCGTTTCATCATAGCCTCACTTCTCTCCAGTCATCTTGTCCACGAGGTGACCAGCCCACAGGCCTTTGAGGGACTGTCCGTTGCTCTTGCTACTTCCACATCAATCGTCTAATTTTTACTAGGAGAAATGCAGGTCGCCCTGTACGGCGTCCTGACTGCACTCTTGCGACCGTAGACCATAACATCCCGTACGGCAACCATTTAAATGTCTACGTGTTCTCTGATTGTGCCCTCGCCAGCACTGTCTCGCGCCAAAACTTCACCTCTGTCGAATCTTTCATCGATGAACCCGATTCGCGCGCACAATGCGCTGCGCTCGAGGACAATGTCAAAGAGTTTGGTCTTACCTATTTCGGTATGACTGACAAGAGACAAGGTTACCCCAAACCCTGCCTCGCTCGAGTGCCTGCTGAAATTTTGTCCTAGGAATTGTCCACATTATCGGGCCTGAACAGGGTTTCACGGTAACTATTCATTCATTCTCCTCTGAATACATTTTGACGTCCCGGTAGCTGCCCGGTATCACCTGTGTTTGCGGCGACTCGCACACATCCAGTTCGTTGAGGTTCACTTCCTCGAAACATGTCTGACCGTCTCTGCAGCCCACGGCGCGTTCGGTTCTCTTGCATTCGGTATCGGCACCTCCGAAGTCGAGCATGTTCTCGCCACCCAGACCCTGCTGCAGAAGAAAGGCAAAAACATGCGAATCACAGTCGACGGCGACCTCCACGAAGGCGTTACCTCCAAGGATGTTATACTACATATCATCGGTGTGATTGGTACCGCAGGCGGTACTGGCTGCGTTATCGAGTACTCGGGCTCCGTCTTCCGCGGCTTCTCTATGGAGGCCCGCATGAGCGTCTGTAACATGAGTATCGAAGCTGGCGCCCGTGCTGGAATGGTGGCTCCTGACCAGGTTACCTTCGATTATCTTCGAAATCGCCCTCTTTCGCCGAAAGGCGACGCATGGGATCGTGCAGAGACCTACTGGCGGTCTCTGAAGACGGACGAGGGCGCCAAATTCGACATTGAGGTTAACATCCCTGCCTCCGACATCATTCCCACCGTGACCTGGGGAACGTCTCCTCAGGACACCGTCCCTATCACTGGGTCCGTCCCCGATCCCTCCACTATGACCGACCCCGTCAAACGCGCCTCCGCGGAACGTTCTCTGGCGTACATGGGTCTTACACCCAACACCGTCATGGAAGATATCAAGGTCGACAAGGTTTTCATCGGTTCGTGCACCAACGGCCGCATCGAGGACCTTCGCTCCGCTGCTAAAATCGTTCTCGCTGCTGGTGTGGACACCAAAGTAGCTCCCGATGTCCATGCTATGATCGTTCCGGGGTCTGGCCTCATCAAGAAACAGGCCGAGGCTGAGGGTCTTGATGTTATTTTCAAGCGCGCTGGATTCGATTGGCGCGAGGCGGGTTGCTCTATGTGCTTGGGGATGAATCCTGACCAGCTCGCACCTGGAGAGCGTTGCGCTAGCACTAGCAACCGCAACTTTGAAGGTCGCCAGGGTTCCGGTGGTCGAACGCATTTGTTGAGCCCTGCTATGGCCGCGGCTGCGGCCATGACGGGCAAGTTGACCGACGTTCGCAAGTTCATGGGTGCTGTGGCTGACGCCAACATCGCTGCCGCTCCTAAGCTGAAGGTTATCAGTGCTTTCGACTTTTTGGACGACCCAGTTCTCCCCGCACCCGAACCCCAGCAGCCCTCCGCGCCAGCTGCGTCGTCGGCGTCACTGCCTCCCACCGAAGCACCCTCCACTGTCCAGAAGTTCATCATCGTGAAGGGCATTACGGCGCCCTTGTACATTGAGAACGTCGACACCGACATGATCATTCCGAAACAGTTCCTCAAGACGCTCAAGCGCACCGGCCTAGCTGACGCGCTCTTTTATACCCTGCGAAAAGATCCTCACACCGGCAAGGAGACTGACTTTGTGCTGAATCGTGCCCCGTTCAATCAGGCTAAGATCATGGTCTGCACGGGCGCGAACTTTGGTTGTGGGAGCTCCCGCGAGCACGCCCCGTGGAGTCTGTGAGTACTTCTTGTTTGCCGTTGAACGCGTCCCGGAGACTGACCCAGATCCAAGTGACAACTTTGGCATCCGCTGTGTCATTGCGCCTAGCTTCGCCGATATTTTCAAGAACAATGCTATGCAGAACGGCATGCTCCCTGTGACACTCCCCGAGGCGGACTGCCGCACGCTTGCGGAGGACGCGGAGGCTGGTTTGGAGCTCGAGGTCGATCTCGAGAAGCAGGAGATTCGCCGCCCGAACGGCAAGGCGCCCATACCCTTCACCGTCGATCCGTTTAGGCGGCACTGCCTGTTGAATGGACTGGACGACATCGCACTTACCATGCAGCGGAGCGCTGCGATTGCCGCATTTGAGCAGCGTCGCAGTGAGAACTGGTCGTGGCTGGACGGGTTTGGGTACAAAGGCGCAAGGATTCCTGTTGCGGCAGTGAAGAAAACGAAAAAAATGGACTGGTAAAGTTGCCGCGTTTGTCTGGACAAAAATTGTACAACAGGAGAATACAAATTCGGTATTCGTTGGCGAGACGTGCCATTAGCGCTTCTTGGATCGGCGTCCTTCTGCTTTGACGAGTTGAGTCCGAGACCAGATCCAATAATTTCTCATGGCAACTTTCATCGGTGTCATCGCCCGTCCGCTTGAAAAACGGAAAGGTCAAGGACTTCGAGCTTACACTAGGATGGAAAAGATACCGCGAGCGCGAGTGCGAGCGCGGTGGCTTAGACTCAAACTCGGATCAGTTTTTGGGTCAAGTCTTCAATTCGATCGCGCCGACGTATTTTAGAGGAACACTCCGCTGCAATTGCAAGGATAGCCATACTGAATACTCTTACCGTAGCGCGTCCATACATAAGGGTAAACAGGGAGTGGTCCGTGCGTGCGCCTGGGTGACTCGGATGTACTATGGGAGTCCGGACACGGAGAGTCGTTCATACTCGTTACCGAAACTGCCCCTGGATAATACAAGCAGAAAAGAAGGCAGGAACAATGGCAAACTAACTGAATTTACAATCAACCTGAACATCACAAACAAGCGTAGGACATGACACCGACCTTCACGTTTCACTAACCTCTCCCAGCACATCCCCGCTCCTACCGCACAGATTCAAGTGTTTCCATTGAGGTGACGCTGTTCCCTCGAATGACCTGGCATGCACTGTTTCAGGAGGACGCGTGACAAGGAAGGATGAAAGTCAGACCACAGTGCCAATTGGGTGCTTTTGAGCAGGAGTTGTTTCTTCCAGGGCATCGTCAATGACGAGATTCAAGAAGAGATCGTAGCCCCGCAGTGTCCCGCTGACTTTGCGCCCACCCTGCAGATGGACAAATAGCTTCTTGTCCATGAACTGTGGATACGTGAGTCGACGAAAAACTAAGAAACGAAGAATAGACCTTTTTGAGCTCTGGTTGGGATGCTTTGGACATGGTGGTTGAGAGCAAGTTTGTCAGTGACAGTTGTTTACAGCGTTGAGTGATCAAAAACAGCTTCTCCCAATAGGTCTTGACAAGGTCTTGACCTGCGCATTCCTCCAATCCTTAGGTGTGTCTTGAATACCATATAGCGGAGCGAATCTCGAAGGTTGTCTACCAGAAACAACGCTTGGATTTACTTGTCTGTGGCCGAAAGATGGCTACCCCTGCGCCGCCCACCGCCACACCAGCCTCCTCGCGGACAAGGGACTGGGTGCGGACTGGTGACTCCGGCTCCGCTTTCAGTGGACTTGGACGTGGTGGACGAGGCGGAGGAAGGGGCAGGAGTCGGGGCGGACGAGGACGAGGTGGTGCACCAGGCGCCTCTCGAACCCCATCTGCCGCCGCCGAAAAACCCAATGATAGCTCTAATTTAAAGCCCTCTTCTGGTCCCGCACCAGCACCAGCACCAAAGCCGCCAGTCGCAGCTGGTTCTGCCCAAGCACCGGCGCAGAGGACTTCTGGATCAGGTTCAGTGCAGAAGTCATCCACACCCCCACAACCTTCCGTGCCTACTATCACTCCTGCGCGTCCGAAAGGTCCTGGCAGCAAATCTTCCCGCTCAGCAGTGCCTACCGTGGTGGTAGGACCTTCAACCCCCGCGGCTGAGACCCCCGCATCGACCTCGCGGCCGGCGAACCGCCGGCGGCGGTCACAGCAACTTTCCAAAGGAACCGGAAATGCTGCGGGCCTCAGAGTTAACGTTCCGTCATTGGACGATAATCTCCTCCGGCCGCAAAATAGTAGACTGTCCGTCCCTCATACCGCACCCCTTCCGTCGAAAGATAAAGATGCGCCACCTCATCTCGCTAGCTCGTCATTTGACATACGAAACAACATTGACGCTCTCGTTGAGCGTGTTAGAGCAGTCGCTATGGACAATCGTCCTTCCACCCCTGGAAGTCATATCGATTGGGCCGGAGACGACGACGAAGGGTTGCCCGATCTAGATGATTGGGGTGTTACAACAAGTGTGGGGGACGCAGCGAGTGTAGGCGATAAGGACGAGATGATCTCTCCGATCATCGTGGACGGTCTTAAACCTTTGCCTGAACCCGTTGCAAAGCCCCCAACGCCGTCCGGCGATTTAAAGGAGGAGATTCCAGCCCCCTTCGTCATGGAGGAACCCCAAAAGCTTCCGCAACCTAGCTTGCATCCATCTTTGCCTCCAAAACCTGTTGCGGGCCCGATTATTACCGCGCCGCACTCTAGTCGGGGAAATAATAATCGCAAGTCGCCTGTGAGACAGGTTCCCGAGGAGCAGCTGCCCTCCGGAGACGGAACTGGACCGGGACGTTCCCTGAAGGAAAAACAGGACGATGGATCGTCGGATTCAGGCCGTGAGGGCCTCGCTGCCTCAATTCATGCCCCTTCTCGCTCTGACTCATTCACCCCCAGCAACTCCAGCACCCCTCCTCCCCAAACGCGCCATTTCAACCCCACGCACAACCGGGCGCAGACTGTAGGACGCGTTTTTCCTCAGTCCGCCCCCGTTAACTTCAACTCCCGGTTTTCTCGCTCGGGAACGTCCACGCCTCGAGGAGGCCACATGGGTGCAGGTCAACATACTCGCACTCATTCATCACCACCGGCGGGGTCTGTGCTTAACAATCACCGGTCTCCGCATACTCGTCCCGTCATCACTGGCGACGCAATTTCAAGATTAGCCCGGACAATTGCGAGAACCCCGCCCATATCTGCTTCGAATATTTAATGCTGATACCCTTCTATCCTCTGCTTCATTTCCAAACGGGACGCTATATCCACTACTCCCCTGATCTGCTATCCACTGCGCTTCCTTTCTACTTGTAAAGATCTCGGATCGGATATCCAATGTACGATCTCCCAATAACATGGGGATGCTTTCTTATTGCAACAACGATTTTTATGCTTCATTTTTCGAGTCGTCTGAGCTAAAGTAGGATAATTCCAAACCAATAGCTTTGATTGGTTTTGTCCGATTCGTGAAATCGGAAACCACACCCAGACTAACTAACATATTCCGCAGTCTACCTTCCCACATCAGAGCAACGTCCTTCCGAAGATGGTCAGAGTAGGATGGAGGAATTGAATTGTAGCAACGACTCACATTGTTTGTCGAAGCCCGTGCTTTGACAACTCCGACTATCTCTCCCTTGGGCTCATCGCTGAGCGGCGGTATGGGGATTGCGTCGTCTTCGGGGTCTTCGGATGACTGCGAAGACCGCATCCACCATTCAGCACCCATTGTCCACTCACTTTCGTAACTATAGACGTTGAAATCGAACCGGGAAGACAACGAAAGATCGCGAGACACCCGAGCCGAGTATGCGCCGGACATATGCCCGAGCATTGGGTTGAAAAGTGCAGTTATTGTCGTCGGAGGCTGCGAAGGAGGACCTTTTGAAACTTGGACAAGTGGCGAGGCAGAAGGAGGTCCAGGCAGTTGAAATGAAGGTGGTGTAGCATCTGGAAGGGTTGTGAATCTGAACCCAGTTGACACTACAACGTAATGTGAAATGGTTCCCAAACAAGACCTGTAGACTGACCACCGGCACTACGTTCCTTTGCGCTAAAATAAAGTTCAGCCCCAGCTGAGTAACGGCCTTTAAGGCCGCCTACGACAGCCTCTTCCTCGTCTACCCGCTTGAGGCCAGCACCGCCAGTAACTGAGTTGTTTTTCTCTGGATCCTCCGAAATATCGACCGGTCCGCCAAGTTTCCCGAAATTATGAAGCACTCGGACACCCCACATGCTGTCGTCTGCACTGTACGTGTATTCGGTGCACCACTTTCCAACATCGTGCTGTAAATTGACGATGAGGTTACTAACATTTCCACCTCGGTTGCCCATATCAGCTGGTAGATTCGAAGGTGGATGCGAGATGGCAGCCACCAATCCTTGCAGTGTAGGGGAAATTCGGGTGGAATACAGAGCATCTAACCGTCTAGTGGGGAGATAAAAACGTCCATAGAGAAGGTAGTCTGGAAGTATTCAGTTGCGGTACATATGCTCTAGACGATAAAGGTACCGCGTTTATCGACACGCTCGCCAGCGAACCATTCTTCCTCCTTGGCTTCCGGTCTCCGAGGTTGGTCATAAACTTTGAAGCGCTCAATCATATCCTTAAATCGAACGTTTCCAGAGGCTTTCACGTCCAGATCGCACGAGGTGAAGATATACCCGACAGACCCATTGAGTGAGGGCATCGCATTCATAGAATATGTCGTCTTGAATAGAGAATTAGGGGACTTGGACACGGAGAGATGGAGCCCTCTAGGGACTGTGAAGTCCAAGATGGCTAAACAACGATTCAGTACATAGTTGGACGGATTGAGAGTACGAGCAAACCATTAGATGAACGGGTAAGATTGGCGTATAGGTTGTCCTCATTCCAGCCTGTAGCCTTGTAATAGCTACGGAGAACATATGATGCAAATGGATGCATGGAAGAAACAGTCCCAGGAGACGCTCTCCGCGTCAAATGGGCCGATTCTTCAAGGCCCGTTAGGTATCTTGGCACGAAAATAGAAAGAAACTGAGCTAGAACAGAGATGTGGGTGCAAGATGCGCACACGACAGTCTCAGCTCGTACCTCGGTACAGAGTATTAATCGTGCCGTTCAGATTCTGACTTTCATTCGCTGATTGCCGCTTGCTCGGCGCGTCGAGGCTGCCGAGCATCTCGGCAATTTATTGGATGTTCTTCAAACTTCACGAATAATAATAAGTACAAGAGCGCTTTAGGCCGCTTCGCGGCTCCCCACTTCAACTAAAGAAGTTGGAGTCTGGATGTGGCGCTTGGTTGGCCGCCGAACACTTCTCGAAAAGTGTTGCCGGATCCGCGGAGTGATAGCGGAGTTTGAAAAAGCTGCGGACAGACAACTTAATTTTATAAAGAAGAAAAGAGTTCGGGGAGTTCATTATTCTAATACTACATGATGGACGAAGCCCAGTGTCCCAGTCAATGCGCATCTCAGGGTCCGAAAAATTGAGTAGTCTCTCCCAGACAGACACTTCAATGCGGAAGAATCACCTATTGAGGGAACACCTCCAAGACTTGTTGGATAGTTGGTCTCTGGGACGGCTCAGTAGCCCAGCACTGACTCAGCAACCTCCACATGTTGTCATCCAGACCCCGCCTTATGACCTTGGGGTCCGTCGGTTTCGGGGGATGCTCTCCTTTCGCGGATCGAATCACCACCTCTGTCGTGTGCTTGATATTGTTGTAAGGCTGCTCGTGGGTGAAAATCTGAGGGGAAACTGCATGAGAAAACGTCAAATTTGGGAATAGACGACTTACCTCCAGTACGGTCATTCCGTACGCGTAGACATCTGAGCTAAGCGACAAAACACCTTGGCCGATGCAAACTTCAGGTGCAAACCATCGATAAGAGTCGCTGACACCGCGGCTTTGACTGAAGGGGATTCCTGTGATATCCTCGACGATCTACGAAAAAACATCTCGGTGACTTGAACCAAAAAGGCGTCGGGAGTCAGGCTCACGCGAGAAAGACCGAAATCTGCGATGAGTGGGTTGCCCGAAATGTCAATGACGACGTTGCTCTAGCTTGCAGACTGAGACAACGGGCGCATAGAGCCAATGCTATCACTCACGGCTTTGAGATCCCCGTGAACAACGTGAGGGTTCATACTGTGGAGAACTTGAAGGCCGAGAGCGACTCCCCTTACCTATGCCAGCAATATATGAGCATGACGATTCGTGGAGAAAACAAAAAAACTGACCAGCTTTATGTAGTCGATCTTGTCGTTGGCATTCTTGATGTAGGTCAAGGCGGTCCCGTTTACCTATTTATCCGAAAGGTAAGCAAAACTCAACCCAGGTATTAGCTACTGACCTGCCACGGGCTGACCATGTATCTGGTGAAAGTATGTGAGGGTAGGACTCGATAAGACAGAGGAACGATCATACGGGAATGGTCCGTCATTTTGGCAGAAGCCATAGAATGGCAACACGTGCGCGCCTTGGTCGATCTTCCACAGTTTCTTCCATATTTCGCATTCTCGTTTGAATCGCTGGTCTTGCATTAATTATGCAGCAAAAGAAGCCTTGAGACGACATACACGCATACTGTTTTCGTTTGAGTTCACCGCTCGGACAACTTTAATCGCTACTTTCTCTCGATTGAGATAAAGACCTTTGAAGAAAATCAGTTGTGACCGGAAAACAAGAAGTGTCACGAAATGAACCTTCGTAAATATCCATGGCGCTCGTTCCGCTGATAGGGAACTGGCCAATTCGAATGACCTCCCCGGAGCGAAGATGAAAGTCTGGCAGCAGCTCACGACTCCTGAACTGCAAGTCGTACAGGTTGCTGGACAGTCCGTTGTGTTGCTGGTTGGCTGTCCTGAGGTTATTACCCATCAACTAGCATTGTCAATCTTTATTGAGTGCATAAGATTTGAAGTCTGGGCGCACCTGTTGCATCATGGACATAATCTGTTGTATATCTTCGGTCTGGGACTATTGGCCACGTCGTTGGATTGGGGTGGAGAACGGCGGGGAGGGACGCGCACCTGCAACGCGTCGTGTGTGATTGCCTGCGAATTCTCGATATTGACTAGGAAGGAGACGAGTTCCCGGTGATCCTCGTCGGTATCAAGTTTGAACTGGGCTTGCCACTCATGTATCTCGGTGTGCGAAATGATCTGGGATGAAACTTAGTGCGCCTTGGCCCGTCTCTCGAAAAAAAAAACGTACCTGGAACGATGCCAAGCAGTCTGAGAGCATATTATGGCAACGCTCTATGTCCTTCGCTATTTCGTCCTGGTGAAGGAAGCCTTGAACCCTGTTCACCCGCGTCCAGCCGTGCATTGTCGCGTGAATTTGCTCGAGGCATCTGCGGTTGAATTCAGTGACAGTTATATTTTCTTTGCCGTCCTTTGTCCCACGTACCGAATGACAGAATCGATGGCGACGGCGATGTTTTCATTTGCTATGGGCTTTTCCTTGGAGACCGCCCTGTCGTAGACCACCAATCCCAATCGGTGACATCGATCGCGGAGTTGGAACGCAGCATTGCTTGCTTACGGGTTAGCAAACGCGTACGGGCGTCATCACAGCGCACGTACCGATTCTGTGTGACGTTTTGGCACAGCTGAATAATGCCGCAAAGTAGTTCTGCGACGGGACCCAAAGCGGGAACTGGCGCGAACTGGGCAGTTATCTGCGCGGCGGTCTTCCCCAAGGAAATAACGAGATCAGCGGTGGTCCGACGTGTAAGGCGCAAAGTCTGCATGAGGGGCAATTGGGAGTTGGAGAGGTATACAGCGAAGCGCCAGATCTGGGGAGTATATGTAGTTTTTGCCTGTGCTTAGATAGGCATGCATGCTGTGGAGATGCTGTACACGTCGGCTGCGGCGATGATGGAATCTCCCAATAGTGCCATATGCTCCCGTTTGCACTTCGCTTCCATGGATGCAAAGTTGTCAGACGCAAAGACGACACGATTGGCGCCTGCCCGGTCCCATTTCATTCAATTGAAATAAGCGCCGAGAGGTTACGAACCAGTACGAACCCTACAGCTTCTTCATTGGCGGTGCCGATTGTGGCGCAAATCGATATCGTCTCAAGTGCCATCGGACGAGTGCGACACCGAAGCGCTAGCGGTTCTCTGCGGGATATGCGAAAAATCAAGTAGGTGACTGAGTAGGCTAGTGACCAATTCCTTCGTGCCGAGAGTCTCATGACCGCGATGCCGTTCACGTTCTCTCCCTCGAAGAAAATACGTGCCAGTACACGGGCAACGTTCTTTTCGACAGATTTGTCTTGTTTCAGCACAATAACGAGAAAATACAGCACCTTTAGCAAACAAACACCGTGTACAAAAGAAAGAAGTCGCGATTGGTGTACGATGAGTATTCTGGGAGCGCAGCAGTACAAATAATACGGCAATTCTTCCGTGTGCATATTATTGCTTGCTTAGAAATGAGTCAACCAGAAATGAAAGTGGTTCACATCGCATCGAAACAAGAGAGCTTGAGATCTCTGATAAATGAATCTGAGTCCACAGTGTATGAGGGCGACTGATCACCATGCATGTCGTTGGATGCTCGACGTCGCGAAACGATGGACGAACAGATTCGGGAAGACCTGGCCATTTCCAAGCGGGTTTCTCAAGATCCAAAGCGAAGAGTCAGTGCTCTTATCTTTCCGAAAACGGCTTGCGTGAATATAATTATGAGGCAGCGATTTTCAACCTCGTAGAAAAGTCGACGCGAGGCTAAGGAGATTCAAGTGGCCATTTCACGGTTGAAGTAAGGGCATTCAGGCCCTTCGATAAGCAGCCAGCTTTGTCAGAGGTGAAGCTGTATAAATTGCTTCTCAAAATCTCATCGTGGAGTTGCAATTCTGGAATCGGAGACATGGGGCAATTACCTGATTTCGAGTGAAGCTGTTCCAGGTTTCTATGTTAATCGCATCTCGAGCGGCCTCGGAGATAGAGTTCGGTTTTTCATTCTGCGGTTGAAAAATCTGGAAGCGAGGTCCTCTGGCGAATTAAGTTCCACCGTCGGCTGTGGTCTCTTGAAATCGTCCGTTGGAACGAGCGGGGATGAATTTGGATAAAAGCAGTAGCACATGCATTGACCCTATAAAATACGGAAACGCCTCAAGAAAAAATACCCAGCACCAGCCATGAGTCCGCCAACGTGGGCGGAGGTGTTGGTAGTGCCGCTCTGGTCAAAAATTAGCATGTGAGCAATATCATTATGGAATATGTTCAGAAACGAACTTTGTCGGCGGCCGTGAGGTAGGTGTCGTAGGCAAAGATGCCAGATACGGCAAGCCATATTGGAACAGGGATGATTCCGTAGAGGAGTAGAGTCATTCGCGGCGCTGTGCACGCGAGGAAGGAGAGCGTCGAGTAGATGGCGGCTGTGTATCACGGCGCAGCATCAGTACGATTGAGATTGATGAGGGAAGGGCGAAGCACTAACCGCTAGCGCCGAGCGAGTATGGATCCCGGCCATTTTGGAAGATGTTCGTGTACGCGGTTGACCCTAATTGTGCTATTGCGCCACCTGAACAAACACGTTAGGCGCATACACAGGATAGAAATTTGAGACGTGCCACCGAGGTACAAAAAGAGAAATTGCCGACTTCCCTGTTCGAGAATCAGATCTGCAGCAATAACGCGACCGATCAACAGACGAACCAAGATGCTCAGTGTGAGAGGGGCCATAAAATAGAACGTGAAACCGTTGAAAAAGATATGTGCGAGATCCTGGTGGGCAAAAGCGGACGTGAATAGCGTCCATCTAGAGACGTTGAGATACAAACACAGAAGCTGGACGGAGAACGAACACGCGGCCGGAGGAGAGGTTGCGCCAGTTGGTCATGAAATTCTTTTGCATCCACCAGTACAGTTTGGGGTCCCGCCCGACTGTGATTTTTTGCTTGGCCCACCAGAAGCCGGTGAAGACCAAGGCGTTTATGCCCAGAATGCCGTAGAAAACCGTGTCTTGTGGGATGTCATCGAGAAAGCGAAAGTAACCCTGGTTGTATGAGCGGCGCGAAGAGGAATAAAAGGGTCTGCGGGGGACAGAGACGCGGCGGGTGAAGCGGAGGGGAGAGCGTCTAAGGGTAAACATTTGGGACACAGCCACTCTGGCTGTGAGTCCTTCTTCACGTTCAGTTCTCTTCTGTGGCTTTGGTGGCCTCGCCTTCCTCTTGTCTCTTTTCATACA
Organism: Mycena haematopus; assembly: GCA_029281435.1. Taxonomy (NCBI): domain Eukaryota; kingdom Fungi; phylum Basidiomycota; class Agaricomycetes; order Agaricales; family Mycenaceae; genus Mycena; species Mycena haematopus. Next base: position 300,672 of record JARJCV010000001.1, read on the forward strand.
TAAAATACACCTAAAAATTCCCTTCTTTCCAGCCACCGACCCCGAGAGAATCGTCTGCGCACCAGGACCATTTCCTCGCCGTGCGTCTCCTAGTTTGCTTCCTGGCTCTCGCTCATCTGCTGCAGCCTAGCCTTGCTTGTCTCTTACATTTTGTCCAATAATCAAGTCCTCACCATAATCATCTTATCTATCTGAGAAATGGCCGCCGCATCCCCCAACTCGCGAGCTTCCCTTCTTTCTGGCCTCCGCACGGGCGGTGTCCGGTCCAGCTCGGCGTCAGTGCCACACACCGCTGCGCCGGGTGGCTCGTTCAATGTTCCTCGCTTCGCTTCTCAGCTTCATTCTTCCGTCTTCCCCGAGGAAGATGACGATCAGATCGTCGACGTGCCTGACCAGACCGTCTTCGCCGGCCATCAGGCACACCGCGTCCCCATGACCGCCGCCGTCGACGGGCCAGACAATAGGTTCACCCAGCAGCAGCGCGGAATGAATCCGAATGTCGCTCCGTTTACCCCTTCTTTCCTGCCCCGCCAGCCCGTCCAGCCCGCCAACCAGGCGTTGCAGCAGATGCAGATGATGGAGATCCTGAAGCTGCAAGTCAGCCATCCAATTTTTTCGCTGGCCGTATCTGACTGTGCACAGGCTTTGCAGCAATACCAGCAGCAGCAGTTTCAGGCGCAGCTCATCGCGCAGGCGCAGGCAGCGCAGGTCCTCCTTCAGCAGCAGCAGGCTCAACATAGCCCCAGACGTGCCAGCTTCAATCCGCCTGCCACGGCTGGGCCTCTCACCAGTACGTTTGATTTGCGCTCGTCCACTCTCCGTCGTGCCGCGCAGAACAGCGCAGCGGAGGATCAAGTTCCGATGACCGCCGCTCTCGGCGGCAAGTTCGGCAGTAGGCCCAACAGCATATCCGGAAGTCCTTCGTCGCGATTCGCTGCTGACGAATACGACGATGCGCTCGGGTCCCTTCCCGCGACGCCCCACAGCGCCACCACTGTTATCAGCGGAGGCACGTCGCTGGGCAATCTCGCCTCCAACAACATCAACGTAAATGGGACTCCCTCCAAGTCCGACTCAGCTTCGACTTGGCGTCGTGGCGGGAACAACAATTCTGTTCTCAGCGGCAACAACCGCTCGCCCAGTGTCAAGGTGACGCCGCCTCCTGTCGAGCAGCGCGTCTCACCTCCCCCTGTTGCGTCTCCCAGCCCCGCGGCCAAGTCCCGACCGCAGCCCTTGCGGTTCACCGTCGTCGCTTCCCAGTCCATACCGGCAGTCGCGATCGACGATACGACCGAAGGGGACAACGAAGTCGAGGCCGAGGCCGATTCTTCAAGCTCCTCCAAGTCGGGGTCCAACTCCAACCCGAGCACCCCTCCTTCTGCATCGTCCAACGGAACACCTCTCTCACCGCGCGAGGAAGCCTCCAAGAAGCTGTATGAGGGTCTGGGGATCGGCAGGCCTGCGTCTGCCGTCCTCGACCAGCAGCAGTCTGCTGTTACATCTGGTCACAGGATGGCAAGCCAGCCCATGCGACAGCCTCGCGGGCCCCCATCCAGCGTGGACGAGCTGGGGCCGAAGAACTTTGCCACCAGGATCCGGCGCCAGGCGATTGGCGGCCTTGGTGCGCTCATGAACTCGCGCGAAAGGCGGGAGCTCGTCGAAGCCTACTAGGTGTCCCTTGGAAGTGCCCGTCAATCGCGGCAAGAGATTGGGTGGTTGGCCCATTGATGATATTGAACGATTTTGTACACGCTCGCAAGGCGAGGTCTCCTCTCCCTTTCCAATTTCTGTTTAATGAGCTCCTGACTCGACTCTGCCGACGTTTTGCGCTCGAAAAACTCACACTATACATTCTTTTTCAGCCTTTATTATCTTATGGTCTGGCGATTTGCCCTCCTCCATCCAACTCTTCCCATCCGCCCTCAACTCTGTGCTCCACGTTTTGCTCGCGCCCGTCTGTTGATCCCACCCCGGAAGCCTCGTTCGTACGCTGCGGACGAGGACAAAGATATTGATTGGTGGAAAGGAGATATGGAGGAGCTGTGCTCCTCAGCGACGCATTAGCCAAAAACTTCTCTTAAATATTTGGGCGTGTGGGTGTCGAATCTTTCCGTGTACATGTATTTTATAGCATGTAGTAGTGTTTTTGCACATCTGCGGCCTGTTGTAAGTACCTGATTGCTCAAATGTACATGGATAACATGTTCCGCGTTCGAATAAAGCGTCGGTCATGCTATACTACTACAACAAGATATATCGTTATTTGCATCTTTGGCCAACAATCGCTTTTCCATGTTCCTAGAGGGAATGTGAGTGCGTCAGGGTGTAGATGGACGGGTGTGAATAGCGCACCGTCCATTCTTCCTTGCTGATCCAAAGCTGATGGAAAGTGCCGAGACTGGCCAGAACACTTCCGCCGAGCCAACCGCCGTAGCGGCGTTCCACCGGGTTTCCAGGCGAGTGGATTTTGACCTTTCAAAGAAAAAAAAATAAGATGCGGAAGCCTGGAGGTGGACTACGACTCACGTGTGGGAAACTCCTTGCAAGTTCAGCGGAGAGTCGGTCCCCGAAGCCAGCAAATAAGCTTCCACCACCGGTGAGGACGACGTTACCGACCAGGACCTGGCGCAGCTCGGGGTCGCACGCCCGCAGCGATTCGGTGATAAGGGCGGGTATGGTTTTGGGAAGACTGGGATTGGAGGCCTGGCAATCCTGTTTAGTTTCAAGCGAGCGGACAAGGTACCACGCACCATCAATTGGGGCGAGTGCCAGAAGAATTGTTCGCCAACTGAGAACCGTTCTTGTGCAAACCAGGAGCTGTATCCTGTGGGGAATTCGTACTGTCTCGGCGGCCGTGATGCAGCGACCTGGTCGTTCCATCCTTGCTCCAGAACACCCGCAACACTTTGGATCCACTCTTCAACTTCACGCGCCTCGTACCAATTCCGCCAGCTCTCCGTCGTGCCCTTGAGACGATCTTCGCGGAGGGTGAAACGCGGTGGAGCACCGACCTCGACCGGCTGTTTGTTGGTAATGAGCTGGTGAGGGAACAGGTCGATCCCACGTCGCTGCTGATTGGGATTTACAAGGATATGACGGGCGTGTGCATGCACCAATTTAGGCAGCGGAGAGTAGACGAGACCTGTGACATAGAATAAAGGATATTCCAGACACGAAGGCGTTTGAACACACCCTTTCGTAGAACGAAGCCGTCGACTATTGGGGTTACGTTAGCCATTGTCTGCCCAACATCAATGACGAGTGCAGAGCCCTTTCCAGCAGCGAAACTGCAGAGTAAGAATCAGAAAAGTACACCAGCTTAGAGAAGGAAACTCACGCGTTAAGGACGCCAGTGTTGGCAATGTAGAAAGCCGGCACCTGGAACTCTTCAAACATAATCTCCGCCATCCGTTCTCTGTTGGCAGGAGTGTTCCAGGCGGGCTCAGTAACTAATATGGGATGTTCTGAAGGATTGCAGCGCATGACGTCCACGACCGCATGCCGCATGAGTGCGCTTATAGGTTCAAAATCGTGCACTGAACGCGAATCTGCATGGGCCATTGCAGGAGCACGGTTCAAGTGAAAACGCACCGAGGCCGTCACGCAGAGGATTTGACACCTCCATACCTTCTCGCCACACAGACGGGCCGAACTGGCCCATATACATCTTGGAATATCCTCCGGTACTCGCCTGTGTCGTATCCGCTGCGTCTGGCATGGCAGAATCGGCGTCCGGGGGTGCCTTATGGTAGCCATATGTGGTTGGAATCACAGCTTTGGGGGTGTCATCTCCTGCATATCCGGCGCGTACAGAAGATGTCCCAATGTCGATAACAAGGGCCGATACCTCGTCTACACGAGTCAAAAGTCAGTAATAAGTATACGCGGTGTGCTACGACGTGCCTCCACCGTAGTTGACCATAGTGACATGTGTCACGCGTCGGTCACATTCCAAAAAATTCTGCCCAGCCCGACATTCTGCTATGGCTGCTCTGGACGCGAAACCTAAGAGCAGAAAGAGAAAGCAGTCTTCCGAGGATGCACCCGCACATGCATCCACGTTTTCCGCCCCCGTTGAGTCTCTCGAGATGCTCAGCGACGAGGAGGGGCTTGAGGAAACTCTCTCGGACGACGGCCACGCTGACGAGTTCCCCGAAATCGATGCGGCAAGTGATTCCCAAGAAGAAGGCTCACTGGGAGATGAAGAAGATGAGGAGGGCAGTGACGAGGAAGATTTTGAAGAGGAAGAATCTGACGACTCTATGGACCGTGATATCTTTCCCAAACCTAAAACAATCATCTCGGACATTACTGGTCAACCAAAACGCGTCTACCCTGAGATAGAGCCTGACTATGACTCTGATTCATCGACGGAAGACGTGAGTGTACGAGATTGCCATCTACAATTTTCTCTCAAATCCATCCAGGCTCCAAACCGTGTCGGAAACGTACCAATGCATTGGTATGATGACCTTCCCCATGTTGGATATGATATGGATGGCAAAAGAGTCATGCGACCAGCACGAGGGGATGAGCTGGATAAATTTTTGCAAACGGTCGAAGACCCTTCAGCTTGGTTCGCATTCATATTGCCTAGTGCCCACCCAAACTCTAAAGACATTTGTTCAGGACATCTGCTTTTGATAAAACAGCGCAGATGGACAAGCCTCTTTCCGCCGAGGAACTGGATATCATCCGCCGACTCTACGCGAATGAGGTCCCTGACGCTGGCTACGACCCATACGAGCCGATGACCGAATGGTTTACTGGTAAAGGGAAAGAGGAGATTATGCCTCTCTCTGCCGCCCCAGAACCTAAGCGTCGGTGGGTCCCGAGTAAATGGGAAAAGCAAAAGGTCGGATTATGAGATATTTTTTCCATCTGATATTCATGTTGCTACCATTCAGGTGATGAAAATTGTGCGCGCCATTCGTCAGGGCCGTATACTACCCTCAAAGCCGAAAACCACCTCAAAACTCGAATTTTACTCGATCTGGGCAGAACCATCTACTTCCCATGCACCACCGCTTCCCGCACCGAAACCACGGCTTCCCACAAATTCCGAGTCGTACAACCCTCCAGAAGAATATCTCCCCACGGAGACTGAGCGTGCTGAATGGGAAGCTTTGGATCCCGAGGACAGAGAACGCGATTACCTTCCCCAAAAATACTCTTCTCTCCGGCTGGTACCCGCCTACGACCGATTTATCAAGGAGAGATTTAGCCGTCAACTCGACCTTTACTTGGCTCCTCGAATACAGAGAGTCAAACTCAACATAGACCCTAGTACACTAATTCCAAAGCTGCCAAGTCCGCAGAGTCTAAAACCATTCCCCAACTACAAGTCCCTCAAATTCACTCACTCAGGCTCGGCAAGATGTATGAGCATAAGCCCAGATGGCGCCTGGGTGATAAGCGGCGACGAGGACGGAGTCGTTGGCCTCTGGGAGGTGAATGTCGGACGAGAAGTGAAGCGATGGAAATTTGCAAGCAAGATCGGCGCTTTAGAGTGGTGTCCTCGGTTGGATGTCAGCTATTTTGTTGTTGGCATGTCAGTTTAAGTGCCCTTCGTTTACTGTGTCTTACTAATTTTCTTCGCAGCGAAGAAGCTCTACATTTCTTGATACCGCCAAACACACCGTCTTCTGTGTTACTTTCCACGCAGTCCTTGCTGGCTCCCGCAACACTACCTCCGGCCCCTGAAACCCCATCACTGGTGAAATGGGTTACGCCTCCGACCAGCTCTTGGTCCCCCGATACCGCCATTCTCACTGTACACCTTCCCCAGTCCTCTGGTCTGCCCAAACAGATCACCTGGCATCGGCGGGGTGATTATATGGCCACCGTTTGTGCGTCTAACCTTCTTTTCCTGGATTTCTTTCTCACGCCTTTTAACTACACAGCAAGCGGCGGAACGCAAGGAGGGGTTTGGATGCATCAAATTACGCGGAGGCATTCTCAAGCGCCTTTCAAAAAGATAAGGGGCGCCGTTCAGTTAGTGCTCTTCCACCCTTTGAAGCCCCATTTCTTTGTGGCAGTCAGTGTCTTTTACACTACCCCCTTTCGCGACTTGACACATTCTTCGATTAGACGCAACAATACGTTCGGATATACAACCTGTCCGAGCAAAAGTTGCTCAAGACGCTGACGCCCGGCATCAAATGGATATCTTCCATGGATGTTCACCCGTCTGGCGACCATCTCATTGTTGGCGGCTATGACCGAAAACTGTGCTGGTTTGACCTGGAACTCAGTGATAAGCCATACAAAATTCTACGGTACGGCTTCTCCGCGTAATCCTCGTCACCTCTGAACACGAAGCTCTTTTACCTAGTTATCACACACGCGCTATTCGTTCTTTGGCCTTCCACTCAACATACCCCCTGTTTGCGTCCTCGTCGGACGATGGGGCTATCCAGGTTTTCCATTCTAGAGTGTATAACGACTTAATGACGGATCCTTTGATCGTCCCGCTGAAAATTCTTCGAGGCCATACCGTCAAGAATGGACTGGGGGTTCTGCAGGTCAAATGGTGCCCTCGACAACCTTGGCTTGTCAGTGGAGGCGCCGATGGCACTGTCGGTGTTTGGTGCAGCTGAGCTGTGGAGTAGTGTGCGAATTGATTCAACCTTTTTTTTCGATGGACTCTGAGCACAGGGGCCATACTTCGCTCAAATTTCGCTGGCATTCGAACACTCAAGGGCCCCAGGAACTTCCTCCCGGTTTCGTCAGCGCAAGCTTAAAGTTTCTACTACATATACTTCACGCGCGCAGACACGTAAACGAACCCCACAAGTTGCCGAACTCCTAGCAGAGGATCCTCGATCTAGTTCAAGGACTACGCGCAGAACTTTTCCTTACTCGCCTTCCCCGAGACCTCCACGGCTATTGTGAACCCGCAGGCCGGATAGACTCTTCGTTTAAAGCGTATGTATAGTGTCTTCGTCGGTCATCTTTGACGGAGAAGACTTGTGAAACGATACTACTGGGTCAGGCACGAAGGTGCCAAACCCCATTCGACACTCCCGCAGTGTTTACTTCCGCTTCACGTACTTAACAGCTCGTCAACATTCTCAAAGTCGATGTCCCTTTGTACCCTTTGCTTGAGTGAGGCTGAAATTGCTGGTTACCCGTCTCAGCTGTCTTCTTCGCCTGTCATCGCAACTCATGCCTCTGCCGTGTTTTCGATATTGATCTTGCCAGTTTAACACGAAGCGTGTTCGGGCCTAGAACTTCCACGGAACCATAGAAGCGAAGTGCGTCCTTCATTTATGCGCCACATTGTGGCAGTTTGTGGCGGAGGATGCATTTTTTTAAGTAGGATGGTTCAATATTTTATACATCGAGCGGGACGTGCTTCCTTGCTCTCTTCACCTTCATACCTTCACAGCCCATCTGCCACGATTTCGCAATATGGTCAACTGGTCAGATCCTGCGGAGATCCTCAGGGATTCTGGTTCGTTCATTGTTTTGCACAATGCTCGCAACTGATCGGCGTCGTAGATGCTTTTGAAAAAATTATCTTTGTGTTCTTTGGCATGCAGATATGGGAACTTTTCATGACCTTGGAGTTCGAATGGTCTCTACTCACGCGCCAGCGTCAATTTCGTTGGCCCCTGGTGCGTTTCTCGCTCGCTTGCCTCGTTTTTTCACAACACCGACTGCCCCATCTAGAGTAATTCTTTCTGGCCTCCACTTTGGCATTGACTCACCTCGTTTCTGCCTCAGTTTTTTTCTTCCTCTCCCGATACTGCATGCTGTTTTCGTTCATTGGATTGTGCGTATTTTCCCTCTTTGTTTTGCGAGCACCGCGATAACATGATTTCAGGATCATCTCCCTCTCTGTCCGCCATCCTGTACGCTTCGAGACATCCGTCTGTCCTTCCTCTCACTTTCGTTAATATCCTCGGTAGATCAACTGTGGCGTAAGTCTGTCCATATCGTTACTTGCTACCGGCTAATCCTTCTGTAAAGTCTCTTTTTACATTTAATTCGGTACGGACCTCGTTTTTCGCGCGTCTCCATCTCTAATCGAATTAATCAGTGGACGGGCAACATGGCGATCCTGTGTGCGTCAACGTCGCTGATGCTAAGAACGTAAGCTTCTCTCGTGTGGGTTGTGGGTTGTTCTTATACGTTATCCTAGAGTCGCATTGTGGGAACGAAAACGGAGCGTCGTCATTCCTCTCGGATTACTTGCCTTGGCGCATTGGGTCTTGTTGTATCGCACTATGTTCGTCGTCAGAGCTGAGTGGGATCACGACCTCAGCATGTGCGTTGTTGTATCGACCAGCCCCTCCCTCCTCAACGTCACATTCTTCTTCAGTATAGTCCTTTCTCTGCACGATCGACCATTTTCACTGACTGAATTCTAGCCATGGGTTTCGACTTTGTAATTCTGGCACTAACAGCGGCTGCTGTAAGTGCTTCATATTGTTGCTCTGTTCATTTCGCTTGACATGGTCAGTTAATGGCGCGACATTCTGCTCGGACGGATTTGTGGAGATTACTGTTCACCGACGTAGGTCACACAATACTTATTGTTCTTTTACTAAACCCGTTAAGGGCTTGTGCTACTTCGTTGTTTCCTTTTCTATGAATTGTATCCCCGCGGTGAGCAACTCGGGTTCTTTCTTCCACCGGGACCAGGAATGATTTATCATTTATTCGAAAGGTGTTGAATTTGCTAAACCTCAATTGTAAGTTGTTATACACTTTGTTACCACTACATCTCATGGATTTGATAGCGCCAATGAACGTGTACGTTATGCCATCTACCTTGGCGAGAACAGATGCTCAAAGTTTATTCTCTTCGTATTAACAGTATCGCTACAGTAAGCTCTCTAGTTTCATCGAGCTTACAACGCCTGAAGATGGTTCGTAGATCCCCGCTGCCGCTGTGTCGTGAGTCCTCCTACATCCAGTTTCGCTTCTTACAAACCCGACTTTTCAGATCTATGGCAGCTTGCCGAGCCGTCATGCGCTTACTGGACTATAATTCCGACGTTTACATTCATTCACTCGGCGCAGCAATGCCTTCCTGCGACATGCCCTTTCCGAGATTCACATTAAGACAGGAAGGAGTTCTGGTGACTACGGAACAAATTACCATGAAAGAGTTTCCGTGAGCGTTCCATAGACTGAGGCAGTCTTGCTTTCCTGCTGATGGAATAGTATCTCCTAGAAGTCCTCTACCTGCTACCTACAGCAAAAACGACTTACATCGGTACGACGTCGAAGTAGGACGTCGAGGGATGGACATCGATGGCGATTGCCACTCAAATTCGGAGAATTGTGTCGACGATGCGCTTGAATCCTCAGAGTACACCGCTACCACTTGACGTAGTATGGAAGAAAAAAACAAAAATGTATATAATGTAACCAAAAAATTGGAACGCGATATCGAGTATCCAGGGTTTGACAAGTTGTGTGTTGGTATCCAATAGAATGGGTATTGCTCGGGATAACAAAACGGTAATGGAAAAGTACAGGCCACGAGAAAGAGGCGCTACCGTCTCCTCTTGGATCTTCCCGCCTTTCTCCGGGCTGCGAGTCCACCCTGTCGATTCATTCCTGTCGGTGTAGGTTTCGGTGTAAGGCCTTTCGACTTCCGCCACTCCTCTCTCCTCGAACCCCGAGGTCCGTGCGTTGAGATCCGCTCGGTTTGCTTTGAGCCTTCGCCGTCCACTTGCATTGAATCTGAATTGATATAAATATTAAATAGGGAAGGTCGGAGGGATAATGCGAGATGGCTGACCAATTGGATCCTGGTTCACTCCTTCAGCTGCCAAGAAAAAAAATCGTCAATGACCGCCAATGATCATGATGCGAAATTCTCCTTCAAGCCAGTGCAAAATGCGGCCTCTACAGGCTGCCAAGTACCTCTGCTGGGTCTCCTGCGCCGCTGCCGCTTATCAGGAGTGGTCACAAAGAAAGAGCCCATGCTCTCTGGAGTGATGTCCGTGGCGTCCATGAGACCAAAAGTGCTGAACCAGGACCAACCTCGCAGCTCCTCTCCTTCTTCCATCGCTTCTTCGTCGTCTTGGGGTACATCCCGTGAGACTACCGCACTGAGTTTGGCGTGTAGCCGGTTGAGACGCGCAGCCTCAGTGGCCGCGTATATGCCAGTTTCTCGTTTGTTGGAGCGGAACGACCGCTTTACTTTGGATCTCGTCGACTTTGCCATGTTGGTTGCTAGTTCTCGTGGTGGTGGTTTTTCGTGGTGGTGGTTGGGCAAAGAGAGTTGTTTGAGTCACGCAAATTTTTGACGGAGTTTTAAATATCCCGCAGCTGGCACCGCCATCACGGACTCCGACTCTGTCGAACTGGCGTTACGGGCGAGAATAGTCCAGAACCTTCTGCCCTTCGACCATGCAACAACGCAAGTATACTATGCATCCCCACCAAAGAGAAAAAAGCATTTTTTTTGCATACAAGACGAGCTAGCTTCGACAGAATGAGCAATTTTTGCAAGCGTCCCGGAAAGAAAAGCAAAAGTAGATTCGGAATACAAGATGCGTAAAGAAGACGAGGCAGAGCAGAGCAGAACGCGACTGATGCGCGCGACTTTTCTCTTATTCCGGCGGTGCCTCTCTGTAAAGAAAGGATGTCAGATGTCGCCTCACAATCGGTGGAAAAGACTTATTATGTAGAGCACATTGTTACACCTAGAAAGAAAAGTGCAGAGATGAGCATAGATTCGGACTCGGTTCAAGTGCTAAATGGTACGCACCGAATGAATACCTCCCCCAGCGTGCCATTGGACTTGCCGTCCTGGAACTCTTCCGTGTTCGCAAGCTGCAAGGGAATTAGAAACCATTGGACGCGTGGTAGGAGCGATTACCGACCTGGAGGTTCATGAAACCGTCGGTACTGACCAGAAAGCCCTTATATTCGAGTCCCCACTTTAGACGAACGAACACAGGCTTTCCTGTCAGCTCCTGCATGAAGGGCTTCGGGTTGACGGGGTTCACCTGGGGAACATATGAGCGCAATAGAGGAAACCGGGAGCGCACGGACATTCGCCATGGTTGGCTGAAGAAAGCCACGTGCTAGCTAAAATAGAATGCAAACGCGAATTCTCAGCTCTGACTTGGGCTATGTCTGACCGTGAAGGCCCTTCTGGCGGCGCGCCTCCCACCGACGACGATCTCTCGCTGCCAAAGGCAACAGTGGCCAAGATGATTACAGGCACGCGACACTTGTATCCTAGTCAGTGGCGCTCACATACTCCAGAATTACTTCCCAACGACGTGGTTTGCGCCAAAGAAACACGGGATCTGGTCATAGAGTGTTGTGTAGGCGAGCGCCGTCTCGACCTTTCCAGGTGTATGGACATACTGACTATGTTTCAAGAATTTATACATTTGATCTCTTCCGAAGCAAATGAGATCTGCGAACAGGAGTCCAAGAAGACCATTGCGCCGGAGCATATAATCAGCGCACTGAAGGCAAACCACCTGTACCGAGCCGCGTGCACACGGTACTGACTACTCTTCAGCGTCTTGGGTTTGACTCCTTTACAACTGAAGTTGAGGATGTTCTCAAAGAACACAAACAGCAGCAAAAGGTGCGTCGCCTGGGAACTCTTCTGCACTCTGTTGTGAGATTCCGCTGCAGGATAGGGAGAAGAAGGTCTCGAAGTTCGAGCAGTCTGGAATGACGCCCGAGGAGCTTTTGGCTGCACAAGAACAGCTATTTGCCGCTAGTCGGGCCAAATTCCAATCTACAAGCGGAACGTGAAGCAACAGGACTCGGTCTACTGTATTAAAGTGTAAATTTTAATCGTCTACTTCTATCTGTCGCTTCTGGAGTTCATCTAGTCTTCTTTGGGGACTGTCGCCGTTCCACAGCGTTGACCCATTCACCACTGAAATCGTGGGCAACCCATACTGTTCAATTACAAAAGATGCAGCGACCGATGCGTGAAAAGAGGCTGGAGACTCGTAAGAGACCCGTCAAAGGTCAAGATTTAGAGTACCTTGATAGGCGTCGCCATCCTCGAGTAGCAAGCCAGCGGCAAGCCCACCTAGAAAGCTATTTCCCGCGCCTGGTGTCGTGTCAATGCATTTCCTCAGATCCAGTGCAAGGACGCAACCTGTAACGTCGACAATCTTGTGCTCGTCCTTGCTTGACCAGAATGCTGGGACCCAGCGCATTGGCCGATCTTTCAGCGCAACACAGGCCCCCATACTACCACTTCGGATTATGACGCAGCCCTTGCCATCGGTGCCGACGCCCAGCTCCAAAAATTTATGAGCAGCTTCTTCTATCAGTTTCTTGGAGGGCGGGAGCGGGAGGGATAGAAGGCCGAGAGCCTCTTCGGCATTCGGACTACGAGAAGTTGTGACTAGTCTCTTTGGGAGTAAGAGTGAGTGGTGAGCACCTCAAGATATTGATCTGTGGCAACACTTCTATCAATGCGCCCAGTTCGTCCGGGACGCACCTGTCCTTTATCGAAGGATCAAAAGCAAGACAATGTCCGGCGGAGTCAACTGACGGGTATAGGTTCATATATAACGGTTGGGTGCCAGGCAGGCATTTGCTGAATCTCTGACATTATGGCTGACGCACGAGAAGGAGAACAGATAAAGTGTAGCGTGGTTGAATTTTCAAGACGGGTTCCTTGGAAATCTCTGGGAGTTATCCGAATTCTCGGTGTAATGTAGTCAAAGCTGGCGAACATCAGGAAGAGATTTCAGGTCGATGTTCACCCGCCAACCTTCTATGGTCTCCTCGGTAAGTGTTTAGTGCTCGCGTGGTTTGGGATGGCTGGTTGCGATAATGCCACATTTCCTTGCCAAATTCGGCGAGCTTGCTTTCCATAGAAGGCGGGAAATCGAAGCCACGGTCGATTATCATTCCTACTTGGCTGGGGGGAAGCCACATTCGAGCGCCGATGGCAGCATACGTTCCTCCGCCGCCGACATGAGCAATGAGTTCAACTGTAGATATTTTCCCGGGGCCCTGGAGCTGGGGAGAATTCGTTTGAGCAGCTGTAGTTGGATTTCCGGCCTCATCGAGAAAGGAAAACTCGTCAATGATAAACATGCCCAAGGTGGCAAAGTGGCAAGACATGGTGGAACTTGAAAGCTTGAACAAGGATGCCTTGATAAGATAAGCTCAACTATTTTGTAACTGTTTGGTTGTGGCTTCTGGAATTTTGAACCTCCAGCATGAGATGGCCAACTCAATGAGCGGTCTGGCGTACCCTCTGCTGAGATTCACAGGATTTCGACCTCTCCACCGTTTTCTCCAAGGCCCCCCTAGACGTTCTTCCGGTATTTCCCCGGCCCCCGAATCTAAAACCCACGCCATCTCTTTCCCAGCGCCCGTGGACCGCATTCGCCAGAGGAATTTTGACCTTTTATTGGAGTCGTTGGAAATCAACGGAAATCCCTCTCGCGTCTGGGCCAATTACACTAATCTCCTCACGTTTCTGGAATACGAAGGGCTTCCCGTCGAGATTCACCAACAGGTTTTACGCAAATGCACGCCGTCTAGCCGACTCCTGCGCGCGTCTGCGACGCGTAGGATATTCTTGGGAAACGTTCCACGCCTCCCACATGTATATGAGGGGCGACTCCAGGCCGTTATTCGGAACATACGCGCGACAGGCACACAACCTACTCTAGACGATTATAATTTTATCCTGGAGCAGTTTGCTGCCGTGGGGCACCATTTCGGTGTTATGCAGGTATACAGGGAGTTGACCGCTGTCGGCATCGTTCCTCGAACGAAAACTTTTGGCCTGTGTCTGCAGGCGATAGCACACAGACTTACCCTTCCTGTTGCACCCAAAGACAGGGCGCAAATAGTCGCAGTGACGCGTCGGATAGTATCGGACCTCGTCAACGCGATGAAGTCGCTCGAGATCCCATTCACATCTGTTAACCTCGACCTCACGATGCGGATATTGAAGGAAACTACAGACCTGCAGGGGTTTGAGTTGCTCATGAAGTGGGGATACGGCATTGATTTGGCCAATCCAGATTGCCCTCCGCTGGAATACTTGGACCGTTCGGCTAAAGGGCCGACTCCTCAGGCCTTCTCTACCGCCGCTCTGAATACGACCATCGATACGCTTGGTCGGTTGGGGAACATTCCGCGGATGGTCCAAGCATTCGAGGTGCTCACAACACCGCTCCCTAGACGCGCTGCAACTACATCGTCGACGTATAACGATGAAGATGATGACGATGACTACGGTGCCTCGCCTGAATCTACGCCAGCCTTTACCCTTCCTTTCGCCTCTCCCAATACCGCTACCTACAATATCCTCCTTCGCCACGTATCACGGGCGGGCCATGCTGTTTTCGCGCGGCATTATTTGCTTCAAGCCATGCATCTAGACAAACAGACAATGCTTGACCTCAAGCATAACATCGGGAACATGCCGCTGCAAGAAGTTCCCGCTCCACATTTCGCAATTAATCGCGGCACGCTTCTGTCCGTTTTCGGCGAGAGCAACCGGGACAAAAATGTTGGGTTGATGCGGTGGTTGCACTCAAAATTCCACCGTATTATAATGAAGAAGCGGAAGGAGCACGATTTTTTCTCTCTGTATCGAGAGGCAAGACAGCGGAAGAGGCAATGGCCGTACGAGGAGCCGTCGACATACGTGGAACTTCCACCATTGCCTTCTCATCCCAAGCACGGCGCTATCTGGACTCCAGAGCCTGCTTCGAAACGGCGGCCCAGGTTCATGACAATTATGGAACGATGGAAGGCCCCGAAAGGCGTTGGTGAAGTCTTTGACGTAGATATCGACGATGAGAGTCCAGCGCCGGCCACTCCCCGAAAAACCTTTAACCTCGATCTCCACCTTCGTGTGCTGGAACGCGATATCACTGAAATAGAGGCGTTGTACGCCCATGTCGAAACAATACTTGCGCGGACGACGCGTCGTGTAAAGGAGCGCCTTGGACGGCGGGTTTGGCATGGACGGGACATCTATCTAGTCACTGATGGAAATCGACGTCGGCGAGTCAGCATGGAGCAATGGGAAAAAATAGCAGGAATCAAGCCCTACCCTGGACAGAGGAGCCCCGATCGCTATGCATTCCCATGGAGTGACCCCGCAAACCGACGACGGCGCAATAATCCATCTCAAAATCCGCAATCCGCGCCAGCTCAGCTGGAGGAGATACAGAGCGAGACGCGGTGACGCAAGGGTGCATATTGTGAGCTTTGAACTAGGCATAACGAACAGAATTTTTTCTGATATAATCTCAGCATCTCCCGAGGCGCGAGGCTCGTCGTGTGACCCGACGCCTAGTCCGTGCTCCAGAAGCACCGGGCGACATCCCGCATCGCCATGCACAACAAATCGATTCGCGACATACCTCGTATGATTTGTGACCCAATGTCAGGGGTGTAACGTAGTTTACTTCAACATCTAGTCTGCTATCTGCGTGCAGTAATTACTTACTTGGGGAATGTATCCAATACAGCACGCACATGATGGGCGCGAGACTAAAAACTGAAACGATCCCGATGCCCTTCGAAGCAAGCTTTATGGAAAAAATTTAATTGTGGTCCTTTTGTGAGAGCGTTCTGCATTTTGTATGAAACTCGCAACTCGAGGGCGATTAGGAAACTTGATCTTGCGTAGGGAAGGGTGAGGGTGAAATGGGGGCCAATAATAAAACGTTCAATGTAACTAACTACAGGGCGATAGTTTCGAGCTTTGTATACAGCCACCATCGACATTCAGCGATTCGAGAGGTTCTTTTTGGTGAGACAGGATTTGCTGCAGCGTGGGCTGCATGCCTGAGTTGTCGCGATTCGCTCCTTCAGCTTGGGCTTTTAACCTTCTATTCATCACACACAAATCATTGCTCATCCGGAGAACGAAATCGTACCCTCGTCACGGAATCCGTCGCAGAAGAGTCTGGCGAGTTGCCCGTCGTTTTCGGAAGCCCAGAGCTCTGAACCATAATCAATACACTCATCATCCGAAGGATGAGTTAGGTCTGTATTAGAATAATTAGAATGCCAAAACCTCATGCTAAAGTCATATCCGCTCATTCGTAGTGGCGCGCCTATCAGTATCAGCGACGAATACACTCCGTATTGGCTCGCCCTTCGTCAGGAGTCATAGTTAGAAGCAGGCGATGCTGCCGCCGTCCTTATCATAGCCAGTAGCGTCGTCACTGTCAGGGAGGGCGAGCGAGGCCGCTTTCTTGACCACTTTTCTACCTTCCTCTCCTTCCTCGCCTCAAGTTATTCCTCAAGCATCCGGGTGTCTTCCGGAGAAGGTATGGAGTTCCATAAGGCAGGAGGATGTCATTGCCGTTGGGCCTTCTTCGTTCCGAGACATCTTCATTAGCAGCACGCTCTGCTTCCCTGTGTTCGTCTTGCCTGTCGACTATGTCTGCCAGAGTCGAAGTCTGGTTCAGCTCCGGCCTGCAATCACAAACTATTAGGCTCACGAATTAGAACCAGAAGAATACGTACATCGTGTTTTTGGTAGTGAGCAGAGTTAGAGGACGTGGTACAAGGCCTTGACCTTCGTATCGAATATGTCACTGGAGAAACATCCAGAGATCAAAGCTCGAAAGACGGCTGCTAGAGTCATGCATGCCTGCAGTCTGAATAAATGGAAATGGCAAGTTGGGCCTAAATATTTTTGGAAAGAGTCGGGTCGTACATACTTTGTGTCGATTGTTAACGCCAGCTCTCCAACAGTTGCGGAATCGTGCCAAGTTGAAAACTTCAGGGTCGAATTCCATTTCTTCGAGAACAAGTTTAGAAGCAAAAACGACGATGATCTTCTTGTGCACAATAAGTAGCAGGGGAAGCACGGCATGACAGCGAGACTCGGAGGGCGCGTCAAGAAAATGCTCCTACAATTTCAACGCGAAGAGCACCGAGGACAGCCATGACAGTCCCTTTAGAATCCAGGTCGTAGTTTGGTTGGGCCAGCTAATGGTCATTTCCAAACAGAACAGAAATACGGCGTACACGCTGTTAGCGAACCGAGCCGAGCAGCCAAGAGTAATTCAACATCCTTGTCCGCGTCCACGGTTGCGACGCCGTGTTCTAGAGAAAGTCGAGTATGTGCTGCCACATTGCGGCTGCTCTATATGCCATCCAAGAGGAGTCTAGGATAGATGTTCAAGCTGGCGTCAGGAAGTAACCTAGTTCCACGGGGACCAAGTGCTGCGGTCGATATCGTCTGCAAGACCAGTTGTCATTCAATACAACTTACAACTTACAAGGTTGTAAAGTTGAAGTAGTTGAACAAAAGCAGCCAATTTTCTCACGATCGCATCCGCAAAGCAATTCGGGTTGCTTCCGACCACCATGCCTCCCGTGGCCACACAAGCATCCTCGCCCAAGGCCATCGACCATACTCTCCCCGGTGTAAAGCCAGTTCCCAAGAAGGACCTGGTCCCTGCAAAACGTCCTGTCTCACTTCCAAAGCCCGTGCCACAGTCCAAGGCATCTCACCGGTCCAGCAAACCCATAATCAACTGGTTCCAGCGCAAGCTTGCAGGAGGGAGCAACCTCGTCAAGCCCAAGCGCGCAGAGAACCAGCAGCTACTCGGCGTTCAGAGTCGACCGTCGTCTATACCCCTACGAGTTACCAACCGCATTACTTCTGCCCCTGCGCATACTGGCAATGGAAAGCATCTCTCCAAGCTCGATGTCGCGCGACGGAAGACCATTTCACTGAACGAGGAAGACGATGGCGAGCTGTATGCCAACGATCTCGCCTCGGAAAACTCGTCCATTGCGCGCCACTCGACTTGGTCTCCAACAAGTGTTTTGGAGGCCGATGAGGACGCCTCGATGCGTCCCTTTCCACCCAGCGCACCGCCCTCTCCATCCCCGTCACCGTCATCGTCGTCCTATGTGTCCGACCCGCGCACATTTAGAAGCACCGCGGCAAGCACTAAGCCCACCACGCTCCTCAGCATAGATCTGAACGGAAACGGCATGGCACATATTGCGCAGGCCCCCGCAGCACCCATTAACCGCCTGCACGTCCGATCATCCTCCACCAACACGGCTTCTGCTGTAGTTGGAAGCGGTGCATCTATTACCTTCTCTGCTCTCCCTCCTTCGCCCGTCGATGCGACACGCAACAATCCCAACTCCTCCCCCTCTAATCTACCCTCCTCGCAGACGACACCTAATGGTAACAACGTTCCTTCTGTGCAGGCACCATTGCACACCACTCACCATCCCCGAAATAACCCCCGTCCATCTTCACCTCCCCTCGACAACGCGTCCGTCCTGACCCTCGCTTCCTCAGCCTATGCGATGCCCATGCGCGCAGGCGTCAACGGCCCAGGCTGGAGCTCAGCTGCTCCGTCTGCGCTCAATGATTCCTTGTCCCATTTTGGAGGTAGCATCACGTACGCAGACGCAGAAAGCACGAGTCAGTATCTTCTCGGCGATGACGACGTCGATGCGAGCGTGCGCGCTCTGCGGCCGCGGAGCTCACGGCGCGGCAGCTGGGAGAGTGAGGCGAGCCGGTGGAGTGCGCGTGTTCAGCAGGGCGGAGCAGGCACCCCCTCTGTAACGCGGGACGGCCGAAGCCTGTGGACGTCCAACAGCATCCGCACCGGTGGGTTGAGCGTCGAGAACGAGATGTACGAAAAGTCGGACGAGGGGGACGATCGGAGCGACACCACGTCCTCGGTATCGCAAACTGAGCCCAAAACGGCCCCAGATCCGCTGGACGTATCGACCACGCTTGACGTCGAGCCGACGCCGACCAAGGCGCTGCAAGGCGGCGAGGCGTATATCGCAGCTTTACAGTTGCCCCTGCCCGCAAGCACAGAGGACGTTGTCGCGGGCGGGGAGACCGTCGAGGTCGTCGAGGACACAACCAGGGATGAAGACCTCACCCCAAACGAACGCATCGCGCCCTTAGCATAATTCAGTACCATATTCGTTTCCTCCTCATGCATACTTTATTCCCTGCACATTTGTATATTTAGTTGACTTATTTCCAGCCTTGGCACACTTTACAAATGTATATATTGTGTACGTTTATAATTTTTTAGAGAGAACCACCATTTGGAGACCGTCTATGAGAGGTGTGCCGACGTTTGCGTCTGCAGGGAAAGGTTGTGTTGCGCCGGTCTTGGTGTATCCTCGTCGCTCGTACCACTCGACGAGTTTCTCTCGTTGTACAATGACTGTCATCTCTATCGAGGCAACACCCCACACCTCCTTTGCCTTTTTCTCCGCTTCTGCCAACATTGCGCGCCCCAATCCCACTGCCTGCAGCCCTGGCTCGACGGCGAGCATGCCAAAGTACGCTGCTTCGCTGTTCGTTTCAAGGGCTATCTCGCAGCATCCGATGATGGCGTCGTCTTGCTCTGCAACCAGCACGCGCGCCTTGGGATCCTGCGTCCTCTGCAGCACCCTCTTCGCGTCGATTCGTACATCCGCCAGTATTCCCGCCTCTGTGGTCCATCCCTTTTCGCCGCGATATGCGCGCTGGACGAGATCCGCGAGAACAGCCGCCTCCTCCTGTGTTCCGTTCGCGATTCTGAAGCTTGGCATTTTCTGTGGCGCGAAGGATTTATCTGAACGTGCCAACGGTGGGCTGCACGCGCTGCAGATAGGCCACTTGATATAGTTATCATGGCCGAAGATGACCGAGGCTGCGAGTCAGAACGAGTCAAGGGATAATATTGGAACATTGTAAGTTGAGTTTTTCAAAATTCAAAAGTACTTATTACACCAAAAAATACTTACGCCAAAGAAGACATGAGGCAGACCCCAGCTACGCCTTCTAAGTACTCTAAAATTGTTGCCGTGAATGCGACAAGGTGAATTCACTTCACTCGTCATCCAGCTCGGCTTCAATCACACACTCGATCCCATCTGTGTCCTTCCACACTTTAACAACCTTGAAGCCAGCAGTATTGAACAGTTTAACCCACGCGGCTTCCGTCCTCGAACCCCCCGCTAACATCGCCATCATCAGCAGATCAACTCCCGCTTGGAAAGAGCTGGCTCCCTGGGGAGGTATAACAACGTCGGTGATAAGCAACCTCGAGTAGCCCCTCGTAAAGGCCGAAGCCAGGTTTCGAAGAATCTGAATGGCTTGAGGGTCGGACCAGTCGTGTAGAACCGCGTGCATGAAATACATTCGGCTGCCGAGGATGGGTTGTGGCGTGAAGAAATCGTGGGCCATTGCGCGGACCCTAGGGTCAACCTTGACTATGGCAACGACGTCTTCGACGTCCTGCAGCACCACCGACCCTGCCGGGACATCTGGGTGCTTGTCTAAGAAGCGGGCAATATCAACGCCTGCGTTTCCCCCGACGTCGACGAGTATAGGCGTCTTCTTGCCGTTGTTTATGACGGCTTCGTCGACCAGTGTCGAGGTGTCGAAGTAGTCGGTCCAGCTTCGCTTCCACGAGTTCAGGTTCGCCATCAAGGCCACGAAGCTCTCCTGGTACTCCGGCCTTCCACGACAACGCGAGAAGAAGGCAAGCTTCTCTGGGTTCGAACCCATGTTAATGTAGGCCGTGTTCTCAGGGTCTGTGGGTTCCTGGAATCCATTCTGGGCGAGATATGAGGGAAGTTCAAGCATCGTTGGGAGCAGTTGTTGAGTACTGGACAGACTTTAGCCTCTTTCAGAGTACGCGTTATACAGGATTGCCCACCCAAATTGGAACGATAATGCAAGGCTCCGTTCTCCCATGGCCAACGAGAAAGTTGTGGATTGGAACGTGTCTGGCCCTGTCTCCTCGACTACATTCCCCCCCGTTAAGAGACGCATCAAACGACCTAGTTGCTCAGTCAGCGTATTCAGCGAGTGGCTGGTACGAGGTCCATACGAAGCAGGTTCAGGTCGCAATCTTTGTTGCACATCTTGACCAGCTCAACCAGCGATTTCTGCCCTCCACCAGCAGAGCGCCATGCCTCCCATAGACCTAGGTCGACGCCAGTCTGGCAGGCTGCAAAGACCATAGGCTGGATAATAATCATGTCCCATGCGCGTTCGAACGGCGTCTGAAGCCTATCCAGTGTGCGACGTAGCGCTTGGGTGACTTGAGTGCGCTCCTTGTCATCTAGTCCATGTGAGATGTCGTTCAGAGCGTCTATGATGTTTGGGATGGACTGCGCCATAGCGTCTGACTGAGGCGTGGTGTGGTTAGGTGCGAATTCACTCCAGATAAGAGAGACAGATGAGTGAAGAAGGCATCGTTCTCAAATATACTCCAGGAGCGATACAAATCTGGCCACAGGAAAGGACGTAGGCACAAGGAGGCAAGTATCCCCAAGACGTCGAACTCCAAATATCCAAAGTTTCTCAGATTGATGTGCTCAAAGTCCCAGGTAAGGGTTGACGACGAAGAAGAAGCAAGTCAGTTGATACTTCAATTGTACAACGAACCTTGAGAATCGGCATACTCAAATCGTAGCCGCCACGCCGTTCCACGCCTTTTCCATGTACCTTGTAGGCAAACAATGTACCGCCGGGATAACCCAGAAAGAAACCGATTTGTACACAGGGCGACATGCTTCCACAGGCCAAGGTCGATGCTGGTTTCGCAGGCTACGGGCTGGTTAATAATCACTTCCCATGTTCGTCCCATGCGCGGCATTGCGCGCTCGAACGGCGTCTGAAGTTTCTGGCGTGCGACGTAGCGCTTGGTAGAGCTGGCTGCCATCCGGTCCAGATGAGACGTTCAGAGCGCGACCATGGTGCTGCGCCATAGCGTCTGACTGAGGTTAGGTGCGAATTCATTCTGGATAAGCAGAGACAGAGACAAGTTCTCAATATAGTCCGGAAGCGATAAAACTGTGCCACAGGAAAGTTTCTCAGACTGATGTGCCCAAAGTCCTAAGTAAGGGTCGACGTCCGAAAAAGAAGAACAGCTCAGTTGATATTCAATGTTACTTGAGAAGCGGCATACTTACAAATCGTCGCTGCCACGTTGTCCAAGCCCTTCCCATCCTGTTCGTAGGCAAACAATGTATTGGGCGTCGAGATCCCAGTGGCGGAGACCCAAATCAGTGGATTTCATGGGCAATCTGAAATCCCGTCCTTCCACTGGATTTCACGACGAACTGTGCTGCGAATTCAGACACATATGAACGGCAAGGATGGACTGACATTTTCTCGGAATCGATCCACAGTAACTTGAGAAAGGGTCAAGCGAAAAGCGCCCCAACAAATCGACAAAAGAGCGTTAGGCGGAGAAAGGGAAAACGCATCGTCCTGTTTCCCGTTTTTCAACAAAATGTATGACATTCTCTTGTTCGATGCCTCTGGTGCCTCAGCTGGATGGCTCGCGTGAAGAACTTCAGAAGGCCCCCGCTGGTATCGCATTGAGAGGAAGATGGGAGAAGATGGCAAGTCAGGTCATGCTAGGAAGAATTGGCGAATTCGTCTGTTTGGGAGGAGTAGAACACCAGTCAATCCCCCATATTTTGAACCTTGGAAGTACGAAGAAAGCCTGAAGTTGGAATAGTACGCGGTCAGGTGATCATGGTCCTCGAACGCGTTTTCAACGGTTTAAATTTTGGTCTCGACTAGGCTCGTGACCAACCGCGTTCGCCAAGCACGTGGCTGCGCTTAGGAACCTTTTTGATCCCTTTGCTTGTCTCGTGATCAAAAAGGGATGACGACGAATGATTGGTTGCGAGTCTAATAGGTCTCGACCTCTGGTCATGGCCACATCCACCACCGCTTAATTCTGTGTATGCTACAGTCAATTACGCAATCCAATCGATGTAACAATACACCGGCCTTTGGTCAGCATACCTTCCACGACACGGCCTCCGTAAACAGGAAAGAAACCTACTAGTAAATCGAACAATACCATCGTAACTAAAGGGTATATATAGAGAGGTGGTGGTTTCGTTGAGAATGATCATGGCACGATTTACAAGATGGTGCGTGATTTATGACCTTGACACCAACCAGCTGAGCTCGATAGAATCCTGAGTCTATCCAACCTCTGACATTCAGCGAAACTCGACATCCGGCCCGGACTCTCCACCCCGTAGCCAAGTTTCGTACATGCGCCAAGGAAAAGTGAAGGTCTTCTCAAGCTCGATGCGAAAATATCTCGCACTATTGATAGCAGCCCCTTCTATCGGTACGCAACACTCCAAGCCGGACGACGAGGTAACATGAGACTGGGCTGAATACGGTATGCACGAGACAGACCCTGCGGATTCAACCTGCGGGAATTGTTAATTGTACAGAGGATATTTGAAAAGAGTGAATACCCAAGTGCTTTTATCAGCGGAAAAATAAAACTTCGAGGCTCTCAGCACTAGTGCCATGTCAGAATCGACGAGCCACAACCATTCGACGCCTGTCCAGTTCAAGTGCTGCACGCTGTCCAAAATGTCGAATACTAGTGTATCGCCCTCTGTCGCATCTAGGAAACAATGAGACCCAGAAGTTGACTTTCTATTGGACGGTTACTTCGAAAGCTACGAAAAAAAGTGCTAGGGTCCGCATCGACGGCATGAAACAAAGAGTGGTCGATATAATTTGAGGTGAACTCTTCTGTCAGCGTCGGTAAAAGCCGTGCCTCGCGAGAAAACAAATCGGCCGCCGTTCTGTCAGTGGCTGTAGCAAACGATTCTGGAAGGAACCGGAGTGCTGATTCCAACACACACAGCCGCTCGAGACACGGGGAGCGTTCAAGCCGAGGTTCCTGCGGAGGCGGAGGCGGTGAAATGTAAGGCCAACTTTCAGTATCTGGCGTAAGGTGAGAAGTGACAATTTGGTCAAGATAACTCGTCGCCGCAGCCTTTGATGCCATGAACAACAAATTGACTAAAAATTACACAGCACCCACAATATGTTTTCGATTTCGAGCGACGCCTTCTTCTCCGACGGTGAAGTCCCCTCCACCGAAAAGAGGAATGGGATGGCCAGTCCAAATCTCCGGGAAAGAGTTCTTGAGGATCGAGTAGTAGTTGTCAGCCATCTTGGTTTCTTCTGCAGATGCTCCGATACGCCCGAGAAGGGACAGAAAGGACTCGGCATTACTCCTGAGTAAAAGAGCGCCATATCCAAGCCAAGAAAAACCGAAGGTGATGTTGGTCGAGTCAATTGACAGAACATGTCCCGACAGAACCTCCTGAGGCGGAAGATGAAAGATGTCGTGCGTGTCGATTCGCGCGCGAAGGCTGCGAATGATTTCGGGCTTGACGAGGTAGTCGTCATCCTCACCTGGCGTGAGACACCACAAGAGGTCGAGAAGGGTGCAAGTACCTGAATGAAACAATACTGAGTGGATGCCTCCGCACAGGCAATAAATCGAGCTTGAAAATATAAATTCTCCGGCGAGTTGTGTATGCGAAGTTTAGGACAAGTGCAATTCGCAAAGTCCTACGCACACCGCGTATACTTAGCGGTCAAGGTAGACCAGCAGAGGAGCGGCGCACTTCATCCAAAAGTGGTCGATTATAGTTGTTATTCCATACAACAATGTCCTTGGTTCTTGTAAAAACATAGTTTTGTGAAGACGGGCGTCCACACCTTGATCACACCATCCAGTGACGGGCCACATAGGTTACAAACGATTCGAACCACATTTCCTAATCGAACCCAATTCAAAAGGACTGCGGTGACATCTGGTTGAAGGTTTGCGGTTGCGTAGTTGCCAGTTCTTGATCGCCAACCAGTATTTCTGACCCAAGACACAGCAAAAAGGGCTACAGCAGCCGCCAGCAGTGTTCTCCAAAAAGAACAAATGTGTTTCATCGTTGCTGCGATCTGGCAGAAGGAAGCCAAGAGCGTGGCTGTGCCATTCGCTTCTGCCCGTAACGTCTTACTGTAGGCTCAATTCAGCCTTTAGTTTCACTGTACACCCTTCCCCAGTTCCATGTCGTCGACCCCACGGGAGATCGGAACTCTCATCGTCGTTATACTCAAGGCCGTACGTTTCTTTTGCTTCTCCTCGCTTACTTTGCCTCTCAACCGTACCCCAGAACCATCTTCCTAATAAAAGGTAGCCCTCCTTTAATAACTCTGTCTTTCAATCCACTCAACCCGTTGCAGGAATATCGGAAAACAGGATCCTTATTGCCTGGTTTCTGTCAATGGCGAGAAGCAACGAACCAAGGTGCTTAAGCGCGGGGGACAACATCCCGAATGGGACGACGAGATCCGTTTCAAACTGTACGAGGACGATACTTTAATTACAAACGGACCAGACGGTGCCCCTCCACCTCCACCCCCGAAAGATGGCAAGAAGAACATCAAAGGAGGGTCAATCATGAAGCTTTCATGCTTTGCGGACGATCCTCGGGAACCCACCCTCATAGGGCAGACCGACGTAGATTTAACGGAAGTTTTGACCAAAGGAGAAACTGACGGTGAGTATCCTCACGATAAATCTACGCCAATCCACTGAGCGACGCGTAGAATGGTTTACCTTGATGAACAAAGATAAATTCGCTGGAAAGGTTTACCTTGAATTGACATTTTGGTCCAACGTTCGTCTTTTTAAGGCCGCCTCTTCTCGCGTACTGACTTCGCGGTTAGGAAGCTCCTCCAGAGAAGAAGGTTGCACCGGCCGTACCGCAAACCAACAAAGATTATGGCGGCCAGGGCTCCTTCATTTCTTCCGACGCCGTACCTGATTACCGTCTCCCTTCCTCGAGGGTCGTATCCACAAGCGATGTTTATTCTCATTCTCGTCGTCAATCTGACTCAGGCCAATCTACTCTTCGATCGTCCAACTCTCTGGCCCAGCTAGATCTGTATAGACCGGCTTACGAGCAGCAGGAACCACACCACCGGGGTCGCGTCTCCTCCTTCAGCACTCTAACCAACGACTTCGCTGAGCTCGGTATAGATCCAAACCGAAGACGGGAAACCCTCCCTGTGAGTATACTCCCTACCTCCAATGTTTGCCATGTTCCCTTACAGTAGTACTAGCCTGCACAATTAGGCCTTTTAAATACTCGACCGCCTTCGCTTAGCTACCATCGCGCAACCTACCCGCCGCCGCATGGCTACGAGCCATCTACGTCTGACGCTGCTTCGATGTACCAATACGATCGGCCTGTGACACCTCCAGGGCCCTCCCATGATCCTTCAACTTTTGTAAACCCCGCTCCTTACACTCCTCAAGCCCCTTATCGACCTCAGTACGACGCTGGACCGGTATACAATCCTCCTAGTCGCGGGCCCCGTTATAGTTCTGGATTCATGCCTATCTCTAATTTGAATTCCTCTGGTTTTGTACCACTACCTTCGCACGCATCTGAGCCTTCCGGCTTTGGTCCACCTTTGTCGCACACACCTGCTCCTCCGTCAAATTACGCACCATCCCACATCAATCCACCAGCTCCTTATCCATCGCAGACGCCTGCTCCTGGTTATGCTGCTCCTCTCCCGCCCTCGTCGTCGGCCGATTTCCACCCTCAGCCGGGTTTTCCGCCTTCACAATCTCAATATCCACAGTTTCAACCTCAACCTCCTCTCCAGCAGTACAACCCTCTGCAGACCCACATGCAAACCCCGACACGCCCGGCACAATCAGGGTATACGTTGTCCCCTTCGCCTTCAAACCAGTCGCCGGCGGCTTCGCTGTCGCACAGTAATTCGTTGCCTCCGGGTGCGGGACCAGGATCCCGACCCTTGCCGCCTCCGCCGCAATTCCAAGGCGTGCAGAGTCACCAGCCGTACGGCCTACCTCCGGGAGCGAACCAACCCACACATCCAGGGTCATACAGTCCCACCCCCGTGGGTGTTTCCTCGTTCCAGGAGAATTATCAGCCACCTCCCCCGCCACGTCCCGTATCTCTGCACGATGCAGGCCCGCAATCGTATCCTGTTGACCCACAAGGCAACCTCGTACCTCCTCCACCACCCGCTCTGTCCCCCCCTCACTCCACACCATCCCCGGGGCGGCGGACGAGTCTTCCTCCAACCCCAAATTACGCGCCGCTTCCTACTCCCCCTCCACCACCTCCACTTGAGTATCCGCCGCCGCCGCCACCTCCTCTGCCCTCGCACATCATGCCGCATGCGCAGTCGTACTACTCTGGGCCGCCTCCCAGACCTCCACAAATAGACGACGGTCAGGCTCAGTGGGGACCACCCTCACTTCCGCTTCAAAACAACTACGTCCAGCAAGGCTGGAGCTGAGTGTTCTCGAACTCGTCATCTTTCTTTTCCGGACTTTCTCGTTCTTGCTTTCGATTTAATCAGCCAATAATAGACCTCACGACTTGAATGTGTCCTCATACATACAGTGTTAAATAGCAGATTTGAATACATCCGTTTCTTACTCCAATACAAGCAGGGCCAACGTTTCCAGAAAAAAATGGAGCGGACGATTCACTTTCCGATGTCGAAGAATGATCGGCGGCGGACGCAGCTAGGACTGGGTTTTTCAACTGTAAGCAGCTAACAATATTCCGCTCTTCGAAAGAGACTTTGACAGGCAAGGGTTGTTGACTTTCGAATAGACATAAAACCTGTATTTTCTCCCACAAGACTCCGACTCGAACTCTCTCCCTAAGGCCGTCGATTAGCTGGGTATTTATTCGAACCAGCTTGTTGCCTACGAAGGAGATTCGAAGATTATCACAAGTCAAAGGAATATGCAAAGGCCCCGAGTCGGCGCTGAATCTGGACGTTCTTTAGGAGGGTGCCAATTTCTGGGGGAACCAGGTGCCTTGAGAAAAGAGAGAACAAATTTGGGCAGGTGGGGAGCAGGTGGGGAGCTAAAAGCTTGCAGGACCAGAGGCCTCAAAGATACTACAATTCAAATCAATTCTTCATTGAAATGTAAGTCGGCAAAAAAAACGATTTGTTTAATTTCGCCGCTCTGTATCTGCTTGATGAAGGGAAGAACTTCGATCCGTTCTCCACTTTGCAATTGCTGTCTCCGTTGGGATGATTCCTTGCTGCGCGAGGTGACGTCGGGCCTCTTTCCGAATGTCATTTTCCTCCCACCGTCGCAGTGCTTCGTATTCTTGCAGCGCTCGCTCGGCGCTGATCACCATACCAAAGACAGCGCCTACATCGTCCTCACTGAACTTGACGATATAAGAGGATAGCCAAGACAAGGCGTACATGTGCAGACGAGAAACCCCTTGAACTGGAAAGTTTGTCGCCTTTGGGTGCCATTGGTTTAGATAACCAAGCTTGTGGCAGGAACGTACCTGAAGAACGGCCAGCTGTAGTGGGAGATAATAGCCAATCCTACGCCGATAGAACCACCACGGAAAGCACCCTGTTCTGGATGAGTTTCTAACAGTATGGATGGAAACACTGCACTTCAATTGCGGATCGCTTTTGTATGGCATGGGCTTCCTCTACATCCTCCCTCTGGCGGGAACGCGCTGCACTCATGACATGAAAGCTCGGAATGGAGACTCCGAAGAGAGCAAGGAGAATATTTGCGAGGCCAAACAAGTGATGCCTCGCATCCTTCCTCGTCTGCTTAAACTTCCTCTGTCTGGCAACTTTCCCTTTCCCTCAAAGCAACCGCTAAAATCTCTGCGAAAACCCGTGCCCCCGCTGCACTCTGTTCTCCCCGAAGACTACCCGCGCTCGGTTTTACTCTCTCCAGGCAATGTTATCACCAACTCACACGACTATGTTCACTACAAAGCCATGGCCCCCGTTCCCCATGCGCGCAGGCGGAGAGTTTTGCGGAAGACAGACGTGAATGATACCGGCGAACGTCGGAGAGAGATGTCCGCGCAGGAGTGCGCGTGGTGGTCAAGCCCGTACCGTAGGCGCGGCGTTTAGCCTTTTCAGTCATCTTAACCTCTTCCCCAGTGCGCATGCTCGCAAGTCCACTGCGCCACTGTTACCTCACGGAACGATATCTCCCCGCAGGTCTTAATTTTTCCAACTTTTTTTAGTTGTCGCTGATATATTTTCGCTCTATTCTCAAGATTTCCTGATACGCCTGGCAGCGATGCGTGTGCCGCAGCACCTGGAAAAGAAGCGCAAAAATACGACTCAGATCCTCTTCCCGGATGGGTTGCAACATCCTAAATTCAGGATGCGCAGAAACGGCCGCGGAATATATATCTTGTGTTGGCGCGAAGCCCTACCCATCCTTGATCGCCCAAGTGAGCCATTTCTATCCCTCTCAAAACCTGATTGACTGAACCCCGCAGCGCGGTTCAGACGCCTCGGTGCTGCGCCGCCCCCGCGCCTCGGCGAATACATCACGCACCTTCTCCGCCTCCGCGTCCTCCAAGAGCTGCACCTCCTCGCGAAACATCTCGAGACCCTCTACCGCACGCGCACCGGCCCTGCCCCCCGGCGCCAGTCCATCGTCCGGCGCCTCACGCGCGCAGAATGGGGCCGGCTGCGCACGACCGGCGTCCTGCCCTATCCCGGCGCGCTCGCCATCCTCGTCGTCCCGCCCGTGAATCGTGACCCGACGACGAGACAGCGGCCCCGGGGGGCAGGCGCGATGAGTGACCGCCCGCCGGCAGCAGACGGCGCGTCGTCTCAAACACAGCCCAAGCGGGAACTGCTCCCGCTGAGCGTGCTGCATCGCACCCGCGTGCGGTCCACACGCCCGCTCACGACCATCTCGGACATGAAGCCGCTCTCGGACGCCGAGTTCTGGGAGCAGACGCTGCGGAAGCGCGCAGCGGCGGCCGAGACGCATAGTTATGAGTCGATCTTCGGGAGCGCACCGAGTGGGGATTCCCCTGCTAGTAAAACAGATGGACAGGAAGAGGTGCGCGTACCGCCCCACGCAGAGGAAAAGGTGCCGCTGTACAACAGCGTCGCGCTGTTTCCCGCGCGCGGACAACGTGCACGATTGTATGCGCTGCTCACGCGGATATTGGGGGTGGAGGCCAGATGGCGATTTAGTGCCGCGGCGGGAATCCCGAAGGAAGACGGGGAGACACAAGCGCAAACCAAAACGGCCGCGATGGGGAAGGGCGACAACAAGGGCAGTCACGCGTTTCTCGTTTGCACGTCGCCTGAGGTGGATGTAGCGGCGCTGGGGATCGCGCTGTGGCGCATGCGCATGTGGGAGGGTGGGGGATGGGGAACGCGGTCCCTGTACGAAGCGGAGGAGGTGGAAGAGAGGTGGCCATGGGTGGAGGAGATTCGTTAGTAGAAGCACATAAATCGTAGCGTAGAAATTAGAATGAAAGCAATTTGATTCGGTATTCTATTCGACAACCATCGGGGCAACCTGCGGATCGAGCACGACCTTTTCTTTCGGGGCGGCGAGCACCTCGATGCCCGTCCAGAACTTGGGCAGCTCATTGCCCGGGATAAACAGCCGCTCGACGCCCTCCTCCGTGATGACACACATGCGGATTACACCCCCAGATGAACCGTCGCGGGACATTGCTAGTGAGAGTGCTATAAACGCGCGTTAGATGCATGCCGATTTTGTCTAAATAAAAGACGGACTGTTCTTAACAAACTCGACTGTCTCGTCGCGCCCCCAGCCCTCCTTATACGTTGCATCGCAGTACCCGTAAACGTACGTTGAACCCGAGCCTAATCCAAGTAAGCATTCAATTCAGAAAATATTTTGCTGCATGCTGGGCCTACCACCGATGGCCCATGGCTGGCGGAACAGCCCACCGCCGAGGGGGATGTTGTACACGCTGGGGCCGACCTCCTTGTCCCACCCCGCGACGATGATTCCAGCGGACAGTGCGTCCTTGTTCTCGTAGCAGAGATTCTGGAATAAGGAGGCTGCAGTGTGCACCGGCGGTGGGGCACCCGAGGTTTGGCTGTTCAGTATAAGCAAAAGAATAGCCCATGGAGCGAAAGAGGAACCTGAAGACTTGTAGATAGTAGTGGACGATATCTGCGACGGCCTGGGTGTCTGCTGCGGAGCCTGAGCGACAGCAGTAGACACGGTCGTGGACGTGGGTGAGTTTATCTGTGACTCTGTTTGCAATGTAGCTGCCCGTCGTGGTGCGCGAGTCGGCGCCGATGACCACGCCGTTTGAGAATTGGACGGCCATAATGGAGGTCTGGAATAAAATATAAAATAAGGGCTTGCAATACCCTTTAAAGGAGAAAACTGACGCCGAGGTTGACCTCGCCGGCCTTGAGCTGCTGGAAGTCGATGCGGTCCATGGTGGAAGTGCAATTGAAAGACGCGTAAGCCTTTTGACGCGTCAGTGTCACGCGTTCTCTGCTTGCTCGCTTTCTTCATGTCCCTCAAGTCCCAATACGCAGATCTCAAGGCTTCCTTCGCTGCCCAACCCCCAGATCTCCCAAAGTGTGGCCGCCTTCTAACCCAGCTCAAGGTTTCTTTTCTTCTTCATTGCTGGAGGAACTACATCTTAGTAAATGGCTAGCTTGGTCTCATACATGCTGGGCTTCTCCTTCCGCAGGGAGACATCAATCCCCAAGATCTCGTCGTCGCGCGTGCGTAGCGTCTCTGGTATGGCCACTCTGGCTTACTTCGATGCAGGTGAAATCCTCGAGATCGGCGCGTTCTGGAGCATCCGCACCCAAGACGTGCCCTCGTTCGATCGTTATTTCTCCCAGCTCCAGTCATTCTACACCGACTATGCGTGCGTCGTCCACACGCGTTAAATTGAATTTTATCTCATTTTTTGTCGTTTTCGCTAGCACCCTTCCACCGTCACAGCACGAATACCCCATCCGCGGACTGCACCTCATTCGTCTGCTCACGCAGAACCGCATCGCGGACTTCCACACCGCACTCGAAAGCCTGCCCGCCGCGGCCGTCGAAAGCCCGTATATCGCGCACCCCATCAACCTCGAGCGCTGGCTCATGGAGGGCAGCTACGCAAAAGTGTGGGGCGCACGCGCCGAGGCGCCTGCAGCTGAATACGGGTACTTTGTGGACAGCCTCATGGGCACGATTCGGTTAGTGTGGGCTGCTCGGCGTTGACCGCATACTCAGAATTCATAGAAATGAGATTGCGAGCTGCGAGGAGACGGCGTATGAGAGCCTACCGCTGAAGGACGCCGCAACGCTGCTGTTCTTCACTTCGCAACGTGAATTACTCATCTTTGCGGAGAAGGTGCGCTGTGTAATTTCAAAATACATGGCATAAACTGACGCGAATTCGCACATTCTTTTTTGACGCGATTCTTTGGTTGCCGCTCTCTTCTTGCATCGATTTCCCTTTCTCAGCGAGGGTGGGAGGTCAACCTGGTGTTGGGCACTATCACGTTCGCGAAAAAAGGCGAAGAGACAATGGACATACCGAAGGAGAAAATCATTGCCGCGTCACTGTTGTACGCGCGGGAGCTAGAGCAGATTGTATAGAGGGTCTGGCAATTAATTTTTCAAACTCAATTCGCGGAGAGGGAAAGTGAATTTATTCATCGACTACTCTAAACCCGATACCAAAGCCTCCTTCGCTTTGCCCTCCGCTTCGTCGAATAGATCCTTTGGTACAGCGACGTGCAGGCCATTTGTTTCGGGACCGATCCACGACATCTCCAGCTCAAACTGCTTCTCTTTCGCGTCTTCGTGCACAAGGTAGATGCTGTGGCGGGCTCGTAAACGGATGAATAAGTGGGTGAGGCAACACGTACATGCGCGCTGCCTCAATGACCGCCTCACGCGCCGTGAGTTCGGACAGCTTGAGTTTCTCGAGCTCCGTTTTCGCGAGCTGGCGGCCTTTGCCGACGGCTGCGCCGTGGTAGCCCTACGCGCTCTTATAAATTCTGAACGTTACGATACAAACTATACATGAACGCACGAAGAAGACACCGCTCGGCTCGACGACGTATAGCGCAGGACCGTCCTTGTCGACTGCGCCGAGGATGGTGCTGATGCCAAACGGCCGCACGGACGAGTAGAGCGTGTACATTTGCACAAACTGCCCTATACGGTCGGCGATGGTCTGAACCAATCGACGTCAGAGAGGTAATTAGCACCAGGACAGCAACGTACTTTCAGCGTGGGCTGAGAGCGGTAGAAGTCTCGGTAGCCGGCGGCCTCGTCGCGCGCCCGGTTCGCTACCGTTCGGCCGTCAGCAGGTAGACCAGCGGTTGCCTGGTTAGTCGTCAAGTCAGTATATGTTGACTTGCGAGGCGGCTTGATTCACCAGGCCAATATGCCGGTCGACGGTCTGGATGCGCCTGTTTGCGCCCGGGACGAGGAGTTTGGAGTGGACAAGCTTTTCTACTGCGAGGACTACGCCGTCCTTGACCTTGAGGCCAATAGCGGTCCTGGGTTTTGTGATGTAGCAGTAAAGGGGAAAATTAAGAAAGCAGGTACCCCGAGTTTTCGACGGCCTTGTTTGCGTACTCGACCTGGAATATTCTGCCATCGGGGGAGTATGTCGAGGCACTGAGATCATATCCTGTTCCTATGGAAGTCATAATAAATCCTCAACGCGAGCGAGGGCCAGTGAGGATGGTGGAAGTAGCTCAAGAGAGACGCGTAATAGAGACGCGTGACTGTCACGAGTCACAACGAACGCGCCTTGCACTCATGTCCACCGACGACTGGGGCACTCTGCTTGCTGCACACCCAATATTTACCCCTTCCCCACAGTCTGCTCGCGAACTAGATGCCTCCACCAGCAAAAATGGCGGCGCCCGCCGCCAAGTCATGATCCTCAAGGACGCAGATTTGGTGGTAGCAGTTGGCTCAGAAATTCGCATTACTTCTCTCGGCGCCGCACGGCCCACAGGCTCAAAGGGATACAAGGTAATTTTCTTTCAGCGCCCCTAGTCTTCCCACCGAAGCTTTGCTAGACCCTCCACACACCCAACTTGCAATTCGAAATCCACCAAATTTCTCTCAACCCCAGTGGCAAGCTCCTGGCCGTTGCCGGCGCGTCTCAGATTGGCGTTGTCGTCCTCCCGCGTTCGGGTTTTGCGCGCCTGGTACCGGACACGATTGACTGCAAGTGCGTGGACTGAGCAAACATAAGTCCGAGTCAACTATTTATTCATACCCCAGGTCACTGCAAATCGGCCAGTTCTACCATGCTGCAAAGTCCTCGCCGCATATCGCTAAAATTCAGTGGCATCCATGGGGCGAGTCCGGGTCGACGCTCATGGTCATGACTGAAGACGGCAAACTAAGGGAGTACGATATCTCGGTAGACACAGAGGAGCCGCAAGAGGTTCTGTCGTTTGTTCCTGAGAAGAAGACCAAGTCGTTCATAGCGGAAGACGCGTCGGAGCGCGAGGTTGCATCGTTTTGTTTGGGCCAGGGGCGAGCCGACTGGGGCCCGCTCACTGTGTACGCCCTCATGAAATCAGGCGATATATACTCGATATGTCCCTATATGCCCCAGAATGCGTAAGTCTCGCTCTTGTCCTTCTAACTTTACTTGTTGCTTAAACCTGAATTTAGTTCTATCCCATCCTCATATGTGCATTCGCTCGAATGTTTCATTTCTGCCAAGCAAGAGTTTCTTTCACAAACACAAGAACGCGGCAGCTCGTCCACCACGCGGAATCTCTCGACGCTATACGACTACCAGCACAAATACGTCACGGCGCTGCTCAAGCAGCTGCCACCGGGTACCGTCTTCCCCGCCTCGTCGCGTTCTGTGCCTATGCACCCGCCAACGACTATCAAGGCGCGGCCAGCGCGTCAAGGTCCCTTCCTCCTGCAGCCCGCTCCACGGGTACTCGCGGATAGCGACGGCGGCGATGCAACAGACATCATGTACCTTGCGTTCGGCGATGAGGACGGTGAAGACGACGAGGGCGGGGAGACAGAACACCTTGGCGTCGTAGTCATGTCACATCAGGATGGCAAAGTCGACGTGTGCCTGGACGTCGAGAAGGTGGAGGCGCGATGGGACTTGGGCGGCTCGAAGCGTGATGGCGCGGACTTGCCGATGCTCGCTGTGTACGAGACGATCGACTTGGGTCTCGTTGCGATGCTCACGGGGCAGCTAGGATTGTTGCAGGGGAATCATCCCGTGTTCCTCGCGGACCCGATCCACGACGACACAGTGTATGTTTACCATGCGTTTGGGGTGCACACCCTGCACCTAGGACCCTTGCTGCAAAGTCTTGCAGTCGCGTTGAGGGATGGCGATGATGATGGGACAGCCCTCAGTGCCGCACTACAAAAGTCTGCAGGGACGGCCGTTACGCCGATTCTGAATACTTTCTCCGTCGAACGCAAGTCCGTTTAGTCTTTTACAACGACGTTTCGTGGAATACTGATTTTTTCCCGGCAGGTGTTCAAATCCAGTTATTGCAGTCACCGTGCCGAACGATGTCTACCTCACGTACAGCATCTTCATCCTTACGTCTGCTATGCGTATAACGACTTTCCCCCTTAACCTTCGCTCTGACGGCCCGCCCTCGCGTGCGAAGTCCCAACCCCCATCCTCACTGCCGGACGATAGCACCACGAAAACGCCGGGCCCAAGCAAGTGGCTGACGCCATGCGAAGGGCCGCCCGCGTACGTCTCTCTACTCGCAGACGCTCCGTACGCACCCCCAGAGTGCCTCGCGCGCGCCGGCTCCGGCCTCCCTGTGAACCCGCGCCTCTCGTTGCCGCCCTCCCCCATTAAGGGCCCAGGCAAAGGAGATTTCATGCTGACTCCAGACGTCCTGCGCTACCTCGGGACGACGGTCGCTGCGCTCAGCGCGCAGATGCAGGAGGTGCAGCTCGCGTACCGTGCGGCCGACGCACGCGTGACGCTGCAGGTGGCGGAGCAGACGCGCTTGTCGGAGAAGTGCGCACAGGTGGAGGCTAGTGTGAGTGTGTTGCGGGGGGCGCGCCGCGCGAAAACGGAGGAGCGGTTTACGAAGGTGAGGGAGGAGCAGCGCGCGCTGCACGGCCGGCTGGAGCGCATGTTGAGGGGGCTGATGGACCGCGCGTCGCCGGAGCTGAGCGAGTACGAGACAAAGTGGTTTGGGGAACTGAAAAGAATGCAGAGCGAGATTGTGGGTGCGCAGAGGTACGATGAGAGGTCGTTGGTTGCCAGGACGCGGTTGGTAAGCCATGCTCTTAGCCTTCACCGCTGGTCATGGTGAATAATTTTCGGTAGCTTGAGCGAGAGTATGAGCGGCTCATGCCCAGCCTGAAGGCATTGGTTGAAAAAGAGAAAGCGCGAAGGAAGGCAGCACCGAACCTTGGCGTGTCACAAGCATTCGAGTTCGGGGCGCGCTCCAATATCAAGTGAGCTTTCCTCCTTTCCTTTTGGGTTCTTTCCAGTATTGATCCAAACCTTCAGGCAAGCACGAATATCCAAAGTGGAGGAAGAGCTGGTGCAGCTCGCTGCCAGTCTGGACTTGACGCTGAGCAGAGCCCCGTCCGAGGTTGAATCATAATATTACTGTAATGTTATTCTTGATCTGTCTCTTTGCTCTTTACAAAAAAGGCTTGCGACTCGGACAGTTCCGTGGTATCCCGTCTCGACGAGCGGAAGAGGTCAGGCAAACTTACGCTTGCTTCGCAAAATGCCGGATCTTCGCCCCAAGTCGTTTTCGGTTAGTCCTGCACAGCCACCTCGGTTGTACTAATCGGGAACTCAACTCCGAATGCTTCAAATGGCAATTCCTTACATAGTCGGTAAATTACAGGTTTATACGTAGGGTCCCGCTTGTTCGAGCTGACATGTACGTTGGCAACCTTTTTTGAATATAAACGAAGGCGCTCTACTGCAAGCATGAAGGACGTACGAAAGCGACCAGAATGAGTTAGAAAAGGCACCCAATCCTCCGGTCCGCAATGCGTTGGCGATGTGACAAGCCAAGCAGTTGGGTCCGAATGCTTCTCATGCTTGGTACTCTTTATTTCACGAGTCTGGATCTTGGTTTCATTCTTGCGCACCCGCTAAGCAATAAGTAGACGGTCTTGGGTAAGACAGATCGTTGAGGAAAGGATCCGAGACCTACGCGACCAACATGTAGCCCGCATTGGACTGTCAGGCAGCCACCATAAAACCAACAATCCCCATGCGAAAGTGAAGCACCGCAGTAGCTAAATAAAAATGATGGGAAAAAGCTTCGCAAATCGAACTCACCGTGAAAAGAATCTGTCAGTCCTTACAGAGAATCTGCCAGTTTTGTGAGTGCTGGCAGTGGATCCGTGATATACCGTAGCCGATTAGTCCTGAGAATGGTTCGAACAGCACATCAGAATGAGTTACACACATTGCTGGAATTTGTGCATCGCTGGAGTCAGCCAAAATGACCAAAAAAATTGAAGCAAATCCGGCCCATTCATCGAATAAAAAGCATCAATCACCTTGGCTTACTCGGTGCAGTGATCGAGACTGAGATCAAATTGCCCACCCGCTGGCAAACACACTCGAGAACACCTAAGTGTTCAAAGCAGTGATGACAATTAATTATGGGAGCTGATATCATTGCAAGCTTCTCACAATAGCCAGTTCAGTGCAGTTCTTGCAGACGGCGGTCATAGCCAGCACACGACCATGCTGAGATACAGAAGCCGAGACATTTTCCAATGGGCAGACGTTGAATCGATCTGTTACTAAATCATATGAGGCAGAATCGTGGAATCAGGAATAAGAACTCGCACGGGTATACTTGGGCTGCATTTTTTTAGAATGAACCAAGTTCCGATACACGAGAGCGACGTATCGCATGTAGTCAACCACAGGTATTGTTGGGGGCTTCATTCCAGACTTTCATAAGACTGTCGCACCCATGATCCTGGCAAAAT
Source organism: Mycena haematopus (assembly GCA_029281435.1). Taxonomy (NCBI): domain Eukaryota; kingdom Fungi; phylum Basidiomycota; class Agaricomycetes; order Agaricales; family Mycenaceae; genus Mycena; species Mycena haematopus. The sequence continues at coordinate 338,231 of JARJCV010000001.1, forward strand.
TTCAGGGTCCTGAAACAAACCCAAAAAAGGCGTTGAAACTCTTCCAAGCCAGATGTCAGGGAAGTCACACATCCTTCATCCAGGGTCTGCGCGACTGGGCGATGAACGGTAAGTCTTTACCTTCGCTAGGAACAGGCCGCCCTCATAGATCAGTACTCTGGTCCACCATCCATCTAAAGCGCCGCTTGTTGGTTTCTTCACTGGCTCGCGAACCTGGGTAGCAAAAAAACTGCGGTAATTCAGTATAGATACCAGCTGTGCGCGAAATAATCAGCTTGGGTCGGACGCAGTCTCACGAACCACTACCATAATTAGTTCGAACCACTGGTAAATGAACCGACGTCCTTCGCATCTTCGATGATCGGTTCCTCACGCCTTGGTTCTTGGCGCGTTGGGGCGCGCTCTGGTATCCTCTCCCGCGCTAAGAATAACCATAGTCTGGTGACACTCGATACTTATTCGGCATAGCACTGATTGAACGCACTAAATAGAACTTGACTTCGAAGGAAGAACCATCCGTCGCACTTTACCATATCCATTCGCTGAAAGTTCAAGTTGCGATGAAAGTCAACGCTGGATGTTTCGGGAAACGAGAGGACGAGAGACGCAATGAAGGATTGCGCGGGACAAATCATTAATATCACTAGTTCGCCAGGGGGAAATCGCGGGCTCATTTGCGCTCTGTTAGGTCTCAGAAAGGACGCGTCCGACGCAGCCGCGTCGTTCCCTGCTTTGCGAAGTCATGCGACCGTGAACGAAAATAGGTTAAGCCCTCCGGCTGATGTTGACTCAGGCGCAGATTCCCGTGTTGATCTGACCCGTGTTCCGGATCCTGACGCCACCCTCTATTTTCCCGTCCGCGTCCTGATCTTTCTTTTCTCTGATCTTGACGAAACCCAATCACAATGTTGATCCAACCTCCACCAAGTTGTTGAGGTAACTCGGTTTTTGACTTGTTTATGGGACCCCCCTTTCCGATGTTGATCTTGCTCCGAATCCACCACACACGAGAGTTGTTGAGGCAACCCCATATTTTGCGCCGTTCAACTTGTTGATTCAACCCCATTTTAACTTGTTGAGCTTACACCAATTATTCTTGCTGATTTGACCACATATCTACCTTACACTGTTGAATCAACCCCACTTCTGGATGTTGATTCGACTGCACTTCAGGGAAGAGCTTGTTGATTCAACTCCAGTTTTCCGAAAAAGGCAATTTTTCACAAAATTAGAAAAATCAATCCGCAATTCACCCTCCGTCTCTTTCGTCTCCTATGACCACAGGCAACCTTATCAGGCACTATACAGTTGTCCAAAATACTGCGCCACGGGAAAGACCTGCCCGGAAATTGACAAATTGTGGCCTGCTACATGATGAATTCCATATCCGATTTGGCGCCGTGCATGCTCGACTGAGGGCAGTTTTGTGGTTCTCAAGAATGCCGTGTTGGGACAGCACAGAACGCAGCAGGTGAGAACCACAAGTGGATTCCAGAAAACTTGTAAAATGGGGTTGAATCAACACAAATGGGTGAAAGTCGAGTTGCCTCAACAACTAGAGCGGCGCAAATCCTGAGTTGAATCAACAAAAATGCGTTGGGAAAATTGTAGTTGGATCAACAAGTGAACGGGAAATACATAGACGGTGTCAGGATAGAGCGGAGTAAAAAAAAGTGGGGTTAAATCAACAACTTGAGGTTGTGCTGAAGTTAGATCAACAAATGCATGCGAGCTAACTCAACAGACCACTGAGCTGGATCAGGAGAGCAAAAGCGGGGATAAGTCAACAGCAGGAAACAAGAGTTGAATCAGCATTGGTGGAAGATAGGTCAACATACCGGTGAACGTTGCATCAACAAGCAAATCCCGGGTTGCATCAACAAACCCACCCAGGTTTCGTCAACAACCCTAAACTGGGGTTAAATCAGCACACCCTTTAGGGGAAAACATACTTTGCGACCGTGAACTTCGGGCCGCGGGCCGCGATGTCCGAGAACCTCAAGTAGCTGCCTTCACTCTCTCAGTGCCCAAAGAGGCTTTAAGATATGAATAGCATTCAGGCTGACTCCATCGCCACTTTGAAGCATACGAAGAACCTAATAAACTACCTCGTCAACATCAAGGATGAAACAAGCGGATTCCTCCTCACCCTTGAAGACGGCCGTGGCATCCACTCCAAGGGCTGGAACAAAACTGGACTCACGGAATACTAATAGGTTGCATGACATACTGCGCGTGTTTCTGGAAACTGACCCAGCCCCTTTCATGGTTGTAGGCATTGCTCAAGTTGCACGAACCTATTGGCGACCCAGACGCCCTGAGAATTGCCCTTGGTTCCGTGATCGTTATGAAGTCGGTACCACAAAGGCAAGTCGGACGGCACCAGTAGCAGCCACGGTGCAGAACGGATTAACCCCGCAATCGCGGAACATTCGCATGATGTCGGTACTGCTAACTGCAGCGTATCTCCACGAAATGAAGGCGGCCAACTACTTCGTTCATTTAGATTCCTGGGCCGAATGGTTGCCGCGGACGGACGAGGGCGGCTTCCAGCACATCACTTACCTGCTGCCAGCAGTTGTGAAATGACACCCTCACGACGACTGTCCTTCCTCTCGCCAAGATTGGCCTCGGTCTCGATCTATCGCATTACATCGAGGAGGCCAAGCGGCAGTTCACGCTCCAGTTAGTCGTCCGAGTCGTCGATCTTTCATTTTGCCTGTTTTTCACGCGCTGTCCGCCACGTAGCATCAAATACCTCCAAGATCTGAGGACAGGGGTGTGGTTCCACGGCACATATACTGTCGAGCGAACCCCGCGAACCGATCTTGACCTGGCTCAAGATGGACCTTTGACGGGTATGATCACTTTGGACGCGCGCTCTGGGCCGCGGAAATTGCTGGGTGACCACCTCCATCCCAGGTTTCATCGAGCTGCTCAAGGTGCCCGCTGAGGATGGTCTGCGCATGTTCTAGTGTCCAGCCTGCTGCTCGTCCGGCAGATTGACGCATTGGTCAAATGTCAAGACGAAGCGACCGGGCTTTGGCACACGATCCTTGACGATCCGACGTCCCACCTCAAGGCATCGGCTACAGCTGGCTTCGCGTACGGCATCATGAAGTCGCTCCGGCTACGACTCATTCCTCGCGAGGAGAAATATATCAAGGCCCCGCAGAAAGCAATCCAGGGGGTGATGGACAACATCACCCCTGAAGGAGAGCTGCTGCAGGTGTCATGCGGGACACCAGTGTTTAAAAACATCGAGGAGTACAAGAAGATCAAGCTGACGAGCATGCCATACGGACAGAGTCTGGCGATGTTCGCGTCGACAGAGCACCTGAGAACGTCTGTGTAAATAAATTTGAATGAATGTAGCCAAAATATTAAACAGCTTAAGATTCGATTAATACATGCTTCTAATCCGTTTTTAAGCAAGATAGTGCTATGGTTGATGTTCTGGTGGGCTCGAGGCGGTAGTTATTGTTTCGTTGCTCATAGGCAAGCCAGCGCTCGCCAAGCTGAAGCGCCCGATACTACCGTTTCTGGCGAGGCTGCCGTTTCTCGCAGAGTGTCGGACACCGTCGGCGTAGCTGAGCGTACGTCGCCGATGCGAACCTGCGGGTGGTGATAGCGTGTCCCGCTCAGCATCGCGCTCCCTAAATCGATCAGGTATTTCGCGAGGGGGCGTATGGACCATTAACAGCGGCTATGTCCCCACCCAATCAGCAAACAACGCTCTACTGTAAGGGACTTCACACACCCGCGCCGGAGAAAGCGTCAACATGCTAACGGCGCTCTGTCTGTTTAGGACTTGCTGTTCCCTGAACCCATTCGGTAGAACGAGAGCGGGCCGCTTCCTAATCGGCACAGGTCCAACAAAATGCTCATCATCGTCCTCGGATTCATTGCCATCCTGATCAGAAGAACTGTTGGGGGACGACACTGGGTCATCGTCGAGGACGCTACCGCGACGGGGTTCCCATGCGATAATGAAAACGCCCGTGAACGTCGCGGCGCACCCATAGAGGAACGTTACAAGCTGGTGGAAGGTGGCCTTCTTGAAGTCCCCATAAAGAATCGCGGAACCGATGATGGCCGACATGGTGAAGAGGACGAATTGGATGGGTATGACAACCTAGTACCTGTAAACGACATCTTTTGGGTTTGGGGTATCGGATGCACCTTTCCATCGAACCGCATCAAGGCTCGGTTGAGGTATCGAATCTGGCCAACGCCAGTGAGTACAAGCACCTGTATAAATGTTTTAGGGGGCCAACTCTGCTAGAGAATCTAGGGAGCAAAGTACCGCAATCGTAGGATAGGTGATCCACTTGGTAAACATTTCGAACCATTGCATGGTCAACAGCGTTGATACGGCCTTGGTCGAAAGCACAGTGAATCCACCTGCAACACATTAGACACGAAAAGAACAGCAGAAGGGGTATTACCAAAGAGGGCACATAGACCGACGTCCACAAAGACGAACTTTTTTCCAGCCTTCCCCTCGGAAAGGATAGAAAGAATTATGATGCCTACGAGGTAGACACAGGAATATACAATAAATGGCGTTTGAGAGATCGCTACAAGAAGCGCATCCGGATCCAGTCTAGTATCTGAAGCGTTCGATGCGAGAACCACAGTAATCGCGCCAATAACCGCTATCAGGATGCCCAGAATGTCGCGTTTGCGAAATCGCTCCCCAAGCATGAGCGGCGCGAAAAGGCAGTTGGCCATGAGCGCAAACTAGATCGTGTCAGAATAATTTGGACTACGCGCGCGTCCGAACAAGAAAGACTAACGGTGCCGAGCGGGGCGACTACCGACGCCGGTGCCCAGGCATAGGAGATGAAATTGCCCATTTCACCGACGTTCATGAGCGCGAATCCAAGCCACCTGTTCTTGTATATAAACGGGGATGCATTCGCATAGCAGTGCAACGCACCAGAGTTTAGTCTTGAGATAGTCGCTTTCATTCCAGTCGTCGAATTCTGCGGGCTCGTCCTCCGGCTTCCGCCTAGACCGCGTGGGCCCGCTGATGTCCTCCTCCGTTATCACATCCACAGCGATCAACGATGTCCTTTCGGACGGGATTCCATTCCGAGCTCGCTGCCGCTTGGACCGAAACAGGTTCGCCAAGAGCGTTCTCTTGGGGGAGACACTCATTTCGTGTTCGTCAAGATTGGTGCTTGCGCTTGTGGAGCCATAGTCAACCCGCAGCACGGGTGCGGGGGCCAGGGGCACATCTTCCGAAGGCCCGTTTTCGGGGTCTGAGGATTCCTCCGCCTCAGAAATCCCGTTGGTGTGCAATGTGCCGTTGAGGGCAGCCGCAGCTTTCCTCCGTTCAAGTTTCTTCGCCTCCACACGCTTGTGGGCCAGTTTCTGGAGGTTCAAAGCGAGAGATATGAGAACGTTCCCGCTAATTGCGACGGTGATTCCGATCTGGGGTAGATATACTGGTCAATACTTGCAAGAGGGGAAGCACCGATGCGGGGACATACAACAGTTGCGGTGGTCAGTTCCGGGAGCTTACCGCCAAGGTCAAGGGTCTGGGCCCACAAGGGAGCTTCTGGGATGTCCCCAAGCTCTGGATAGCATGCCACGAGTGGATGGGCATTGAACGGAGCAGCCATGGCGCAGAGCCGTCTTGGCTGGAGTCTATAGTAAGAAGTCCTGAAAAGGTAATTCGATCACTTACCCTCTCCCTCCCTCCAATGCGCGCGCAGCATACACCCCATTTCTTGACCGCGTTCCCGGTCTACTGCTCCGTGTTTCTTTCTCCTACCCACCTCGTTCTCGGTGGCGGTGGCGGCGCGTCAAAGACCGGAATAAAAAATAAACTCGTCAGTCGTGGACCGCGGTGTGTTTCGAGCACCCACTCATGTTGCGCAGCGGGTGTACGATGTCGGAGAGAACAGGTCTATCACCTTGGTCGACGAGCTCCAGCTGGAACCCGGTGACGATGCCCCCACTAGCATGGCTGCGAATCTCGAGGCAAGTACGTGTCGCGCGCAGTTGCCACCTCAATAAATTCGCGCGCAGACCGGGTCGCTCGCGTGCGGCGTTAACAGCCCCGAAGAGCAGATGAAGAAAGGAGAGAACCAAAATTGTCGTGTCTTTAACTTCAAAGACCAGAAGTATGCCAAGGAGAGGCTGTAATTCTCGTCTAACAATTATTGCCTTAGACTGGGTCTTCTGGGGATGTGTGGTACTCTTGTATCTGGGGACCTCGATGATTTCCAAGTACGTTTGAACCGCTGTTCGTGGGTGTTGAAATAGTTATCTTTTGCAGAAAGTCACTGCGCTCTCCCCGGATGGCAAACTCCTTGTTGCCGCTGGCACAACATCCGTACGTTCTGGAGTGTGACTTGACACTTCTCTCTGACATGAATTCAGCTGCAACTACTCTCCTTCCCGTCCCTACAACCGGTTGCTCCGCCCATAAATACAGACAAGGAAATCTACGATGTGACGTTCTCACAGAATACGGTACTTTCACCTCCCTTCCTTATGTTGTCAATTGCAAGCTTAGCTCTTGTAGCTCGTGGTCGCGACAACTGCTAATCTCCTCGTTTACGCGCTCCCGGGCGAGACCGAGACCAAGAGCAAGGGTTCACCATCCAAGAACAAGAAAAAGGGCAAGCAAAAGGAGAAGACTATCGCACTTTCTGAACTGGAGCTGTTGAGAACCGTCGATCCACCCGCCGGGGTTCTGGGATCCACAGGAAGCACATTTCGCGCCGCCAGGCGGGTTCTCTCTTATGATTTGAGTTTAGCAATGTTCATACGCACGCAGGTACCACCCAGAGAAGCCTGAGATTCTGTACACTGTCAGCAACACAGTTCCCGGCCGTTCGCGCACCAAAAAAGCTGCCCCCATGCAGGCGTTTGTGTGCAAGTGGAATACAGCGACTTGGACCGTGGATAAGGTCAGGAAGGTCGGGGTCAAGGGACTGACCTGCTTCGATATCAGGTTCATTTGTTTTTCCTATTTCTTGTCCCTCCAGTGGCTCACCATGGACGTGTAGCGCGAACGGACGCCTGCTTGCGTTCGGATCTGCGGATTGTAGTGTGGGGATCCTGGATGCCAACACCCTCGCTGTCGGTGGATTCTTTCAGGGCTGATCACGGATTCTAACAGATGGATATAGCCCCTCGTTGCAATTTTGAAAGCCCACGAATTCCCGTCAACGACTGTTAAATTCAACCCGACGTCGCGACTATTGGTGTCCGCCAGCGCCGACAACTCGATCCGGGTCATCAGCGTTCCCGATTCTGCTGAAAAGTCTTGTATGTTGTGTTTTGAGCATGTGGATGATTTTCTGACGGCGCTCGCAGCTTGGACCTTGATAATTCTCATTTTAATAACGCTGCTCATCGCGCTGGTAGCGTTCGCAGCTCAGCAATCCCTTCTAAAACTATAATTCTGTTGGGAGATTTGTATCGGATATACCACGAATAATGTTCTACATAGATTATACAGGGAAGGAGAATACAGGTCAATCGTAATCGTCGTCCTCTTCGAGTTTCCGTTTTACACCGTTGTGCTCGAGTGATGTCTGGACCTCTTCCATGCCGTCGCTGTCCTCCTCTTCCTCGTCACCACCAGCAAACAGGCCGTCCTCCTCCTCACCGGCGTCGCTGCCTTCGTCGACGGCCATTTGCGAGCCGATGCGGAGGTCTGAGGACGTGTCGATGGCGCTTATGGGGAACGGCGCCTCTTCGAATTCCCGAGGAGGGTCCTGGGGTGTCGGGTTCGCGGCAGGGCGCGCAGCAGGCACTGTCTGACGCGGGATGGGCGCGGGCTCCATGTCTTCGTCGTCGTCGTCCGACTCGGATTCTTCGACCTCCTCGATCTCCTCGTCGTACAGCTTAACGCCTGGTGGCGGCTTGTTGGGAATGAGGTCAAAGTCGATAGACGTGAGACACTCGGAGGCTTGGGGCATGCGCACACCGAACACCTCGGGTACGGCAGGCAGGGGGACTGCGTTGACGTCGGACGCGAGGGAGAGGATGTACTGGAACGGACTCAATACGCGATATTGGGAGAAGAGACGTGTTAAACCTCCTTGGGGACGCGTCCGCCAAACTCCCAGCCAACACGCGCCTGGACAGCGAGGACGACATCGTCCATTTCTATCTTGCCCGCGCGACCGGCGTATTCTGCGTAGACATTCGCGTCGGTGAGGACGTGCGCGGTATATCTGTGCGAAAAGTCGAGCAGCTGGTGGAGGACGGCGGGCTGGACATCCTGGACGGAGGGGGTAGAGGAGAGGAGAAGCGCGATGGCGCGTGCGGTGGGCGGAAGATTATCTGGCCGCTGTGACATGAAGGGGTATCTGTTGTAGACGTCTGTTTGCCAGAGTAGACGTCTGTTTACCGGCGGCATTGGTGTTTCAAATCTGGATGACGAGCAGCCGGCCGAATCTCAAGCCTCTTTCACCTTCCCACCACCATGCTCCGCTCAGCCATAACAAAGACCGTCCTCTCTGCTGCCCGTCCTGGTGTCTCAAGGGCCCTCCAGCGGCCTCTCCTGGCCCGTGCATATCACGAAAAGGTGATATCACATTACGAACAGCCTAGAAATGTGGGTCCAATTTTCGCGGTCTGGACCTCCAGACTTATCAGATATCGTTTCAGGTGGGCTCTCTGCCCAAGAACGACAGCGACGTTGGCACAGGTCTCGTCGGCGCGCCCGCCTGCGGCGACGTGATGAAGCTCCAGATCCGCGTCGACGCCAACGGCATCATCTCGGACGTCAAGTTCAAAACTTTTGGTTGCGGCAGCGCCATCGCGTCCAGCTCGTATATGACCGAGCGCGTCAAGGGTCTCTCGCTCGAGGAGGCGAGCAAGATCAAAAACACAGAGATCGCCAAAGAGCTTTGTCTCCCACCCGTCAAGCTCCACTGCTCAAGTAATCATCTTTGTCGTTGATCGTTTACCGCCAGTCTGACCTCCATACCCAGTGCTTGCCGAGGACGCGATCCGCTCCGCCATTCGCGACTATCGCTCCAAGCGCGCCGCGCTGCCTAACCAGAAGCAGTCCGGCTTCATCGATGTCAGTCAAGCCGCGACGGGCGAAACGGTCGCCACTGCCCACCCGGCTCAAGCCCTATAATCGCATCTTTCTAAACTTACCTACTCCGCCTCCTACTTTACCAAAAAACGCACCGTGCGGGCTTAGTAGCTGTACATTTGTATTATTAGAGACTGTATGCATCCGCTGTACCCCAGCACATTAGGTCATATCATGCTCCTTTAGACGGAATAAACGAAAAGGTCCCAGCAGCGAACCACCGCTCGTTCGCCTCCTTGACCCGCTGTGCAGCAGCCGCCCGATTTGTGAGCTCAAACCCTAGGAACATCATTAAACTTCGGGCACAGAACGCGAAATGTGTAAATACCTTGTGCGGGCGTAACACTCAGTGAAGTTGCAGTGCCGGAAGACGCAGACCCAGATGACGACGGCTGCGTGCCCCCGAGCAATGCCGACCGATTCAGGGCTGCTGTCCGCAGCTTGTTGGCCTTGGACATTTTCGCTATCATCCCGTTAGGATCCTCCAAATGTCGCTCCAGGTAAAATACGCTCACCTCGACTCTTCGACTCGCCAAGCCCCGCACGTACACTACCCGATGTCGCGCCGATCATGCCCATCCCCTTCGTCTGGTCAAAGGCACCGACCTCCTCTTCCGCCTCCCCAAACACCATCCGGTTCTGCAGCTTCCGCAGTTCCGTCTGCGCATATGCCTCCTTGGCTTTGCGTGCCCTGGTCATGAAAATTAAAAGCTGTTGGCCCACCCACATACCACCAACACGCACCGTTTTCCACCTCGCCGTTTCTTGGGGCCGTCACCTGGAATAGGCAGTGCTTTCGTGACCTTGGAGGGCGGAGGAGCAGCAAGCCGGTCGATATGTTTTTCGATTTTATCTCGCAGGCTCTCGCCGTACGCGCCTGTTTGCATCGAATATAAACAGAAACACATTTGATTGGCATAAGTGCGGACTGACCGTCTCGACGTTGCCGCTCCAGATCCATGCGCGCAGCCAGGACTGCCTTGGCGCCGACCGTACGCTGCACTCTTAGCTGATATTCCGGCGGCGTCTGGCTCACCAGCTCAGACTGGAAGATGAACCCAGTGTGCCGGCGCTGCGTCGCAGTAGAGAACCCCGCCGTGATCTTGCGTTGCGCACCTAGGAGCTGTGGTCCGGAGTTAGTCGATCCATTGGAGAGTGCGAGAGACACACGGACGTGCACGTTGCAAGCCGGCATTTTGGCGAGAGCGCCGAGACCGCCTGCGACACCGAGGAGTTTGGCGGCTGTGGTGGTACCGACAATGGCTGATAGATTGGGAGCAAGCACATTCATTCTCGAGCTGACGTACATGAATATCTGTGGTTCGATGATATGAGCGTGAGGAATTAATTCAAGGGACGAGACCAACTTTTTTGCGGGCTTCCTCGAGTCGATCAGCAAGGTCACAAGCACGCTGAACGGCAGTCCATTCTGCCTCTGAGAGTGGCTTGCCCGACGACGTCGTCGCTGTTACCACGACACTCATGATAATTGCGGCCGGAAGAATGCCCGACAATTCGACCTTTGTAGGATCCTACAGACAAAAAGTCAGAACTTGGGCATGGAGAACTGTAGAAAATAAATCACCTCTTCATTGGCCAGTGCCCGGACGGACCGAATATACATCGCAGGGTCTACGACCAGCTGTTCCAGCTCAGGGAACTTTGGAGCATAATGGTCCCGAATGAACTAGACAAAGCAGCTAGTTAATGTCCGTGTAAGAGCCGGACCAACATGGTTTACCTTGTGCACCACCAATATCTCATTGTCTACGTCGACTGACAGATTGTTGGCTTGCACGATCAATGTGTACTCTGGGTTCAGATGGGCCGGGAGCGCCATAGTCACGGCGGTCGTCGGATTCACCTGGTACTTTTCGATTTCCTACCAGAGATGTTTTGAGCAATGGAAGGCTTTCTTTCTAGGAGCACAGGAAAGCCGACCTGCAATATGTCCGTCATGCGCTTGCTGCCGTCGAGCTTTGCGATCTTGCTGACATCCTCGATTCCAGACAGCTCCATCTGTTGCACATCCTCCGCGTCGAGCTCGTCCGCAGGCTTCATGCCACCCGGGAGAACAAGTCCGCCGATCTCTTGCTGCCCGTCTTGGCCTTCGCCACCCTCCTCATCGGTCATCTCGTCGTCTGACCCCGCATTTTCTGCTTTGCGCTTGAGACCGTTGGAGGTAGACGGGGCTGCGTCGGGGTTGTGTTGGGATTCTTCGGTGTACTCTTCGCCGTCGGAGAGGCCGTCGAGATCTGCGAGAAGTTCGTCTGCAAGTCCGCTCATTCTGAGCGCGTTTGATTGGAGAAGCGTAACTGCTTGTGCATGTTTGGTTCCGACTCCCCGAGTCGCGGGTTCTGATTCTTTTTTGAGGAGTGTTATATTGTCTCGGAGAAGGACGGTTTGGCGCGCTGCTGTCCTCGTACACTTCCACCTTCAGCTAGTCGCAGGCACCAACTGAAAGCTTCCGGGCCGGCAAGGCCGGTCTCCTCCACCTGGTAGACATTATGGCCTTTGGACTGAAACCAGGCCAGACGATGTGCAAGACCTCTCGAGGAAACGGGTCAACCGCATTCGTGCCTACAGCACGATGTATGGGGCTTCGGAATAACTGCAAGCTCGGGTGTCCCGGAGACCGAAGTTGGTCACCGTTCCACCTTATTGCTGGCAAGTTACACCCACTAAAACCCCGACTGTTCTGGGCCAATCTTTGGCCAAGGTACGTTCGTCCTAAAAGTGCCTTTTTGTTTTCTTGGCTCAGTACATCTTCAGTGCCTTCTTACATATTCCAGGTTATCTGTCATAGCACAGTCCACGGCTAAGCGATTGATAATTTTCTTTGCTCTGAATAGCGCTATAGATACCAACTGAGCGAATAGCACTCCACCCCGTGTCCAGCGCCTAATTTTGCGCCACCTTGCCCGCGGCGAGTGCGTATCTGAACTTTGCAACGAATCCAATCTGGCGGGACGCCGTTCTGGATTACTGTATGCCAGCTCTGCGCTCCACCAATGCAGGGAGATTGCCGGGCGACAATGACTCCCATCCCCCGCCTATGGGAGAAATCTGGGGCATCGACACGCCACTGATCAAGCTGGTCTGATATTCCAGAATGAGGATTCCGATGGCGAAGCGGTCGTTATGAGGATCAACAGCTTGTTTAGTGGCGTCCGATGGGTCCGGTTCTGTATGGATGGCCTGATGCACGTAAGACCCTCGTGGGTGGACGTAGATACCTTTGACGGGCTGTTGTGCCCAGGCAAATGGCCATGATCATGATATCTAGTTTTCCCGTGGAGAGCGAGCGGAGGAAACGTCTATGAATACCCACACTAGCTTCGACTTCTCTTCTGTTTTTGTCCCTATCGATGGGCTTCGACGGGCGGCGGGCCGGGGAACTAACGTATTTGCGCATGCTTGTCTGGCCTGTGCCTCTGCTGCACAACAGCGGACCACAGCACGACGATGACGTCGCGACAGTGACATCACCGTGACCAAGCGCGACGAACAGTAACTTGATAACTCTCCACTCGTCTCTTTAACTCAACTATCACTAGCATACATGCCCTCGTCAGCTGGAGGCGTGGTAGAAACCTTCAAGAGTACTTCCTCTTCATTCCATTGTTCTATTGGCTAATCGTGTTCAGATCTACTGAGGCACGGAAACACCACAACCACGCTCGTCAGGACAATCCGTCCGCACCCCCTCCTCCAACAGACGAGCAAAATGTCTCGAGAGGCAGCAGAAACAGATTGTCAAGCAGGAGCGCGAGCAAAAGGAACAGATGCCGGTTTACAAGGGCCTCGAGAATTTCAACATCGTCGAGGAAGATGGGAGAGTCAGTCGATTTCCCAATATTTTTTTGATGTCCTATTCATTTTCACCCAGCGGTGCCTTCTCCAACGTTTATCATGCAATAGATCTCACCACAAACAAGAAAGTCGCAGGCAAGCATGGCTCATCGGTTTTTGCTTCAATCTCACATTCGTCGCAGTCAAAGTAGTCCGGAAATTCGAACTCAATGCGTCTCAGGTTAGTGAGCCTTGCCATTTAGTTTCACGCTACCCATTTTGCCTCTGACTTGCGGCGCGGCAGGATGGGACAAGCACTTGAACCCCAAGTTTAAAAAGAAGCCGCGGCGTAACAGAGGTGCCTTTTATTTTCTGTGTACAGCCCAGTATATGTTCCAAGGTCTGACGGTTACCTCCAGCGCGCAAACATCCTCAAGGGTGAGCCCATTGCTGCCATCTTTTGGCCGTTTTTCCTGACGTGTTGGCAGAGGTCCAGATAATGCGTGGCACGAATCACCCGTCCGTCGTAAAACTCATCTCCTTCTCGGAGTCCGAGAACACTATTTCCTGGTCCTAGAACGTCCGACTTTCTTTTTTGCAAACAAGTACCGCAAACTCACGCCTTTTGCAGTGATGGAAGGCGGAGAACTCTTCCACCAAATCGTCAAACTCACCTACTTTAGTGAAAACCTCTCGCGCCACGTTATCTTGCAAGTTGCCAATGGCATTCGGTATCTTCACGAAGAACGCGGAGTCGTGCACCGGGATATCAAGCCCGAGAACCTGCTATTCGAACGGATACCGATCGTTCCTTCCAAGGTTCCCGTGCACCGGCCATACGACGAGGAGAAGGAAGACGAAGGCGAATTCATCCCTGGCGTCGGCGGCGGCGGAATCGGACGCGTCAAGATCGCTGATTTCGGGCTTAGCAAGGTTGTATGGAACGAGGAAACGATGACCCCTTGCGGGACTGTGGGCTACACTGCTCCGGAGATCGTTAAAGATGAACGGTACAGCAAGAGCGTGGATATGTGGGCGCTTGGATGCGTGTTGTACACGCTGCTATGTGGTTTCCCGCCTTTTTACGACGAAAGCATAAACGTGCTCACCGAGAAGGTCGCACGAGGTTACTACTTTCCTGAGTCCTTGGTGGGACGATATCAGCAGCTCTGGTATGTCCAACCCCCCATTAGAATATGTCTTTTCTTACCAGTTTCGTAGCCAAAGACCTGATCACGCACCTCCTCTGCGTTGATCCCGCACAACGGTATACCATCGACGAGTTCCTTGCACACCCGTGGTGTAATGCCCCTGCGCCTCCCCCTCCCCCTACTCCTTACATCTACGGCCATTCTCTGGACTCGCCTCTGCTGTCCGCTGCCAAAGGACGCGCCGAGGGCCGGAGCCCTGGGATCGCGACACTCAAAGAGGCGTTCGACACACCTATGCTGTACATCGCATGGAGGAGGAGGGTGCACGGCGGCGCAAGTACAAGGGCCGGGGCGGGGCCGGCGCGCGCGGATTTCTTCACGGCCTCAACGAGGACGACGAAGACGAGGATGACGAGATGATCGAGGACGAACGGGAAAAGAGTAAGAGCACCGGCGGCGCGGCAGCTTACAACCGGTGGACGTGCAGGCCCGCGAGACCGGGGGCGGAATGCGGGCACACCGCGGACGAAGGGCTTTGAGCTCGACATTGACGGTGCGACTCTGCTGGGTAGAAGACACCGAGGAGGTAAGGCGGCGCCGGGAGCGTCGGGGTACGGAGTCCCCTCGCTGCGAGCGCGATGGGCATGGAAAGCCTGCACATTTCCGACGACAGCTACCACCTGGGAGCCCGATGCAAGTCGTATGAAGCAGTGGATACTGTGACAGTGTTTCCGTCCCGTCTATTTTGGCTGTTCAACGCTCATGAACAGATCATTGGATCATTCATTCCAGGTCCTTCCGTCCCCTTTCGCTTCAAGTTGACGAGTGTACAGCATACTTATAGTTTATATCACCACAATACACGTATTATTATAATGTCTGTGGTGCTTTCTGTGTTTCTCCGAGCTTCGAGCGGCGGCTCCGTCGGCGAAATCCATTTGAAGAGGCGGGTGCTCGACAGTGGCCGTCGTTGCAAGAATAACAGCGACAGCGACGATCTCCTCTGTAGGTCGATCTCCGCCGGAGTGAACCCTGGTCTCTGGCTTCCGATTGTCAATTATGGACAGAATACGTGAGACAGAGAGGGGGGGGGCAAAAAAACAGATGTCCTCGGACACAGTACGCGTGAGGCCTTTCGGGGACATTGGTGAGAAAGAATATCCTCCCCGAGCTTTTTAGAACCTGCAGATCAGAATCACTTCGCGGAATGTTATCAAACTGCTCGCCGCTTCGGGGTGATGATTTTCATGGGACGGCGACGGACAAATAAAGTGTCTCGTTTTTTATATATGTTCTTTACGGCACTGGGGGATTTCGGTGGAGGTGACACGAGCAATGAGAAAGCAGTAAAGTTCCCCCGTCATTAAGCCGCGGCGTACAGACTGCGGAAAACGAACCAGGAGGAAAAGCGTGTGCATGGAAATAACCGCTGTACCCGGTTATAGGCAGGAAGACCAAGAAATGCGGAAGGAGCAACGGAAGACACAGAATACAGTGGCTGTGCACATCTCACAGCTTGCGAACCGGATGATGCAGCTGAGCCGGCTCGACTCGGAGCACCCCAAAATATCGTCGCCCCGAAGATCGAGGTTCCCACTCCCTTTAGTCAATGTCCGTACGGAGCATTCCATCAGAGACTTCGGCTGTCTGATTGTGAGCACAAGCTTGACGCGGTCCAGCCAGTCCTATCATGTGCGCAAGCGGCGGTTGGCATAAGCTTAGAGCGGAAGTGTTTCCTATTCCTCGTCATTCCACGTGAACCAACGCGGAACCTTTTTTTTTTGCGGCCATTTCAAAAAAATCGGCGATCGCTGTGGAGGTAAATAAGAATGCAAAACGAGTCGCGAGTTGCGACAGAAAGAGTACACAAATACCGCTGACATTGCATGAGATCATGTCCACGAGGCATAGCGCATATTGCCGACGCCTAACATCACCAACGACGATCATACGCAGCTATCAATCTCAAGAGATCTCGACGGAGGTTAATTTGCAAATTCCGCGATAATCTGGAGAGATGTGGGGAAGGAAGAAAGCAGCTGGAATGCATCCTCGCATCCAGAATTGGACTAATCCTGAGCGGTTGTTTGGATCGTACCCTATAGCCAAATATTTCAGTGTCCGAGGAGGTAAATCCGTGAGAGCATGGCAGCAGATGGCAGCCAGAGGAATGGAATGGCCGAAAACGTATGCTTGTCCAGTGACTCTGCTCTGAATTGCTAGTCATCAGTCTAGGTAACCTTGTCGTACAACCCTGTATTGAATGGGATTGCGGATTTGCGATCCGCTGTAATATTTGGAGGGTTGCGATCTCCCGTCGACGGTACCCTGCCAGGCCACGCAAACGGAATGATGTAGCCTCGGACTGGTGATCGATACAGTCCGCAAGTCGCACAGAAACTGATGCAAAAAAATCAGTACCACAAGGTTGCACAAGAGAATTTGTACACGACGATGACAGCTTCGGCGAAACCCTCCCGCCAAGCCAAAGACCTCACTCGACAAAACGGTGCCCCGAGAAATGTGAAATTAACACGAAGGAAGTCGAAGTTGACTTGAAGGTTACCATGTTTGTTGAACACCGGAGGAAGAAAGGAAGCATATCGCGCAGGTGGCGGTGTACTTCTCTATGTCGGCGAACCGCCAGTGACGGAATCAGAGAGATTGGCAGCTGATCGGTCTTACATCGTCAGTAAGTGATCAACGCCAATCACACCTTGCCTTGAGGGATTATCGTTAGTGCGCGTAACGGCAGATGAAGTCTTCTGGAAAGTTTACCTATGTCCCGAGTACCACCACGGGAACAGACGGAGGCGCGGGTGCTTTATTCTTTGAAAGGCAGTTGGTGTACATTGACATGGAATAGACGTTCAAGCACCAAAAATCACATCCAACTCTGATGTTGCAGTCATGATGCACTTGTTAATTGGGGTATGTCCAACAGCGAATGGATTCATGGGTATTGTGTGTGGTATTCAGCGGCAACGATGTTAGCTCCGTATCGCAAACGCGATACATATACATATCAGAGAGTCCTGATAGAAAGCAGCGTCAGTTCATATGATGCACTCGGTGCTATTCCGAGTCAAGTGAATCAAGGAGCAAAGTTGACACACACATTCGAGAACATTTCCTGAACTACTACGTCTGAATCTTCCCAGTGGCATGCCATATCCGCCCTGCAGCGGCATTATTCGCCGTCGCCCGAGGGTGTGCAAAGGATACTGACCGGCCGCCCTGCCCTAGGTTTTCGTTGATTTGCGTCAAGACAATGTATTTACTGCGGAATGGACGGTGTTCGAGCGCCGGACGGACAGGGCGTGTCGGACGCACTCACAACCCCGTTGGCTGAATCTCGAGCATGCGGGCCTTGACGCGGTCTGCGATTTCCTTGATCCATGCCTTGACCTTGTCGCGCTCCTTGAGCTCTGGCCATATCGCGGAATGGAGGGTGGTGGAGAGGAGGGTTTTGGTGTACACTTTGAGGAGATCTGCGTCAAAGGTGGGCCGAGGCGAGGGCGACGGGGCGTCTGAGCGCGGGGGCGAGCGGAAGCCAGCCGAGGAGGAGAGAGACGCCATGAGACCGCGTGTGTTTGGCTGTGTGGAATCCAGACGGTGCTGGTCCCGTTCGACTCGACCCTCATGTCCCATGTATCGTTTCCCTCTGACCATGGCGACTCGTCCTCGTCGCACGCGAATGGCGGCCAATTCTACTCGTCGTTTGACGCGAATTCGTCCTTTCAGATGAACCCGCTTTCGTCCCATCCGCCCCGCACGCCGCGGACGTCTATCGTCTCATCCGCGTCCCATGCATATGGCTCAGGTATATATGACACCAAAGAGGATCCTCAGGAGCCCCCCATCGACGAGGAAGACGAGCTAGAGGAAGGCACGGAGCAACTCAAGCTCGCCGAAATGCGCGTCCGGAAAGAAGAGGTGTGGCGCGAAATGTTGCTCACCAGCAATGGAAGGGACAAGGCCTTTGTACGCCTCCCCCTCGTCCCTCTGGTCCGCCGCCCCTCAACGTTTTGGTCTCTCCACAGAAACTGATACAGTATTCGCTCAAAGTGTATCTCCTTTTCCACACTTCCGTCGCCACCAGCCGTCTCCTGCGACGGAGGACGCGTCCGCCCTGGGAAAAAGAGCTCGTCCGTCGACTTCACTCCACTATCGAGGGGTTCTCGTTTACGAGGTACGTCGGTTTGCGAAACACGCCTCCTGCACGTGTAACGCGAGCGCCTTTCCAGAAAATGCCTACTGCTGTTCAACTGGCTGTCGCCCCTGACAGCGATCATGGCCCAGCAGGCCGTGCCCTACTCTTCTGAACAGACGATCAAGACGTCTAAAAAGATGGTCAAGCCGTTTCTACACACCGTTCTATATGCGCCACCTCCAGTACTACTTGAGCTGGTGCAGGCCGCGGCCGATGATGTATTTACCTTTTCAAAATTAGGTCTCATCGGCAAGCGCACCGGGGAGCGAGCCGGCCGGTTTTCCGACTGGTGCTGGCTGCTTGCCACGCTAGTAGGGCTTGTCGAAAATGGGGTCGAAAGGCAAATGATTGGCAACCTGCAGCATGAAGGTTAGTCAAACTGTGTCGCTCAAGGTTTGGTTGCTCAAGTATGTTTCAAGTCGAGTCGCGTCTATACTCCGAGTCGATGACGGCCGCGACTTCAAAGTCAAAACCCGCGACTTCGAAGCTGGACGAGAAGGAACTTGCGCGACTCCAGAAGCAGGATTACTGGTTGCAGTTAACGAGAGCGAAGCTCGCGATGGACCTTATTTTCGTCTGTACGTTTCCCGGTCGACTCGACCGCTGTCTTACGTGCTGACTGATGCGGTATAGCGTACGACGTGTTCAGAATCCAGCGAGCGCGGGAGCCCATGAAAGCGTTTACTGGCTTGGCTGCGGGAGTGCTGAGGTGCGTTTGTATAAACTCCCTGGTAGTGTGCTGGCGCGGAATGTACTGTGCAGCGCCGCCAAACTTTATGATCGCCACAAGCAGACCCTTCTAAAGGCAGTCAAGCTGTCAATTTAGGTGTCTTTTCTGACGGCCGGTGCGAGGGGCTGCTGGCCGCGGATATGCATGCGCGGGTCGAGTGCATTTGGGTACTCATTCGGTTAGATTTTTCTACTCTATCTAGACCTTTGGCTATGACATGGTTTCTTAATTGGATTTTCGGGCGCGGTGAAGGGCGTCGACCTCTGCCTCGAGCTGAACGAGCCGGGCGGCCTGCTCGTCCATGGTTTTTTCGTGCGAGAGGTGGAGCTGGGCGAGAAGAAGGGTCTGGCAAGAGATCTCAGTCAGAACGCGCGAGAACGTAATTGCGCACGGTGTAGACGGCGGAGGCCAGGAGGGAGATGGGGAACATGGCCGGGAGAATGGTGCTGTACCACTCGCGCATGGGGCTTTTTGGGGTGGACGCGTACCGACGGACCGCGCCAGCCAAACGGCGGGTCGGGATGCTGGAACGGGGTCAGAGTGTATTTCCACGCGGATAGTCAGGAAAATACTGCGGAATACATACCGCGCAAAGAAACGCATCGTTACTAGGTACAGCCCACCGTGTCACACCAGTGTCACCAGTCACGTTCTCTTTCTACACTCTCTTGCTCTTTCCATTACATTTATTCTGTTCCTTCAGTTGGCCTGGCCCAATGGACAGTCCCCGTCGCCCCCATCTTTTGTCGCTGTCGACCCCGCGCGCCCCGTGTCCACGTCGCCCACCCAGCACACCCCGTCCCAGTCCCCGTTTCGCTACGTCCAGTTCGCAGAATTAGCAGAGAAAACGAAAACAAAGCCGGACGATATCGCCCTCGAGAGAACTCCCTCGTCCTCGCGTTTTCCCCCAGCTCCGCGCAGAACCCAGTCGCAGCGCTCACCGCCGCCCAACACATCGTCGTCGCCACATAACACACCATATTCGCGTCCCCGGGGCCTGCGGATACTTAATCTCATTCGTCCATGGCTCCCCCTCATCGTCTACGCCCTCAGCAGCCTCATTCTCGTCGTCGCGATCGCATTCTTCAAGACCCAGGTCTTTACTTGTTCGTGCTACGTCATATGTTTTTCCAGGTACTCATCTTCCTTCAGTCCTAGACGACCTCTCCGTCTGGCTGCGCGCCGACGAGCACTTTGGCTATGCGGTCCTCTTTGTGCTCATCTTCATCACCACTTTCGTACGTTGCGCCCGTTAACACACATCTGCACGTTCGCTAATTCTGGCTTACTTCCCGTGCATAGCCCCAGTCCCCATGTATTCCACGCTAATCATCTTATCCGGATACACTTTCGGCCCCTGGGTCGGCGCGACGCTCTCTTACTTTGCCGCCCTCTCCGGCGCGCTCACCGTCTTTCTAATCTCCCGAACCCTCCTCCACGACAGCATCTCCCGATGGCTCGAGTCCGCCTCCACCATCAAGCGCGTCGTGCGCGCCGTCGAGAAGAGGCCTAAACTGCTCTTCCTCGTCCGGCTGGCACCATATCCATACAACGTCATGAACTGCCTCCTGGCCGCGTCCCCTACGCTGACGCTGCGCTCGTACACCCTCTGTACCGCCGCGTCGCTCTTCAAGGTCATCATCCACACCTCCCTCGGCGCGTCGATCCACTCGTTCAAGAATTACAACACCGCCGTGCCCGAGGGCGACGAGCCCGAAGAGACCGGCGGCGCGGACGCCGTCGCACGCACGTGGACGATCGCAGGCGTGGTGCTCTGCGTTGCCATATTTGTGTACATCTCCTACGTCGCGCGGCGCGCGGTCGATTCGGAGTTGGATGACGACGAGGTGTCTGCTGACGCGGAGGAGACGGAAGGTTTCCTCGCCAACACTGACGCGGAGACCGGCCACGCCAATAGCGCCCGGCCAATGGTCGAGCTACGGCGGTAACCTCAACGGACAGACAACCCACATATATTCGTACATATGCTCCCCGAGAACAAGGTTTCTTGTCGCTCCCTCTCTTACTCTTTTTTGGTGCTTTTTTGCTGTTTTTTTTTTCGTCATGACGCTGACCACGAATTCGAACTGGACAATTTCCTTCTTCTGTGTATTACATCCTTAAACCAACTAATCTATATTCACTATGTATCGGAGGCGGTCGAATGCAATTTTGCTCGGAAGTATACAATGCATTGACTAGATGGCCCGTAGCGACGCCGACGTCAACTGGACCCTCTGTCGCAATGCCATGAGATCGGAATATCTGCGGCAAGCAGCCGCGCCGCGGCACGAATACTTGGCGGATCTGATTGCACGTTGGCGAGAAAAAAGTCCCACATCGGGCGGTTGATCCTGTCGTCCCACGCGCCCGAGCCGCCAAGCACTGTCGATCAGAATGCGTCAGGAATCAGAATGCAGAAAATCTGGTGTGTTCGTCGGTCAAATGTTGAATGTTGCCAAACTCACCCTCATGTGCCACAAGCCACAATCACGTTGGGTATGTACTCGTTCGCTGGGCATATGGCAATGTGGTTTGGTTAGTCGCGTGCGTGCGACGGCCGTCGGTCTAGAAAACGTTAACGGAACCGAGGAGTTGCACTGTAACGCGCGGTGGAAAGAAACGGATCACCGATACCGAAAAGCAAGACTTGTGATTGCAGCAAAGGATACAGATGTTTTAAACACAAACAGGTGGGTAGCGGTGTAGCGTAGCAGCACAACGAATGGTATATCCGTATACAGTGTAACAGAGCAATGTGAGGGGATGTCCGTAAAGCAGCAACCAAAAACGAGAGAGAAAACGCAATACGACAAAGGGAGGTGACGTGACGTTCCAAGATGAGATATGTAAGTCGAGATGAAAAAATGAGAGTGGTGCGGTGGTCGTAAATGGATTCCGAATTCCGAATCCCCCCGAGGGCAAAACCGAAGAAACACAAGATGTAAGGGAGGGAGCGCGAAGAGCTCGTCACTGCATCTCGCTCTTGCTGTAGGTGTGGTGCGGCAGGTGCTCGTTCATCGCGACGTACCCAAAATCGGGCGAGACTGTTCGGGGGGTGTGTGCGTCAGTTTAATTCAATAAACCGGGTGCGAGGACGCGGAGGATTGAGACGACGGATCTAGCGCCACGAAGCCATGAAAATCGGCGAGCAGCTCTCACTGCACAACAACGAAACGCGACTCACAGCGATTGATGTCCCCCTCGCCGTGGAAGCCGTCCTGCACCGGCGGTGTGTTTGCCTGCGACGACGACGTGTGCGACGCCGCGCTGATGCTCGACGCTGCCGTCGACGGACGGCCCGAGCGGCTGCTCGGTGCCCAGCCGGAGTCGTTCATTCCGGTGCCGACTGCGTTGTACGCGAAGTGGTCAGCCTGCCCCGAGGAAAAGCTGTACGGGTCCACGGACGGAAGCTGGATCATGCTCCGCACGCGCGGGAGCCCGCTCGCGCTTGAGGGGTGGTGCTGCCCCGGGTCGTCGATGGGCTGCGGGGACGTCGAGGGCGCTGGTGCTGCTCCGGGGACGTCGCCTGCTCGTACGGTGACGGGTACGGCGACATGGCCTGCGAGTGTCTTCGCGCGCGGCGCACGATGCCCAGGATGTTTGCTGCTGTTGCTGTTATTCGTGTAGGAGGATTTGGAGGACGAGTGCGGGCGGGAGGGCGAGATGGGGCGGTGGTGGCTTGAGCTGGGACGCGAGTAGTCGTTGCCGGCGTCCTGGTACGGCAGGGAAGAGACGGACGACATGGAGTATCCTGTCGTTGGACGGCTGTCGGGCGACATAGAGGACGCGCTGTGCTCCATGGGCATCGACGAGAACGGCGAGCCATACGAGGTGTTGATGGTTGGCGTTGGACGCGAGTAGCCGCCGTTGCTGGGGTTCAAGAGAGAGGAGAGGCTGCCGTTGTGGCTCGAATAGGTTGTATTTTGGGAGGACCAATGGCTGTCGGAATAGGGGTATTGGGAGGGGGTCGAGTACGGAGGCATCGAGTTGAACGCAGGAGAGGTGGGCGAGTCATCGCTGGGGGTCAGCGGATTTAACGGGTGCGGGGAGTGGTGGTAGCCCATCGGATGGGAGAGATGGGAGGAATCGGAGGGCACGGTGAGCGGGGGGAGTGCGGCACGAGAGTAGCCACCGTTCCAGCCTGAGCTCTGAATAATTGGAGGGAACGCGCCAGGGGCAGAAAAGCCGCGGGGACGGCTGATATGGCCGGACTTATGCGCCGAAGGGCCGACAGACGAGGGCACGGTCAACGGCACAGGACCCATCCCGATAGCAGACCTTGGCGGGGGAATGGCCGGGGAATCGTGTATGTCGCGTTTTCGCGGCTTCGGGAGACGCGGCGGGACACGACGCTTAAAGTTGGCCACAACCTCTGGTGGCGAATGGCGGTTAAGGGTGGGGTGTGCTGCCAGGGGTAAGCACAAGCAGGACACAGGGAAAAGGACCTACACCAAGTGCTCGCGTCGGGGTCGTCTATCGCGGGATCGACGTTGCGGAGATTTACTTTTCGCATAAAGCCATAGATCTGGGATTCTCAGTTGCAAGAAAGTATCACCCACAGAAGAAGACGAACATTTAGTTGCCGGGAGAAGCTTGCGAAGCGAGACTGGCGGTAGATGCTGGGCAGGACATGGAGCGCGAGCTGCTCTGGCCGCTCGACGACGATGTGCTCGCCCTGGGGGTCCCAGCGTATCATATGGTGGTTCTCCGGGCGCTCAAGAAGCCTGGAACGCGATCGGAAAGCAGCAGAGAAGAGAAGAGAGGACAAACGCGTAGAGTTTTGTGAGAAAGGTTGCCTGTGGTTTTGTGTCAGACTTTTGGGGGAGCTCTGGGGATTTTGTGGGACTGGGGGGCCCGTCGTGGGCGTCGTCGTTGGAGCCATTGGACGAGCCGTCGTGGGACATGGGATACGGGTACTGGTCGCGGTGGTACGGACGCGGGGGATACGAGGGGGGATACAAATCAGCCATACAGGTCCATCCACACACACACTCCTTATGAACACTTTTCGTCGCTTTCTGTACCGGCGATCGGAGCACATCCTCTTTTGGCTCAGATCTCAGATTTGGCTTGCAATCTGCCGAGGCTGAGCCATCCGCGAATCGAACTGGTTCGTCTACTCTAATCGCCATCGTAATGCAGCGTAACACTCGAAAATCCTCCAAACAGGTCCCCCCCGCCCTCTATCCGGCCCTCGTGCTCCCCGTCCAGCTGCAGCGAGTGCGACTCCTTCATCTGCCGGAAGTTCACCGCGTCCTGGCCGTTCGACAGCGACGGGATAATCTGCGCAAGGTCAGTTGCGCCAGTCCAGCCCAGTCCAGTACGCACCGGTGGCCGGGTATTTCGTAGCAGGCCCCAGTTAATCTTTGCAAACCATTTGTGCTGCTTTACCTCACTAGCCCCGCTCTTGCTTCCTAATCGGCTTCTCTCCCGCTTGTCC
This sequence comes from Mycena haematopus, assembly GCA_029281435.1. Classification (NCBI taxonomy): domain Eukaryota; kingdom Fungi; phylum Basidiomycota; class Agaricomycetes; order Agaricales; family Mycenaceae; genus Mycena; species Mycena haematopus. The sequence continues at coordinate 362,633 of JARJCV010000001.1, forward strand.
AGCAGTCGCGTCACGCAGTCCTTCCCTGCCCTATGTGCATCGTTAGCTTTAATCTGTTACCCCAAAACACAAAAACTCACTGCGACACCTTGGGATTGTCCTTGAAATGCACCGGGCTGTCCCGGATATTAGCAAACGTGTCGTTCCGTTCCGCCCCCTTGAACGGCGTCGTCGCATACTGCACATACGTTATCGCCCCCGTCACCACAGAAAATCGAATCCCCAAGACGTACAATCATTTCATAAATAAGGATCCCGAGCGTCCACCAGTCCACCGCCGCAGTGTGGCCCTGTGCTGCGATCACTTCCGGCGCGATGTATTCTATATCCAAACACCGTCAACGTTTTCTCCCGCGACATGTCCCGCCACTTGCCTTCCGTTCCAACAAACGAGTTTGTCCGAAAGTTCACAGTACATGACATCGTGTCCACGAGTGGGACCTGCAGGCGCGTTAGCACGACACGAGCCCCGAGGACGCGCCACGCTCGACCCACCCCGTTGGTTTCCGACTGAATCATGACAGGCATGCCCCCCGGCTCGTTCGACTGTTTTGCAAGGTCAAAGTCGGACAGCATTATGTGTCCAGACTGATGCAGGAGAATGTCTGCGGCGTGTTAGTGCTTGGTCCAAACTATAGGCTGGAACGCACTTTCGGGCTTGAGATCCCGGTAAATAAATCCCATAAGATGCAGATACTCCAGAGCAGCCACCACCTCCGCCGCATAAAATCGTGCAGCCTCCTCAGGCAGGCACTTTCCCGGCCTTGTCTGCAGCGCCCGGAAAAACTCGCCCCCCATGCAGTATTCCATGCAGAAAAACAAATAACCCTCGGACTGGAACGAGTGGTACAGCGTCACGATAAACGGGTGGTTCGCCGTCGCGAGGATCTCCTGTTCCGTCAACGCGCGTTTAATCTTCTTGCGCTCGATCATTTCCTTTTTTGACAGCACTTGAGTATAAAAAAAATAACCGTGAGCAAACGGCGACTGCGCGCGGGTATTGCGAAACGTACCTTTCATCGCAAATAGCTTGTCCGTCTTCTTCTCGCGCACGAGATAGACTTTCCCGACATCGCCCTTGCCAAGCATCTTAAGCTTGACAAAGCTCGACGGGCCCACCTCGACCTATTTTTTCATGTAAGGCAGGCCGTTAGTTCGGAGACGGCCCACGAACCTGCCGGACTTTAATCGAGTTGCTGGAATATGTTCTCCGGAACGCGACCTTGCCGGGACCCTCGAGCATGCCGTTGCTGACGCGGGGTGTCGTCACCGCCGCGTTCCCACGGCTCTGATGCGTCGGCCGACCGCGAGACGACCCTGACGAAATGGTCTCGAGCGAGTCGCCGTGTTCGAGCGATCCCACGCTCGGCAGTGGGGGCACGACGTCCGCGGGGGCCAGCATACCGTTCTTTGTAGTCGAGTTTAACCGTGAGCTAGAAAAGAGACCCTTTGCGTTTGGTGCTGAGGCGACGCGACGAATAAAACGGGTCGCAGAGGCGCCCATAGCTTTGGGCGACAGCGGGCCCGAGCGAGATGTGGACGGTTGAGTCGTCTGGAAGGCAAAGGCGGCCTGGGAGGGGCCGGCGGTGGAGGGTTTTGAGAAAAGGGCAGTGCTGGGGCTCCGAGAGAGCTGCTGGTGCTGTTTTTCAGGCTTTGGACGCGACCTCGATTTGGACGAGGCGGCGACAGAGAGTGCATCGACGGACTGCTGGTGCCGAGGGTGCCGGGCGGACCTAGAGCGCGGTTGGAGTCGCTAGAGGGGGTGTTGTTTGACGAGTTTGAGGAGGACGAGCGGGGGTCGGAGCCCAGAAAGGAGGCGGGGGTGAGCTGGGAGGGAGTCGGGGTGAGTGGGGTGCGTCCTCGGCCACCAGAAGCAACGGCAAGAGAGTGAGTATCGAGCGACAAGGGGGGCCCGTTCTGGGTGAGCTTGCGAGAGGACGAGTTTGCGAAACGAAAGACAGACTTCCAGGCCGGGGGGGTATGTGTACGGGGACTAGAAGGCGAGGAGACCTCTACCTGGCTCTGGGAGGGCATAGCAAAGCCAGTGTGGTGGTGGTAAGAGCCAGAGTGTCGAGTGGTCGAGGACAGTGGTAGAAGTCGCAAATGGTGATGCGCGATCAGTGGCTGACAGTAAGCTTAGGGACTCGTCGATCCCTTCTAGTGAAATCCTATTATTTATCACAGAACCATTCACAAAGTCAGCTCTTATTAAATCAGCTCTTATTAAACATAGATCCTGTTTCCTTCCACCATCCCAACCACCAGAAAAACACCGCTGCATCTCTTCTTCCTTCATATACACGGTGATACACCCACCTTCTACTAAGACCCTCGCACCGCCGCAAGAACCACATAAACTTGCCAGTGTCCACGGAATGTCTTCCCAGGGCAGCATCACGGAAACTGCCAACTTGTCTCTCCATCTCGGGTTCGGCGGCGATCCACTCGCGCTTTTCCGTTCACATAGGCCCCGGTCACGGTCACGACCGCCACGACCCCAACGCGCTCGCGTATATGTTGTTCAGGCGCCAATGAATCCCGGTTATGCCCATCCGCTAGCCGAGTCTGCTGCCAGCAAGAGTCGCAGCGCGAACGTCGGCCAGCGCGTTTATGAAATTCGGCCAAAAATCGGGGTGGCTTCCCGTTGTGTCTGCTCCAGGATCCGCAACGCCGTCCATGTCCCTCTTGCGGATGCGATTTTGCGCCGTGATCGCTTTGCTCTCAGCCGCCACAATGTCTGCGCTCTTTTCAGTGGGTCTCATTCTATCAGAACACGTCTCTCGTCTCTCCGCGAAGGATTCGACCTCAATGACGCACTCCCTGTCTTCTTTCTTGCCAAAAACCACAAATTTCCTAGCCGAATATCTCGGAAACCGGCCTCCGGCAACGCGCCGCTGATGACGGAAATTACGGATTTTTGTCCATCGTCAAAATCGTTCAACATGTGTGTGTGCCTAAACTGTGGAATTAGATTGCGAATCTCATGGTCACTTTTTCCCTGTCCGCGTCCTCTTCCCCTCAAAGGAGGAGAAAATCCGGGTTCCCAAACGTTTGATCGCTTTGTCACGCGCGGACGTGAAATTTCGACCAGCGACACCGCGCGTAATATAAAGCTGATACCAGGTCCCCCGTCATATTCCCCGTGTTTTTCGACGATGCCCTTCGAACAGGGCTCCTCCGCTCGCGAGACCGTGCCGCTGTTAAAAGACTCTCCACCGGCATACTACCACAGCGTAGACGATGATGAGGTCCCCCAACCGCCATCGCCTAGCGCGGACCCCCCGCTGTTGAATAATTTCAGCGATCGGGACATTGCGTGGATATTGGCTGGCCTATGGTCGGCGGTCTTTCTCGGAGCGTTGGGTGAGTTTGTTGATTAACTTCCCCGTCATGACTCTTGATCCCATCTATTCTTATCACTCTAGACGGTGAGCGAACGAGCGTCAAGTCGTCGTTGGAAAAATCTGAGCGCAAAATAAAAATCAGGAACCGTTGTCGCGACACTATTGACGCCGATTGGAAGTGACTTTAACAGGTCCAACCAGGCGTCGTACATTGGGACGTCGTATCTGCTGTCTCTATGCTGTTTTACCCCGTTATACGGTTATTATCTGCCTCTTCACGCGCGTTTAAACTCAACGTACACCCTAGGCCGCCTCTCTGACATTTTGGGCCGCAAAGGCGCGATGCTTCTCGCGTTATTCCTTTTTGGTACTCTCTTTTCCTTGCATCTGAAAACAGACCGACGAAAACCATCAGGCTCGGGCACAATTCTGTGCGGGATGGTCCCGTCCATGGAAACGCTAATCCTTGCTCGTGCATTGGCCGGCATGGGTGGCGGAGGGTAAGTCACCACGGCTAACCCTTACTCCAGTCTAACCTTCTCGCAGAGTCATGACAGGTACTGACCGATGTGCGCTTGGTAGCTTACATCATTCATCCCCCGCCTTCTAGTGTCGACCATCGTGGTTACCGATTTAATACCCCTGTAAGCACACTCGCTAAGATGATCCTAGCCAACCCCGTGTTAATGGCGTTTATTGCTTCGCATCGTATCTTAGGAAACAGCGGGGCCTGTACCAGGGCATGGCCAATATGTGCGTTGCGATGCATCGTTGCACCATTCTTTCTTTCAAATCACCCGTCCTCCTCGCTCATGATATCGCTTAGATTGTTTGGCCTAGGTGCGGGAATAGGCGGTCCTCTCGGTGGTTGGATAAACGATGTATTTGGCTGGTCAGTTGACGCCGTCTCTCGTTTACCCATTCATTCGTTTGTTATCTCACCCCACGCGACAGGCGCTCGGCCTTCTACTTTCAGGTCTGCACCTGGTACTCTCTCTCCTTACTCGGCGGAGAATACTAATGGGTATTTCCTCCCGTAGGCACCCCTCCTGATCTTCAGCGCTACTTTGGTAACATGGAAAGTCAACATACAGCTGCCCTCCGACGTGCAGGATCAGCCTCTTCATGAGAAACTGCGGCGCATCGATGTCCTGGGGTCTCTGACGCTTGTAGGCACGGTTGGTTGTCTCCTCCTCGGTTTCAGTCTTAAGACGACCGAGGAGATCGCCTGGTCACATCCCCTAATTTACTCGCTCTTCGTGGCTAGTTTTATCTGCGCGGTCTCGTTCATCGTTGTCGAGACATACTGGGCCCCTTTTCCAGTCATGCCTCTGCGCCTCATAATGCGCAGGACCCCTTTTGCGGTCTCGCTGTCCAATCTATTTGCAAGTATGGCTGCCTTCTCAATGGTAATAATAGTTTCTAAAGTCGTTTTTGGGTTCCCCCGCAACTCACCTCCGTTGCGTTCGCTAGCTGTATAATGTTCCTCTGGTAGGCGGCTAGCTGCTCCATGCGTCTTCCCACTCGAGACTCACCCACGGCCCGAAGTACTTTTCTGCAGTGAAGCTCTATTCAGCCGCAAACTCCGGTAAGACCCAGCTTTCCTCCATCAAGTAACCGTGCTGCACTCTGACTGAGCCATTATTTGGCGATAAGGCTCCCGCCTGTTGCCCCATTCAGTGGGTACTTCATTTACTGGGTCTGGAAGCACCCGCTGAACGGAGTTTGCTTCTCAGATAGCCATATCGTGTGGAAGTGTGACCGCCGGCTGGTCCGTATAACATCTACTCCCAGTAAACGACGATCATTCTCACTGGGTTCTGCAGGATGATGCGGAGAACAGGGAAATTATATACGCTGACGCTGGCTGCTGCCGTGTCGAGCATTTCCGCCAACGTTCTCGTGATTTTCTGGAACGAGAACACCTCGGGGTGGCATTTGTGGTTAGACATCGTCCCGCAAGGGTTCGGCATGGCCAGTTTTATCACGACCACTCTGATCGTTCGTCTCTCTCGCTCTCGCTATTTGCCGCGCCTTTTTCCGCCGCGACTAATAACGTACACAGGCTATGATTGCAGGGGTGGTCAAGGAAGACATGCCCGTTGCCACAGGAAGTGAGTATTTGTTTTTCCACCATGCTGTTCATTAAACTTGTGTGTAGTTACATATCTTTTCCGGACAACGGGCCAGGTCCTCGGTGTGAGTCTTAGTGGCGCTATTTTACAAGCGGTGCTCTTGCAAAAACTCCGAATGAGAATCCAAGACCCGCGTTCCGCAGAGGTCGGTTTTCCTGCCAATCATCATGTCCATAGGGATATCATCTGAACGTACTCTCATCGCCTTAGATTATCTACGAAATCCGGTACGTTTATACTTGCGATCGCGTCTCGTTTGAACTTACCTCCCTGCAGTCATTCCGCGGAGAGCATCCGGGATCTCGACCCCCAATGGAAAAAAGCCGCGATTGATTCATACGCAGACGCCCTACGCGCTGTCTTTATTTTCCAGGCTGCCATGGCCTTCTTGGCGTTCCTCTGCTGCCTTCCGATCGAAGAAAATCCATTGCCGTAAATCGCACTTTACCTTTGCATTTCTTTCTAGGTTCTGATCAACCTTGCATCTAAATAAACAGTGGAACCCGCCAGGAGCAGGAGCAGCATTATCGCAACCAGGGACTCGATAGAGACACAGACGATGAATTGTAGGATAAATAAAACTGGATGTATTTGTACGACAATGCAGTTGTGGTTGGTTGGTTTCAATCCCCCGAGACCCGACGAGCACGACCATCCCTTTTCGCGCTAAGTCTGCACCGACGGGTTCGTCTGTGTGATTCACTGCGTTTCTATGCCCGTGTGTGGGGCAGACGACGCCGGTAGGCTAGAGTCGCCATTACAATTTATAGTCGTTTTCCAGAGTCGCCATTAGAATTTATAATCGTTTTCCAGTCGGATTCGGGTGCACTTCTTCTATCCACCGTCTCGGCGGCCTCTTTGCTACTGTCACGGGCCCCCGCACCTCACCGCTTCCGTCGTTGTCGCTGTCCGCATACCGGCCCTTGATTGGCCGCGCGGGGCACGGGAGGATGCTCGATGCAGAGACTGTCACCACGGCGGCGAGAAAAGTGAAGCCGAAGAGGGAGGAGACGAATTGGCGCTTTTGGGTGAAGCGCAACGCTCGGTGCATCGTCGATTAGATGAATGGCTGCGAACACGAAAGGAAATGAGCGGATTTTTCGGTCGTTCACTGAGAATGAAGCGCACCAGGCCGCCGACCGTGCCAACGAGCTAGCTGGTAAGGAATAAGACGGTGTTTGGCTACACCTGCCGAGGCAAATACAGTTCTCGAGATGAACCATGCTGGTAAGGCGATGAGAAATGCTCGGGTTATGCGCGACGTGAAAGCACGCAAGGGCGTTCTCGACAACGAGATTGCTCGCCGCGCATATATCTACGTCGCGCGCAACACCACACTGCCCCCGCAGGTCCGCCACCAGGCCCAACTGCAGCTGAACACCTTCAGCAAATATACGCGCCCGACCACCGTGAAAAATCGCTGCTCAGAGACGGGAAGAGGGCGGGGTATCATCAGCGAGTTTGCGCTGTGCAGAGTAATCATCGTGTCCTGTTGCAAGTGCTCATTTGCTCATACTACGTCCATAGTTTCAGTTCCGGCTGCGCGCTCTCGCTGGAGAACTCAACGGCGTGAACAAAGCCTGCTGTGCGTATGCTCAAATAACCCTACGAATTCAGGACTGAAGACCAATACAGGGTGATAAATACAATATACAAAGACGAGGCAAAGAAGGCATGGCACAAAAAATACTTGAATGTCATGTGGACGCAGGCGTGGTCTCCGCGCTAGTAATGTCAGCGATGCGAAGCTCGGGCTCTGCTCTTTCCCTCCTCCACCTGTTGACGATGTTGAGGGTGGCCGGATCCACCAAGAATCTATCATGGCTAAGTTCCGCGATCAAAGGCAATCAGTGCAGTGAAACAGACCCATATTGGCGTAACCATTTTTCGCTAATCTCCCAGTTGCTGTGGGCAAGAACGTCGTCTCCGTGAATAGTTACCGCATTGCGATAGTCAAGAAGGCAGTCGACAAGATCGAAGCGTCCTGCAATTCTTGAGTTGGCAAGTTGGAACGAAAGTAAAAGTAAGGTACCTCTTAAGAGGATCATGCGATCCCGGAGTTCTGGGTGAAGGATACGGTCGATGACGCTCTCTGCAAATGGTCAATTCGAGAACAACCAGCACCGCAGTGAACGAACCATGAGGGACGGTTCTGGGATCGAGCATCAGCAAAACAACGGAAAATATGGGACAAGATTAATCACCTCTGGACCAATGTCGGGCGAAGAGAAGAGGGCAAACAGTACGCGGTATTTCTCTTGTAATTGTCGAGATGGTAGCTCCAGTAGACGTCAAAGATCTGGAATACACTAGAAATGAGGCTTACTGAATGAGTTTATACGCCTCGCTCTTGTTCGGATCATCATCCTCCTCAGCTTGGTCAGGAGTGGGCATCTGGTTCGGTTGTTGCTGCTGCTGCTGGATTGGCGCCGAGGGTACACTTGAAGGCGGAGAGAACGAAAGAGGGGGAAGCGAAGGGTCAACACCCATATTGACGCCGGACATGTACGAGTTCTGGTAATTGGTGGACTGGGAACCATTGGCAAAAGTAGGAGACGCATTGGCGTTGGGGGGCGTGTTGGAGAACATGGGAGAGCCGTTGCTGCCGCGCATGAGGTCGGAGAACAAAGCATTATTGTTGCCGTCTCTGCCGTACATGTTGTTGCCAGGCATCGGAGGGTTCATGTTAACGAGGACAGGGTACCCGTTCTGACCTGCGTCGGCCTCGTGGTCGGTGGTCCTGGTCTTTTTCCGAGTATTGCTAGAATCATCCTCAGCCGAGCGCTTCTGACCTTGGGGGGTGGTGACTTCTGCGGTCTTCTTGCGCCTCTGATAGCCTTGCCAGGCAGTGTCAGTCTCGGACCTGTTTATGAAGTTGTTGAAGTCGGTAATATCCCAACCGAGCTTGGGTAAGAGGCCGCCAGCGCCTTCTCCGATGAAGGCACCGAGACTGCGCAACAAAGTGCGCAATGTCTGGTTTTCCTCCATCAAATCTGGTGCAGATGAGACCCTATTCATATACCGAACAATATTCATACCCTTGAGCATGTTTTTGAGCTCATTGACAGCCTGGTCCGTCCCTCCAGACAGAATTTCAACGCGAGTTTCGAGATCACGAATCTGGGATCATCAATGAGTGGAATGCGGAACCCTCGAGCCAGCCCACCTTCTGCTGCTTTCTGAGACGGAATTCGCGTTGTGCGATGCGGTTCTGGTCGCGTCTCGCCGCCTGCGAGCTGTAGACGGGAGCGTAAGCATGTTGACTCTGCTATGACTAGGAGGACATTACATACTTGGGGTTTTTCTTACGCCCGGGCTTGCCTGGCTGGCCGCTGGACTCCTGGTCTGAGTCCTGTAAGAGAACGGTCAGCAGTGATGCATAAATCCGAGTAAAACATACATTGTCAAGAGACACACTCCGTTCTGTTCCCATTTCACCTTGATGTTGGCTGAGAGAGATTACGATTGTGCCGGCCGCACCGTGACACAGCTACTGGTCACAGCACAGCCATATCTTCCCACGATGGCCCAATAATCATACAACGCGTCAACAAGTCGTTCTTCATGTTCTTACTCATTAAAGAGCCTATATATCGACACAACAGAATTTAGAAGGTTGGGCCCAGAATCGCTGAGTTCAATCTAAAGAAGACATCCGGAGCCAATCATATGGATTTTCGTTCCCAATCGAAGCCAACCTCGGATCTTCGTAAATCAAAGAGGTATGTCGCGACTCGCCCGTACTTCAAGCAGCAACTGAGATGAAATATTCACCACCAGTTCCGCATTCAACTCGGCGTCAGTGGTGTCCCGTTATCAACCATGGTGGAGCTTTTTTATATGCATGCCCTGTAATCTCGGAATTATCCTTGATCAACACAAAACACTATCCTTACATAGATTAAAAGACCCAGACCTGGGCTGCAGCATGTAGAACCTTATCAATTAAAATCGAGTATAAACGTCCGCTCAAAAAAAAACACAAAGACTCTCACCTGTCCTCCATGGATACTATTCTGCGTTTCGTATACTCTAAGCCTGAAGAAATTCGAACGTTCCGCGCATACCAGCGGCTCGATGCAACCGATGGCACTGAGCTGGCGATATATGAAGCGAGCGCGCTCCTCTACTGGTCCATTTTTTTGGTACTCACCTAGACAAGTTTTACCATTCGGTATACGGTCCTTCGTCTGGTGTGACGACTTTTCAGCGAAAGAATCTGACAACGAATGTCTGGGAGCCGGCTGGGGAGATATCTTGGACGTCAAATACCAACGCAATTGTGCATTTTGGGATAGATGAGGTGAAATAAAATTCTGCGCTCGAATTGCTTCGGCTAAGGGTCGCGGTATAGGTCAGCATGGGGGATCTGAGAAAACCAAAGAAATCAAGCAGCCAGTGAGTGCTGATTTTTGGCAATTGTTTCGTCAGACTAAGAGAAAGTGTAGGTCTCGACGCTTCAAGGCCGGGGGTTCCGAGTACAAGTGGAAGATGACCGAAGGAAGTGACCTCTTTGTGTGTCTTCCCTCCGTGAGTTGCACTCAGAAAATTTAATTTGTCGTGCAGTGTGTGGATTCACGGGGCAAGACTGTGGCGACATGGAGCCAAGAGGAAACGACGTTGCGTGTCGGGGCGCAGGCGGTACATATTCTGGACCGAGTGGTTGTTACATGCCTCTTGAACTTATGGATTAGACAGCTTGGACTTTGGTGACAAATGCTCCATTGGGCGGAGTAGTAGATTCAGCTGGATAATGATACAGATTTTGAATGGGCGCGACACCAAGTGAGTCAGGACAGCGGCTTGTTACCGGGCTTCAAATTGGACCACTACCGATGCAAATCAGCTGTGTAGGGAGGCTGCAAAGGAAACCGACCCACTTCGCTTAGTGCGTTTCTTATACATGATACGATGACCACATTCACGGCAACGTATTGGCTCTCGGGATTTGATTTCGTTGGTCGCGCCGCAGTCTTTATTCGCATCAGAAAAGCGACGGTCGCGCCGAAAGCACGCACCAGCGCAATTGTAGTCCATAGCCTCTTTTGGAGCAATAAGTCCCGCGCCATAGCGCCCACCTTGCGGCGGATTATTGTTTTGTGGTTGCTGTGACATGGTGGAAACAAGCCTGGTGTTTGGCACCCAAGCTCCTGTCAAACAACACGCTCATATGTTGTTACGCGCCCAAGGTGCAACCTTCCCGGCACCGCGCGTTTTTTGGCAGTAGACAGTTCCTCGACGTCCCAACAACGAGTCGACGACTTGTTGACAGTATAAACAGGTCCGCCATCTGTCCTCGCTGATCGAGGCAGTGTCTATCGCCTCGATATCGCTGCAAAATCCCCAATGATATTTTTTCATCCGGCGGCATCTCGCGTCGTTTGACGTGCCTTGTGCATGATGCCTTGCCTTGGAGATCGCATTTGACATCCCGTTTCGCAACCTCCATTTGCGGCCCCAGGTAACCAAAAGCCCTTGTTTCTATTTCTCTTTCGGCCACTATTGTACTCGTTATGGCCTTTGGATATTGCATATTTGCAGGGTAGCTTTCGGTATCCAACAATAACCGGAGGCTTTCCTATCCAGGTGCAGCCGGCAGATCAGGTAATCTCCTTGCCAACGACAATTGATCCTTTCTTGGTTTCGCGACGAGGGAATGCTCTGTTCGACACTGATAATTGTGTACAGGCCTCTTGGCAACAGACCGTGAGCGTTTCTAGGTATCTAACCTGGATCCCTACTTATATAGGCATCCATACCGAATGTTCCCCGAGGTCGTCTCCTTCTAAGATTATACCCCGCCATTTTCTCTTAATTCGACAATGACCACACTCCCTTCTTTCGTTGAGCTCATGTCGTCTTTGGGCCTAGACCAGACCGCGCCTGCGCCTGAGCGTTCGACTTCGTCGTCGCCGCGCTCGTCTCCGTCTTCCTCACCTCGCATGCCGAGTGTCATCCCGCCTTCTCCGACCAAATCCCGGTCGAGCCCGTCGCTTCGCGACGCTGGGGCGTCCCGCAACCGTCTGGCGAGATATTCACCTTATTCTCCGGTATTCGTGAGTCTTGTTCTCGCGTTCGGACGCGCCCATGTGAACTTTTGGCCAACTTTAGCCATTGTCTTCGCGTCGGGGGAGCCTTTCTTCTGTTTCTTCAAACTCATCTTCAGAGTACGACCGACCGACTGCCCGAGTACGCGGTTTATCATTTTGTACTGGACAGTTCATTCATCCAAATTTAGGCTTATTCCACGTCGCCTCGTCCGCCATCGTCGCCCCGTGCGCGCAAACGGCATGGAAACAATCTAACTGTGAACGTATATGGGTCAAGTGGCGACCTGTCCGCTACAACCCCCATCTCGACTTACGTGCGCAGAAAAACACCCGGGGCGTCTCCCACATCGCCCATCTTCCCTCGCGACGCGCAGGAGTCACCTTCCGCCTCCCCTATGCCGTTCAGCATCCCTACGCTCCCGTCTCTATTCCCGCGCTCCGCAAGCTCAGAGTCGTTCCCTCTCACCCCAAACTCAGACCTCGACGGTACCCCATCGGAGCGCAGTTCTCCGAATTACCCAAGCAAGCCACTCCCTGACATTATAGAATACCACCGCAGCTACCACACCGGAGTCCGTATCTCCTCGCCGCCGCGTACAGCCGAGCTCACCGCAAGCGGGCGTCATCCCCGCTCTCGCGCTGTTGTACATATCGCCCAATCGTGATATGGACTCATGTATATGCGAACGTGCATTGTACTTTTAGGCTACGGACTCTTGCACCCATGTATATTATGTACCTTACTGCCAAGTCAGTGCGTACTCTACAATCCTTTCGACACTCGCTACCACGCTCGTTATCGCTTTCGTATAACCTATGATATACCTCTTCGGTCGGCTGTGGTTTTCTACTCCTTCCTTCCTTACTATACCACTAGCACCCTGCACAATCAACTGGTAACCCAAAACGCAATAAAAAGTTGTGATACAGTAACGCATATCACTAAGCAACCTCAAGCTTCACCTGCATTGGAGGTGAACAAGGTCGCGCGACGATCATAGAAATTTCTATATGCTATGTTGGTACTTGTTCGTAAAACAAGAGAGAATTCAAGCCGCCGTGATGGCTATACTTGGCTTTATTGTACAAATTTAAATTTGGTTCAACGGTTGTTGACTGGATATTTCCTCGGCTGTCAGCTCGGGATCCACGATACCTGTAACTAGCGCGATTTCAATCATGCGAATCTTCCTCCTCGCCTGGGCATTCCCTCGCCATCTCTTCTGCACTTTCATACTGCGTCCCGCACCAAAAACAATATGCGTAGTTGTCGCGTAGGTATGAAAGCACCAACTGTAGTCGGTCTGGGGCCTGTAATCTCGTTCATTAATATGTAGTCCAGTAAGTTATAGCGACGGCAAATGACTTACATGGAGACGTAAAAAATGAGTGGTTTCTTCCAAGACTTCCGATGAAAATTCGTTGCTTGTTGGCAGAACGGCGACTTTGACGTTGTCATCATCTAAAGCTCCTAGCGGTTGGAGGGTGTCTGCCGCCATCTGCCGACGAAGCCGGGCCTCGATACTAACAGTCGCGTCGCGGTCGCGTTGCTTTGACGGAGGTGGGCTGATTTCGAGTGTGGTGCGGATATTCAGTGCATCTAGGAGACCAACGGGAAACGAGTCTGGGTTGTTGGGGTTCAACCACAACACATTGAACTAATGGCATCTCAGTTCGTGCGGAGTGAAGGCAGCATCGCAACACTGACTGTTTTGCCCGCTATCTCATCGAGACTCAAACATGTGCGTTGCGCTGGAGCTGGGAAGGAACGGGTGATCAGCGGGGACAATATAATAGACCTGAAAATGTACCGAGTCGGGCCTCGGCGCGTCGTTCCTCGTATTCGTGCTTCGCGCGATCTCTAAAATTACGATGACTCACGTCGTCGGCGGCCATTTTCGCCATCTTCGCAACGCGCTCAGCTGATGTTGGAGAGTGCGCGCGCTTCACCCCTAGACCAATACCTCGCTTCCCTGGAGGGCGATCAATTCTCTTGTTTTATTGTATTGGGAACAAGGCAGCGACAGACCAGCCCATTCGTTAATCGGCAACGGTTCGACTTTGTGGCCAAGCCCCTTGGGGTTTGAGGAAGAATCAGGATTAGAGCTTCCGGCGGTAGGCTCCTCGTCAGATAGTGACTTCTGTGAGGGCTGCGTGAAACTGTCCAAAACGTCGGCTTTCCCCAAAGCCTGCCCGGGTTTGAACCCCATCTTCATCATGATAGACAGAGCCTTGTTTCCAGAGCCAAGACCAGCGTCTTCTTCCTCTTTGGCACGCTCAAAGAGACTCTTGCTGAGACCCTCAGTGCGCGATTCGATTTCGCGCTGCCGCCTGCCTTTAATCCTATTCTGCTCATTCTTCAGCTTCGACCGTTTGGCCGCTTCCTTCCGAATTTCCGAGTATGTTTTCGGCGCTGAGGTAGCGTTGGAATCGACGAGAAACTTGTCGATATTCGCAAGGTAGTCGTCCTCAGAGTCGGACATTTCAGGCGTAACGGTCACGTGTATTGACGTAACAGAGATATTATCAGATAATGTAATTTTGTTCGAAAATAAAATACCAGAGCGCGTAAACTATCGCTACGCGTGTCGAAAGTAAACAGCAAGCATCGTGATTGGGACCGAACAGCGAACACGTTACATACTATAAACTAAACGGCACCAGAGCGCAATAGGCTTGACGAGGTGAATGCAAAGGGTAGCGTCAGTGATGTCGGTTATCGAACCACTGCACTCAAATGAAGCGATAACTAGCGGAGCGTGAATCAGAGCATGAAGTGGTATGGGCGGGCGACATTAAAACGTATAGCGTGAGTATCAGGCGGCGGGTGCAGCAGGCTTGGCGGCATCCTCAGCAGCGTCCTCGTCATCGTGGGGGGTGTTGACGGCAATCTTGACGGCAATCTGTCTGCCACCAAGCTCCTTGCCCTGAAGGGCCTCGATCGCCTTCTTTTGCTCCTCCTCGCCGCCGACATCGACAAAGCCGTAGCCTTTGCTTTTCCTGGGCTGGCCCCAGCGCCGGCGGACGATGCGGGCAGACGTGACGGCAATACCAGCATCGGTGAACAAGGCGGAAAGACCAGCGTCGTCGATGTTGAACCCGAGGTTGGCAACAAAGAGCATAGTCTTGGACTGCTCGCCGACGGGATCCTCGCCAGCGGGACGTGGGGCACGGGGCGCCTTGGGCTTGCGGACGCGAGGAGTCTTCTTGGCGGCTGCGCCTTCGGCTGGGGCGGCCTCTCCGTCAGCGGGGGCTGCTGCCGGAGCTCCCTCCTCACCCTCCTTCTTGGGCTTTTTCTACACAGAAAAAATTAGGGGCTCGAACAAAGAAACGGAAAAAGAAAGAGGTACGTACGGCGGCCTTCTTCTTCTTCTTCTTGGGCTTGGCCGCCTCACCAGAGTCGGGAGCAGCGGCGGCGTCGTCGGCCTTGGGGGCGTCGCCGTTCGCCTCTGCTTCAGAAACCTCCCCGGGAACAGCCTTGCTGCCACGCCTGCCGGGTCTCCTCTTCGCCTTCTTCTCCTTCTTCTCCTTGTCCTTTTGTTCGGAAGGCTTTGCAACCTCGACGATGACCTGGCGGCCGTCGAGTTCCTTCTTGTCAAGGGCCTCGACTGCCTTTTGGGCGGCCTCTGCGGTGGTCAGAGCGACAAAGCCATAGCCTGCGGAGCGCGAGCCACGCAGGATGACCTGGGCTGAGAGACTGATGGCGGGGGTCAGTGTCGGTTGATATGCCAGCGAATGCTGTGCGCGCGTGATGCCACGTACATGTCGCTCGAGACCGGCGCAAAGAAAGTCTTCAGCCCCTCATCCGTGGTAGAGTACGCGAGGTTTCCTGCGAAGACCTGGGGAGATAAGACGAAGAATGGAAGAAACAAAAGGAAAAGAAATACCTTGAATCCAGGGACTTCGACCTTTTCCTGCGTAACGGGAGGCGCGCCGTTTTCGGTGACTGGGGCGGCAGGGGCGTCGGACATGACGAGCTCTAAGCTGTGTATTTATATGTGGATGAACGTAAGCTGAACTTGAACCGGTTTTGTTTGGCAACTTGGGGGCTGAAGAAAGCTTGTTTCTCGAATCTCTCCGCACTTTATATAATTATATAATATCCCCAATTAGCATCGTTGTCATGCCATCACACGACAATCTTTTGCGACTCGTTTATACCCAACTGCAACAGTGGGTTCAGCGCAGCCTTTTCATTTGGGTTTTCCCTGTTTCCTTCCCAGTTCCATACCTCACCGAACCAAAAAAACCAAAAGCGAACTGCGGATTTACTGCTTGACAGTTTCGTGATGAAATCACCATCCGAGAGTCCGCGCGTCCCTGCACACATTTTAACGGACAACGCCGTGCACAAAAAAAAAACAGGAAGCCTCCCCAAAATGGGAGCAGAATCAACGCAAGAACAGCGGCATTTTCAAGACGGAGTTGTGTACACGTTGGGCACACGAGCAAAGACGCATTGTGATTGTAACCTTGCCGCCTGGATACCACGCGTAAGTCGGCCAACGCGAAAACATATATCTGGTAGGTAGGCATAAGGAAGGCACGGTCTCGCTGGAACAGCCCAGCGGCACCTAGAAAAAGATATAAATGCAGCGGAGATAAAGCGGAATAAATACATTTAAACCAACGCCCACAAAGTTGGACGGTCCTAAAATATATCAAATGAGAACCGAACAATCTTGGACAGAGATAGGTATTCCACCAGCGAAGACTGTGTTTGTAGTTCTGACACTCAGACGCGCAGATAACCTTGATATCATGCGGTACCCAGTGAAATATATCTCGGAAAATCGTCCATTGCAAAGGTAAACACACCGACCTGCCATAGGAAGCGCTAGATTTCTTGACCAAAACGTTCATATGTATTGCATTCGCAGGCGCCGCGGAGAGCAAAACACAAAAATTTCCTCTCCCAATGTAAGTGTGAGCAGCGACCTGTCGTTAGAATAATGAGCCAAGTAAATATCGGCCAGCTCGTTTCGTATCCATCGATAAACCGCCCGAGCGAGCTTGCATCCCATGCGTAAACCCGGACTAGCCAAGTATAGGTGTACTAGAAAGAAAAAAGGACAAGACTGAGCACCTTGCTGAAGAGCGCGATACAAGTTGGATTCCCCCGCCGCCAAATGCACGCTGATACATAAGCCTTCCCAGAACTAGCAAGAACAAACCGGAGAGAAGTATTTGCCGTTAGAGGCATGATCCCTGGGGCTGGTAGTTCGGCCAATCCGGCAGCTCGTTTCGCACCGATACTGCCTGGCGGGTGTGAACGAAATATCTTGGAGCAGAAGACCAAAGCGAGACGACTGAGGGATTTGCCCCGAGGAGAACGCCGAATTCCCTGGCTAATACTGTTCGTACGTCACAATTAGCTTGAGATGTGCAGTTTACAGCGAGAATAAGCTAGAAGCTAGCGAGAGCAGAGGAAGGGCAGTCGCCACAGTGCATTGTGAGCTGCCATTAGCACCTGAGGACCTTAGTATTCTAGATAGCATGCCACTGTTGTTCAGGCAACATATGCATGGGTCGGCAGCCCCATTCGCTGAAACCGCGAACGCGCAAGTTACGACTTAACTTTATGTAAATCCAAAGCATACAGCTTGAAGGTTGGAACAGGGAGATGGCGCCAAGAGGGTTGAGCATTGTATCTGCAGTAGAAGCGACAGAGGAGAGCTTGAAGTAATTTCAACCATGCTCTGCATCAGTATCAACCTCAGGTTGTTTCACCTTCGTTTCGTTGGACCGTCCGCTTGCTCAGCAAGAATTCTGCTGCGGCGGAATGCCAGCGTAAATCCCAATGGCGATGGCGGTCGACAAATATTTCTTCCATAGGAGCTGGAGCAACGTACCAATGTGTAATGAATGGGGATCCGAGAAGGGGTGAATGCTGGCAGTGCTGCGCAGCGCTGTTTGCCGTTACAACCGTGGGAAAGACGGCCAAAAAAAGTACGTCGCAGTTAAAGCGGACGGTGGTTGTTGGAATTTTGTTGAAGCTGAAAAAAATCCTGGCAAAACGGCTGTACTTTGAGTCAGTTTGGATGCGATCACGGCTGTGACGTGTATTTGGGCAGCTTCGTGGCTCGAAAAAGACAAGTAAGTAACCTAATCCGGAAGGTTGTCATGGCATTGGCTGGATTTACATAAGCAAAAGCCTCTTGTCTCTTACCCTCTCCTCCCCGCTCCCTCCCCTGCCATTCCTTGGCCCACATTCATTTCCTAATGGCGCGCACTAGCCTTCTCCCCATCGTCTCCCTTGCCCTCCTCACTCTCTTTCTCTCCCCTCTTGCGGCTCCAGTAAACGCCATCTCCGTCAGGTCAGAGCATGTGGTCAGGAAACACGCAGACATATCCCTCAGCAAGCGCTCCAAGCCCAAGAAGCGCTCAAACTCCAAGCGCTGCCAGGCCCAGTCTTCGTTCGCGAAACTGACCACGTCATCTTCCAAGCCCAAGGCTACTACTACTTCCACCAAAGCCGCCACCACGACCAAAGCAGCCCCCAAAGCAACGACCACTACCGCCTCTGCTCCCAAGACCACCCAGGCCAGCTCCGGCGGTCTTAACCTCCGTGGAAAGGCTTGTCTCGCGTGGCCCAATTACGACTACAACGAGATTTCCACCTGGCAGGGCAGCAAGGTCGATTTGTACGTCCTCCGTCGCCTCGTCTCTATTTCATTATATTCACACTCTCTACAGGCTTTACACCTGGGATGCCACCAAACCCCCGGGCACTGACTACTTTACTTACGCTCCAATGCTTTGGGGCTGGGACAAGGCCGAGGATTTCAAATCGAAAGCTGTCAAGGGCTACGCCAACATAGCTCTCGGTTGCAATGAGTGTGTTCATTTCTTACTATTGTAGATACTCTTCTTGACCTGTCTACTTTTCGACAGGCCAGATCAGGCGGGTCAGAGCAACATGAACGCAGAGAGCGGTATCCAGCTCTGGAACCAATACATGTTGCCCCTCGCTGATCAGGGATACACGCTCATTTCCCCGGCTGTCTCGAACGCGCCAGCTGGAAAGACCTGGATGGACACTTTCATGTCGGGGTGCAAGGATTGTAAAGTACGTCTCAAATTCTTCGATCGCACTGTAGTCTGACGGCCCGCTAGGTTGGCGGCATCGCGGTTCACTGGTACGGCACTGATCTCGAAGAATGTGCGTGGATTCCTCCAATTAATTGACCGGGCGCTTCTGACTATATATATGCACCAGTCAAGACCTATGTTACGTACTGGCACACCACCTACAACCTCCCCGTCTATGTTACCGAATACGCAGACCAGGTTCGCACCACTCATATTCACTACAAACGCATTCCTTGGCTGACGAAAATTCAGGACTTCAGCGGAGGCCCTCAGGCCGACATGGACCAGATCTGGTCCTTCATGGAGGGTGCTTCATCCTGGTTGAACAGTCAAGACTGGGTGGTAGCTCACTGCTGGTTTGGTACATTGAGTCTTGTTCCTTCGTCGGATTGTTCTCACTCGTTCCTAGGCGCGATGCAGAACATGGTCAATGTCAATCCACTGAACCAGCTTATGAATTCAGCGGGAACTGGTACCAACGATTTGGGCAATTTCTTCATCAATACTTGATTTCATCACATACATCTCGCATTTTCCAACGCTCCAACGGATCTCCCCATTATACCACTGAAATCATCGCATTTGTCCCGCGCAGCTAGATTGCATTTTCAACACCCACCGACTTCCTACTTCCTGCGCTTGACTGGCGTTCACTGGCCACACCAGCTGTGGTCATCTACATTTGGCTCCCTCCAGCGGGCTAATGGCTACCTATGATCTACTTTGACATCTAGTCTATGTTCAGATGTAGAATGCTGGCATAACTTGAACCTGAATGCATACAACCGTTTCCGAGACCTAGATGCAGCGTTTTCAATGTCAGCACCGAGACCGGCACTCGCCCTAGTATGATGAGCGAGGAACGAGCTGGTATCATCATAGCGTCTGTCTAGAGAGACTACCGCCCTAGGTCCACCAGGGTCGAGTGTGTAACGGAGATCCCCGGGAATCTACAACTTTGAGGGACCAGAGTGCACGTTTCCGGAAATAAACGTATCGAAAGTACCGATGCGGGGATTTGACTGGGGCCCGCTACCTGAGGTACGGAATTCAGCGCCGACCTTGACGAGAAGTCTGTGGCGGTGCTACATATTCTCTCAATGGTACCTTTCAACTCCCCTTCAAAGCAGGCTGTTTAGCGCGTATGCTTATGCTTGCTCTACGGTAAGGACAGTGGTAAAGAGTGCTTCGCGCTGCAAAGCAAATAAGAAGTCGCGTCTGAATCCATTTTAAGACATCATTGACGAGCCGGCGGCTTCACACCTACAGTCACCAGCACTCCGGCAACGTTGCTCTGAGCACCTCTAATGCAGATTAAGCTCCCTCCAGCAGTCAAGCATCTCCTGACTCTCCGCAATCCATTGCCGCTTCCTAGTCCCCCAGTGTCTAAGCTCCATGCAGTTCTCACAAGCTCCTACCGAAGCGCCAAGGATCGAAACGCCGAAACTGCCTGGCTCGTCCTGACGGTAAATCCTCCGCGAGGCCCCGCACCCATCGGACGTTAATAATGGGACTCGTTCCTCTTCTCGGGCAGGCGTGTACCTTAACCACGGCAAACCGGCCCTCGACGATGGCGCAGTTGTATCGCTTCGTAGGAAGGCCCAATAATACCGCTGCAGGCGATGCGGATTCGCGAAGCATCGCAGCTAGTGGCAGTCTGGCAGAAGCCGTTAATAGAGCTGCGCTCATCCGAGAAGCCGTGCTCAAGAGCGTAATTTTTGTGGGCGTTCCGCGAGTAAGCAATTGACGATCTCATTCGCGTGTTTTTCCGCCCTCGAGGATGGATCGAGGTCCGGAAGGCCCTGACCGGTTCTCCTTGCCGCTCAGGTCATTCTTTCATTCACGGCGTTCAATGAGGCGCTCGATCCCGATGTGAGAACGGCCTTGAGGTCCCAGTCGCGGAGGTGAGTTGGAATTCCTGGAAAATCTTCGGCAACTTCTTGGAGGAGCGTTTCTGACGTGTCTTCCGCTTCCTTGTTTCTCAGAGACGCAACAGCGGAAAACATTGTATCGACCATTGAACGGGGTAAAGCCCTGTGGCGCTCGATATACACGCCTCATGCAGAGAAACTCCACGACAAGTTGGGGTCATATCATCCGGACTTTATCTGTGCGTAACACGTTCCCGGCGCTTGATCCTGCCATCCGACCAATCTTCTCGGATAAGCTTGAATCCGAATCCATTTTCATCGCCCGACACTTTGTTATCTGATCCCGATGCCTGAGTGTACTTTTACTCACGGCCGCCTATTTAGCCTTCATCATCCAAAGCTATGGCGCAGTTTTATCGCCTATGCCCGGGGAGACAAAGTCCTTTTCGGATACCAGCAATCTTGCCGATCCCGATCAAGGCAACCTTAGCCGTACCATGGGTTCAGTAATTGGGATCGCTTGTCTGCGCGCAGAGGAGCGCGTCGTTCCGCAGCTCACCAGCCACGTCTTCGGCCTGCTGAAGGCGCGCACCATTGAGGGACAGAGTGAAGAAGACGCGTGGCTCGCGTCTGACGAGGGCACCGAGTGGGTCATTCGTACCGTCGATGATATCTACGACGTGGTGAGAGACTCGGAACAGGATCATGCCCGGGTGAAATTGTGAAGAGAGAGAAGGGATGGGAAGGCGCATGACCACGTCGAGGATTTTTTCCCCTTCGCTGTACCTAAGCATCAGAATTAGCTGCATCGTGTTTTTTCAAAATCATCGTGATCGACGACGCACACCGTTCTCTGCCTCGACTGTCTAATCAGAGATCAATTTCCAAAGATTGGGTCGAGATTGCGGAAATTTGTAGAAGCAGAAGGTACAAGAGGTTGCAATTATGATATTGTACATGTTCACTAAAGTAAAGAGTTGCTACATAATATGTCCTCAGAGATTCCACGCAGAGCAAAACCGATACAACATCGCAGTCACAGTTACTGTGTCCATGATTGGAGGGTGCATCTGCGAGGATGAATGGTTTGCATCATGCAACGGAAAAAACCGAAACACTACGCACTACAGTCCCGGAGCCAGCGGTGCGAATGAAGTGTAGCTCTCCGTACACGTCGCCGATTTGGTACCGTGTCTGGCGCGTTGGTCGGAAGAAGGCAATGATAACACCGTTGGAGTCTTGCAGCTGATAGGTTTTGGATGTCCGCAAAAAGAAAGTGGCAGATCGGGGTAAGCGCCGGTAGGCAAAAAAGTTAGAATGACTACTAACGACTATGTCAGTGTTATTCGAGCTGGGCCGCCATCGATATTGGAGGCCGTCGGGACCATTGAAGATACGAGAACCCTGGGGAGCGTGGAGAATAAAGATCTGGCCACGCGGAACGGAGAAAAGTTGAGTCTGGGGGAACATACATGTATGCGAGGATCGGTTCGGACCAGGTCCGCCATGGGCAACGTGTTCTGCGAGAGAAATTAGACGAGGAACATGGACAGGTACGAGATATGACCAACCTTGCCAATTATAACGCGTCCTAGACCACCGTTGGCAGCCCATTCGAGTTTAGCGACGCGATCTTCCTTATTGGCGCGAATTGCGCGCCATAAGGTGGTGACACTCTGACCACTGGCACTGACAGTCGTCTGGAGAGCACGCCGCGTCGGGAGGGGCGTGGACGGTGTAGGCGTGAACACGAACCTGGAAGCGGTATAGGATACCCCAGGAATTGAACAGGACGCTTTCGCGAGGGTCTTGGTTAGTCCAGGAGAGTGTGTCGTTAGAATTGGTGCTCATTATGTGTGTGGGTGCGAGGAAGGTGGGCCGTTTGCCGGGGAAAAATGCTCTGAGTTCCAATAACATTGGCGTCTTGAATTTATACCAGGAGCTCGGCAAACGATTAAGAGATCAGCATGTTTTGCAACTGATCCACTGCACCGATCGGGAACGTGGAGATAAAGATGAATATAACGCAAGAAAACGTGGCAGGCGAGAAGAAAGTGCTCACATTGAATCTTGGTCAGTGGAACAAGTCCAAGCAGACAGTAGGGGGGCACCATGATCGAAGTGAGAGCACGAGCCGGTGGAAGCGATTGAGATTATTCTTTTTACGATGGACGTCGTTCGAGAAAGAACATCGGCAATGCTCGGACCTTTCCCTTTGACATCGGTGTGCAAAACATAGCAGCGTGCAAAGAATATTGACACCCGCAGAAAACATAGAGTTCGTTCGATTTGATTTGTCGGGTAACATGAGGCAGACCAGATTAGGAAATTCTGTCGCGAGACCTTGGCTCGTTCAATTCGAAGAGTTTCGTGAACGTGTACAAGTATCCTGTGAGAAGTGGGACAACTCAGTAGATATACATGTGATCGCGAAACCGTCCTATGTAGTTCTGCGGCCGAATGCGGAAGTCTTATCGACTTACGCTCGACCGCAGGTATGTAAAATACCGTACTTAATAAATCATCGACTTACGCTCGACCGCAGTCAGTCCTAAGACTCTGCGTCTCACAGGTTATGGGCCTAGTACGAGTCGTAAACTGATCATAACTCCAAAAGACAAAATCTTTTACCTCAATCAATTTTCTCTCGAGCCTCTGACACCATCGCGATGTCTGAGCCACACAAACTCAGCTTTCCTCGTCTTAACGAGAAGAACTACGGCAGCTGGACCGGAGATCAGCGGGCAGAGCTCCAACGACTCGGGGTTTGGCTCATCGTAAAAGGGACCATTGTCGCACCTACCTCCACCGACTCCGAGGAGCTACGCAAATGGCTTGTGGACTCCGGCAAGGCCGCGGGGTCCATCTACGCCTCCATTGACACTTCTCAGCGGGTGCATGTCAAGGGCATGGAGGAGAACCCAGTTGCGATGTGGGCTGCACTGGAAAGGGTACACAGGCAAAAGAAACCAGGTGCTAGATTCGCTGCCTATAACCATCTCTTTTCAATCCAAAAACTCCCGGATGAGACACTCACCAAGCTCATGGGACGTGTGGATGAAGCCGTTAGTCTCATCAAGGACCTGCGACCTCCTGCGCACACTCTGGACGACCTCGACGGCGAACTAGCCTCTATGGCTATGATCCGAGCTTTGCCTGAAGAGTTCAAGGCATTCCGATCCTCCCTCTTCCTCCTGCCGCAGCTCGACAAAGCCACTATCACTGAGGCTTTCCTTCTCGAGGAATCCGACCGCGAGGAGCAGGCGCGCAAGGATGCTGAGATGGCTCTCGCGCTTCAAGCTCACGATGCGCTGGTTGCCGCCGGCAATGCAGGAACGACCATTGAGGAGTTCTGTGATTGGTGCAAGCGCAGCGGACATGCTACCAAAGATTGCCGCAGCATGGCAAGAGTCCGGACAGAGCAGGAAAAGAGACGTACAGGTCAAGGGAAGACGAACCAGGCGAAGACAGCGCAAACGGACACCGAGTCCGCTGGAGCCGCCACGGAGTTTGCCGGCAATGCAAGTTATCACTCGGATTCCTCGCCCCTTCTCATTGAAGCTGGTGCTGACTGGAACGCAGATACAGGCGCCACTTCGCATATGACACCGCACCGCCATTGGTTTTCGTCATACAAACCTTACGTCGTTGCAATCCGACTCGCCGACCACCAGATCATATATTCAGCAGGCATTGGGAGTGTGAAGTTTCAGCCAGAGGTTAAGGGAAGGCAGAGCGGACAGTGGAGTTCGAGAGAGTCCTGCATGTTCCCGCGCTGCGGAGTAATCTTCTCGCCGTTCTCTATCTCACACGTCAAAAACAATTCATTGTCACCATCCATGCCGACAAGCTTCTCTTCCGCCGGAATCGAAAGGTCCTTTTCACGGCAACTATCAATCAGCACAATGCTGCATACCTGGATGGCTATACAATCCCATGTTCGAGTACGCTGGCTTGGCCGCCACCCTGCCGCTCACGCTCGATCTCTGGCACCGACGATTTTGCCATATCTCTATTGATTCTATCAAAGCACTACGGCGCGAACAGCTGTTACCGGCATGAAAGTCGCCTCGGACATCGTACCTGACCCGATCTGTGAGCCGTGTATCGCAGGCAAACAGCATCGTGGACCGATTCCTAAACATGCCACCCATCGTGCTACGCGTCCACTTCAGCTTGTCCATGTCGACCTAAGGGCCCCTGCCAGTGCGAACGCCGGAGGGACATCGCTATTGGGCGACGTTCATTGATGACTATCGGCGTGTTGGGTGACATTCAAGCTGAAACACAAGAGCGAGTTCTTTGAGTGCTTGAAAGTATACAAAGCTTTTGCCGAGAACCTCACCGGTTGTTCGCTCGAGGCGATGCGGGAAGACAAGGGTGGAGAATTCATGTCAAAAGAGCTCGACAGATTCTGCAAAGAGCATGGAATACGCCGCCAGCACACCAACCGAAACGAAGCTCACCAGAACGGCGTCGCGGAGGTCGGGAACCGAATAATGTCCGACCACGTTACGGCCATGCTAATAGAGCAAAGTTTCCCCCTTCGTTTGGGGATACGCTGTCGACTGTTATACACACCCGCAACAGATCACCTACCGCAGCAAACCCAGACAACAGTCTCCCATTCTCCTCTTGGTATAAGGGCGAGAAGCCAGAGGTGTCGAATCTGCGCGTTTTCGGATGTACTGCGTACGTCCATGTACAGAAGGATCAGCGTCACGGGCTGTCTTCACACACAAAGAAATGTGTATTCTTGGGTTATCCCCTGGAGTATCCGGGATGGCTTTTCTACCACCCCGAGACTAAAAGTACAGTTATCAGTGACCGTGCTGATTTCAATGAGCGATACTTCCCAGGAAACACCACAAAAATCCTCGATGCTACACCCCCACTCCCGCTCCTGTCCCATCCACATACACTCCCGCACATTACGACGAGTTGTCGGATCAGGGGGGAAACGAGCGTACACACCTAGATGATCCTCCCTCTATTCTCACACCTCGTCCACAGTCCCCATTTGCAAGCTCGTCACCACTCACCACTCCTCCTGTGACTCCTCAGCGCCCTGCAGAACACCGGTCTCAGCGAAGAACCGAAGCAGAACGCCTCAAAGACGACATACCTCCTTTTTTGCGCATAGACAAAAATCCCCGGCAGATGGAGTCCTATGAGATCCCGGAGTTGATGCAGAGGGCAGTAATCCACCCGAAGCTGCTGAGCATGTCGAAGCTGCACTTAGTGCGGCATTTGAGTACGTCTACCAGCCGATGAGAATCTCACCCTTTCCGAGCTTTCGAGTTCGTGTTCGCTGCCACAGCTAACGACACGGAACCGAAGTCCTATGCGGAGGCGATGCGGCGTCCTGATGCAGAGAATACCACCAAGCTGCTTGCGACGAGATCAACGCGCTGGTAGATAACGGCACCTTCGAAATGGTCCAACTTCCGCCGGGTCGGAAGGTCATCGGCAGCCGCTGGGTCTTCAAAGTCAAGCGAAATTCGGACGGCTCCATAGAGCGCTACAAGGGCAGAGTGTCGCTATGGGTAATCATCAACGCCCAGGCATCGATTTCGATGATACATTCGCACCAACACCGAAATGGGCAGCACTCCGAACCATCCTTGCCGTCAGCGCGCTAGAAGACCTTGAGCTTGAGAGTGTAGACATCTCGTCGGCTTTTCTGAACGGCGAAATCGATGTCGAGGTCTTCATGCGGCAACCAGAAGGTTTCGTGGAGAGAGACGGTAGCTGGGTGTGGAAGCTCCTTAAGTCCATATACGGACTGAAACAGGCGTCGCGCATCTGGCACAAGAAGCTGATGATACTCTTCGCGGGCTGGGCTTCGAGCGAGTGAAGTGCGAGCACAGCGTGTGGGTGTGGAAGCGAAACGAAGACCGCATCATCGTGCCTGTCTTCGTCGATGACATAACCATTGCATCTAAAAACATAGCCGCCATTCAGCAGCTCAAGAACGACCTAAAAACGGCGTTCAAACTGCGGGATCTGGGACCAACCACTTTCCTGCTCGGAGTTGAAGTAATTCGAGATCGCCCAAACCGTACTCTTTCCCTTTCTCAGCGACAATACGCCCTTGACGTGCTCGAACGCTTCGGAATGTCAGATTGCAGTCCTGTGGCGACACCCATGGATAACAGCCTTCGCCTGTCAACGTCCATGGCCTGTAAATCTCCGGAAGATTTTGCCTACATGAAGGACAAACCTTACGCACAGGCGACCGGAGCACTTTCGTATCTGTCAAACGTTACGCGTGCGGACATTGCGTATGCGGTGGGAGTCTTGTGCAGATTCAATTCTAACCCCGGACCACAGCACTGGAAAGCCGTTAAGCACCTCCTGCGCTACCTCAAAGGGACTGTAGACATGAAACTCACCTATGCTCCTTTAAAACCCCCACCCCGTCTCTTTTCTCCACCTATTCCGATGCGGATCATGGCGGGAACCCAGACAACTCTCGCTCTACCTCCGGTATGGTAATCAAAATTGGCACTGGGGCTGTCAGTTGGCACAGCAGATTGCAGAACATCGTCACGCTGTCTACGACCGAAGCGGAGTACGTCGCAGCATGCACCTCGGGCATGGAATCATGTACCTCCGCAATCTCTTCACCGAGTTCGGGTACACTGTGTGCGATGCATCGATCCTCCACGTCGATAACCAGTCGGCCATCTCTGTTGCGAAGAATCCGGAACATCACGGACGTATGAAGCATTTGGATCTACGGTTTTACTGGCTCAGAGAAGCCGTCGAACGTGGTACCATCAAAGTCGTCCACCTTCCCGGAGTGGAAATGCCTGCAGATCTTTTCACAAAGCCGCTTGGCCGGCACAAAGTCGAAGAATTTCGCTCCATGATTGGGATCTCATAACATGTATGTTCTATCTCGTTCGGGGGGAGTGTGAGAAGTGGGACAACTCAGTAGATATACATGTGATCGCGAAACCGTCCTATGTAGTTCTGCGGCCGAATGCGGAAGTCTTATCGACTTACGCTCGACCGCAGGTATGTAAAATACCGTACTTAATAAATCATCGACTTACGCTCGACCGCAGTCAGTCCTAAGACTCTGCGTCTCACATATCCGGGGGAGAGGGTAGACACGCCGATGCAGCATTCCAATTCTGTATCTGGTCTAGATGAGATGAAGAAATGGTAGGTTCATTGATGTGCCAATGCATACAACCGATCTTACTGCGAAAGTGGGCGAAGCGAGTTGAAAGAACAGGAAACAGACTGAGAATCGTGCTTACGAATATGGTAAGTCGGGATCCTACTTGGGGTAACGATTCGAAGACAGTAAGTGTGGCGTTCAACAGTGGCAAAAGGCCAGAGTTCACGATCGACTATCAGAAAAAGGAAGTATGATTTCATTATAGTGGATTATAACTCTTTCTCGGGCAATCGGGCCTTGAGCCACGGATCTGTCAAATGCGGACCCACCCGTTCGATGTTGCTTCGGCAGGCGCATGTTGATCCATGAAAAATCAGACGTCCAAGTTGAGAGGTTCTCGGGGACGATTTTCTGGATAAGAATTTGAAAAAGTGGTGAGGTGAATCACTGAAAATTACGCGCCTTAGGACACACCTCGTCATGGCACTACCTGTATCCCAAGCGATCGAGCGCTACCCAAAATCATCCGCGCAACAGATTCCAGAGGTATGTGCTTCATATGCTCATCCGTCGCTTTGATCTTCGCAATCTCGTACACGTGCTTGAGCGAGATAGTTCCTGAGATCTCGTGGCCGGGTTTGCTGGTGCCTTTTTCAATGCTAGCGGCTTTTTTCAAAAAATATGATGCAGGAGGGGTCTTGGTGACGAATGTGAAGGAGCGATCTGGCTGGACCATGATGATGGTTGGAACTGGAACGCCCTGCGTGATGTGGGCGGTTTTTGCATTGAATTCCTTGCAAAAATCCATAGACTTTACACCGCGCGCGCCAAGCGCAGGACCCACAGGCGGTGTTGGAGCTGCCTTGCCTGCGGGAATGAGTAGACGCTACAACGTTGAGGACAGATATTTGCGCGTGGAGAAAAGCGCATACCACCATTTGCGGTCTGGCTGCTTTTAAGGCGGCTTTGGACATTGTAGCACTGAGCAAACCAGAGGTCACACGAGTCACAGGCTGGTGTAGTACATTACGCGTTACTTTACAACCACCACCACAATGAAGTACTTGCTCTCTCTCGTCGCTCTCGCTTGTGTTACCAATGCAGCCCCCGCCACTGACGACCAGGCTCCATTTACCGTCGACTACAAGCGCCCTACCGTCGACTACAAGCATCCTGGCTTTGACTGGGATCTTAGTGCTCAACGCCTCGTTCAGATCCAAGGCCAGCCTCCTGTCTGGATGTCGGAGCTCGAGAAGGTTGCCTAAGGCTCCTCATTTCTCCGTTGACCGCCTACGAGACTCTCCAGATTCAAGCGAAAGCACGAGGCATCAAGTTCTTTGACATGTGCTTAATCTACTACTTGAGCGTCGGTCGTGAGCTCACGGTCCACTTTACATAGCACGGATACTCCAGACCTAGGCACGGCGCCCCGGATACAGGCCAAGGGTAGCGCCAATCATCGCGGGTCTAATGCGTCGATTTATGTCTTTTCCAGCCGCATTCCCATCACCGAACGCCACAGAAAAGGTGAATACATTTGATAAAAATGACGCTGCTCTCATGTCGGCTACTTCAGGTGAAGCCGATTCTCAGGATGCTTTCCACCGAAGGCCCGAGGAAGAACCTTCAACATTTCACTAGCTTCAGGACTAGACGTGCGCTAATCTTTACCGTGGTTGCACTTCACTCACACTCGCCATTCAGACTATCGCAGTGACGTAAAATGACTGCTCCTTCCAATGTGTTTCTGTATGAAATTATGTCTAGACGGGCAGGCAAAGTCAACAGTGGTTGAAGAAGAGAATAGCCGAGGCGAGTTCCCTCAGGGTTTCCTACTTACTTCCCTAATCTCGCACTCTTCTGCAGATAACTTCTGAATGGGGTTCAAAATCCCTGCGGAATCGCATTTCTATTTCCGAATTTACCCATAGTTGGGGCCAGAATTCCATAGTATTCGGTTGCATTATCTATATACAGGCAGAAGATTAACCTCTCAATCTAGATTACCAGAATCAATGGGACGTCTACCACAGACGACGGTATTGTGATTCTTGGAGCTCACCAGGACAGCACGTAAATTCTACCCTCTGCCTCCTTTCGATGTGTTTGATGGCACTTACGTTTCTCTCAGAAACATGTGGCCTTTCCTCCCAGCCCCTGGAGCAGACGGTTGTGTTCAAATATCCCCCTTTCACCCCGTCCGGCGCTTACGTCTCGTCAGACGATGGGTCTGGCAGTGTGACGATCCTGGAGAGCTATCGTGCGCTTTTGGCTGCCGACTTCCATCCTGAACGTTCAATTGGTCTGTCCACATATTATCGTGGTGCTTCCTCCGAACAACTGACCGCGACCCTTCAGAATTTCACTGGTACTCCGCTGAGGTTTGCGCTCTTCGCCAGAGGAACCATCATGCCTGACTTCGTTTCTCTAGGAAGGTGGCCTCCTTGGTTCTCAGGCTGTGGCGCAGGCTTATGAAGGACGTGTGAATGTCCTTGCCATGAGTCAGGTGAGATATTTCGGATAGTACCCCCAATTCCTTCTAACATTGTGGTTTTAGTTCGATATGACGGCTTGGGTCAAGGTACTGTGGTTGCATGATGACAATGTTCCCCGCACAAAACTCTTAACAGCGCGGGACTCGGGAGGAAGTTGGCATCATTACAGATTTCGTTGACTCACCGTGGGTCGCATAGCCTTCTGCTAATCCTGACCCTCAGTTTAATCCAATCCAGTCTCACTGAGTTCAACAAGCAACTGGTTGATATGTATCTTGATATTCCTTGGGTTGAAGTCAGTCATGTCGAGATAAGCTCGCCCCCCCAGATTTCTAATCTCGTTTCCGTAGACTGCGTGCGGTTACGCCTGCAGTGACCACGCTAGCTGGGGCAAGGCGGGCTGTAAGTTTATATGATGCTTCACCAATAGCTCCAATTAACTTTTTCCTAGATCCTAGTTCCTTCACCATCGGTAAGGTGTGAATGTTCCTGATCCGCTCATGCACTGACTTCTCCCGCGCGCTTTTAGAGAGTACATTCGGAAACTCAAACAAGAATATACATTCTGCGAACGAGTACGATTTCCACTCCACCTATATCTATCATGGACTGATCTCCACCTCCTTCTCAGTCGTATAGATGTTTCAGACGAGTTCAGCTTCGAGCACATGCTGGAATTTTCTAAGCTGGCTGTCGCCTTCGCCGTCGAGCTCGGGGGTATCTCAGATCAGTAATGTACCTTACGACAGTTATAAGGAATGGGATGTTTAATTGAGTCCAACCAAGACAGCTTGAAACTAGCTACTACTAGTACTACTACTACTTAGTGAAATCAAGTGAAATCGCCGAATGGGATAGACGGAGTTGGCTGCACGTGAATCACCCCCACGTGAAATTGGACTTGCTGACCAGGGCTTGCAGCTCTATCACCTAGTAGTATCAGCATTGCTTAATCCCACTCCCCATCTTGTGGCCCGTTTACTCCAGCCACACACGCACACGAGGCGTACTTGCCAGAACACTGTAGATCTGTCCCTCACGTAGGAAGCCCCCTGGTTAGCAACGCGAAAAGAAATCTACGTTGTCCCTTTGCGTGGTTACCCTGCGTTCTATGCCGGAGGACGCGCAGCCCAACGATCTTCGCGGTCGGAACCTCGCGCCTCGCGTTCCGCTCATACGCCCTGCCCGGGGGTTTTTGTCTCCAAGTTTCTCGACCACCGCTCGGGCGTCCTTTAAACGACCTTCTGGTCGTTCTCACCCCGCCGCCTCTCCCAAAAAGAAGCGAAAACTTGATCAGGATCGCAAGGAAGTTATATGTGAACTACCACCTGCATGTCAGAAGGGTCAGATTGGCTGCAATTCCAAGAGGAAAAAATTCGTCGTCGACGAAACGGAGCGTCTGCGGAGGCTTGGACTAAAGGTTTTCGCTCATACTATCCAGGATGACGCCGTTCACTTTTCATGTACACAAGAGGACATCCTGAACTGCTTCCTTGCTCCCATCAGAACAATACAGCAAGAGCGTAGTCAGTCTCAGGTATTTCGGTTTTATATCGGTTTATGTGATCTTTGAACTTTGCTTTCAGGTTGGACGATTTTCAAACCTTCTACCACCTCCTAATCCTATCATTTCCACCGTACCTGGCCCTCCTCGTTTATTTAAATCTGGAACCCTGTCTTTTTCAGCAGAGCTTCCTGTTGTTGCCGAAACCCCCGAGGAGCGAGTAAACCGCCCATCTGGCACTTTCGACACTGATTTGGACCATTCGATGCCTGTTGCGGAACTTATGTTTGGCAAGCAGGGTCCACCGAAGCAGTCATCTATTTCAGCGGCCCGTGCCTCTGTTCCTACGATGAAACACGCTTCAGTATCCAACCCAGGAACCCGGGCTGCGAGACCGGTTCCTCTTCAACCTGGTCCGCATGCGACAGCCTCTTCTCCGTCGCTTCCGACGGTCACTGCTATGAAGCCGTCGTTGCCCTCGCAGCCTACCTCTTCTGCTACCGCCCTTCTTATTCCGCCCCCTTATATCCCATCCCCTTCCACTCCGGAGGTCAGAATCGCCGACAAACTGTCGTTAGAGGACTCCACCTCTGCTACAACTCTTTATATTCCGCCCCTTTCCCATGATCCCGAGTTGTCGCTTTCTGACGACTGTTACACTTGCGAACCTGATGGCGATGAGTTTCGAATTCCGTTCCGAACACCTCAGGATAAACTGCGGCGATTCTTGTGTGGCACGTCCTCATCGGCGTCTATTATAGTTTCCATGCATGGGACTTTGGAAGGTGTTGATGTGTTCTCTCGCAAGTTCGTTCCTACAAACAGTTTTTTTTGCTTCTCTCTCTGACTGCTCGAAGACACTGGCTCATCACAGCTGGACCTATTCCTGTCAAAGAAGCGGTCGATGATGCTTGTGTTGTGACCCACGGGAGCCGCTCAGTTGTTATCCTTAGCCACAGTCGTGACAACCACCAGCTTTCCTTGATCAACACTGACAATCTCGACCAGAATGTAAGTCTCTTTGAACGACGTTAATGGAACTCCTTAACGACTGTCAGGCGGTTTCTGCACTCGATCTTAAAAGACCGTGGAATCCAACCAAGAAAGGCGGGGCCAGTGCTGTAGCGCCAATGATGCAGCCGTTCATGTTTGCGAGTGGAGGTTACGATCACTGTGTTCATCTCTGGACAATAAAGGACGGCCTTTCGTCAGCCTACCCGCAGACAGCAGCCATCAAACACAATTCACAAATCCAGTCATTGCTAGCCATACGTGACACAAGCCACAAACTACTATCCGCCGGAGCGGACTGCAAGTCAGTGGTACTTCGTATCGGGTTCATGTGTCTGACTCTCATTCTTCAGCGTACACATCTGGGATCTGTCCTCGGAACGAGTTGTAAACACGCTGAAACCGTCAAATTCAGTTTATCATGTACATTCCACAACATCTCCTTTCTGCACTCTGCTAGAGGTATGGACACGACTTCAACTTTGGTTTGCCGGTTTCAAAACGTTTTATAGGTAGCCCACCGTGAACAGCAATTTGAGGTCCGAGATCATCGCTATGTATCCACAATTCCAGTCCAGAGATTCGGTTACACGACGCCGCAAGTTCACGGAAGATTCATGAAAGGCAAGTCAATTTGTCACCGTCTAGGCACCTGAATAATTTTATGCAGGTTCTTCTATGTCAAGTTGCTTTGCGTCTGGAGACAGAGATGGGTGTGTCCGCTTATGGGATCTACGCAACGTCGAGAAACCCTGTGCTGAAGTTAGACTGAACGTCTCTTACAAAATGACATCAATCTTTTAACATATTCTATCAGGTCAAATGCTTCAACGGGCTGAAGATTTCGCACCTCGTATTCCAGTCGCCTAGGCTCCTTGCGTGCGCAGAGAACAATCAGATTCGTTTGGTCAAGTATCGATCATTCTAATCCTATTTCTTATCGGCGGTTGGAATAATTTTTGCGGATGTTCAAGTTGTATTTTTAGTGTTTTTTATTCGGAGGAACCAACGCGGAAGCGTTTGTGGATGCCACAGTTCAGGTTATAGTCGTACAACTGGACCGGTGGCTATGTGCCCAAGGAAATCCCATCTCTGTCGGTGTCTGCACAGGGGGAGGCTATCATTCGGCGGAGCCCGCAGGAATAACAAAATGCTGGCTCGAGTGAATCTACTGACGAAGTGGTAAAGATGACAAAGTGGTAAAGAGAGGGCTTGAATATATGCCCCTCGCTTGCCCTTGTTCTTGTTATTACTTAGCAGGATCTTCGGAGTCGTTGTCATCTATCGCTTCCATATTCCATACT
The DNA here is from genome assembly GCA_029281435.1 of Mycena haematopus. Taxonomy (NCBI): domain Eukaryota; kingdom Fungi; phylum Basidiomycota; class Agaricomycetes; order Agaricales; family Mycenaceae; genus Mycena; species Mycena haematopus. The sequence goes on from JARJCV010000001.1 coordinate 396,571, forward strand.
ACTTATGTGTCTTTTGATAGGAATCATACAGAAAAAATAGTGCAGGAGTCCTCGTTTGGCTACACAATACTACCAGTCAGCACCGTGCTCACGAATGGCAAACCGAGTCTTACCGACACAGTGATGATCCCATCTTCCGAAAGCATTACTGCTTCGGATGGAGAAGTCTCTATCGAGAGCAATGTGAACGGCGCCCAGGTTGTTGGAGGTTGATCAAAGATCTGCGAACGCGAGTCGACTGTCTTCTCGTGAAGTATGCGTTTTCCTCCAACGGCAAGGGGGTTGAAGTCGAGAATTTGGCATCGAGTGGGGGTGATTTGAATAACCAAGCGCTGCGCGTGAACATAGCAAACCCAGGGATCGGGAAGTGCCGGAAGCCGTAACATGCGTGTGTTACAGGGACCCCAGTGGTCCCAGAGCAGCGTGTCATTTAGCATGCCCGCAGGCGGATTCTCCATCAGGTTGAGGAGAGTGGAATAACGAACACAAAGCATGAATGACGGTTCAATGCCTCGGATTAGGTCCCATGTCCGAAGAGAAACCGCAAATAATCGATCTGAGTGGCAAGTCGTGAACGGCTCGTCAAGGAGAGAATCAGTGGCCCATGATGGAGGGGGTTCAGTCTGGATCAGCATGTCTATGTCGCGCGAATCCGCAGAATCAGACAAAGCTGGCAGCGCAAAAGAAAAATATCTGAACACGTCGGACTCGACGGGCCCCTCGATCTCTAGGACTCGGAGCTCGGGAATTTCGTCCCAAACGCTGATAAGGAGCATGCGATCATCCAGAAAGGCGAACGAAGTCATTTCCTCGCTGTACAAGTGCTGCAACGTCGCTGGTGAATCGGTGCTACAACCGCAAGGAGTATCTTACCTTTTTCATCACACCACTTTTCCATTCCCAGACGAGAAGACTAGTTTCGTCAATTTCGTCAGATTCGGTCATCACGCCGATGTAACCGCCGAAAATTCGAATCTGGAAATGACAGGACGACGGCAGTGGGCCCGGCTGCTCGTCAAAGTCTCGAGAGAGATGTGGATTGCGGGCCAGAGGATGAGGGATACCAGTTGTCATAGAAAGTATGTGCACAACGGTGGACCTCCGATAGTTGAGTTGAATATATAATTGAGGGCGGGTGAGCTTACGATGAGTTCACTTCGACAACCAGCAGGAGATCTTGTGACAAATCCATAGAAAAGTCTTTGACGGCGAATGGAACATCGGGTATAGACCATTCGGTAAGAGGAACTTTTCGAATGGCAGAAGGGATTCGATTGAATACGAAACCCGTTTCCGGGTTGTATGTGGCTAGGACATTGCCGACCAACTCCCAAGAGTTACCACTCATATCGACCGTGGTTTTAGTGCTGCGTCTGCAATCGAAATTTGACCATGCTGCCTGATAGGCCTTGAGCAAGCCTAGCCGAGCAGCAGACACGACCTTTCCAGACTTGACGTCGCGCAGGCCGGCCAGGTCAAGCTGTACTTTGTATTGGAGGGCAGAAGACTGTTGAAAGATGCGCCAAAATTGACGGGAGACCTGGGAGGGATAAGTTTTTGTCAAGTCGCACATCTGTGTCTGCAAAAACCTGCGTGAACCTGGAAATGGACAATGTATCGAGTCGAAAGCAGACGGCCTCAATGAGCTCTGGTGGAATACTTTGAGACTCATTTAGGATTTTTCGTGCTTGTCGCAAGATGCCGACGGCAAAATGTAGTCGCGATCACGTGCCGATGGAAACTGCAAGTTACAACTTTCGAGTCCATTGGTTCAGCTTGAAGAACAACGCCGAATGCTGGTTGTACATTTGCGACCCGTATTGATAGTTTGGATTCCGTTCAATTTGCTGGAGGGCGCTTATCGAAAGCGACCCCCGTGACCACGCTTGACCGGCCCTCAACAGGCTGCGTCGAACAGCCTTGATGATGATCGCTACTCACGGAGATGGTAGACCCCTGTAGCCAGAACCACGTATGTCTCATTTACTTTCTACCACAAAGAACATCCTCCACAAGAAATCGAGCAAGGCCGCTGTGTCTGCCGTACCCCGCACGCCAGTTACCTTGGCCGTCGTTGGATGCGGCCAGCGCGGAAATGCTTACGCTGAATACGCCCTCAACTCGCCCGACTTCTGCAAAGTTGTTGCAATTGCAGAACCTCGTCCGAAAACTCAGCGTCGTTTCGCTGACCTCCACAAGATCGATAACACCTTGGTCTTCAACACCTGGAAGGAACTCCATGCAGCCTCTCAAGAGACGATAAACACCATTGGCAGACGACTGGCCGATGCGGTGCTGATTGCGGTTCAGGACCAGATGCACAAGGAGGTCGTCCTCGCGTTTGCCGCCCAGGGGTACCATATCCTTTGCGAGAAGCCAATGGCAACATCTCTCGAGGACATAATAGAGATTGAGACCGCGGTGAGTCGCGCTGGGATAATCTTTGGCATGGGTCATGGTACTTGCGCTGTTGCAATTTCGACGCGTTTCCTCACGCAAACATTCAGTCATGCGATATTCGCCGTACAGCCGCGAGATCATAGAGTGTATCCGCTCTGGTAAACTCGGCAAACTCGTCAATATCGTTCAGGTCGAACCGGTCGGGTACTATCATTTTGCCCATTCGTATGTCCGTGGAAATTGGGCTACTGAGAAAACCAGCTCGTTTTCCCTCATGACAAAGTGTTGCCAGTACGTGGACAGCAAGCAGCCTGAAAAATCTACTGCTGAAATTTATTCAGCGACATTGACCTCATCTGTTTCTGGTTGTCACCGTCGATACCCTCTCGCGTCTCCTCCTTTGGGTCCCTTCAACATTTCCGAAAATCCTCTAAACCTGCCGCAGCTGGTGCTGCTACTCGCTGTCTCGATTGTCCCGTAGAGAAGACCTGTGCTTACAGTGCGAAGAAGAGTTAGTCCTATTTATTCACTTTATCACACCTCTGATTGTGCGGTCTACGTCCAGTCTACCTCGATGCTGTCTCTCGCGGCAATACCCGCTGGCCAGTTTCGCCTCTCGTCGACGGCCTGCCCGACATTGAAAATGTCACGCAGGCTTTGCGCACCGGGCCATATGGCCAGTGCGTTTACGAGTCGCCAAATGACGTCTGCGACCACCAGGTCGTGAACTTTGAATTCTCCGACGGCGCGACCGCGTCCTTCACCATGGTTGCGTACACGTCGCTCATCTGCGACCGTCAGATCCGCCTGCACTTTACCAACGGCGAGATCGTCGGCGACATGCATACCTTCACGACGCACGACTTCAGCACAGGCGAGCGTACGACAAGCGTCCCGCGCGATGATGGTGGTGGGCACGGCGGCGGTGATCTGGGGCTCATCCGCTCGTTTGTGGAGGCGGTACACTTGTCTCTCCAATAGACGCTTTATCGGTTCTAACGTTTCGCTCCAGGTGCGGACGGGACGCCAGGAAGCACTGAGAACCACGCTCACCGAGGTTGTGAAGAGCCATATGACGGTCTTCGCGGCAGAGACGAGTCGCCGGGAGGGGCGCATCGTCGACTGCGCAGAATTTGAGCGCACTGTGAGAGAACGCGTGGCCACCGCCAACGAGGTTGTAAAGACGAACGGAACTAGGGAGATATAAATCAGCATCGTTTTACTTGAGAAATGGAATCCTGATACCAACAAGTTCCTTGTTCAACGGTTAAAAAAATTCCGTTCCGGGTTGCGAAGAGTTAGTTTTGTCGTTTTTGGCTGCAGCTTCCAGCCCACATAGCGACCTTTCCATCAAAAATGGAATTTGGAACCAAGCCAGTGCAGCATATATTGTACATGTCAAGCAGTATGTTACGATGAAGGGATTACAGCAGATGCACTGAGATAGTAATAAATGAAGCACCCAGCATAAAAAGAAAGAGAGAGAAAGCAAACAATCAATCCTGGAGTTCTAACTCTCTGCGGATGATCTCCCTCACTTCGCGCAGGCCGCCCGCTTCGCACTTCACTCGCCGCGGGCTCCGGGTGACAAGCGCTTCCGCGCTGTCAATTAAAGCGCCTTTCGGGACGAGCTGTTTCTTGGACGGACTGCCTTCCGTGCTTCCGGCCGACGGAGCTGGCATTTCCAGCCATTCTTCGCCACCGATGGTAAGCTGCTTCAGGAAGAAGGGGCAGAGCTTCGCGAGCATCACCAGCGAATCCCTCGCTTCCGCCGAAGATATAGGGACGGGGGATGACTTCACGACGGCAGGGGTTACCTCGGACATGGGCAGCGTCCGCCGTTTGCGGACCCCGACAGGCGAAGCAGAGCCAAGCGCAGGCGTGGAGAAGATCCTGTATGGATTGAATTAAAACGAAGCCTCTCAAATGCCCAAGCAGAAACACTGACATCCAAACACTTTCTGCGACACCACCAAGGCGGCCCAACAAACATCTCCTTCGCATTTCGTCTTGTCCCATCTTTAAAAGCTGGTCGCGAGTAAGCTTCCCTCCGTTCACCTCGCTGCTCGCAGCCTTGGTCGGGGACGCAGAGAGTGACCGCTGCCGGATACGTTCATAGAGAGCCTCACGCCTCGAAGAAGGGGTCTTGGGGACTGTCTCTGTGGTGACTTCGCGTCGAGGCGTGCAAGGCTGCGAAACGACTTCAGAGACGGAGGTTCTCGGGGTGCGGGATGTGAGCTCCGTTGCGAGATGGTTCAATCGCGAGGAAGGTGTCTGTGGGAAGGCTACGGAACTCTTGGTCGGGGATTTCGAGTCGCCAGCAGACGTGAGAGGGAAAGGGATCGCAGGCATATGGGCTGAAGTTTTGGATTTCGACGGTGAGCGAGAAGGAGATGATGGAGGCGCAGGAAGCTTAAATGGAGAAATGGAGGATTTAGGAGACAATGAAGCAAGATTACGGGTTAGAGATGATGTTTTAGTCGATGCAGAAAGACGAGGGAGGTCCGCGCAGGGAATGGGAGGAACTGGACTGACGCCGGCATGAAGCTTGGGACCTGATGAATGAATGCAGACAGTGGATAGTAGGCTTGAACTCACCACAACCCAGTTGTTTAGCTTTTCACGAAACGCTTCCCGCCGGCTTTCCCCTGCAGCTGTCCAGCGAGCAACGGCAGCCATACCACCCGGCATGTCCTTGTCAAAGTCCATCTCGACCTCGATTCCGATACCGTACGCAGGGAATCGCTTGCTATCGACCCTTGAATGGTGAGTGGCAGGACTGAGGACGATGCCCATTGCACCACGCGTCCAGTCCTTTTGGATTGGCTTTTCCTCCAGAAACGGGTTATCATCTTCGGCAGAGGAGACCACAGATGACACTGTGATCCCGTCCCATTCCCAGATCCAACAAAGTCTGCGCAGGTCGTCGACTTCGAACTGAGTCGATAGCCCAGAATAAGTACTCAAGGACCGGTCGGTCAGGACATTGCGGACGATGCCTGTGTCGGAAGTCGGGGACACAGCGCAGGTTGCGAGTGCATGGGACAGAGCGTGCTGCAGTCCCGTATGGATACTACAAAGCCGCGACAAGTGGGGTGGCAGTTCGGCGGTGTGCGATTCTACAGCTTTACGGGACGGAATAACGCGGCGGCTTGGAGCTCTGTATTAATCATATAGGTCATTCCGGTGAAACAAGTCGACGAGAAGGCCACCTACATTGTTCTGAGCCTTTTCGGAGTCGTTGTATCGTCGTCGCGTTCTGGAGGGCAGCGTTTCTTCTTGGGAGAGACCTGGAGATTGGTGTAAAGGTCAGACATAAAGAGCGGTGTATGCTGGGGACGGGCGACGCGTCGAAAATGGACACAGGAGGAGGAGGAGAGAAGGTGTCGCGAGGGAAAGGAAGAGAGGATGTCACGCAGGTCACAACCATGTGAGCCGTGACGAGCAAGGTTTCCCTCGTCCTCGACCTTTAGCTGGAGCCAACGCACACGTCTGTCAAGAACTTGGAATACCCCGCTGAAATACGCCCACTCCTCGGAACCAATAGGATGCACTTTACTACTTAGGTAGATCCCGTCTTTCTTACGTTTGCATGGTACTTTCCCGTTGATACGCCCCTTACGCCGCTGAGTGGCCGCTCACTTCTCCGCCGGCTGTTCCCATGCGCCAATCTTGCTTTGTATTTTAGGCGCCGTTTGGTACTTCGTGGTGTTCACGTTGCTTAAATGAAACACGCCACTTCGTGCAGACTGAGCCCGGAGATCAACCATGCCTTTTCCTGCAGGTCCACGACTTATAAGTGTCAACTTCTCGTCTTCTGGGTCAGTTACACTATGGAGGTCTCAACTCCAAACACTCTGCACGTCCCACAGGACTTTCAGCGCCGAATGTCTGCCTACTTTATTTGTTTCCATCTCTTGCTCATCGAAATTGATAGTGAACTTGGATTTGATCAGTTAAGGAGCAAGTTTTCTTGGTTCTGTAGCGGACGCCCACCAACGAGACCTCAGCGGACGTGTTTAATTTCTTGGGCCACGAAAGAGCGTATCGTGAAAAGTTTCTACAACTTGAGAAAGAACTAAATGTATACAAACGCGCCGTCGATGGACTGGAAGCCGACTGCGGTCGACTTCAGGCACTACAAAACGAAACATTGAAGGAAAATGAACGCCTGCAAGATCTGGTGAAGGTGGCCACACCGTCCGAAGGACTTTACAGCGTCTTACAGCTACACAGGGCCATAGGGTTATCACGTTGATAGACGGCGACGGCGCAATATTCTCAAAAGATCTGATTTCTCAAGGCCAACAGGGTGGACACCTCGCTGCGCGCACACTATCCGACGCTATTATGAAGTTTCTCTCCGCAAATTATGGCAACAAGCCCTATCAGCTCTGGGTTTACTTGTTTTACAACAGGCGGGGACTGTCAGATACTTTTAATCGAGTAGTTGGTCTGGGTTCGCTCAGTAAAACGCTCGACGAGTTCCACGTGGGATTCAATCAAGCCACAGAACGCTTCACCATGGTGGATGTGGGAAGTATGAAAGAAGCAGCTGATGCCAAATTGAAAGGTACCTGTTTTTTTTCAGCAGACTACGTATCACACTTGACCGAGTTTCATCAGTGCATCTTCAGGACGACATTCAACTCCCCCAAACGTTCAAAATCGTATTTGGAGGTCCGTGTCTGATTACACGCGGACAATAAAATTAACGTGTAAAATTTAGGCTGTCACGATAATGGATATGTCGCCAGTCTTCATTCCCAGATCACAGCCGGATTCGGTGAAAAGTTGATTCTCCTCAAAGGATATACACAGATGGCCACAGCGATAGCTGCTCTGGGTTTACCTTTCCTTGAAATTCCAGACCTCTTCATGACCCAAAAACTTGCGCCTACGAATCGATGGATGAATCTATTACCTTCCCCAAATCAGATGGTAACTAACACCGACATTACAACTCCTGATGACTGGTCAAAGATGTCAACCGCAGAGTCAGACGAAGTGGATTCCACAGGAACAAGTTATTCCCGTGTATTGCAACGTGCAGCGCCGAGCCTGCGCGAGGGCACACGAGAACGCAGCCCCTCTACTGAGGCGAGCTGCGAAAGCTCATATGCGCATAGTGCTCCGGGGACTAGACATGTTAATCCCGACGTCGTTGAGTGGTTCCCTACTCAGTTTTACACTGATATGGATTTGATTTCCGGGGTTAGCGTCTATCGAAGCGTGAGTGACTACAAACACGATATTGCGTATATTTTGAGCCAATATCCAGAGAAACCACCTCCCTGCACTCTATTTTATCTGTCCAACTGCAAGCTCGGATCAAAGTGCAAATACGCGCATGACTACCTGTTGAATGCGGAGCACTTTCAGGAGATGCGCGACAGTGCACGCCTGGGGCCGTGCCCGATGATCAACCGCGGTGTGTTTGACGTCTTGTTATGCCTATTATATTCTGATTGTGGTTCTAATACAGGCGAGGCTTGTACATGGGGCGATGCCTGCTGTTACGGTCATCACTGTCCCCAGTCAAGCAAATGCGCGTTCTTCAAATTGGGCATCTGTAAATTCAAAGGAGGTACGCAGCCGTGCTGAAGGTGATGTGGAGGTTAACGGGGTTCGCAGCTGATATGCACAGGGACCCTGCAGGAGTATAGCGGGTCGTCGGAGATAACTGAGTTGATGTCCGAATTAGGCAATGAACATACCAGTTGAATCTTGGAAACATCTCCTCCAAACACAGCCGTCTGAGAGTTTTCGCCGCTCCGTGCGACTTTCGAACCCCGTATAATTATAACTTTTCCATTTCCCGTCAGTTTCTATCCGAGCAAAAAGAAGCCGAAGAAGCCAGTTTGACTTGCTCATATTTTACTTATGCTTTAAGACCCTTGCACATTGACTAAACGTGTCTCGTCCGCCCTCTTTTTCACCACTCACTTTTCTCCCATGGCCTCCCAACCAATGGGCGAGACAGGCCATCAGCTTTGGTGGGCGTCGTCGCTTGTGCCACTCACCCACTGACCGTGCCGCTTTCAGGGACGATACTCTTAACAGACTGATAAGTACGGGACCCGCACGGTTTCGCTGGGTTCGGCCTTTTTCAAACTTGCTGCCATAGGTCTTTCGAACGCGACGATCAAACGGAATACCTTTTTGGAGGCGCGCATTGCTGAGATGGAGATGGAAGTTGCAATATGGCAGCGCGCCCACAACGTCGCGGTCGAAGCGTTCGTCTCACCCAATTCTCCCATGGTCTGCACTCATTCGGTCACGTCGAACCAGCTCTGATCGCGACGGCCAGGCGCACCAACGACTGGTCTGCAGTCTGAATAAACAGATTTCCAACCGCGACATGTTCGAAGTACGCGTCCGCGTTGACCACCTCCTCAATATACTGACTGATATATAGACCCAGAGCCCACTCATTCTTTGTGTTATCAATGGCGATGAGAAACTGTTCAGTACCTTTGCGCAAGGTCAAGAGGGCGGCGTAGTCGCAGCGCAAAGCCTGACCCAGCAAATCGCAACATATCTCTCCGCGGACGACTTGCACCTGAAATTTGGACGGATCTCCTTCTGGATTACTGTTTATTTTAACAGAGGCGAACTTCTTGATAGGCTTATCGGCAACAATGTTTGTTCTGTGCAGCAATTCGAGGCGTTTGTGGCGGTAAGTTTGTATTCTTTGCTAGGCGACCGAGTAACTAACACCTTGCTAAGGGCTTTAGCCAATGCTCCCCGCGCTTCTCGCTCGTCGACGTCGGTTATACGAACGACACTGACACCAAAATCAGAGGTATCTCCTGTAATATGCCCCCGCATCGCGCTGACTCTTTTCCCGCAAAGAATATATTGAAACTTACATTCGTTTCCCGCAAACTCTAAGGGTCTTTCTCGCTGGTCCGCCCTTCCATGTTGTCTCTCCACGCCATACTAATTATTCGCAGGCGGACAGGACCCACGATACATATCCACATTCGATGCATTAGAGAGCAACCAACTTCTTGGTAAACTGGTCATGGTGGGCCCCAATGATGGGGAGGGTAGTTCGATGAACCTTCCCGTCCCTTCCTTAAAAGTGAAAGATGGTCTTTTTTTGAACTATAAACTGCAGCAGAAACCTGCACCTTTGCATGTCCGTTGTGTTAACACGAATGGTGGACTTATCAGTCCGCAGTCACCAGCCTCCCACATCAGTGGAAGGACCATCGACCCTTCTCTAGTACGTTCGACCTGTTTCAATATTTGTTTCGAGATTAACCTCTAATACAGCCCCTACACAAACGTTCGTATGGCCAGAGTTGCATTTCCGCTAGCCGATTTACATCCATTTGCAGAGAACCCTCCGCCCTGCAACGAACACTATTTAATGACATGTTCGAAAGGGGTGAGTTGAGGTTTATTGCCTAGTGCTACCCATTGATGCCTCGTTCAGCCGGTTAACTGCAAGTACTCGCATGAGTACATTTTAACGCAGGATCAGCTGGCTTCCTTGGCCAACAACGCAAAAAAGGCCCCGTGCAATTGGCTAAAAAATGGTGTGTTGGTTTTACATTGGACTCTTTCATCATTGATATTTGTATAGGCTTGCAGTGCCCACATGGGGCCCAGTGCTGCTGGGGGCATGTTTGCCCCAATGGCCCCAATTGCGTGCGCACGCCTTTTCTCTCAGCTTCCGCAGTTGATTTATTTTACAAAAAAGTTCCATCTTTCTAAGGGAGTGAGTTCTTCGACCTTTTTTGTCTTCTCTTCCTAATTCAAAGGCCACACAGAAGTGCTGGTTCAAGGGCGGTGAGTTCTTCGACCTTTTTTGTCTTTCCTTCCTAATTCAAAGGCCACACAGAAGCCATGCACCCAGCGTTACCTCCTGAAATGTCTCCAACCCCAGGCTGACCGTTAAGCACGATTCCCTTCTTGGTTTGAAACGCGATGCGAATTCCGCGTTATTTATTGTGATTATCTGTCAATCGGAAGGAGGGAGGAAATAATCTGCACATAGCATTTATTTAAACCTAAATTGTTCATATACATATGTACTTTTTGACGATACGCTGAAATTGTTCGTTGGCTTTTACTCCACGTGATGTTATATTGAGATCGATCAAGTTGCACAGGCTCTCGCTGCTTAACTACTGCCACCATGTCGCACGTCCGTCTTCCTACTTTTACCGCAATATCGACACTCAAATCCACTATAGGCTGACAATGACCACGAAGATCTTGCCCCGTCCATGACCCCAGGTTCCTGATCTCTTCGTTCAATTATTCGGCCGTACTGACGCTCTCGAAGGCTACAAGCCCGCTGGCCCCGTCAAATCTGCTGATGAATATGCGCAATTGGACGCCGAGGACGAGAGTCTTGCTCGCTGGAAGGCTTCGTTGGGTACTGTACGAATAAGACGACTATGATCGTCGTTGTAACCCCGATTCCGTTACAGGTATCGTTCCTGGAGCCGGCGGACCCGCTACTGGACCCAAGGTAGGAATTCTGACTTTGGTATTCCCGGGAAAGGTTTAATATTTCTTAACAGGTCACAGTCCTGACTCTTGAGGTAGGCCGTCCGGTGGCGGGCGGGATTGCAATGGTGTCTGATCTTCCTCCAGCTTGACTCGACAACGCTTCCGGCTGGCAAGAAGGTATTATTTGACTGGGTGGCCATGTCCGGCTCATTGAACGCCTGTAGATTGCGTTTGATCTCAGTGACCATGCCAGGCTTGCCGACACAAAGAAGAACCCCATTGTAATCAAAGAGGATGTGGACTACAAGTTGGTGATCTCTGTATTGTTCGCTTTCATTGTCGCTCAGCCCAAGTTAGCGTCCGTATCACATTCAAAGTCAATCACTCCATAATATCAGGGGTCCGGTATATTCAGATCGTGAAACGAGCTGGTGTCAAAGGTAGGCGACAAATAAATTCGTCGATGCTCCATTTAAATTTGTTAATGCGATTACAGTCGACAAATTGGAGCAGATGTTGGGTTCTTACGGGCCCCACCCACAGGGAGAGGCTTACATCAAGAACTTCGACACCGACCATTCCCCGAGTGGTTAGTGAACTTTCTTGAGATGTTCTAGTATAACCTGTATTCCTAGGAATGATTGCACGGTCGGGAACGTACAACGTGAAAAGCCGTGTAGTGGATGATGATGGAGAAGTATACGCAGGTATTTCTCTATTTCCGTGCACACTCGTTCATGTCTCTGATCGCGCTGTTCGCGACAGATTGGGAGTGGAGTTTCAAGCTCGCGAAAGAATGGTAAATTCCGGCCCACCAATCTCACTGCAGCCGCTTTCTCGATTCTCGAAGCTTTAAATATACATCGATTGTTTTGCCTGGATGTAGTAAACGAATATATGTTGTACTTGAACGGAGTGGGTTTCCGTATGTGTGCACGCGTATTGTTGACTTCGCGTGACCGTGTTATAACTAAACGACGTGATGCTCGCTTTGACCCGCCACTGCAGTATTAGTGCACTGCGACAGCCCCCGCGGTATCTTTCTGCTTCACTTTTTGCGCGTCCTTTTCTTTCATACCACAGAGCTCGTTCGATATCCTCACCTCAGTCGCGTCTAACTTCAACTTCTCTTAACACAAGCAAAACATGGGTGGATCGTCTTCCAGTAAAAGTTCGGCCCTATTTGTACCTCTCCCGAATCGATAAACCTATTGGAACCCTGCTGTTGTTCTATCCTTGTGGTCTGTACACCGGCCGACCGATGTGGCTAGTGTCTGACACAATATCTGTCCAGCTTGGTCAATCACGATGGCCTCATACGCGATGCAACTCCCTTTCACCACACCACTAACCTTTATAGGCCTATTCGGCCTCGGAGCAATGGTAATGCGCGGCGCGGGCTGCACAGTGAACGACATGTGGGACAAAAATCTCGATAAGGCGGTGGGTGAGTGCCCGCGGTTTGTGCTTGCACTATTCGGAGTTTGAAGTTAACGACATCTCAGCGCGGACCAAGGAACGTCCGCTCGCGCGAGGAGATATCACATATGGTCAAGCAGTCGTCTTTCTGGGGGCGCAACTTTCCGCAGGTTTAGCCGTATTGTTGCAACTAAATTGCTATAGGTGTGCTCACTGCACGTTTCATTGGAAAATGTTGATTTTCATACGCCAGTATTTTACTAGGCGCTGCTTCATTGTCAGTTGTGGTTGTTTATCCGTTGATGAAGCGCATTACCCATTGGCCGCAAGCTGTGCTCGGTTGGTGGATATATTTAGTTGTATAAATCGACTTGACCACTTTCTCACATTAGGTATTGCATTCAACTGGGGCGCACTCTTGGGATGGTCAGCGGTTACAGGGACCGTTGACTGGAGCGTGTGCCTTCCGCTATATGCTAGCGGGGTGACCTGGACGCTTGTCTATGACAGCATTTACGCCCACCAGGTTAGTTACCTTTGCCAGACTGATAAATACTCAAAAGACTGTGTTCAGGATAAAAGGGACGATATCAAAGTCGGTATCCGGTCGACTGCCCTGCTGTTCGGCGATCGTACGCGACCGACTCTTGGCGCCCTTTCGGCGATTTCGCTGTCGCTTGTGACTTTCGCTGGGTACATGAACGCTCATGGTGCCCCGTTTTATCTCGGCGTCTCGTTGGCTGGCGCTCAGCTCGCCCGCATCATTTATCGAACCGATTTTGATGACCGGCAAAGCTGTTCGCAGGGATTTGTGGATTGTGGTTGGTCTGGATTTTGGATTTGGATGGGTGCTCTTGCCGATTACACTCTCCTCATGTCTTCCTAGTCGGAAAGGATTGAATGTAACAAATTATGCATGGTATGTACGTAAATCGCAAGTCGTAAGTAAGTCGTTGTTAGATACAGTCGTTTACAGCGGGTCTAAATAGAACGAACAAGCCCCAGCTACTAACGGAAACAAAAGTGGTATCACCTGAGGATGAGGCCGCAAGCGGCAGGTGCCGAACCTCTTGTGAGTGTTGTCATGTAATAATGTATGGATTTTTTTTTTCTGGGGTGCGTTTTCGAGGTGGGTGGATAGCTTAGCCCGTCGGTGTTTCCAGGTGGACATAAGTAGTCGGTCTCGTTTAAATAATTTAATCTCGCGAGGAAATGCCCCACGCGAATTGCGATTTCCGGCCGGCGGCAGATGCCGCGTTCGTGCCTGTGACGAGGACCGAAGTCCCGTTCAGCTTTCATTGTATAAGTATGGTCATCCACTAAAACCTTATTCATCTTTCAAGGTCCTTTCCAAGGCTATAGTAAGTACAGTAGTGAGCAAGTAGATCCAAGTTCGGTGCTGGGTCGCATCACGCCCCTTTGCAAGGAGCGTGATGTGACCCATACATATGCCATCATCGAGGTCGACTTGCTGAAACTCCAAGTGTCTCTTCAGGCGAGATTGTTCAGCTAGAACCCAACGCACTTGGGAATAAAGGCGCGCGCAGGAGGTAAGCAAATATCGGGATGGAAACGGATCAAGGCCTGACGTTCCCAAGACCGAAAAAAAATGCGAGGATAAAAAATAGGTGTCGCATATGAGGAGTGCCGACCGCAGCAGCGGCCTTCGCAGGAGATCCAGATGAAGGCACGGAGGATAAGAAGTGATGCCGCGAGAGGTGCGGACCTCATTCATGGAAACGGGACGCAACGCAGCGGGGCACAAATCGAATGAAGGCTGGGGAAGCACACCCGCAGGTAAACAAGATGCACCCGACCTTCTCACATTTTCCCTCCGTCCGCCCTTATTCCGCACCTGGCTGCATTCGACGCCCGCTTGCGCTGCCATTGTCGCGCTAAACACTGGGACCACCACAAAGCCCACAAGCCCGAGCTGCGAGCTCAGAAGGAGCACCCACACCAGCCCGACGCTGAATGTCGCACCGACGACAAGCACCTGCTCCGCGAGGAGCAGCTCGCGTGCATGATCCCCGTCCTTGATCAGCACTAGCCCCAAGAAACCTGCGGCGCGGCCGTACCAGCACTTGTCCTGCCGCAACCGTGCGCGAGAGCCGTGGCGGAGGCGCGTCACCCACACCATGCCGGTAGCTTCTGGCAGCTTTCGCTGGACGACTTCCACTCTTGCGCATTGGTGTGTACTGCTGGCTTGTATAACGACTTTCTGGCTGCCAGCTTTGCTAGCTCGAGGGACGACTTCCAGTCATCGCGCGACGACTTGATGACGATGACGGACACAGACAGTGGCAGTGAGGGTGAGGAGAGCATCAAGGCCTCAAAAGCCATGTGTTGCTGCGCTCGTGGTCAGAACGTAATCCGTTCGTGATGAGCCGTTCGCAGTACAAGGGGGCTGAAGTCGGCGAGCGACCCGACAATCATCCACGCAATCGCACAGATGATGATACGAGGAAGGCGATTGGGAAGGGGTGTGGCGAGCGACGAATCACGATACAAGCACTTCTTCTGGTTGCATTCATATAATTACTAACAAAGCGTGTAGTGGAATTAGGTGAGGAAGAGCTGACGGACATACATTCGTTGTCGCCCTCAGAGGAAACGGTGGTGGGAAATATCGACTCGCTTTACAATTACGACCACGTCCTGTCAATTGTGCACCGCTTTGAATGATTTTTTTTTAAAAATCCACTCTACACCATTGCGACACCCCAACTCGTTTTTGTTTTCGTTCCCTACCCGCTTGTGTAGACCGCACTGAAAGGGCCACCGCCAGTTTCTCGCCCTGTGCACACGGTCCGCCTCCGAATTATCCACGGTGTATCATATCGCCAAGCTCGTGCGTACTTTTCTCCTTCGTATTTCGTTCGTACTGACGCTAGCACAGACGATCCGCCTCATCGTGAACATGGCACGCATCTCAATGGGAACCAGGACACAAAGACTGGCTGCCGCTGTACTTCTTCCCGGACTACTCGGTGCTGCTCGCGGAGGTGCGCGTAGTAGGCACGTCAGATATCAGCCAGCAATATCTTCAAACTCTTCACGGACTCCTCCCAAACAACGTACCAAGCAGGCATCATGCCGTAGAATACCATCCTCAAACTGTTGATGACCGTCTTCTTAACGTCACCGAAAACGCCCTCGACACGCTCCGGCTGACAGCGACGAGTACCGCTACCACAAGCACTGCTGACACAGCGCGGGAGCAAGACCGAGACCGAGAACAACACGCACATGGTCATAGCGGGACACGCGCCCACGCTTGTGCGTCAACTGCTTGCGCACACACCAACACCAAGGGTGTACCGCTCAGCTCTACGGTGCGTCTCCTCCGTCTACTGACCAACCAACCAGCCGACTAACTACCACCCAAACTAAACAGTGCATCCTCACGCCCACCCTCCGCCTTCTGCTTGCGCTCCCGCTAGTGGTGCCGTACGACGTCTTGCACCTGTACAAAACCGACGAGTTGCACGGGCTGGCGGAGGCGCTAGCGCTGCGATCAGAAAGAAACCCAGCCTACTAGGAGAGTACCCAAATTGTTGTAGTTGATTACTACCTTCTGAGTAAGGATCTTCCATTTCGTTACAATCCTGAGGACGATCCTAATCAACGCGAACTTGAGAGCGAGTGACTCAGAGACAATGAGAAAGACGAGGAAGAGCTCGATGCCGAAAATGTTGACTAAATTGGCAACACAACTCGAAGGGTTCACCCCGTCAGCAGCGAAATTGGTATCAGATGCAACCTGGCGATTCCTCAGCTCTGTTTGATAACAACGAAAATCTGTGCATCTCCTCAACAGCGTGGAAGGTTCAAGAAAATTGCAGCAAGATTGTACAAGGATTCAGACACGAACAAGCTTTCGGGTCGAAACCTTTCGACACTGATGGTCATTCGCGCCTGTCATGGTTCAGCAAACTGGAGGACAGCAAAGCACCTGTTGCCCTTCCCAGGAGAAGGCTGCTCCGCAGCTGCAACCCGGCTTTTATGCACGATTCCTCGACCATGTCTGTATATATGTTCGACGCCAATGATGAGTCCAACCGAGCTCGATCAATCTCGGAGAGACTCTTACTATCCCGGTCACAAGGTGGAGGGACTAAATAGATAGCTAGATAGATTATGGTAGATAGATCAGCCACTGTAAGCCTAGCCTACAGTTGAGACAAAAAAAATGAGGCAGTGCAATGCACCGCCACTGTGGTTAGTAGACGATTTTTGAGGCGGTGCATTCAACACTGAGACAAACACATAAGCACCGCCACCGTGGATAGCGAACTTGCGTCGAGACGATTGTTGAGGCAGTGCAATTAACAAAACAAGGACAAACAAGCACAGCACATTGCCTTTTTAGGTCGTTTGATGGTTAACGAAATTCCTGTAAGGAGCCAAACCTAAAGGTTCGGCAATAATACATATGGGTAAACTAAAGAAAGCATCGGTCATGAATGCGTTAAAATACACATCAACTCGTTACGCAGAATTCGGGTACGAAACAACACGCTTCGTGCGAGTTTTCATCCAGCCGTGGAACCCTACCACACATATTGTCCAGCAGAATGCCAGGCACGTTATTGCAACCGCAGTAACGGCGAACATCATTATGTCTACGACTCAATTAATATCGTGGTTTTAAAGTAACACTGGGGGACATACCATCTCGGCCTCGTCGCATTGCCATGATAGTCACTTCTTCCGTAGAAAAGATGAAGCTTAGCCCACCACACGCGAGGAAGAAGGACCCTAAAGCCTCGGTAGGAGGTCGGGATGGAAGAGTAGACCGCGGTGGGGCGACCCAGAGGAAGAAGTAAGTCAAACACCGCAGGACCGCGAACGCAAGCAGGAGGTTGCCCCATAGCGCGTGAATCTGCACCTAAGGTCGTAGAATACTGATAAGAAATTCTCCTTCGACGGTCGGCGATGCAACATACTTGGAACAGATACGTCTGGAAGTGCGCGGCCATGACGGATCCAGTGACGCCAATAACAAGTGCGGGAAAGGGATTAAAGCTGGAGGTGTAGGTTTCGGGCTCTGAGATGTTCTCCGAAGTATCTACGGCCAGTGCGGCGAGCCATTTACGAATTGTCTTGGACTCGATGGCCATACCTGATCAATAGTGAGATCAACTCGCAGGAAAAAACAGGAAGCTCGCGTACCGACAAGGCCCGCAAACCTACGGCATCAATTAAAGGTCAGTACCTTGCAAAACAGCGGGAAAGACTGGGGACGAACCAAAACATCACCTGCACAAATTGTGAGATGGGGGAACGGGAAATAAATCAAATGGCAACTCACAGCGATTCCGATATGTTGAATTTGCTTAGTGGTGAACGGGTCACCTGGATTGGCTCCAAATCTAAGCCGAACGGTTGGAGCGAAAGCTTGGATTCAAAATTCGAAACGTACCTCTCCATCCACGTATTTGTAACACCATAGAAGAAAATTGTGGCCGACTCAACCATCTCAGCTGTCGGATAACTAGACGAAGGCGCGCGGTTCCAGGACCACCCAAGCTCGGAGCACCAGCCTAGGAATCGTGCAAAGGAGATGAGGCCATAGCACCAGAAAATTCCACCCTCTGGGGGATAAAATGAGATCAGAAAGTTGCCAGGCATGATAAACTTACTGATGAGGTGCGCTAAACATCCATTAAGATAATTCTGTCGGCATCCGCCTACGGTTCCAAACAATCAATTTACGCATTCGAGGACCTTGAACTCGGGCGTACCGGTATAAATGACAATTCCCGACAAAACCAAACCAAATCCTGCGACAACAATAGCCTGTTCTGTTGCTGAAAATGCGGCCCGACCAATCCGACGGAAGAGGGAAATTTGAGGCGGGAAATGCATATCATGGAGGGTCTCTTCCGAATGGGGCGATGATGGCCCGAATAGCGTGCCGTCCGACATAGTAGAGTGGGTGCGAACGTGATTTGCCCACTGTTCCGTGTTCCCATGGTCGAAATCTTTAGGACGGTGGGAATCCGGAAGGTCGTAAGAATGACGATCCACTTTCCCGCTCTCATCTTGAACGGAATCGGGTTCCTCGACCATTAATCCGATGTATTCTGGACCCGACGCTTTATCAAAGTCCTCACGACCCAATAGAGCGCGAACAAAGCCCTTCACTGTGAAATGCTTTGCACTGAGGATGAAGGAGGCAACACGTCGCAAGGCACCCAGAGTATCAATGAATGTCAAAGCAAGTGCAACTACGAGTATCCTGTAACCGTGGCCAGCGTGAGTCGACCCAGGGTACCTGACATAAAGCGTCATTCATTAAGCTCCTACCAAAAAGAGACGAACGGAGATCACTTACATATTGGGAGTAAGCTTTCTGTATACAGAACTCGCTGCACAGGCCACAACAATCGACGCGTAAAAGCCCAGGATCGCGACTCCATGCCATGGATTTTTCAGGGAACGCATTGTGATACCTTCGAGGCGGTCAGCGCGCGATATCGCTGACGGAAAGAGACCCACCCATCGGTAGGAAGATGAAGAAAGCCAGAGACATAAAGACGCCATGGGTGATGATTAAACCAGGATGGCGGGCGTCAGCTTTCTCGGGGTCTTCCCAGTCTATCGTATAGTACGACGGCGGCGTCGGCTGGTGATAAAGCGTAACTTCCGTCTCGTTCAGCTCGAGCAAGGGACCAACTCCGTGGTGGTGCTCATGCTCGTCTCCGTCTCGCAGCCGCAGCTCTGTGGAAGAGCGTGGGGTCTCGGCAGACACACCAACCGAAGACGCAACATATGCAAGCACGACAGACGAGGCCAGCAAACGGAGAGACTGCAGACGCATTGCACAAGGATGAGTCCCGAAAGCGTTCGGGAACTCTCGGTCCCGTCTGCTTATAAACCACGGCCGGCAGAATGAAGAAGAAAGCACGTTGAAGACTTATTCATGTCTCGGCCTACGGGCCAGATGATTGGTGATGTTCTTGAACGTTCTGCATCGCGTAATTGTGGCCGTTTAGTAAGCCCAGCTTAGTTAACCACCACCGTGCCAAACGGTCGGTATCCGCAGGTATTCACCCTCGTTTCCGAGGCAGGCGGGCATTCGAGATTTTAATGATGGATGCAAATCCAGGATGCAGATCGTTACTATATTCCAAGCAACAAGGAGAAGAATCCGCCGGGGTTATTTTTGCCTATTTTGGACAGAAACGACTTGGATGCCGAAGACCGGCATTGGAATTCTTCCAATCGACAAACTGCAAAAGAAATCTCCGCAATAAAGCCCAGCACCCTGCAGAGCATAATTGACGTACACAGGTAGGCTTCCGTGCGGCCAGGAACGGACAAGTCCAGCCAGGCTTCCGATGTTGGAGAACACGGTCGGGAAATAAATGACACGCCCCCTCCATTTGGGCACAACGTCCGAAAAATCGGAACGTTCAGGTCACTTGAGGCGTCTCTTTGTCTAACTTGCTGACAATAAGACTGTGTTGAATTTGACAGAAATTCCGCTCCAATTCCGGGACAGAATCCTTGTTGCTGTAAAAGTCTTCGCTACATTGGCTCACCGGACATCCATCCGCGATCACTGAAAATACACAATTAGAAAAAGAAAAGCATAGGGTGGAGATACGAAAGTGACTCAGATCAATTTTAGAGAAATCGACAAAATCAGGCGCCTCTGCAGATCTGGCACCGTGGCGTGCGAATCCGATTTTATGCTTAGTCTGGGTGCTTTGGCTGAGAGGCGTGTGTGTCGAAAGAAGAATGATAAGGCAGGCTCGGTCTGATCTTGAACTCCAGGAAGTTCGGTTCAGCACGGTCTGGGCGGAGCAGGAGGCTTCGCGGCTGAAATCTAACCTGCAGCGAGCTCGAGTGTGGCCAGTTCATCCAGGGTGGTAAGGTAAATAATGCGACGAGTGGAGGGAAACAGACGTCGTCCAACTTACAGCGCTCACGAACCGCCGCAGGTTCAGAGGTTCAGTCAACGGCTGAACCGAACGCAAGTTCAAGGTTCCGCAGGAACTTCTTTCACGAGACAAGGTACTACAAAATACAGTGAATTGTCCGCACACTCGCCAGGAGTGTCCTCATGAATGCGCACAAGGCGCGTTATCGAATTAATCGTTAGCATTAGTGACCTGCATAAGATAAAAAAATTGGTTCTTCAGTCCAGCCATGACACAATATAATGACAGACCTTCAAGGTTTTAGCCCAGAACTCGGATTCCTCAATGCTTGTCCGGTCTGGTTCTGAGGAGCCAAATTCCTTGGGCAAGGGTTGAGGGGGCACTGGGACGCGGGGTATAGTGTGCGTGGCACGCGGGGCGGAAGTCGTTGCAGCGAGCGCGGGAGGCGGCGCGTCAGTCATTGGTGGAACGTAGCCCGAGTAGTACGGCTGCTGGGCAGCGCCACCATAGTAGTACTCTGGCTGCTGCGCAGGCTGGGGGGCACCGTAATACGCCTGCTGCGGTGGCGGGCCACCGTACTGCTGCCGTGCGCCGTACGGATTATACGGGTCAGCCTGATACGTCGGGCCATACGGTCTCCCACTGCCCAACGTGCCTAGACTCGCATTGCTGGAATGTCCCTTTTCCGATGCGTCGTACTGCTCCGTGGTGGCGGCCAGCAGGCTGGGATCAAAGGAGACAGCATCATCGAGGAGCCTGTCCCGTCGGCGGCGGCGGAACACCCACGTCACGAGAACGACGATGAGGACGAGAGCCACGAGGCCGGAAAGCGCGAAAATAGTTCCCGAGAGGGGTTTGTTTTCGAGGAACGACTCGTGGTGCGCTGGTGCAGCACTTGTGGTAGCGGCACCGGAGGCCGTCTCTGTGACCACAGTCGAGACCGTGTACACATTTCCATTGTTGTCAGTACTGAGGCCCGTGGATACAGAAACACTGTTGGAGGTGCTGGTCGGGGTGAAAGACGAGGCAGGAGGAGACGACACGGCCGTCACCGAACTGGAAACGGAATTAGGACTCGAGGTAGGCAAACTGGACGGCTACATCAGGATTGCCCTGGGAGCACGAGGAGCACATACGATGCAGCCGACGCGGACGACGAGACCGATAGGGGTACAGACGACGCAGACGCAGGGCTGGGAAGAACGTCACTTGTGGACCCCAATCAAACGGCATGAAACGTACGCAGATGACGAAGTGCCACCCGTCGGCAAAAGTGGAATAGTGGGAAGGCCTGGAAGGGAGGGCAGAGGTATACTGGGAAGGAGGGGTAGGCTAGGCAGAATACCGCCGCCACCACCACTAAAGCTGGTCAGTTAAACGTGTAGGAGGCGCGAGCGACGCGCACAGTAGACCTAGCTTGGATGAGACAAAGAACACGAAAAAGTGAAACTATAGGCTCACCGCCGTCAAGTAGACCCATGTCGGACGAGTCAGGGAAAAATAAAGGAAAGTCGGGGTGGAAAGGGATTAGGACTGTTTAGCCAGGCCAGTGTGGGAGAGGAAGGGGAGGGGAGGGGAAGTGATGGAGAAAGGATAATGGGACACGAGGCGAACTTATTGTGTGTGGCATGAGTGGAGCACAATACCGCGTTGGCAGGGTGATATCAAAACTGGAGCATATCGTCCGCTAGAATCCCACCGAGGCGAGAATCATCCAGTCATCAAGTCAAGAGGTCGTGGTTATTCCCAATACCACCGAGGTAATCCATATATAACAATATTCTACCCTCATCGTGACAGTCGCATCCCTGGCCCGTATCGCTCCCCAGCCTTACGCTCCATAATCTCCCGCAGCGGCCCAAGAAGTCGCGTGAAAGCAGGTGCATCCAATGCAGCCACCTTTAGCTTCGGCATCGTAGGGTCTTGCCTCTTGATGGCGCTCACTGTCGCCGCACGCGGCGCCAAACGGAGGAGCGCAAGCTCTGCAAGGATGTTCGGTTCCTAGTATTTGTGGAGCACCATTGTGCCGTGACTCACCGCCAAAGTAATCGCCCTTCCTCAAGTGCCCCACTTTGATTTCCCGTGTCTCCCCATTGTCGTCGTGCTGCGTTTTCGTAGCGATCGCCTCGCCCTCTTCAACGAAGAAAAACGTGTCCCCAATCTCGCCCTGCCGCACGATCGCTTCGCCGTCCATGTAAACCCTGCTCACCAGCGCGTCCGCGATTTTGCTCCGCTCAGACGCGTCCAGGGAGGATAACAACGTGACCGTAGACAGGAATTGCTCGTACATGGTGCGTCTCCGGTGCGCGGCTTTTAGTATGATCGTGCGGAACGTGATCCGGTCCAGCGCCCAGAGCGTGGACGCCTCGATCGACAGCACGGTCGCCGCCCGCGGGTGCCCGTACATGAGCGCCAGCTCGCCGAACGACGTCCCAGGCGTGCACTCTGCGACCTGACGCCCAAACTCGGGATGGTACCCCGGCTGGAGGAACATCTCGTCCGGGCTGAGAGTCTGGGACGATCGGCTCGTCAGCCACGACGGCGGTAAGGGCTCGGAACGGATGTAGCAGTGTAGCAGCCCCGACTCGACAACGTAGAAGTACTCTCCCGCGTCCCCTTGTCGTATCACGACTTCAGACTTGGTCGTCGTTTTCTCTTGCATTGCATTGAGCACCCCCGTTTCCTGCTCTTCGTCGAGATCACGGAAGATGAGATTGTTGGCGATAGACGCCTTTATGCGCCGCAGCTGGTCTGGCGTCTTTGGGAAAACAGGCAGAGGCTCGTCGCTCTCGACATCGACCGCAATAGTTTCTGCGGACACAGAAGTGCGACGCGCAAAGACAGCGGAATTTGGAGGGTGTAAATGGTCGCCTGGATTAAGAGCCGTTGATGCATGGCCGTCAAAACTAGCAAATGGATTGGGCGGGGGATTGCTGAGAGGGGAGGTGGGCGCGATATGGCGGCCGTCGATCTGGAAAATCGGCGGGCCATCGGAGAGGAGTGCGTTTCCGGGCACGTTAAGAGTCCCAAATGGACTCTGCGAGGCGCTGTTTCTCAAAGACGAGCGGGAAGAGCGGTGTGCAGGTGAAGGGTGGGAGAACGGCGAGACGGGTGGCGGGACACCAGATCCAGCGCCGAGCGGTGCGTCGACGAAAATGTCAGTGGGAAGCTCTCTGGAGAAGGAATGGGGCCGCTGGGAGAGCACATCGCGTGTACGCGCGCGCTGTTCTTCGAGCCGGGACTGGAACCAGTTTGCACAGAACTGCAGGGCGTCTTTCGGCTGGACGCGGTTGATATCGCGAGTGAGATCCCCCACAAGCGTTTCAAACGTGGACATCGCAGTGGCACCAGTGGAAGTAAGTTCCAAGCCAAGTATAAGCCTTTGTGATCCAAACCAAACAATAATATCCAAAATGTTCTAGTTTATAGAGTAGAGTACATTGTTGTTGGTCAATCTGCCTCGTCCACCCACCCGCCCTCAATAACACGCTCCATGTATGCTCGCAACCAACGCGGTCGCGCTTCGTGCTGTGCAATTAGCTGCGCTCGTCTCTGCAGCCGCGCCTGAGCCGCAGGATCCTCCGCGTTTTCATCCAGCTCGGCAGCCCGCGCATTCGCATCCATCCTAATCTGTCCTTCCCGCTGCC
The DNA here is from genome assembly GCA_029281435.1 of Mycena haematopus. Classification (NCBI taxonomy): domain Eukaryota; kingdom Fungi; phylum Basidiomycota; class Agaricomycetes; order Agaricales; family Mycenaceae; genus Mycena; species Mycena haematopus. The sequence continues at coordinate 420,398 of JARJCV010000001.1, forward strand.
TCAACACCGCCCGCCTTCGGTTCCACACCGCAGGGTGCACCGTCGTCAAAAGTAGCGTCACGAATGCCATCGCCTTGGTGCTGAAACTCGGCTCTTCAGCAGGCGTTCCCCGACGGATCGTCTCGTCCTCCGTTTGGATGTTAAACTTGGCTAGTCCGTCGAAGACCGCAGCGATCTGGTGGTCGAGGTCGTTCGCAGCCTGCGCACCGGGACGAGCAATCGCAGCACCCTGTCTTTGTTGCACAGGACCAGCGTTCGCCTGACCATTGGCAACCGGTGGTGCAGCAGCACCGGCATTTCGATGCGGTTGCTGCTGCTGCTGATTGGCTTGGTTGGGCTGGTTGGCGTTTGCATTTTCAACGGCAGCACGAGCCAGCCCTCGCTGTAAGCCCTCTCTAATGGGCCGCCAGACCTCATACAACATCCACATCACAATGAGGATCCCGAAAATGGGTTTCCTGGCCGGCGCGAAAAAGTACAGCAACACCGCCGTCCGAAGCATCAGCAAAAACAGCGGCAATAGCAGGGGACGCAAGGGGAATTCAGGCGCAGGAGCAGCCTGGGCTGCTGCGGCTATATGTATGTTTGGTCCCAAATTCGCATTCGCGCCGTTCCGGATCGCCGGTAGTCCGAGTTGTTGCAAAAGTGCGTTAACGTTCGGGACATTCTGCAGCGGGTGAGATGCGGTGGAGCGTGTCTGAGCAGGAGCAGTAGCGGGTAATGCTAGTATGGGGAAGGTGGAGGCAAGGACATTCAACGCATGAAGTTGGATCGCAGTTGGTTGGTCCCCCTCCACAAACCGCAAATAAGATTGTCCCCTGGGATATGGGTCAATCATTGTCGCAATAATGAGAAGTAAAATAAATCACTCAAGAACGACTCGCTCATATTTGACCCCACTCTCCATGGTGGCTGGCGGGAATTCATCATCGAGGATTGATGGCCAAGACCAGCCATGGCGTTCGACGGCCAGAACAGCGGAGGATCTCGCGGCGAGAGTATCAGAGTCGAGATGTGACACTCGCAATTGCTCGAGAGCATTAAGGGCTTGTTGGTGCCTGGCAAGGACATAGGCCAATGGATTGGCGGGGGCAAAGATAGAAGGACGAGGAGAGAATGACGGAGAAGGAAATTGTGAAAGTGGCGACGGCATTACATGCGTAGGGGTAGCCGAAAGAGGGGGCTGAGGAACATCCGGTGGGGTAGAAGACCAGGCAGAAGGGTGGACAGCCAAGTGGACGACGCGGGGTTCATTAGGAGACTACGCCGCGATAACAATAAATAAGGCCGATACTCCGAATGTACTGAACCGACGATGCACGCACCTGCCAGAGCTCCTGCACCTTCTCAGTGTCGAGGAGGGAACGACCTCTCCAGATAATTCTTTGACCCTCCACACGCGGTGCGCCGACACATACACGATATATCTCGCGCTTCACGTCCAGTACGGTGCCGGAATCCGAGACTTGAACGTTTATTGTGCGGGCAAAGGCGGGGAGCTCAACACGTATATCGACGAGCGGCATGAATGTGGGGGTGAAAGGTAAGATTAAGAATACCTCTGCTGACACGTTTGCACACCCAGCGGCTATTACGATCACCTGACAGCTTGATCTCCGTTAATTACCGCCGTCCCGCGTCGCGTTACAGTAGGACTCCACGTTGCACAAGTACACCAATAATCATACACGGTTCGAGACACATATCATCCTCTTCACTTCGGCACGACCAAGGTTTTACCTTCCTTGGAGCTCTTGTGCGCAAGCTCCACCATCTCTATCACTGCCGTTGCCTCCTCCACTTGATGGCGAGCTCCGCGCCGCTGCGAATCGCAGCAGCAAGGTTTCTGAAAAGATCAGCATAGCAGCCCGCCTCCGAGGGCCATCTAGAAAATGTAGGTTCATCGTGGTTCCAAAGAATTCGACTTTGTGCGCATACGTTGATTTGGTCATCGTCACGTCGTCCGCCTCCAAACACTCGAGAGTACCCCAGATGCTTTCCGGTTCAACGCCGTAATCGCGCTCGTGGATAGCCGCCGGGGCTGAGATAACCTTGAGCTGGTCTTCTTGGACGTCGACGCCGTATTTAACATACGAGCCTTTGGTGCCCAGAACGACGTAGCGCGGCTGTAGCGAGCGAACAGAGAGCAATTGTGCCCTTGCAATCACCGTTACAGGTCGCGGAAGGTTGGCGCCAACTTCAAAGTTCAAGTGGATGGTAAACTGTGGTTAGTGAGGAAGCGTGTCCCGTGAAGTGATTCGAGAAAACAAACACAGTCGTCGACTTCTGGGTGGCCCACCCCGCGGCTGTTTTGTATGAAAGCCGTAATTTTGTCAGGGCGGCCGAACAAAACCAATGCCTGATCTACCAGGTGGGTTGCCAAGTCATAGGTGTGCCCTACCGCGGGCGACGGCTCGTCCTTCCAGGTGTTTTTCAAACCTCTGCGGAACCGGTCGAAGCTAGACGCGGATATTAAGAAGGTATACCTTCGAGCTCTGTAGCGTCAAGCTCACTGAGTTTCGAACTCTACGACGTCCCCAATCGATTGGGGCGAAGAAGCTGGCAGCGCAAGCAACTTCTTGAGCGCAAGAAAGTCAGAATCGAACCGGCGATTTTGGAAAGCGTAGAGGATCAGCCCTTTAGCTTTCGCGAGTTCGCCGAGCTCTTTGGCTTCTGCGGAAGTCGCGGTGACTGGTTTATCGACAAGAACTAGCGGAACACTTCGGCATAAGTCGTGCCATTATAACTACGACCTACCGTGCTTGCCGGCCTCGAGAGCAGCCTTTGTATACTCGTAATGAGTCGGGCTGGGAGTTCCTGATTGCCTAGTATTAGATGAAACTCTAAATGGACTCTGGCAGAAGCACCGATGATAACGAGTTCGATTTCGGGATCTTCAAGCACTTGGGTAAGGCTGTTGTGGATCTTGACAGACACCCGAAGCGATCGCGAAGTTTCCCTCCCTCGGACTGAGGATGTCCTACGCAACACGCAGCGTCAACTCCCGCCAAAAAGTAGAGTGCCGCGATTACTCTCTAGTACAGCAGCAAGCGTGAAGCACTCGGGCAGGGCCAAAACAAACGGAACGTGGAATGTCAGTCCGGCCAGGCCAACCCCGCAAACGCAAGTCCTTATGGGAGACATGAACAAGTGGCGCGGTATGTGATGCCCGGTGATCGACACAACGGACGCATGTGCCCAAATAGAGAATCCTTGCGCCATGCCTGGACCGTCTCGACAAGTTACCACTTCTACCCTTCATGTTTTTTCTCTTCTATCTCATACTTCCCGCTCTAAGCCAACTAACTCTACCGAATCCACCCTTTCTGCCCCCCAGCGCTTCGACTGGTGCCCAACCATCCTCCGCATCGGGAGTCCCGAATCCCCAGTGGAATACCTTGTTGGGCAACTTGATATATTTCTACGATGCACAGCGGAGTGGAAATCTCTCTGCCACAAATAACAGGGTTCCGTGGCGAAATTCGAGTGCAGTGAACGATGGAAATGACGTAGGTCTGGATTTGAGCGGTGCGTTCCGTCTGCCGTGTAATTTTCAATGCTGGACAATCCACAAGGCGGTTATTACGACGCCGGCGACTACATAAAGGCTACATTCCCACTGGTCAGGACCACTCTGCTTTATTTGCCTCTCTCATTCTCACCAACGACTAGTCGTTTACGCTCATGTCCGTATGCTGGGGCGCCATAGATTATGGGAAAGGTGGATTACTTGTCTTCTACTCGCCCCGCCGCTAACTTGCGGCAGGTACCAAGCATGCCGGTTAATCGAGGCTTAATAGATGCTGAAGGCCAGTGGACGCATATAGGATACGATTTAGCCAACCAAACAGCCTATTTGGATTCAATGCTGCGTTGGGGTTTAGATTGGATGATAAAGGCAAGCAATTTATATTGCGTGCCGGCAAGCACCTCTAACAAATTATCTCTTTGATCCCAGGCGCACCCCTCCCCAAGCACATTATATGTTCTCGTTGGAAGCAGTGAGTCTTATTCTGCGCACTTTGCAGGTCATTGACCAGCTTTCAAAGCCGATGTGGACAATGCTTACTGGGGTGGGGATCAAGATATTCCCACAAACCGCCCATCGTATAGCATTAACGATACAAACCCTGGAACCGATGCAGCTGCGAGTGCCTCGGCCGCATTTTCCGCATGCGCCGCACTATATTCAAACCGAGGTTTCAACGGCTCATATTCTACCCCAGCCTCAGTAACCGACGAAACTTACGCTCAAACCCTACTAAATCACGCCCAGCAACTCTACACCTTTGCCGTTAATGCCACGGGCGGCCAGAAAACATATCAGTCCTCAGTTCCTGCGGTCGCAGATGCCTACGGTTCCTCGGGTTTCGGCGACGATTTGACCATCGCAGCCCTGTTCCTCGCCTGGGCCACCTCTTCGTCTGCACTTTATCAACAAGCACAGCAGTACTTTCAGCAATACCAACTCACCAACTCAGATGCCGTGTTCAATTGGGACTCAAAGACACCGGGGATCTACGTACTCTTTGCCCAAATTGCTCAGTCCTCTGCCGGCCTCGGCGGAAGTTTATCCACCTGGCAGACCGAATGCGAGAGATACTTTGACCTTATCGTCAACAATGACGGCGGAGCGTTTCTAACGAATGGTCGGTCCTCCGATTTGTGTTGCTGCATCGAGTGCTCACGGCGCCCTGCAGATGGATTGCTTTACTACAACGGTGATTCGGACGAAGCGTCGCTAAATCCAGCTCTCAACGCCGCTATGTTACTTTCCCGATATTCTCAGATGGCCTCGACTTCGGACAAAAAGGCTTCATATGCTGTATGTGCTTATTTCCCGCCACATTGCATTTCTTGATCTCTCCTTTCAGAAATTTGCCCAGAACCAGTTAGATTATGTTCTGGGGAAGAACTCCATGTCGGGTGATTGAATCTCCGTTTCTCTGCCTCTCGTGCTAACCAAACCCCGTGCAGTTCCCTATATTGTGGGATCTAACCCCAATTCTCCTGCAAACCCCCACTCGGCGATGGCTAGTGGAGGGAATGACATTAACAACATCGACACGTCGCCGCCCCAAGAAGCTTATGTGCTTTACGGCGCCGTCGTTGGGGGCCCCGATAAATCCGACAGGTTTTTCGACATTCGCAGCGACTGGCCGGAAACGGAGGCAAGTGCATCTCATGTTACCGATTCTTGATTTATTTAATACGTATATTAGGTCGCGCTGGATTACAACGCTCCGATGCTGACCCTGGCAGCAATGCATGTGATGAACGACACAAATGACCCTTTTTTCACGCCCCTACAGGCAGGGGCGTACGCCAAGGTAAAGCCTTCGGGTCAGCCTTGCGACGCCGCCATCTCCGATGGCTGCAGCCACCACAAGCTTTCCAAGGGCGCCGTGATCGCCCTGGCAGTGGTTCTTACCGTGGTGGGCCTCATTATCCTCGGACTTTTAATCTGGTACTTTCGCGTGCGGTCTATGCGCAAGTGATTTTTTCCCGACATTCCAAGAACACTACCGTGTCTTTACATTACAACCATTCAATCTGCATGGAATCTATTGTATATCGAAAATATTCCTTCCGCATACATATGTTGTAGCCATACATAGCTAATACACCTCCAGAACATAGCGTTCCTCCTCCTTCAGACTCTCCAAATACTCGCCCGCTGCCTCGGCGGTATGTCCCTTGTATTTGACCAGCGCGCCAACGAGCGCCTCGTAGACATCGGGCACAGGCCACGTCGGCCCACAGAGGTAGAATACACCCTCGTCGTCGTGCAGCATTCGCGCGAGCGCCTCCGAATCCTCAAGCATCTTGTGCTGGATATACACTTTCTTGGGCCCGTCGCGAGAGAACGCCAAACCCGCACGCGTGATTACACCGTCCATGATGAACGCCTCGATCTCCTCGCCGTAGAGGTACTCCTGCGACTGGTAGCGCGAGCCGAAGTAGTAGTATACCGGGCCGACGTCCTCCCCGCGCTGGACGAGCATTGCGCGGTGTTGCAGGAAGGCACGGAACGGTGCGGCCCCGGTCCCGAGTCCAGCCATAATCAAGGGCTGGCGGGTGTCCGGAGGAAGCTGGTGAATGGGTTAGTGAGCGAGCACGGCGCAAAACAAGAACAACGAAGAACCTTCATCACACTCGGCTTGATGGAGACGGTCACTTTTGACCTACTTTGAGGCCAGCAAGATAGCGCGTGCATTGTCCGTATCGTGGAGAGCCTAATCGCAACCCGAACGTTCAAACGGAGGGAATACAGTAAAAATGCGACAACTGACCACTCGGCGTCGCCCATTCGACCGTCACAACCAGAAGGTCAACTCTGTTTCCAACAACGCTCTGCGCACTGGCTATGCTGTAATGCCGGGGCTTGATGTCGCCCATCAGCTCACACAGCGTCTCGATCCCGGGCCTTGCACTAGGATACATTCGGAGAACATCCGCGAAAGTGACGGTGTCCTTCTCCGACATCTTTTTAAACGTCGCGGCACCTTCCGGGGAGCCGATAAATAGGAGCGCGTGCTTCTCAACCGAGGCGGTCGCGTACGCGCCCAAGTCTGTGTAGAACGACTTGGGCGGCTGCCCGAAAAGGTCAATCTGCTGCTGCAAGGCCTGGAACACCGTCCGCGTGTGCATCTTGTCCTCGCTCCCAGGGACGGGGATCGTCACAAGACGATTTGGATCAACGCCGTACCACCGGCAAAAGTCGTACACCTCCTGCTCATCGTTCCACCCATGCACTCCGAGCGCCTCGCCAATGGCGTACTTGAGACCAGTGCCGTTAGTATCGAATTCCAGGTGGAATACGTTGCGGTCGTACTCCTTGGCGGTCAGCCGGCGGTTGACGGTGCAAGTGACAAGGAAAGTGCGATCGGGAACCTCGGGGTGAAGCGCGGGATTTTGCGCGAACGAGTCCGTCTCATCGGACAGATTGAACGCTGAAGGGAATAAGAGGTGTTTGGCAGCGTCGTGCCAGGAACCAAGGCGTGCGCCATTGACCACGTCGCCGTCGTCCGTCTCCACCACGATAGCATTAAACTCAAAGTCCTTGAGATGTGCTGGACCCTCCGTCGATAGACGGGGTTCCACAGGAACTTCAACCAAGGCAGACCAGACGTGTGCATTGACCTCTGAGAGCTCCACGCCATGGATGATCTCGTCGAACAGTCCCCGTGCAATTTTAAGAATAATTGTCTCTTGGGCGGCCTTACCCATATAAAGGCGCAAAAATGCCAGATGGACAGCGAGATTCTGGATGGCAGCGTTGAGTGGTCCTGGACCGCCGACGAGTTTGGAGGCAATAGCGCTGGGGTTCACTACAAACAAACGAATGTGACGGGCGGCCAGGAGAGTGATGACATCCACAGGAAGATTCGCAGACACCTCGGCCTGCGACCAAGTGGAGGCAAGTAGCACAACTGACCCGGATTTTGCATATTTCACCAGTGAGTGTGAAGTCAGGAGGGCTTGATCCAGGATGGCAAGGAAGTCCACCTCTCCCCCACTCGCATGATCCAGGGGAATCGCAAAAGGTAGTGGGATGCGGTCTGCAAGAGCCTTCTTCGACCCGAGGAGAAAACGGCTCGCTAAGATCCCTCCTTTACGGGAAAAGACGTCGTAGTCTGTGAGACAACGGGTGGAAAGAGCTTCACTCGACAGGAAGGTGTCCGAGATAAAGTGTGGCACCGACGCCAACGTGGACTGCGGTGTGCCGAATATGAGTAGTTTTTTCACGACCGGAGATTCGATGGGAGTGGTGGGGCTAGAGGGAACGAGGGTGGTTAACAAATCGAAAAACAAGCCACGCTGTGAAAGATAGGCATGGGTTTGCGACGGCACGATGCGGTAGGCATGCACGGCAAATGCGCTCTTGCTTCCCAAGAGTGTGCCCAACACGTCTACGTACAGGTTGCCTTGCGTGGAGGTATTGGGAACATCGTCGAAGACATGGACTTTGTGCACACTCTGCGGCAACGCATTGAGTAATGCTTGCTCGTCCCAAGGACGCAGCACATTCACAATCACGACACCGAGGCCGGGGATTTGGCCGACGAGTGCCTTTGCTGCAAGCGCCAAAGGGCCATTTAAAAGGACAACGACAGTGTGGGCCAAGCTGTCGCCGGCGTAGGTGAAGAAAGTGTAATCCGCCTGCGCGAAGACTTCCGCGACCGATCCGGCAGAAATATTGGCTCGGGGTGGGACAAGGGAGGTCCCGACTTCACGAGCAGCGCTGTAGTGGTCGAAGAGATGAACAACATGGGACGTTGCAAGGCGGTAAGAGATGTGCGCAAAGTCGACAGTTTCCTGGGGTGTGGCGGACAGGAAAATGACAAGATCTCGGTGGAATGTAGGAACGGCCGTTGCAAGGCACGCCAGAGACGGAGAAAGCGAGAGCGTATCGCCAACGGACACCACGCCCGGGACCTGGATGACGAGCCGACTCGAGGCGGTGGCCGGGGGTAAATACGAAAGGGCGGGTGCCATCTGGGCAAGACCAGCGGGGGTCGTGTACGCCGTGATGATCGAGTCCTTCCCTGCGTCGCGACTAGTTCCTTCGGATAGTCTGCCAATGAGACTGAGGCCCGCGCCAGCCCTGGTCTGGAGGTCGACGACGGCGGCGGTGTTTTGGGACTTTGCCCACTCCTTGGTCAGAGTTCCAAAACCGACCTGCTCTGCAAGATCATAGACATAAACGGCGGAGCTTGTGTCTGCGCGCGAAGCCAGAAACTCGACGGCCGCGAATGAGGAGACGCGGGGGTTCGCATAGATGTCCTGAAACGGTTTTTGAGAAACTGAGGGAGAGGAGAGGACAGTGGACGAGGAGGATAGCGGGGTTGAAGCGCCAGACGACATGGCGGCTGAGAGAAAACCACTGTTTCCATATTTTATTGACCGGGATGACCTTCGATTGCGACATCGCCACCGGCCCGACCTAAGAAAACATAGCCGGTTACCGCCGGGCCTGCGCCAAATACCAAGTATTTCTCATTCTTCAGACTCAGAGGGCCTTCCCTGACAGTCTGACCAGCCTTATACCTCCATTGACCTATTCCAGCCCGGAAACATTATGATTTCTCGCGCATTTACACCCGCACGTGATCGCGTCCATTATACAAGGAAGAAGAATAAAAACTATTAGTGATCTCGCAATGTGTTGAATAAACGATCCCCCTGCCCTTGTAAGTAAGGCCCTCAGAGATGAGAACACACATACCGCGTCGCCGAGTCCGGGGCTGATAAGCCCTTGTGCGGTAAGTGTCTGGTCTACCCCACCAACCCAAATCTGCATCCGACATTCAATCCGCAAAGCCAGCACGAAATCGAAGTAAAAAACCCACCTCGAGTTGCGGAAACTCCGCCTGCACATGGTCCAAGCCTTCTTGCGACGCAAGGACACACAGCAGCTTCACCTTGTCTATCGGCATACCCCAGTCCGAGATCATGGATAGCGCGGCGCATGCAGTCCCTCCCGTGGCGATTAACGGGTCGAGGAGCTACACGAGGGTCAGCGACCATTTGGGAGGCTCATGTAGGACGCACGTAGACCATGTCAATTGGCGGGGATGGCGGCAGCTTAGAGTAATCTATATCACATTAAAATGGTGAATTTATCGCGAGCACCGAAAATTACTCACATTCAACCGGTTGAAGTGTCACTTTCTCTCGGAAGAGACCCAAGTGGTAAATCGGGGCCTCACTGAACGGTGTTGAGAAACAAGGACCCCCCCGAGGTTAGATACGTACGGAAAGAGTTTCAACTGTTCTGTCGTGAGTATTAATCGTAGAAATGCGAAATAGCATGGAGCCCACCAATGCGTCAGTCATTCCCAAGCCTGATACACACCATTGAGTTTCTGATTCCACTTGCAGCGTAATGGGACCAACCGGCACGCAGAATCGGAGTCAGGCCGATACGGGGCTTGACAACAGTTCCAGCGAATGGACCCACAGGCGATTCCTAGATTATTAATTAGGATATTTCGGTGCAAGCAGGAGCCTCAGCTCACGTCCTCGAAGATTTCCTCTGCAAGACATCTAATCAGATCTAAATGTGGCAGTCTATAGGTACTCACCCTCCAAGTTGCGACTAGCTTCGAGTCCAAGAATTAAGCTGATATTGCTTATACCCTCCCGGAACTCCTTCGCAGTGGTGGTCGTCCGTCTCAGCTTGGACAACTCTGCGTTCGACTAGTATAATCAGCTTGATATACGAGAAAAAGATGTCGCGTTACAATGGGATGAGATAAGACGTTGACTTGTGGCATTGTGGAAGGAGCAGAGGGACACTGATCTAAGCGCCCAAACGTGCCCACGTAATCTTATCTACATATCTCCTTTTGTGATCACGAGGAATAAATTCATCGCCGTTTATATTCACATGGCTTTAGCACTTTCCCTTGCGCCAAAATTGTTATCCACTCCTTCTCGGTCTTACCCACACGAGAAACCTTCCCGAACTCAAACAGTGTGAAATGGGTATTGGCATGATTCTAAAAAAAAGTAAGTTTCTGAGCTATAACTCGAACGGAATGGTACCTTGGACTTGAGCTTGAAGCCAAAGGAAGTAACGAGCTTTGTAAACTCCTCCACGTCTGTGAACCGACTTGCAACTTCGGCGATCTTGAGTTCACCGCTGGAGAGAATTCAACGAGCGACAAGAACAGAAGGAACAAGCTGACTCGTGTTTCAAAATCCTCCAAGCTTCGCGAATGCAATTCGTCCAGTTGGTTCCCATTAAGCTGAGCGCGCAGACGACAACATCGACTACCTGGCCTTTGCCGTCGGACTTTTCGCCGTCAGCTGGTTCTGACCCGGGCAGCGGGATTTTGTCACAGATGTCTGCCTCAACCACGAACGCACCGTCTGAAACGAGGTCAAACGAAAGGACATTCAAGCCCTTTGGAATCAATGAACGGGCCATGGCGGCGTCACCGCATCCCAGGTCTACGACGACCAACGTGAGACACGGTACTCGAAAAAAAAATCGCAAAAAATTCACCGGCAATGATGGTTTTCGCGGGATATGTCGATAATACTGAAATATAATGTTGAACGGGATTGGTGGGCCACGACTGCACTTGATGACGAAACCCAGTGTGATACTGACTTTTAGGGTAAGCAAAAGCCGAATTCAGCGCAAATTACACGCACTTCTTCGTATACCTTCGGGTCTTTCTGCATCAGTTCGTGCGCCTGCTTGCTGTCACTTTTGTACAACGTCTCGTTTATTAACCTAGCGAGTATAAACGTGGCCCAAAAATATAGCAGAGCATGAGTACCTGAACCGCGCCCCGTCGAGGTTTCGTTTCATCACTTTTTGAAGAGCCGTGAGGCCAGCGGTAGAGGCCTGAGGTTCTTCGGGTATGCTGTCCTCTGGGATAGTCGGCAACGATGGAGCAGCTGGCAAAGTCGGCAAAGGCTTGTCGACAGGCGATTCGTGTGCCTTCTTCAACCGCTTGGTGGGTCGCGCAAGAGACGAGCTTGAGGAGGACGCAGATAATGCCTGCCTCTCTTCCTTTTCCTTCTCCTTCTCCGCAATAAGTTGCTGGCCCTTCTCCGAGGCTTCAGGGCCTTCGGTGTAGAAATGGATTTCTTCTTCGCTTCCAACGCGTCAACGTTTCTCTGGCGTCCTCGGTCCGTCGTCTTTTTCACAAGGGATTTCCCGAGTGCCTTGACGCGACTGGTGCCGCGCCGGACGGTTGACGCAACGTCAGCCTCTGAATCTGTTTTGCGAACTTTCTTGACAAGCTTTTGCAAATCAATTGGGCCGGGCGAGTCGTCGTCAGTTGGTCTCTTGCGCTTCTTTGAGCCTGTGGTCGTGGCGGGCTCTGCGAGGGGAGCGGTTGCCACAGACCACCCGGGAACGTCGAAAAGTGCCATAGGCAAAGTTGAAAGCGTTTGTTTGGCGGCGCACTGTTTTCTAAAATTCTAATAGGGGCTGACTGTAAAATACAAGCCAGCTCCTTCCCGATTTTCCTCTTGTCAGTACACCAGCCAAAGTTCGACCTTCTTCAACGCCTCGTCCCAATCTCCTTTGTTATTCTCCAAAACCGACATGCTCTCGATGTCTGTGGATGCCAGAGGACGGTTGTAAATGTGAGGAAAGATCCCCTCGCCACCAACCTCTCCAGGAGCTGTCGAGAGTTTGCGTCAGAGGTGGTTTGAGCTTCGCCAGGAATTTCAACTCAACCTATGCCTTTCGAACCTTCCCATCGAATCTCCTCCTCGACTCTCGAATAGTCAATCCTCAGGATCGTAACGCGAGGATCTTGTGCGAAGAAACGTTTCAGGGTTCGGGCCACTTGCAGGGCGGTAGAAAAGTGCATGAAGCCCGAGGCAGCATCGAGTTCACTGAGCGGCAATGTTTCCGGAATTGGGTCGATGGGAGACGTGAAGGAAATCAGCTTGTAGATGTACGTCGGCTTGGTCTTTGACATGGCGAGCCTGAGGTATGGGGTAGGAAGGAAGGACAAGCGATTTGTATCTCCTCGCGGCGACTCAAATGTGCAACAGGCGGTGACCACAGTCAATACAGCAGCCAAGACTCTGCCTCTTTCAACACATCATCCCAATTTCCCGAGGTTCGACGCCAGACAACCACACTCTCGATCTCCCCGGATCCCAAACGCCCGCCATTGTACAAATGCGGGAAAAATCCTTCTCCGCCTCGTTCTCCGCAGACTGCGCACGAAAGTGGTCAAGGTCAAGTAGGGCAACGACCGACTTTCAGGTATTACCTTCTGCGTTGGGCGTCTCCCATTTAATATCCTTTTCTACCGTGGCGTACTTGATTCGCAGTACATATACCTGATCGTGCTCTGCGAAAAAATGGCGGAGGGTTCCCGGAATTTGGACCGCAGTTGAGAGATGTATGAAACCCGATATAGCGTCGAGTTCGCTGAGAGGTAATTTCTCTGGAAGATCGTCCGGTACAGGGGATGTGGAGGGGACAAGCTTGTAGATATATTCCGGGCTCGACATGGCGGGTACTAGCTTAGACTATGAGTTCCTTCCTTCACGTGGGGGGTTAAATATGGATGTCGGGCGTCAGATTTACTATTGTACACGGGTAGATAGGTAGGTAGGATTACACGGCCGGTCCCGCTCAGGAACGTGAAGTTCCTGCGTCAGTGAAGATAACAACGGTAGTACGTACACATACAGTGGAGGATTAAGTCATTTCCGCAATATCCAAGGGCTTTGATTTTTTTAGGAAGCGCTGAAACATAGAAGCTATAGAGCGGAATGTTAAAATCTGGGAACGCTGCTGAAATCTCCATAGGCCGGAAAACGTATACAGTGCAGCAAACACGAAGACCAGGAAAACGAGGAACAAAGATAATACTAGCCACGCTGACCAACGGTCAGCAGGATCCGCAGTGTCTTGCATAGCGTATGCAAGTATCGATACAGAGAATGCGGCGACAGCCCAGACTAGGAGGACAGGAGGGAGACTCAGAATCATAGCGTGTCCATGATACCCGAGATAATTGTGCTGCGCGTTATACATGTAGGTGAACTAACGTCTTAAATCAGTAATAAGCCGAGGGAAAAATCTCAACATGACTCACTGAGTCTGCAGTACGAGTGCTAGCTTGATGCCGCCACATTGCAACGACGCCAACAATTATACTGCCGAGAGAAGCAAGAGCCGACACTATTGCGGCGGTTTTGGAAGGCTGCAAGATATCTGAGACGGATAGAAGGCCGACGGTAGCTCTGTAGCACTACTGTCAGAATGAAGAAATTAATGCAGCAACAAGACCAACGAAAGCAAAACAGTTGACTTGAAGGCAAGTCAGTGACAGTGCAAATAGAAGGTCGAACCTCACGATCAGTAAAACGTGCGCATATTCGCGAACGAGCCGCTCAATGTAATTCTCCCAGTTTTGTTGTATATTTGCCAGGCGCCCTCGATATTCCGAAGACTTGCGAACATGAGACAGATATATCAAGGGGATCCCGAAAAAAAGGACGCGGATAATGACGTTGAGAACGGGGAGTAAGAAAGTGGGAGGCCGGGAAATGGGCAACGAGGAAGGCTTCGACTCGCGTCGCAACCTTTCGGATTGTTTCACTGTGCGTGAGCCATAGTCTTGAGAATCGCGGAAACTGCAAACTTCGCGTAAAAACCATGCGACGAACACAGTTCGTGCAGGAGATGTATCGTAACACGGGTCTATCGGCGTCAAAGTTGGGGGTTGAATGGGAAATTCAAAGATCGACCTACCTGCCAGCTCCTTCAGAACTTTACCGAGGTCATCACATTCTGGTTTCGAGAACGGAACGACAGACCGTTGACCTGAGATCAAGTTGTCGGTCTGATTCATGGGTTCAGTTCCTTGACTTTGATACGCCGAGAAACCACCTACAATGTACCATATAAGAGCGTCTCTCGCTTGGTCCAGAGCTTTCGAAGGAAGTGCGGCGTGAGACGGATGATTCCATAAGAAGTTCCAATACAGGCGTCGTCGACGGTTCAATGTGCGCAATTGGAGATTGTCGAACCGCGAAGTTGCCTCCTCCAAATCATAAGACGCGATGCAATGCAAGTGGTTTATTGCCAGACTTAGGACACCGCGACCCTCTGCGACGTCGGAAAGTTCTTTTGTTAATTGTATATGTAGTTCTATTCCGTCCGAGGCGTCCGCATTGTTCAGGGGGGACTGGGTGACTTTGTCCAATAGTTCATAAACTTCTGGCAACCTAATATCCTTCACCGACAGTCAATACGCGACGAACCGTGACAAGGCGGCGAGCGCAAAGCCGCTGGGGTGGCTTGCCTGGTCGGTGACTATTCGGAGAGATGGATTGCTGAAGTATATCCAGCCCTGAGGATGAACATGGAGCAGCCAGCCTTCCGGAACGGAGTTGTTCTCGGCGACAAGAGTGCTTGAACGCGACACCATTCTTAGTCGGCTGAAGCTCTTGCCACACAATGCCAAACACGTTTGCTACCCGTCCATCAGCGGACAAGTCAACACGTCTCATGAGTTTCTTCAACAATCAGGCAGGCTCCTCTGGTGCTTTTGGAAGCAATTCGTCTGCTGCTCCACCAGCCTCAAATCTATTTGGCGGCGGAACGGCGGGAGGTATGATTTTACGCGTCGAGGCGCGTCAAGCATCCTTGGATTCACGTATTTTCTAGCAAAACCTGCGGGAACTGGCGTATTCGGAAGTGGTGCGCCTACTCCTTCTGCACCAGCATCGGGTGGGTTGTTTGGAGGCAATAGTCCCGCTGCAGCACCTGCATCCGGAGGACTTTTTGGAGGTGGTCCAGCGAATTCTGGTTCTAAACCTCCAACCAATCTCTTTGGTGGTGGTGCTTCTGCTCCTGCGGCATCATCGAATATATTTGGTTCTGCATCAACTACGTCGACTGCATCCACTGCCAACGCTAATCCTCTCTTCGGAGGAGGATCAGTGAAACCAGCGGATCCAGCAACAAACCACACAGCGACCCCCAGCTGTAACCTGAGTTTAACTTGTTTATCCTCACATTTGTATTGAAATTCTGCAGTTTTCAACAACACCTCAACGACAGGTGTGTTTGAATGACGACCTTCGCCTTTCAACTATTAATCCCGTACAGCGGCCCCTGCTTCCACAGGCGCTTTCAGCCTTCCCGCAAAACCTGCAGATGCACCCTCCACAGCTGCTCCGACAAGTAATCTTTTTGCAAAGCCTCTCGGGGCTGCAGCACCCACTGCCGCTGCCCCACCATTTTCACTTGGAGGAAACAAAGACGGGGCTGCTGCGCCCGGTGAGTCTCCGGAACATGGAGCATTGTCCGTAATTATCTGTTAACATGTCACCCAGCACCTTCTGCTGGAGGATTCTTCCCAAAATCAACAGCAGCGCCGCCGACGCTCGGCACGTCTACACCTGCGGCTTCTTCGTCACTGTTCTTTCTGGGAGGGCCTAAGGATGGAGCTGCAGCTTCAGGTTCAGGTGCGTCTCGCTTTTATTCTTTGACGTCAATCCCATTTTCACTAGCACCGGCGCCCGACGAAAAGAAAGGCGCACCAGCAGGTCTGAGATTCTCTTCTTCCTTTAAATGTATCCGTTGACGCTCTGCTATAGCTCTTCCCTCGTTTAGTCTAAGTAAACCAGCGGAAGCTCCTGGTGCGCATTGGTGCCTCACAAACCTACCTTCCTGAATATAAACAGGGCCCATTGCAGGCGCGTTGTCGACAACAGCAGGTGCCGCAGGCCCTGTCGTTGCTGTCGCACCACCATCAATGCTTCGGGGCAAAACCATTGAAGAGATCGTCAACAAGTGGTCCAGCGAACTTGAGACTCATGTCCGGGAGTTCAACAAGTTTGCAGGGGAGGTGGCAGTTTGGGATCGGGCGTTGATTGAAAATGGCAACAATGTACGTGAAGAAACAAGGATATGAGACACTTCATGACCGCATTATACCCAGTTGGCCGCTCTGTATAGCCATGTCCTGGCCGCAGAACGAGAACAAAATGACATCGATCAGTCGCTTGATCACATCGAGCAGCAGCAAAAGGATCTTAGCTCGACGTTAGACGCTTATGAAAAGGCTACACAGGAGGTCTTCGGTCATAGCGGAGGTTTGCGTGCACTGGACACAGGTCCTGCAGACACAGAGCGTGACAAAAAGTACGGTTCAACATATTCCAGCCTCGATCATGTTCCCTGACACTTTTTCAGCTACATGCTCGCAACAGACCTCCATACGCAACTCGACGATCTGTCCGGATCGCTCACGCAGATGATTGAAGCAGTCAATGCGCTTTCGCTGCCTTCTAACCCCGAATCTTCAGGCGACGATCCGATGGGGCAGATAGCCGAGATTTTGGGCAGTCACCTCGAAAGTCTGCAGTGGATCGACGGTGCTGTGCGTGAAGTTGAGAGTAAGGTGACCGAAGTTGAGAAACGGGTGAAGGACTCGGGCTACAATCCTGGTCCTACTAATGGGATAAAGCGAGGCTCAGGTTACGGATTGTGAGCTGCACACTACCATCTTGCTTTGATTCGAGCTCTGTGTATACTACTTTTTATCTCTGCGCAACAAAGGTGACGATATTCACAAATGTCCCAAGCGTATAATTTACAAGACACTGTATCTACCGGATGTTGCGGTGGGGTTGCGCATCTCAGCTTGTAGGGCCGCTGCTGAAGCCTCGATGAGGAGTCGTTTGATCTCTCTGACGGCTTGTTCCACCTGTTCAAGTGGTGTCAGCGATGCTCTGGTGTAGTGTATAATAACGAAGCGCACCCTATATTCTTCATTCGACTCGATGAGAAGATGCAGTTTCGGCGGACCTTCCATAGGAGGCTCTTTGCCTTGCTCGTAGTAAATACCTGTGAAGGACGATATCAATATTTTGGTCAGATCGGGTCAATGAGAAACACACCTTTGTTAGTGACTGACGCCCCAGTCATGTCGATGAGCTATATATATGAATGAGTCAAAGACGTAGCAGGACCTTGAAAAAACGCACCTGAACCATAGTCTCCTTGTTGGTGACGCGCCACCTAGCTTTCTGGGGGTAGTCGTTGATGGGAATAATCGCATGGAAGTCAGTCGAGTCTGGGTTGACTTTACGACCGCTGACATCATCTGATTGTAGCGCGGACTGGAGCAGTAACTTCGAAGCTCGCATCTGGGCATTAAGTTTCGCGACAACACTGAGAGCCTGCTTGTGGGCTGGCGTATCTTTGCCGGCGCGCGCAGCGGCTTCTTCAGCCACCTTGACTTGGGCCTGGATTCTCTCCTCCTCTTTGGCTTGGACGAGACGCCGGGCAGCGGCGATGGCTCCGCTCACACCGAGGAGACCCTTGGACGAATCGGGAGCAGGGCCGCGCTTGATTTCGACCTTGAAGTTGCCAAACGTCATGTCGTCGCTGCTCGCGGCCGTCGCCTTGGCAGTAGACTCTTCTGCTGCAGTTGCTTTCTCCTCTACAGCGCCGCCTTCTGGCTCGCCATAAGCCTTGCGTTCCGCCTTGGCCTTGAGGTCCCTTTCCTGGTCCAGTCTGTCTAGACCTTTCCCACCGAAGCCGGACCCTGAAGCGTGAGCTTTGCCAGTCTTGAGCTTCTCAAGGAATCCTGTACGAACAAAAATGGTCAGTCAGGACGAAAGCAGAGTCTGCACGCGTACCATTCGCCAGCTCTTCAAGCTCCTTCGGCACAGCGGCGTTGCTGGCTTTAACTGCACGGAAGATATCCACCGAATATCTGTCTTGATCGGGAGTAATGAAGGTAACGCATGTCCCTTTATTTCCCGCTCGACCCGTCCGACCCGCACGATGGACATAGTCCTCCATGTGATTGGGCGCATCGTAGTTGATGACTAACTTCAGCTGCTTCACGTCCAGTCCGCGCGCAGCGACCGAGGTAGCGATAACGATAGGAACCACTCCGGATTTGAAATCAGCAATCGTCGAATCGCGGTCCACCTGGTCCTTGCCGCCGTGCAGCGACATGCAAAGATACCCTTTGCGCATCAAGTCGCGGAGAAGATTGTCAGCGGCTTCTTGCCGGTCTACGAATACGAGCGTACGACACTCGGGGTCCTCGTTGTACATCTGACCGAGGATCTCAAGAAGTCGGTTGAACTTGGTGTCTTCTGCTCGGACCTCTACAATCTGCTCAATTTCCGCCGCCACGACGGATCGCCCGCCGACGGTGATCTCGAGTGGTTTGTTCAGAATTTTACGGGCAAGCGCATCCATCTGCTTAGGAAACGTCGCAGAAAATAGGACGGTCTGGCGGTCAGGCCGAATGTTGTTGATGATTTTCATCACCTGGGGCTCGAAACCCATATCGAACATACGGTCAGCTTCATCGAGGACGACGTAGGTGACGCGTTTGAGATTCGTGACCCGTCCAGAATTGGCGGTCAGCAAATCAATCATCCGCCCGGGAGTGCAGACCATAATCTCCGCTCCTTTCTTCAGCTCAGCAATTTGATCTTTGATCGGAGAGCCACCATACGCACAGAGAGCCTGAAATGAGAAATAATGGGTCAAAAAGAAAAGTTCGTAAGATTGTATTGCAAGACTGACACGTAAATTCATGACTTTCAAGAACGGTTTGCACTCCTTGTGGATTTGAACAGCGAGCTCACGAGTCGGGGTCATCACGATAGCGAGAGGCCCTTCCATCTGCTCCAATGGACGCTGGTCCTTGATATGCCGAAATAGAGGCAGAAGAAATGCGATGGTTTTCCCGGAACCAGTCTTGGCGACACCAATGACATCGCGACCGGACATGATCGCTGGAATCGCTTGCGCCTGGATAGATGTAGGAGCAGTGTAGTTCAGCCGTTTAATGACATCCAGACTAGAAATAGTGTTGGTCAGCGCAAATATCTCAACGGTCAAGGCGAAAACCACACACCAATTAGCTGGCATTCCAAAATGACTCCATTTCGTCACTGGCCGTGGACAATCCAAGCCCCGGATTTTGATACTATCAAGCTCCAGTCTTAGTAGATCGGCCTCTTCATCAGTCATGGCGGCGATGTCGGGGGGAGGTTGATAGAACTCTTTGCGGAAAGGCTCGTATTTGATGCGCGCATGGTCCACCGTAGCCATCTCTTTCTTCTTCGCCTTCTTTGCAGCCAAAGCAAGGATATCCTCTGGGTTCAGATCCGTGGCGTCGAGCTCGTCTGCAGGGATTTCGATATCCTCTGAGCCATCCTCAGCCCCACGCTCGTCGAGTCTTATCCTCGAGCGACCCGCTGGGCCACCGACCTTCATCATGTCCTCTAGGTTCACTTTTGTGACCTCTTCTTTCACTTCGCTCATAAAAGCATCGAGAGGATCAACATCATCTTCCTCGTCCACATCCATAGCCTCCTTCGCCTCCTTGGCCTTCTTTTTGGCAGCCGCGTCCATCCTATTCGCCTCCTCGTCATCGTCGTCTACCTCCAGGTCTCCAACACCGGCTTCACCTTCAGCCATCGTCATGTCGACATCGGGCATGTCATCCAGGATTTCCAGTTTTCGCTTGGTCTCGACCGAGTCATCCATGGAAGCCCCGGCTTTGACTTTGGACTTGGCGAGCTCGGGTTTGAGAGGAAGACCCTTGAGACCCAGGCCACCGAGAGCAGCACGATTAAGTTGACCGGCAACAGGAGTTGTAGTAGAACCTAAGTAAAATGGATCAAGTGTTGTGAAATCACGAAAATATGTCCAAAAACAAGGGACTCACCTGCAGCGGATTTGCCGGCAAGGGCCATAGCTTTTGCTTTTGCTTCATCGAGGGCCTTCTTAGCCTCTCGCTCCTTCTTCCACGCCTCGAGTTTCTCCTTGCGAGCTCTTATCTTTTCATCTTCGGGTGGGGGAGTTGGTACTGACTCCGGAGCCGGACGTGGAGGAGTGGGTGGCTGGGCAGCCCTGCGCTCTCTGGAACGAGAGCGTCGACGATCACGGTCGTCCCGTCTATCGTCCCTGTAAGAATCTCGTCTTCTGTCGTCGCGATACCTATCCTCACGGTAGCGATCTCTGTCCCTGGACCTATCGTCGTCCCGGTACCGATCCCGGCTTGCAGGGGCCCTTTGGGTGCTGCGCCTCGTCGGCGATGGGGACCGAGGTGAACGATGTGAAGGCCTTACCCGCTTATTCGAGGTGTCTGGAGAAACAGAGCGATCTCGACGCGCCATGGGAGCCGAAACCAAGTTCCTTGTTTGTCCCTGTCTGTCTGCGGCGTCCGACTCAAGGCGGACGGTTGCGGGCCGATGTGTGCTCTCTTTCAAGATAGCCATGACACTCTCCATTGGAAGCCCAGCAGGGCCAATGTCGACAACATGCGGTTACTGTTCGCCACCTGGTTCCAGATCAGTCACCCAGTCTGCCGCGCAGACGGCTGGATTGAGCGCAAACCAACTTTCATGTTCAACTTATCAAAAAATGATTGACCGAGGATGGCGCCGTTCTGGTGCGCCTGGATGCAACTTGAAGTAAACTGTTCCCTCTCACTTTCAAGTAGGCACATGGTGCTATAAACCCAACTTAGAAGCGTCCTGTTGTCCTTCCTACACGATCAAGTATTCATGACTTCCTTCGTGTAGTCAATTCTTCGAACTCAGAGGACTCGGATGCAGATTAGATGCCGACAATTTCAATCCGCCAAAAGGTCAACGAAAACTGATCCATCGGTACAGTCCTGTGGGTCTTTTTTCCAAATGTGGTTTACTCAGAAAGAACTGGAAGCTGGAATCGGTTTATCTTACACGGGAACAAGCCAGAGTTCAAGGCAATGTCGTCCAAGAATACCGCATTTTCTCTTAGCACTGCTATACATGCCGCTGAAGTTGGTTTTTGTGCAAATGAACAGCAAGAACACCGCTTTGAGGTAGGTCTAAGTACTCCAATGCTTTCGTTTGTGGGATTGAGTAGTCTTGCCAGACTATCCTGGAGCCCTCTTGCTACAGCCTCGAGAAATTCGAGCTGTATTGTAAATATCAACGAGATATTCACAACGACTCAATGAACACACCTTCCGGATTCAAGCGTTTTCTAGTCGACTCTCCTTTACTTGTGAGACCGGCTGATTTCATCCACATCAGATATTTTTGACTCGCCTAAGCCAGCTCCAATTCCATATTCGTCGCCTCCGTCCCATTTACCCCCAAATTATGGGTTCGTATTTACTGGTTCTGATGAATTTTGCTCTGATCGTCTATAAGTTCTTACCACCAGCTCTACAAATGCGATGGGAAACTCATTGCCCTCGGGGTGATCGATATACTTCCCAACTGTGTGTCGAGCGTTTATTTCATGTATGATCCTGTGAGTTCATTGATGACAATATCAACATTCCAAGCTGATTCAAACCGTTTTTTCACAGGAGTGGGCGAAATTTTCTCTCGGAAAGGTGCGACCTTGTTGTGTATTCAAGGACTGATTCCGACGGACCGACAGCTCAGCGCACTGCGCGAAGTCTCACTCGCCTCTGAGATTAAGGCTGCTGGCGCTCTGGGGATGACCTCGCTGTATATGGGTAAGTATACGGGTAAATTTGATTATAATGGACGATCAATGCTTATTTGTAGGATTCTATATACACTCTTGCCCTAAGATGCGATATAAGGTCTAAACCTGCTTTATTTCTATATTCTCATCTGTTTGGGGGCTTAACTTTGAGACAGGGAGACTATTCGCCTTCCTATCTTGCGGACCCAGTAAGAACATGACTGCGAACTCTGTCATATCCAAAACTCTCCACAGGAAACTTACGAATGGTTCCCCTTGGAAAACTGTATTCCCTTGCTCGAGAAATACAGATATGCATGTTTTACCCACCCGGCCCATTCGAGTGCGGAACCCGCTGATAGTACCTTACTCAGTAAGCCTTCGCCTCTGCTAAGGAAATTCTCTGAAAAAAATGTAGTGCCCCGCGAGCCAGACGATGATCTCCTGAGCAAAGTACGTCTTGTGCGCGGTATAGAAGGCAACAAGATAACTGTGATCCCGGTCAATGTTGGTCACGTATTGCACCGGCGAAATGTTCCTTATTTGACTCTGACGACAGGAATCCCCGTACTGGAGCGACATCGAGGTTCGACGTGATATTGTCGGATGTATATGGGGATTGGGTGAAGAATTAGCTATGGAAATATTATTTTACTTAGATCTTTGATTTGCAATATGAAGCCATCCAACGGAAGACGACTCTGCTTTATTTAAATAAATAAGTGCTTAGCAGTTGCTTTGCCTCTGCTGTCCGCATTTGGTCCGCATCAATATTGATCCAGAACTCTCAGTCATTCTCGCCATGTCGCTCAAGCGGGCTTTGTCTGTTTTATACTGGACGACGCCGACTGCCGCATTACTGACGAATTTGTACACTATGAAACTGATATCAGGCCGTAGCATGCAGGTCCGCATTCTGGTGATACTTCAACGTCTTTTCTTGATATGCCAGTCAGCCTACTCTCAACCCAGATTCTTCGCTTTTATGGCGGGATGTCGGACTATTTGACCGTTATACAATCTACAAGGGCCGTCATCGGAGAGGCGACATCGTTATACTCAAGTACTGGCCTTTTTTTCGTGATCGGCGCATAGCCGCAATTTCAGAAAACGGAATTGTGGCTAGGCAGCAACAAGACTTGGGGACTGCTGGTTTACTCATCGTCCAGGTCACCCAATAATCCGAAACACAACATAGTCAAGAGAATCATTGGCATAGAAGGAGACATCGTCCGGACTTTGCCTCCGTATCCGTTACCTGAGGTTCGGGTTCCAGAGGGCCACATCTGGGTTGAAGGTCTGCTAGTTTTCTCTATAGTTAATGCTCGAGCAACTCATGAGAATTCGAACACCCAAGGTGATGCCTTTCACAGTCAGGACTCGAATTCTTTTGGACCGGTAATTTTGATTCAAGCTGGTTTATTCATGACCCAAGATGTTAATGGCGCGCTTTCTTTGTAGGTACCTTTAGGCTTGGTGGATTCACGGTTGATCTGCTTGATTTGGCCAGTCTGGCGCATCGGCTCCCGGACGGGCGCGCGTTCTGCGACACCCAACGCTCATCTCAGGGCAACTCCCGCCGCTAGTGCTTTAAATATTAGTTTGTACACCAAGTAATATATGAATCCGTTTCTAACGACGTGAAATCTGCCACCCCGCTGGAAGAAAACCGAACCCTGCCGACCCGGGCTGCATATAAATTATAGTTTGTAACTTGTTTGCCGAATCGGCTCACTCTTATAGAGTGGCAGTGTCGCGATTCCGCTCATACATTGATACAACGCGAACTGATTTGCCTTTGAGTTCGACGCGATGCTCTCACATTTCGACTTTCTGTTGGGAACGACTGCGCCACAAGAGTCTTCTAACGACTTGCGCGCTGTTAATGAATGGGCTAGGTACAAGCTAGCTCTGTGTATTTGTACTGAACCGTTCCTAAATTCATCTGGCAGTTTCGGGCAGGGCACTGGAGGTCCTGGTATTGTCTAATATTGTCCGAATCCTCCAAGGTTTAACCTGAACCGGTGTTATATGTGCAGAATTCGAGAGCGAACCTGAGGATGACGAGTGGGATTCTGTATTGGACGAGTATCGCCCCGCGTCGAATGGAAGACCGCAAACAGTACTTGACAAGCTTCTACTGTGTGTAGGCCTTCTTGAGGAGTCTTACTATATCAATTGGAGCACTTGACCAGAAAACCTAACTCGGAACCTCTTCTGGAGTCTCTGTATTCGATTTTCTCTCAACATCGGGACCGCGATGTCTCGGGGGAGGTGGCTGAAGCGATTGGCTACGAAGACATGGATGCGATCATGGAGATACTCCAGAATCGGGAGACACTAGTGAAGCAGGTTAGATTCAGCGAGCATTGAACTTTTTTTCTGGGTACTCACGGCGAAAAAGCTCCAGGAATTCCGCCAGTCGGTGGCTGGGTCTTCCCATTCAGATCGTGCTTGTGTGTGCGACGTGCCAATATAAAGACAGCGCCTTATAACCACGTGTAGTATCTGGCCTGTCGGCGGAGGATGCCCGCAGGCGTATGGAAGAAACTTTGCGGAGGAACGCCGCCCGTCCCCTATTTTCCGGAACTGCTGTGAGAGGGATGCAATGGCTTCTCAGCAATGATTAAACTCAGACCTCAGGAAGTGGCGCCAGAAATTCTCCCTCACGTATATACCTCTACACCAATGGCTCAGGGGAATGTCCTCTCTCAATTCGGGAGCAAATATATGCTGCCATTAGGGACCGTCCGTCAGGCATTCGAGGTAAATTGGATTCAGTTATTGAAATCAGTTCTTCACCACGTTTTTAGGACTTTGAGGAAGTGATAATCCCTCCCGCAAGACCTGTGCCTCCACGAATAAATGAACGCCTCATTTCTGTCTCAGAATTGGATCCTCTTGCTCGAGGCTCATTCCCCGTAAGACCTTAGAGAATGGGCTCCGTTCTCGCTCATCGCTATTGTTTAGGGTTACACAACGCTCAATCGGATCCAGTCAATTGTACATTTCTTGAATATCACCTCCAGCTTCCTCGTCTGATATCCTACAGGTGTACCCAACGGCGTATAGATCCAACGAAAACATGCTGATATGTGGTCAGTACAATCTGCCTTCACTTTCACCATTTATTTACGGGTAGGAACCAGCTCCCACTGGTGCTGTGAGTTTTATTGATTCCTTAAGACATTGAGCGCCAACGGATCTCATTTTGATCACCAAAGGGTAAAACTGATGTCGCGATGTTGAGCATCCTGCGTGTATTAGATCAACATAGATCCCCTAGCTCAGGGAATGCTTCCTTTGCTTCCACCATAAACAAATCGTCTTTCAAAATAATCTACGTGTAAGTCACTGCACCCCTTTTCATTAGAGTGCTAACGATGTACCAAATTCTAGAGCACCTATGAAGGCCTTGGCTTCAGAAATCGTCCGGAAATTTAGTAAACGTTTGCAATGGCTTTCCATCCAAGTTCGGGAATTGACGGGTGACTGCCACTGGTTCCGAGTTGCAACCTACCCCTCATAACTTGCAGGTGACATGCAGCTGACGAAAGCAGAAATTGCTCAAACACAAGTCATCGTTACCACTCCCGAGAAGTGGGACGTCGTGACGAGAAAACCGACGGGGGAAGGCGAGCTGGCATCGGTTCGCTTTCACGCTGTCGGAGCTCCAGCGAACTCACGATTTACATAGAGTCTCAAACTGCTCATCATCGACGAAGTTCATCTTTTGAATGAAGAGCGCGGTGCCGTGATCGAAACTATCGTTGCGCGAACCCTGCGACAGGTTAGTCGCAGCCTCCCGCATATGAGCTCATGAACCCATACGTCATTACAGGTAGAATCAAGTCAATCCGTTATTCGTATTGTCGGACTTAGTGCAACACTTCCGAATTATATGGATGTTGCAGAGTTTCTCAGGTAATCGGTCTCAGTATTCTGCACTTCAATGAGACTCAACTGTATCTAGTGTCTCTCGTTATAAAGGCCTGTTTTATTTCGATTCGTCTTTTCGTCCAGTCCCCTTGGAACAACATTTTATCGGGATCAAGGGAAAGGCTGGAAGTTTGCAGTCAAGGAAAAATCTTGATCATGTGACCTTTCAGAAAGTTTCTGAGCTTGTAGCACAAGGCCATCAAGTGATGGTGTTTGTTCATGCACGGAAAGAGACGGTCAAGACTGCTCTGGCACTGCGGGAATCCTCGGTTCTTGAAGGCAATTCAGATGAGTTCAGCTGCGAGGATCACCCACAGTGGAGCTTCTTCCGTCGCAGTATCGGGGAGTCTCGAAATAAAGAGATGAAGCAGCTCTTCGATGGCGGGTTCGGTATCCACCATGCTGGCATGTTGCGCTCGGATAGAAATATGATGGAAAGAATGTTTGAAGCGCGAGCCATCAAGGTGACTTCTTCGTCCAAGGAGTATCCAGTTACTGAGATGTGTCTTCGTAGGTTCTGTGCTGTACAGCTACCTTGGCTTGGGGTGTAAATTTACCCGCTCACGCTGGTAAGGTGAATTGCCTAGCTGCCAGCCTCCTACTGATGTTGATTCGACAGTCATTATCAAAGGGACTCAAGTCTACGACAGTTCGAAAGGTTTGCTTCAATCTCTTGATTAGCTCAGACGAATCAACAAAGTGCTAGGCGCATTTGTGGATTTGTCTGTGTTGGATGTCCTGCAAGTCTTTGGGCGTGCCGGACGTCCTGGCCTTGAAACTAGCGGCGAAGGCTACATTTGCACCACCGAGGACAAACTCGCACATTACCTCGATGCAATTACATCCCAGGTACGGAGATTTTTGATCACTTTCCTTAAATTAACACCGTACAGAACCCTATCGAGTCCCAGTGCGCTTCAATCATTCAAGATATCCTCCACTAATATTTCCTTAGATTCCAAAGAGGTATGGTCGACTCTTTAAACGCAGAGATATCCTTGGGCACCGTTGCAAACACCCGCGACGGAGTTCGGTGGTTAGGATATACCTATCTGTTTGTCCGGATGCGCAAGAATCCATTTATTTACGGTTTGTTCACTTCCATCAAAGTGTCTCCCTTACCTTTGTTCAGCCTGTATGGACAGGAATCTCCAGGGATGCCACAGGCGATGACCCTCAATTGGGCAACAAGAGGAACGAGTTGATAACCGCTGCTGCGCAGAAGCTGTACGCTGCGGGGATGATAATTTTCGATGATCGTAGTGGCGACTTGACAATCACTGATCTTGGTAGAATCGCCGCCAAGTACTACATTCGCTCTGCATCGATCGAAATCTTCAACAAGGTGTTCCGTAAAAAGATGTCCGAGGCGGATGTGTTGGCGATGCTCAGTATGAGCACGGAGGTGCGTCGTTAGCTTTCTCGGAGTTACCTTTTGTTTATCTTGTGCGAAGTTTGACCAGATACAAGTCCGAGAGTCTGAGGTCAGAGAACTCGAGCAACTGATGGAAATTGTTCCGTGCGATGTCAAAGTAATTTTGATCGGTTATTTGTTGGCTTCGTTTATTTTTTTCCCCAGGGTGGCACCGACACAAGTCAGGGCAAAGTCAACATTCTCCTGCAGGGATACATTTCAAAGCAGCCAGTGGATGACTTCGCACTGGTCTCAGATACTGCATACGCCGCGCAAAACGGTGGTCGGATCGTAAGAGCTCTCCTTGAAATAGCTATCAGCAGGAAATGGGCAAACGTAACGGCGGTGCTCATGGGGATGAGCAAGGCGATCGAGAAACGACTTTGGCCTTATGACCAGCCATTGAAACAGTTCGATCTCAAAGGCGACATCTTTTATGGCTTAGAGAGGTGGGCAAATGAATGGTCGCCCGCGGAACTTGCGGCACAAAGTGCCGATGAACTTGGCAAACTAGTCCATCTCAATGAGCGCCACGGTCAAGCCATTCTCAATGCTGCGAAGCAATTTCCCTCCGTTCGCATCACCTACAATCTCCGTCCACTGGCTTTCGATGTGCTCAAGATTGCGGCTCGGATAACGCCCACTTTCACTTGGAGTAGCAAGATACACGGCAGCGCTGAACCTTTCTGGCTCTGGGTTGAAGATCACGACACCTTGAACATCCTTCAGTTGTCCCATTTGATCTTTCGACCAACCACAGAAGCCATGAATGTCGATTTTATAATCTCTATTCCTCGCGGTCAAGCGCCCCCCTCTGTAACTATACGATTTGTATCGGATCGGTGGATGGGAGCGGAGGACGAGATTTTTATTCCGCTGGACACTCTGGTGATGCCTATGGCGTCGAATAGTCACAGCCCACGGCTCGATTTACCGTTCCTCTCCCCTTCCATTCTGCGTAATCCAACTGTCCAGTCCCTCTTTTCTGGCCGATTACATAACTTCAACTCGATACAGACGCAGTCTTTCTGGACTTTGATCAATACGAAATGGCACTCTCTGCTCTGCGGGCCTGTTGGCTCCGGTAAATCCATGCTAATCCAAGTTCTTGTGTGGTGTGTATTTCATGTATTGGATGATGGCTCATACTAATTATTCTCCCAGGATGACAGTTACGAGAGCCTCCGACACATGGATTCTGATCGTGACGCCGCGAAAGAGCGTAGCTTCAGAGACACTCTCAGAACTTCGAAGCTCATCTGCTGCTGGGGGAGTTACAGTAGAGCTGAGCTTCAACCAAAATGCTCTTACACGCCCCCAGGGAAAGGTTATTCGGATTGTAACAGCCTCTCATTTACTGCAACTCGTTTCGCAACGAGATCCAAAGATTCCTTTGCGGGGTCTAGACCTTGTCGTCTGCGAAAGCCTGGAACAGCTCGATCCAGCCTACGAGCTCGGCGTCTCGCTACTGCGGCATGCTGTTCAGACATGCCCAACGCGCTTTGTCGGCGCTTCGAGTTCTCTCAGCGACCCAGTGGATGTCGCAGCATGGTTAGGAGTCGATCCTTTCGCGCTACTCAGTTTCCGGCCAAGCGACCGTGACCAGTCGCTCACCACAAGTCCGCATACGTTCAGCATACCCCAATCGGCATCCTTGTTCAAAGCGATGGCCAAGCCGGCGCACGCGGCCATACAAAGCGCAGCGCCCGGCGACTCCGCAGTGGTATTCGTGCCTTCGCGCGGCCAGTGCCGGTCCGTTGCGTACGATTTGATCACACAGTGCGCCCTAGAGCAGGAGACAGAAAAGGGGTATCTCCCAGACGACTTCTCGCAAGAGCGACTTGAAGACTATCTCGTCCGCCTGCGCGACACGAGCCTTGTAGATTTCGTTTCGCGCGGCATCGGATTCTTCCACGAAGGGATCCAAAAGCCCGACCGGAACCTCATGCTAGAACTTTATGCGGAGGGGCTTATCCGGGTTCTGATCGTGCCGCGCGAGTCGTGCTGGACGCTGCCGGTGCGCGCCGCCGTGGTTGTGGTCATGGGGACACAGTACGCGCATGCGGAGGCGGAGGGTGCGGATCGTCAGCTGCGCGATTACGGGCTCACGGAGCTGGTGCGCATGCAGAGCCGTGCGGTGCGCCATTCTGGCACAGGTCACTTCCATCTGTTCTGCCAGCCGGAGGGGAAGGACACGTTCATCCGGTTCCTCAACGATGGGTTGCCGCTCGAGTCTGCCCTCATAGATTCGCCAGAGCTGCGGGCTTGGTATACAGCGCACAAGCACCTCGATAAACAACAGATTGTCGACGCGCTCTCGTTTACCTTCCTCGCACACCGCATCGCGACTAATCCCACGTATTACGACTGCGTGTCTGATTCACGAGATCAGAACCTTTCAAGGATCGTGGACGACCTTGTATACGCTGCTACTAGCTAAACTAATTGTAGTCGATGACTAGTGGTACCGTCCATAACGCGTAACACGAAAAAGTCTTTGACGCGCTGACGCGTCGCGTCCTCGACCTTCAAGATGGTTTGGCTAGCGCTTTGCTCTCTTATATATGCTAGGCTTCGAGTCATTCCTTTCTCTTGATCCCATACTTTCCCATCCGGATCCCTCTCACACACATCTTTTTCGCGTTTGCTTTTTCACCCCACCCTAAGTGACGCCTTACGCGCGGCTGCCCTGTTTTTTCTTTCTTTTGTCGCTCGTCTCGTACTACCTGTGCCCGGCTTGAGCTCGGCCTCCCCGTTCCGGGGTCTGTGCGAGAGCACACCCAGACTCTCCAACGAACTCAGGCATAGACTAGATGCCTATGTTGAAGCATGAGCAGTTTGAGGGGAAGCTTTTGCAATGCGCAGTTATCTTACACGCGCATCTTTTGCTCGCTTCGTCGTCGGCTGTTCCGTGCCTCGCTTCGCTCGGCGCTCCCCTCCCTCCTCGCTCGCCCAGTACTCCAAAAAATCCAGCCTAGATCCAATTTCTAACTCTAAAGTCTACATACACTACGTACACAAAATATAGTACACAACCTGGGAATCATTGGATATAATTCCTCAGCTTCTGCAGACGCTCCGCCGCCCTGCGCAATGTTTCGGTGTCCTTGCAGAAAGCAAAGCGCGCGTAGGCCTCGCCGATGTTAGCGTGCTCTTCGCAGTAGAACTATATAGACGTGATTGAGATGGAGCGAATGGACGAGACTGGGCGACTGACCTCGCTAACGGGGATGGAGGAGACACCGAGCTCGAGCGCGATGAACCAGCATGCCCTGGAATTCAAACATTATAGATCGAGAGTAGGCGAACGATCGGCCACTGACCGGAAGTCACGCCCACGCCCGAGGACGCTGGGGGGGAAAGGGTAGTCGTCGGGGAATTTCACATTTTTTATGTCCTATAGTCGGAGATCATCATAAGCGATTAACACGGAATGAAACGGAGTTCCGCACCAGAAGGATGAAGTAACTTCCTTCGGGGAGGGTATATGTGAGTCCCAACTTATCGAACGCATCAGTGAGGATCTTGCGACGCTCTGCATACTCTGCGCGCTGGTTCGCGAAATAACCGCGCTGCTCGGCTTGCTCGAGGCCGGCGGCGGCGGCTTCCTGGAGGGGTGAGTTGGTGCAGAAGACGATGCGTGTCGTCGCGGCGAGCGTAGGACGGATGATGGACGGGGGGCCGATAAGCCAGCCGACGCGCCAGCCGGTGGCGCAGAACGCCTCTAGACAGACGACTTGAGAAACAAACGCGTGGGCCGACGAGACAGCGACGTACTTCCGGCAGATCCGACGGTGACGGTGCGGTCCCACATGCCGGGCAGAGTCGCGATCCGGACGTGCTCTTTTCCGTCGAAGGTTAGGCAGTCGTACTGGGGAAAAGAAATCGGACTTTTCTAATCGGATCGGGCACAAGACACGTACCACCTCGTCGGACATGACGATGAGGTTGAATTCCTCGGCAAGGGCGGCGATGCCTTCGAGTTCCTCGCGCGTAAAGACCTTGCCGACAGGGTTGTGCGGGGTGTTGACGATTATCATTTTTGTGCGGGAGGTGATGGCGCGTCTGCGAGACGGGATGAATGTGCATTCGAAGCGAAGAAGTAGGATAGGTACCTCAGCTCCGCGAGATCGATGGTCCACTCGTTGCTAGTATTTTTGCCTTGTGTCTCGGGTGGGTGGAGAGGAACGTAGACGGGCTTGCCGCCGTTGAAGGTGACGGAGGGCAAGTACTGATCGAAGAAGGGCTCGAACATGATGACCTCGTCACCCAGCTCGAGGAACGCGACAAAGACGGAATACTGGCCTGAGCAGGTGAGTCAGGCTTGATAGAAGACGGGGTCACTTGTGGGTACCTTCGTTTGCGCCGCTGGTGACGAGAATCTCGGATTCGACATCGAGCTCGCGGTTGAACTGGGGGCCGTAGTGCGCCTTGATTGCCTGACGGAGACGCATGCGGCCCTTGGGGTGGGAGTAGTGGTTCTCGGCGACACCCTGGAGAGCGGTATTTGCAGCCTCAGAGACCCATTTTGGGGGCGCAAAGTTCATGTAGCCCTGGCCAAGATTGATGCAGTCTGCGGGGAGATTCGCGACACTGAGAGGAGATTCAGCGGTCGGAGAAAGTGGATCGAGTCACACGAAACTTGTAAATGGACCAGACGTCCTCTGCGAGGGCACGACCCTCCTTGAGACGGGATGAAAAGGGGACGAGATTGGAGCGATCCTGGGGCTTGGTGGCGCCATTTGGAACTGACATTAGTGCGCGACGCAGATGAGTGTTGGGAGCAAGCAGCTGACGGGGAAGAACTCTTGGGAGCATATAAAGCCAAACAATAATCCTGATCACAGATGAGCAATCCAAATTTCTCCGGGAGCGCGTAGCAAGACTTGTGATGGATACTGGCCAAGTACAGTGTGGTAGAAAGCAAGGAATATTACATGGCCAGAGGCAAGCAGTAAATCATGTGATCGCAAATTTCTTACCGTCTCAATGAGTGGACGCGGTTTGCTGGGGACAATCGACGAGTAAGCTTCCCGTGTTTTCTACCAGTATTTTACACAGAGCCAGGTCCGCCTTGTCCGACGCTTACACGTCCTCGCATCCGTCCCCACACCCCGCCGACGACGGCGACGACGACGACGAGCATTTTGTCTATCCCGCCGAGCCAGAACCAGAGTTTGTCTATCCTACTGCAGAGACACAAGAGGTCCCTCCTCCCCCGCCAGTAAACCACCCCTCGCCCGCCCAGCTAGAGTCGATCTATGCAGCAGCGTCCTCGGGTGACTTGCCGCTCCTCAAGCGTCTTTTCGCAACGCGTTGGAGGCAGGAAATGTGCAGCCATTCAGTCTCTCAAACGACGCCTCCCCGCGCACCGGCTTCACCGCTCTCCATGCTGCAGCTAGTCGCGGCTATCTCGACATCGTCGTCTGGTGCATTGAATCGGGCTATGCCATGCCCGACCTCGAAGACAAGGAGGGTGAAACCGCCCTCCACAAGGCCGCCCTCAACGGCCACTTGCCGATCATCCAATATCTTTTGCCAAGCAAGGCTGACGTCAATGCCCGAGACGCTGATGGCTGGACGGCCCTGCACAATGCGTGTTCAAAGGTAGTATAGACTGTCAATTGTTCTTGGTTTAAATTTTCCATTTTTGCCAGGGATATCTGGATATTGTCCGGTGGTTCTGTGAACATGGCGGCGCGGCAGACGAACACAACGGCGTGCGAGGCATTGATGCACGTAGTAAGGGCGGATGGACTCCTCTCAGTGCGTTTTTCGTTTTTCCCGTGCCTTGTGTATTCTAACAATTAACAGTGAATGCATCGTCTAAAGGCCACCTCCCCGTTGTTCTTTATCTTCTCGCCAAACAGTCCGCAAACCCTTTGATCCGGAATAACTGGGGCGAAACGGCCTTCGATGCTGCGGCAGCGGTGTTTGAAGTCTGGATATGCGAGGTACGCAGCCGTATTCTCGAAGCCTAGTCAGTTCTAGATCCCGCCTCCAGGTTCTCCAGAAAGCCGAAGCCGAACGATGGCGCGGAACCACCGTACCCTACAACCCACTTTCGGTCCATACAACGTACCTCTCGTCCTGTATGAAAATCAACGGCTGGATAGCCGCCTCAAGACACTTGCCGTCAACGGTGGTCGCCCTAAATTCTCCGCCTCTGGGCTTGGCAGACAGGGTCGTCGAGCACCATTTCAGCTCAGGCTGCCTAAGGTCGACGAAGAGACGGGCGTTCGTGAAATTGCCGCCTGGCGAAGCGATGTCCAGCTTCCCTTACTGAACGATCCTTGGAACCTTCCCAAACCTGGGCCCACTGACCGACAGTCCGTGGACACCACGGAGAGGAGCCATTTCTGGTTGTGAGTTCATTCTTTCTGTGTCAAGTATTGGGATGGTCTAATGCTCTCCAGATCCGACTGGACACTCGACGTCACGCCCCCATGCGTCGACGCAGAGGAGGGCTGGCAGTATGCACATCATTTCAGCGACACTGACGACCAGTGGACGGCGGAAAAGCCGCCTCAGCTCGAGCGCGCGCTTGCGGGGGGCGGGATAGTTGGCTCAGGGCTCGGCGGCGGCCCGTCGTCCTCGCGGCGCGGCTCCGGCTCGTCCTCCGCAAGCCACAGTCGCTCCCCGCTAACATGGGTGCGCCGGCGCCGATGGGTGCGTGTGCTACGCCGGCGCCTTGACATACCACCGCTCCCGTTCTTGGAGCCCGATGGTGCGATGTACCACCTCGACGCGGACGGGACGCTCATCCCGTTTGTGAGCGAAACACACGCTGACGGCAATGGAGATGGCGAGGGACAGGAACTTGGGTCCATGCGCGCGACGTTCATATCCTCGGCCCAGGACTACGTCGCCCGCGCGCGGTATTTGGTTGGCACTCAGGCGTCTGATAGTAGCCTGGAGTCGGCCGTGGAGGCACGGCGGGCGATTGCGAAACTGGAACGCGCAACTATGGAGCTGAGACAAGGGCTGCTCGGTTCGTATCTTGCTTTTTTTGACTTGTATGTACCATTTAATTCACGGTGGCCAGGTGACGAAGACGCGGAGCGAAAACTTCAGGCAGAGGTGCTGTTGAATGCGTACAGTCGTGACCTTGAGCGGCGGCGCCTCGCAGCTGGCGCGCGCGGGCTGCTGTTGTCCGAAGCCAGTAATAGTAAACTTGTTGCACCGCCTTTCTCTCTTGCTCACGTTTCCCTTCGTAGACAACGAAGAGCTAGAAGACGACGAGAGCAGCGACGAGGAGTTCCACTATCCCGGCGCTTCAGCCTTGGACACCGTCCGGCCTGGCTCTAGGTCATCAAATTCAACATCGGACTACTTTACTCGGCCAGGTGTTTCACGAGCGCCTACGGATTTGACACCACAGCTTTCGCAGGCGCCTGATTTCCGCGTTCCGACACACGAAGCGCCCCAAAAGGTGCTTGCGCCTAGGTTTTCCCCGCACCAGATGCACGCTCAATGGGAGCGTGACGACGCTGTCCACCAATGCCGCGATTGCCAGCGCCGCTTCGGCTTCCTTCTCCGTCGAGTATGTTCTCTCTTTGTATTCTGCCCGTTCTGCTAAACTAACTTTCAAACCGTAGCATGTATGTTTTGCACTTGTATTTTGCTAATGAGCTGAACTTTCACAGCACTGTCGCCGGTGCGGACGTATCTTCTGTGATCGCTGTTCCGTATACCGCGCGTTGCTTGACCCGTCGGATATCGTGCAGGATCCGGCGTTTCCCGAGGGGACAGCGTCTGCGAGCTCACAACGCGTCTGCGCGTCGTGTCACGACGAGGTCAACGCGAGTGTGCCGAGCAGGCTGTACGGAATGCGCGCGACGTCGATGGAGCGCATTGAAGTCGATCAACAGCGGCTGTCGATTCCCGGCCATTTGTCGAGGAGACAGTCCAGCTCGCAGCTGAGCGATCTGGCGGAGTGAGTTTCCTAATCCTACATATTGGACGACAGTATATCAATATTCTACAGATGCCCCGTCTGCAATCGCAATTTGGAAGAGGTCGGCGATGCAACCGAACAGGAGGTACATGTTCGGACGTGTTTGGAGGGTGGGTCCGGCCCTGCATCAACAGCACCGAAGTATCTGGTCTACCGCCTTCCCGCTGAGAGCACGCTGATCGGCGTGGAATGTACGTTCTTCGCTCGTCCCGAACACGCAGTTAATGTATCTACTACGACAGGCGTCATCTGTCTGGAGGAATTTACAAAAGGTCAGATTGATCAGAGTCAGCGATGGTCTGCTTTACTGACTGGGTATTGCAGGTTCTATGGTTGCTCGTTTGAGCTGTTTCTGCAGCTTCCATAACAGTACGCCGTTTCCCGCGCCCACAATGCTTCCTAACATCCACTCACTCGCAGCCTGCCTGACGTCCTGGCTGCAACGCGGCAAGAGCTGCCCCATTCACGCGCGCTGACCGTTCGCATGGCCGACGTGGATTATTAGTCGGAGAGCGAGCCATAAATGTTGCCTGCATTATATTTCGATTTCGGGAATGATGCATAATATTAGTCGTCGTCGCGGGGCTCGTAGAACATGCTATAGGCACTCGGCATCTTGCTCGAATCGACACGGATGATATCGGTGTAGTCCTCTTCGTCTGGTTCGACGATCAATTGGCCTTTGCGGCCGTCATCGTCGTCGTCTTCCTTGAACCATGCCGCGGGGTCTGCGTCGTCTTCGTCGTCCTCTGAGTCGTCTTCAAGATCCGAGTCAGTTGGCTTGTAGTTCATGAATGCCCAGACCCGGGCCTCTCTCTCCTCGCGTGTTAACTGCTCTCCTCGTATTGATATTCCCATACGCCTCTTCCTCTCCAGCGCTCTCTCTTGTCTCTCTTTGTCATCACTGTTGTCCGAGTCAGCGGAGAGTAGACAACGAAGTAGTGGCGTACCGATGTGCACTTTGCTCTAATTCGATAGCTTCTTGCATGCTCATGGACTGTGTCTTGGCATCGGACGGACCCTACCGTTTGTGAATACAAATAATCGATATGTATGGCAGAAAACGCACGAATCTCGAGAGGGCTTTGCGCTTTGCCTCTAGCCGCGGGTTGGAAAATTCAGGTGGCGGAGGATCCACATTCATGTCATCTTCGCCCTTGATCGCGGTATTCTTCAGTTCGGTGCTGATAGCGTCCATCCTAGCGTTCATCCCTAGTTCGAGTAACCGTCCTTCTACGGCAGCTTGTTCATCTCTGACTCTTACCATCCACGACTGGGCGTCCGCTGAAGTAGATTCGCGACTGTGGTGACACGAACAACGTGAGAATACGCCACAGATGAGAGTACGGGCACGTACGGCGACGAAAGAAGCCTGGTGTTGGTGTTGTGTAGATCCTGGAGCTCGCGGAGGGTCATTTCGGAGATGGGGGTGCGCTTCGGCTTTGGCGACGGCCGGAAGCCATTGGGAAGGGCGGTCTTATGGCGCATCTGGGATGCACGGGACGGGGAGCGGATTGGAGAGCTTGGGGAAGAGTGTGCTTCAGAGTGCGTTGGGGAATACATTGTTATTGACTGCTACTTTCCCCGCCTTTTATACCTCTCGTTTGGCCGAATCGGGCCTTCTCTCCCACGCCGCTCACTATGGCACAAGAGCCTTGTTTCTCATTTAGAATTTATGTTGTACAGCAGCTTAAGATGTCAAAAACGATCTGGCCGTCTCGAACTTAAAACGACCTCCTCTTATTTCACACTACGCTGTGTAAATGAAGTACATGTTCCTGTAAAAAATGAGCGCTCGACGCTCGTCAAGACTTCACGGTGACTCACTGTTTGTCCGTTAGGTCCGCGAAGGCATGCTTCTCTCTCTCCCGCTGTACATCCGCGTCGGACAATCCATATCGTGCCTTCAACTCGGCAAGCTTCGCATTTTTCTTCACGTTGAGCCTCAGGTTGACCCAGCGGAGCAACACCGATATTGCGAGCTGCACAGTAAGTAATACCATGATTGCGATCTTCCCGGGAATGTACGACGGCGCATCGCTAGGCTGGAATATTTCCGTGCCAATGATGTTCCCCACGGCAAACGCAACCAGGGTCATAGCATTCACTGTGCTTTTTTTCTGTCGACAAGACGATGTGAGCGGTGTCCGGAGGAGGTGTCCGCGTATGTCCACTAACCGTGTGCCCGCTGGTGTTACTGGCGTTGTACGCATAGATGGTAGACTTGAAAACAAGTTATGGTCATGTATAAACCCGGTGGTTTGAGGGACGAACGAGTGCAGACCCAAAAGTACCAATGAGGTAGACCCCTTGCAACAGTATTCAGTCCTACGGAAGAATCGTTCTTGAACAAGGAAGCTGACCAAAGAGCTGGGCCCCCTTATGGCCAGCGTCGTTGAGCCCAATAATGATCGCTGTCAATAATTCAATATTTATGCATCACGACACCTCAATTTAATTTACCGGTGCCAACAATGGTAGGGACCAAGGCATAGACGATTGGCATCATCCGCTCATTCTCGAAAAGTGTAAGCTTCGGCCGTAGGACGCAGGAAAATATGTACCTTCTTGTCGGAGTAGTAACCACAAAGAAGCGTGGTGATAGCAGCAATGACCCCCCGGGCGTCGATAGGATCAATGCTTGCTTGGAACTGCACCACCAAAATCAACATGGAATAAAAGAGGCAAAGGGCGCTATACGTGTAACCGAAATTCTTGATAATTATATTGCTGACTATGAAGCTTTGTGAGTTCAAAAATGTAAGCAAGAAAAAAACCCACAATTGCTCAAGGCGCCATTCGGAATGCTCGCTATCAAAACAGAAATGAACACTGAGAGAGGGATTTGCTACACGAAACCTGACCATACTTAAGAGAGTCGCGAGCACAATCAACCAAGTTCGAACATCCTGGAGCGCCTCGAATATCTGCTCCTTCTTTATCCTGTGGTTTTCTGTTCCGCCCTGGTCGTCACGGACACGCTCGAGCGCCGCGATGCGCTCCTCCTTGGTGAGAAATCTAGCATGCACCGGCGAGTCAGGCATCCAGATCAGGACGCAGATCCCGACTACGATAGCGAGCCCGCCGAGCAAGATGTAGATTATCTTATAGGGCGCCAAGCGGTTGCCAGAATAGAAGGAGATGCCCTGTGGACATAGATTGCTTCAGCACCAATCCGCAAAAAGTGCAAGTCATTTACATAGGCGACGAAGCCACCAAAAACCTGAGTCAGGCCGTTCATCACGTAGAACCACGAGATCCGTGAAGCCTGGAGGTAAAAAGTAAATCCTCAATGACGGAGATTGGAGGAGTCCTTGCCTGTTCATTCTTCTTGTAGAACATGGATACGATGAGGATCAAGATTGGCGCGACGCAGCATTCGCACATGCCTACAAATTCCCAATATCAATGAGATTATGGACTCAGCCTACACACAAGAAAAAACTCGCCCAAGAGGAACCGGAGGGCAAAGAATGCGCCGAACGACGTCCCGACCGAATGAAGCATTAGAATTGCGCCCCATAAGCAGATATTCGCGCCTGCAACGGAGATTAGCTACGGCAAATGTCATAGAACGGTCGCGTACCGAGGTACTTCGCAACCCGCAATTTCTGCGAGATGTATACCGTGGGAAACTCGAAGAAGAGAAAGCCTGAGATCAATTGAGTTAGCAAAAATTCCACAGAAAAAAATGGGCGGCGTGATTCAGACCGAAATAAAATGCGGCGGATACAAGATTATATCGCTGCAAATTTAGTTAGTGCGTCGTAGAGTACGCTAGCTACGTTGGGGTACATACCTGTCCTACGATTGGCAGACCCATGATACTAGTGGCGTTCGTTAGCATCTGTAGATCAAAAGAAGAATTATGGATACCTCGCATAATTCAAGGAGGTTTTATCTCTGCAAGTATTGTCTCAGTTGTGTGCACCTCTCACTGGCGCTGATGAACGCACAAAAATTGGGTGAAGTAGACCGCAGCACACAACGGGATGATCAGCAGATCCTAAACGTCGGAGATGAGGAGGGCAGCTCAGCAGCAAAATATTTGGCACCCACCAGCTTCCTCCTGAGCTTGCGATTGTACGCCTCGCTGAACTGTGTGGTCCGCGACGTTCCGACGAGCCGCAGCGCCTCATCCCCATCGACAGAATTAATAGTCACGGTCTCGGCGACCTTCTCCTCGTGCGTCTCCGCTTCAAGGGACCTCTTCTCTGTTTCTGACATCGCAGTAGCAAGTCAAATCGAAGGGGTGGATACAGTGACTTCACCGAACCATGACTGGTAGAACGCTACACAGATATAGCAGGATCTCACGCCGATAACGAACGAAGATCAAAATACTTCTCAAGTTCTCCTGCTCGATCGTGGGGCCCGAGCGCCCAAATAAGTGCTATTTGATGGCGGACGCACCTTCTCCAACTGGTCCTTCTCATGCCGCGGAAAAAACTTTGTCCACTTGTGGGTGATAACCTGGCAACCTGCGATAACATTCAGTAGTCGCGGCGTCGGTTGGGCTACAAAATAAAATAAAATATGGTTGGAAAATTCTATATTCATTCATACGACGTTACAGTTTCTGAATAATGATCGCTGACGCTG
Source organism: Mycena haematopus (assembly GCA_029281435.1). Lineage (NCBI taxonomy): Eukaryota > Fungi > Basidiomycota > Agaricomycetes > Agaricales > Mycenaceae > Mycena > Mycena haematopus. The sequence goes on from JARJCV010000001.1 coordinate 460,277, forward strand.
CTCCGCCCTAGGCAAGGAGATGTCAGGTGAGTGGAGGATAGGTTGGGAAAGAAAGGACAACATACACCATTGCAGACGCCAGCCGCACCGTATTCGCCGGACTTTAGCGCATGCACAAGGGAAACGACTATTCGTGAACCAGAACTGCCAATCGCGTGTCCCAGGGCCACAGCTCCACTGTCAAGGGGGCATGAGACAGATTGCAACCTTCCGAACTAGAAACGCACCCGTTCACATTAATTTTTGCGGGGTCGATGCTCATGACTTTCTCGGCGATGCGGACGACCACAGAGAAGGCTTCATTGATTTCGAATAGCGCAATATCGTCGACAGTGAGGTTGGCCTTTTTAAGGGCTTTTGGGAGGGCAACGGTAGGGGCAATGGGAAAGTCTATGGGTTCCACGCCGGCATCGGCATACGCTGAAAATATAGCTGAGGATCACCGGCACGGCAACTAGGAACAACCAGACATACAGATAATCTTGGCCAGAGGTGTTATCCCGAGCTCCTTAGCCTTCTCAGCCGACATGAGCACGAGCGCAGAGGCACCATCATTCAAGGGAGAAGAGTTGGCCGCGGTGATGCTTCCGCCCTGCTTGAATGCGGACTTGAGGCTTGGCACTTTTTCGTAAATGACACGCTTATATTCCTCGTCCTCCTTGACGATGGTGTCGCCCTTCTTGCCTTTGACGGTGAGGGGCGCAATCTCGGCAGCAAAGGCATTGGCCGCCCATGCGCGTTCTGCGCGCCGGTAGGACTCAATAGCGTGCTCATCCTGAGCTTCGCGGCTGATGCCGAGTTTCTCTGCGGCGGATTCACCGCAGTTGCCCATGGCTTGGTTGTTGTATACATCCCACAGACCGTCGTTCTCGAGCGAATCGATCGCAGTGAATTTGCCAAAGGCTGGGTTTTGGCGCGGAAGTAGGAAGCTAGAGCGTACTTTAATTGCCGCACTACTGGGTTAAACATTGAACTTACGGCGCGTTGCTCATGCTCTCCATTCCACCGGCCGCGACAACGCTGCGGTCGCCTATTTGAATACTCTGGGCGGCGAGGATTACAGATTTCATGCCACTGGCGCAGACCTTGTTGATGGTGGTTGCATCGGAGGAGGTGCTGAGGCCGGCATTGAGCGCGACCTGGCGAGCGGGAGACTGACCGACGCCGGCCTGGACGACGTTGCCAAAGTAGAGCTCCTCGACGACTGCGGGGTCGATGTTTTTCGACGTAAGAGCGTGCTTCAGTGCAGCCGTGCCGAGCTGGGTTGCAGTGAAGGACTTGAGCGAGCCATTCAAGGACCCGACGGGTGTGCGGGATGCGGCGACGATGACTGCTTCGTGGGCCTGTAACAAAGATATATCACCTGCAACTGCAGACTGAGAATACGGGACCAACCATGGTGCGAGAGAGACTGGGACTAAGCGAGTGGACAGGCTGCCTGGACGCCTTAAGTACTACACGGAACATCCGATAATTTGCGATATTCGTATGTCGTACGATTCGGAGACAAACTGGTTGCGCAACGGATTCGCAACGAATTTGGCAGGCGGCGTTTGCTCAACGACGGACAGGAACGAGTCAATGTTTATTAAGGGCTACATCTCGGAGTCGACTAGACCCGCCCGGGATCACATGTGAACTACTTGCTCGAGCACCATAAACCATGTTTCCAACCACCGTACAGTCCGCTGCTCTCTCAGCTCAGTCATAATTTCTTCCACTGCGGTCGCCGATTCGCACGGGTGAAAGTGCCAGCACGGTGTCCCGAGGGTCGGATGATCACCTTGCGAGAGAAGCGGGAATGCAGACCCAGGCAGACTCACTCCAAACGAGGTGCTCTCTGTTCCTTCAAAGGCGAACCGGTGGAAGAGAGTAGTGCGGACGAGGTCATCGAGCGCCAGAGGACTGCCACCTGGACATGCTGAGCGACGGGGCGCAGTCTGAAGTACAGACTACCCACCCGCGTCGTGGAGTGTAAAATAAAACGCAGGCACTTGGAATGTTGCCGAGTAGACAACATATTGTTTACAAGTCAGAGTCTCTGTTGGCGTTGTTGCGGTCGCCTCATCGCCATCGCCGTCCATAGCGTCGGCCACAGCTCCAGTGCGACGAGTATGCTGGCAAGAGCGGGCCATGTAGCCATAGCCAGACTAACGAACTGAGTACAAGGAGAAGCAAGCATCGAGCAGCGCGCACAGGGTGGTTGTGCCATGTCCAGCCTCTGTCGGAATGAGTGTCGATGTACGCGTTTGCTGCAGCGCAGAATTCGGAACGAAGCATGGCAGCTACTTGGTCATGTTTGGCAACAGCTTTGATGGCTCAGGTGATTCGACTAGCCAGGACCAAGTGATTTTCTCACCCTCACGCATCTCCCTCTTCCTCAAATCTCGCCGGCAGGCCAGCCGTATTCCCTTCCTCCACCATGGCCGTAGGCAAGGTACATTTGCGTTCTCCTCAGTCTCTTCCATGTCTCATCCTCTGTAGAACAAGCGCCTCTCGAAAGGTAAAAAGGGTATCAAGAAAAAGGTCGTGGACCCCTTCTCCCGCAAGGGTACGCGTCTCTGCGCCTGACTTCATCGTCATGCTCAATTTTATCATGCAGAATGGTACGACATCAAGGCGCCGTCCTTCTTTGAGACCCGGAACGTCGGCAAGACGCTCGTCAACAGGTCGCAGGGCCTGAGTGCGTCTCCGTTCGTTGCTCGTGTGGCCTTCGCGCGCTCATTGGCTCCCTAGAAAACGCAAACGACTCCCTCAAGGGCCGCATAGTCGAGGTGTCGCTGGCAGACCTCAACAAGGACGAGGAACAGTCCTTCCGCAAAATCAAATTACGTGTCGACGAGGTCCAGGGCAAGAACTGCCTCACGAATTTCCACGGCATGGACTTCACGTCGGACAAGCTCCGATCCCTCGTCCGCAAGTGGCAAACCCTCATCGAGGCACACGTCGACGTCAAAACCACCGATGGCTACCTCCTCCGTCTCTTCGCAATTGGCTTCACCAAACGGCGCCAGTCGCAGGTCCGAAAGACCACCTACGCACAGTCTTCCCAGATCCGCGAGATCCGGAAGAAGATGTTCGAGATCATGACCCGCGAGGCCACGTCCTGCGACCTCAAGGAGCTTGTCGCCAAGTTCATCCCCGAGGCTATTGGCCGCGAGATTGAGAAGGCTGCACGGAGCATCTACCCCCTCCAGAACGTCTACGTACGGAAGGCGAAGATCCTGAAAGCACCCAAGTTCGACGTCTCGAAACTGATGGAACTGCACGGAGAGACAACGGATGTAAGTTGTTATTTCACTTTTGCGGTCCCACCTTTTTCTGATGTGAATTCCTTGCAGGAGACGGGCACTCGCATAGCCAAGGACTTCAAGGAACCTGAGGTGCTGGAGTCGGTCTGATTTTGAATCTTGGAAGACTTGCTATCCGTTTACGTAGCCTATTCCACGTCCGTTTATTACATGCGCCGTATGCTACCACCCAATCTATGAGAGCATGATGCAAACACTTCTTTGTTCAGTACCATGTCGGACGTCGAGTATATCAAAAGCCAGCTCACTGCCCATCCTGACTTCCCCAAGAAGGTCGAAAGCACCTTTGTCCACTGTATGAGCTTACGAACGCGTCCTTAGGGGATCGTGTTTCTAGACATTTTCCCGATCCTGCGGAATCCGCTTGCTTTCGAAACCCTGATAACGCACTTTCTGCACCACCTCACATCGCACACCATCGCCACCGCGCCGAACAAAAAGATCGATGTCGTTGTTGGCCTCGACGCGCGCGGTTTCCTTTTGGGGCCTATCATCGCGCTGAGGCTCGGTGCGGCGTTTGTTCCAGTGCGCAAGCAGGGAAAGCTTCCCGGCGTGTGCGTCTCTGCGTCGTACGAGAAAGAGTACGGCACGGTCAGTCACTTTCACCGGGCTCCAGGTAAATCAACGAAATGAAATATTTGCAGGACTCGTTCGAGATGCAGGCGGATGCTATTCAACCTGGACAGACGGTTATCGTCGTCGACGACTTGATTGCAACAGGTCTGTTATTTTGCTATCGCCATTCAACGACCGTGTCTGAATCTCACACCAGGCGGTTCTGCCAAGGCCGCAGGCGAACTCGTCGCCAAGCAGGGAGGAAAAACGCTCGAATACCTCTTTATCATAGAGCTCATGTTCCTGAAGGGGGGAGCCAAGCTAGACGCACCTGTCTATTCCATTGTACAATCCGACGATTAAATTATGTAGCAGATAATGTACTAGACAAGTAGTTGTGTGTTCAACAGAGGATGCCCGTTCAGATACAGTATCTTGTGCACCTTGGCCTTGTCCGCTTCGTGCACAATGTCGGGTGCCGAACGCCGCTCAGGGTCCACCTGCAGCACGACCTGTCCCCCGCGCTCCTCCGTACTGTCCAACATCTCATGTACCAGCTGCCCCACCTGCGGCGGCAGCACGACAAGTCCCACGTCGTCTAATTGAGACCAAACAGAGTCAGCATTTTTGCAACCCTCGGAGAAGGTTGGCTCACCGAGATCCCCTGCCTCTTCGAGCTCCTTCGCGTCCGCGGTCGGGTTCAGTGGCATGTCCTCGTCGCTGACCACGAGCACGCCGGCAGCCCCGGCGTTTTTGACCATAACCAGCTTCTGCAAAAACGTACACTCCCCGCGTTGTACGACGATGACTGCGTCCTGGAGCGGCTGATTATACGGTAAACAGCCGAATGTGTTCTTGTCGTCGCGATAAACGGGGACTCCACTTTGTGCGTGAATGCGCAACTTCGGCTCATCGCCTTCAACGGGGATGCCGAGTTCCGCGCCAAACAGAGCTGTGTAGCCCGTTGTGAAGATATCCATCATATTGAGCAGGTCTGGGAACCCAGTCTGTGCTTCTGACAATGGATCCACAGATTGAATGAAGAACCGTAAGGGAAGATCTAGCGCCCGTGGGGCTCCAGTTAGGTCGTCCAACGGGTCGGTGGGGCCGAATATCGAAGTATCATTGATGTATACTGTGTGTCCTGCCCTGACATCGTAATGGCCCACTAGAGTCGAAGAATGAGAAATGAAGGAAACGCAAAAATAACTTCTTGCGCGGCCTTACACTTTCTGATATCGTAGCCTTTGCCATCCAATCTAGACGCAAATGATCAGGGCAGTGTCGTACAAAGCACATACGTTCATACCTCTGCACAATGTGGATTCGAATGCCCGTGACGTTGTGTATTATGAATCCATTGTCGAATAAATCCAGCTTAAGGCGAGACGGGCTCAAATCCTCGGGTACGACCTTCGCGTTCGCAGATAAAACAAAGTCATATGCCTAGGATATGTTTTATTAATACATACAGGAGGTCGCACTGCTCCGGACTCACAAATAAATCAACTGATGGTCGTTCACACCAGCCCGACTCTGACCATGCCTCCTGGTCCACATCGCTTGCTGGGTGAGCGAGGAGCTCACGAGCGTAATCAACGTCCCCGCGAGACCGTATCCCCATCGCAAGGCCAGATGATCGCGGGTGACTGAAAGGATGATAGGCTGGACACTGGTGGGTGTCTATGGTGCGCATCGTCCGGCGAAATAACGGGGCCGGCTTCACATGAGGTCTTTCCAGGGTCAGGAGGTGACCTTCGGTGGTGAACACGTAGCTGGAGTCGTCACTGTGTAGGGGATTCTCTTCATCGAATAGTAAAAAGAGATACTGTGTTGTTCGTTGGCGGTACCCTGAGGAACGAGTGTAATGGCTTACCTTTAGCGTTTCAGAAAGAGCGAAAGACTCCATTCTATCGTCGCGAGAATTCGTCCTTAAATCTTTGATACCCGTCAAGCCGCATGGTACCTTGGCACGAGTAGTTATGTCGAAAAGTATTCGCTCCCCTACGTCAAGGTAGAAAGGATCACGCGTCGCCTAAAGGGCAAAAATTAAACCACAGTCAACTGCAGAATCGCGTGGCAACTAACTCGATACAGGTACCAAGTTGACTCAATTAATTCTACGCTAACGTCAAACAATAGCCAAGCTTGCGAAGAAAGCAACACTCACCCGGACGAAGTGGATAGTGGTGCGACGTAGCCAGTCCAACATTGGTGTCGTATACTTCGGGGAGACCGGAATGTTTCCGCCACAAATTATAATCTACACGACGTTTTAGCTCGGAGCCGGATTGAATTTGCCGTCTTACACATCATATGAAGCTTGATAGCATTTTGTACGTCCCCAGCCAAGACTGTGAGAAGTGAGCAAAGACGGTATGTGACAAGGAAGGCTACCTTGTAATCCCGGCCAGAAGGCAGACAACGAGTCCACTGTGAAGTAGGCGGTATCGCCGCTATTCATATTTACAGGTCGATACTGCGACGGGTCAAGATTCGACAGTCAACCCAGCGAGAGGTCCTTACCCAAAAGCCATCGGGTGCCCGAGACCATCTCATTACGGCAGCATAGCTGTCTTCAAATGCGTCCAAAAACTCTACGTCACCTGAAGAAAAGCTGTTGAGAAATGAAACAGAAAGATATAATACATGGGCTACCACTAGGTAATTTTGAGCAACGAGTCCTGCGTCACACAGAGAAATTCGAACCTCATGATATACCACTTTAGTGCATATTCTGGCCGGGGACTGTTAGGCTGACGGGGTTAGGAAGTCAAGGTTCTTTTACCGTGGAAAGAATCAATTCCGGCGCCTGTATTCTGGAATGAGCCCCTCTTGAGACAGATTGGAGGCGTCCATACCAATTCCGCTAACCTCTGGCTTTGTCCAAGCCTGCCGATCCAGTTAAGACGTGATAATAGTTGATTCAAGTGTGAAACGAACCCCGGTCCGTATATTTATGGTGTTCCCCACCAGTCCAATGTCGCTCCTACGGTTCCAGATGGCAAAGAAGGCTTTATATGCAGCTTTCTCGAATCGATCATCGCCAGTCAAACGGCTCAAGGTTCCAAATTCCAATAGCAGAGATCCGGCGCCGGCAGAACCTGAGAGCAGTTGAGATTGGCAGAGCTTTTTGTGCAGCGAGTATCCTGACATGTCTCGATACCCTCCCCCTTTAAAACACCGTGACGAAGATTTATCTTGACAAGGGACATGTTAGCCTCATTGGCGCTGTTTATGGACATGCTATTTACCCGGGCATATGGCAGCCCAGTGGGTGTCGAGAATGCAGGGAGAAGTCTCTTGCCAAGATCGTGGGCCATTTCGAGAAGCTCCCCTCGGTACCACGGTAGAAAAAATGGTTGCCCCTCTTGACTCGCAAAAATATGGCCGGACAAAAGACCTCCGAGTACCCGAATAGTGGTCTCAAAGACCTGGGGTCTTGTGTTGACGTTGAATGATACCCATTCAATAACGTTCTTCACGGCTGTTCAATCCGAATCAGTTCGAGAACCACCAGTGTGTGCAGAGCATTTACCTAGTTCAAATCCAAACCGATCATCGAGGACCACCAGTGTATCCAGCACATCTACTAAAGTGAGGGAAAAGTTCCCAGAGACATCGTTCGCCGCATAATTTTCGCTACATATCATTTGAGTGTACAGATGGACCTGCGTTTTGGAAAACTCACTCACGGATGATCCCAGTCCGGGCCTTGCCCTGTGCATGAAAGAGGGCGTAGCTAGATATTCATCAATCGCGAGTCATTAGACCCAAGGAAAATAGAGACCTCATCCAATGGGAATGCTGCACGTCTCGCGCGTTAGGCAGGCCAGACAACCAGATTACTCACGAACCAAAAGACATATAGTTATTGAAGCCGTGGTACCACAAATTTCTCTGCATAATATCGTCAGAATTTTATTTCACCAATTCGAGACCGAGCGAACCGTTTTCTCTCTGGGAAATATCCTCAGAGTTTCAGTTTAGTTCACCACTTCGAGATAGAACCAACCGAGCAGCGAGCTTGCGTTCGGTGGTCCAGCCAGGGCTCTTTACCGGCGAAGCATTAATGTTATTGACCCATCTTGAACCCTCTAGAGCGACGACCAGGAGAGCGAACAGAGACTGAGGCCAGTACTGTCGCCACTTCATGAAAGTTCAAATTGGGAAATTCGATCACTCTGTCGTGGCACACTGACATCACTTCGCGGCGTCTTATTTACCTGAGTTCCTTAGGGACGGAGCTGACCAATTTGATTGTATTCTTGTATTCTTGAACCCTCTTCTCTGTGCTTTAGTCTTCAATGTCCAAGGATGTGTCGGGTACATTGGGGGAGTATATGTTAAAAGGATGGGTAAATAACCCGCGCAGTCTTCATGTTATCCTGCCAACTCGAACACTAGGTTTTGACTGACAAAACGTGCCCAAACGCGGGCTGTAGCGTACCCTTAATGCGTTCTCCGGCCGCAAGATCTCCTGTAGTTCACTTCTGTGCCAGTTGCGACGGCGGCCCCGACTGTAGGCTACATTTGATTCACCCCATCGTCATGGACATAATCTATCCGGCTACTAGCCATTCGCCCTTCGGTACCAGACGCTTCCGCTACCTCATCGAGTTCCTACTTTTCCCGTTCGTCGACCCCGCCGACCGAAGTGTCGAGTACTTTAAGCTCTCCCGTATTCGCACCTCCGCCGGAGACCGAAGAAAGCAGGCGAAGAAGACAGCAGTCGGATGAAGCGTCAGCTGCGATTGGCCAGCGACTACTCAAGGCAAGCATAGATTCAAATTGAACTTGAGACTATCATTAAAAAATTCTGGACTTCATCGCAGGGCTGGGCAATGCTAGCCGATGAATGTCCCAATGAACGCTGCTTTGGTGTACCTCTTGTGAGGCCGCCCAATGCCGGTGGCGAAAAGGATCCTCGTAAGGTCCGATCGATAATATCTCCTGTATTTTATTCGAGGTTGATTTTCGGGCAGGAATGCGTCATTTGCAAAACGATCTACATCACTGAGGTCGATTGGGCCGGCCGAGAGCGTCTGGTTTCTGAAAACCCCTCCATGGATATGACCACACCTGTTACAAGCACAAGCAATAAAGGCAAAGCCCGAGAACTGGCAATTGAAGTGGGTTCGATTATTTCCCGTACCCCATAATTCTGACATCGGTAGCACGATCCCGAATCCCGTGTGCTGCAACTTGAGCCACGTTCAACAGTCCCGCAGGTAAAGCAATCTAATTTTCGATCGTGTCCCTCGATGAGGTGAACGATTATATAAAGGTTCTGTCGGCTCCCGCACATATTGCATCTGGCCAAATCGACACCTCCTTGGTCTGTGTTGGGACCAATCCCTGAAAGACCGATATTGACTGTTTGCAGGTACCAGCCAACACGATGCTTTCAACCTTGGAAGAATCGGCCCATGCACTCGAATTAACGCTTCGCACCTTATCGACAAGGCTCTCATCTTTCACCCCTGGGCGAGCGGATCCCTCTTCGATTGGATCCGTCGCGGACGCCATTTCCAAAGTAGTCCATGCATTGGGACAGGTGAGGCAGCTCCAGCGGACCGAAAAATATACTCCGGACGGCCTGTAACCACGACACGTCGGTCCTTGTTCAATATTTGTTAATATATCTCCAATTGAACTATGTCATACGTGGACGCCTGCTTACACCTATATCCTGTCTGCCGCCTGGCCGATCTGACTCGTGGTTTGAGCGTGTTCCGCAAGGTTCACCGCCTAAATACGAAAATGTGAATCGTTGCTCCAGCGCACTCCCTCTATGCATCTCTTCAACCTATTCAAGGCTCGCAGCGCCAACTCCCCGTCCCAGGACGTCCAAAGCGCAGGGAAAGCTGAGATTGCCGTTGTTTCCCCTCGACCGTTCAACGACTCTGTCCGAAAGCGTAGACGACTCAAGCGGCGAGCGACGAAGCAGTCGGCAACTGGACCCCAGGTTTTTATTACCATGAAGTTGTTTCGTCTATCGCTAATGCCCATGCTTATAGCCCGAAACTGTAAGCTATCGAAAATATCCCCGAATTGTCTTGAACTCTACGCAGAGGTCCTTATCGGGAATCAGTGCCCCAGATGCCAGGAATGAAGGCTTTAGAAGTACACCAAACCTTCCGACTGAAGATCATGTCCGACACAGAGCCTGGAGCCCAATATCCACTGTGGAAGGGCAGCCTGTTGCAAATGGCAGTTCGTACAGGGAGTACGAGCCGACCTTTCCCACCACCCGAAATTCATATCAGCCTCACGACGACCAACGTTCTTCGTACATTGAATCTCCGATTTTTGGTTCCCAGGAGCAAGGGCTGTTTCGGAACGAGATGCCGTATGATAGGGAGAGTCCTCTTTCGCAGGTAACCCTCGGAAAGATGGTATGATGGTTTGCTCAAAAATCCAGTAGTTGGCCTCGGGCTGGCAAGAATCGCCGCGTTATATTCCTCGCAAGCTCCCTACTGTCGGTCCCATCCTCTTGCCGTTTCATCTGGTACTCATTCCATGACAGCCGCCGTTACGAGAATTGTTTGAGGCTGCAGACATGGCTAGTATCCAGTCGAAGGCAAGATCTTTAAATCGGGTATATTCATTTACCAATCTCTTTCCAAGGAGCTACCACGGCGGAGGGATTCCCCTGTAGCTCAACCTACAGTTCGTCTTACTACTATATCAGTTGGTCACTATTAACATGCCCTAGCCATTTCGTCGCTACGACCCCGGGTCGCGACATAGCTCTGAAATGGCTCCCCATTTCAAGGTAAATTCTTTCCGATATTCGATCTTTGCCCTTCCAATGGACTTCTGAAGGAGTTACCATCGGAGTGGAGGCGCTCTCCAGAAGTTCGACAAACACAAAGAGCTGTTTCACAACAAGTTTGTCTTGCGCTACGCTCATCGTTTGACATCCATTCACACATCTCAGGCATCTCCCCACTTTGACTCCTTCTCCCATCATAATTCCAACGCCATAGACGGAACTTATTACATTGTTCCTCGGGGAGTCGACGTGATATTTCAGGACGAAGACGGAAATGAAATTACTAGGCAAATTTCGAATCTCTTGGCTCGTGCCCATCCTGATTAGTTTGTATATACATAGAGTTGGCGATTTCGGTGACGGACGCAGGCGAGTATCGTCACATTTCTGTGTTCTTCATCCAAACGTTCCGCACAGGACAAGTGACATCCCAAAATCCCATCGAAGGGGTGAAACAAGTCGTCGCAGTTCTCGCCACTCCCACGACCACGAAGAAATCGGACACGAACAGAACGAACGCCGCAATCCTCGTTTGTAAGATATATGGTTTCGACTCAGACAGAGATGGCTGATATCTGTACAGTTACTCAGACCGTCGGAGCGAACTGCCGACCATTATTCTGATTGACAGAAGTGGTCGCCAAATCCCCATGTACGTTCTGCATGCATGCGCCAGCTGGGATTGGCACTGATTATCGTTCGCCAGAATGCCATTCAACTCTGATCGTCGTTCGGAATAGTAGAGTTAGCGGCGTCCGCGCGAGCTCCCCCCTCGGCCTCGACCCCGCCCCTTCCCTCTTTGTGGGCCGTCCTGGACACGACTTATCTCTTCCTTGCTGAGCTTCAGCATTCCTCCACTGAACTTCCCCACTCCCATTCTCAATCCTCGTTCTCGATTTCTCTTGGGAGCCGTGGAAGTTCCCGTAGATTCGAACAATTTTTTTATCGTAGGATGGTAGTTTCCGAGATTTTTGGCCTAAACGAAACAAAGGATCTGTCGCGAGACGAAATCATTCAAAGATAGTCGCACCTCTTCCAACTCCTGCTTCTGTCTCTCCTTTTGTTTTTCCAACATTCCTTCACGAACGCGTTTGGCGGCTTTGTTTCGTTCCCCTTCCCTGACAGATTTTTCTCCCTTGCCGAGTTTTGCTTGTCCTGTTAGTTCCAAAACTCGACCTGCGAGTGCTTTCTTGCGATGCGCTGGGGTCATATTTAAATCTGCATTCAGAGACCCTGAAAGTATTTTGGTATGAACCAAACGATGCAATAGAGCATCATTTTGAGCATTTGTCCTTGCAAAGTATGTTAAACAGGTAGTTTTCATAAACGAGACTAAACGTACCGTTCCTCCTCATCTTCCACTGTTGACGATTCTGCTTGTTGAACCCCTGGATCTTCCCTCAACTTCGAGACTTTCGAAGACTGAACCAATGAGACGAATGGTCCAGATAGATTCCAGAAGAAACACACCATGAATGCCTTCTTCTGAGCCAGAGACGAGAGGCCGGATGGTCCAGCTCTGCCCGTTTCTGAGAATACGACAACGTTCTCGTTCGTGGGAGGCGCAGACGTGAATTCATCGTCTTCCTGTTCGAATTCTGGGAAACCAGTGGGAATTTCAGCAAGGCGAAAAATAGGTACCATGTACACCAACCACTTCCTGTGGCCTCTTCGGTTTCATCAACTTCAATACCTGTCCATTCGTCTTCTTCGTCCGACTCTGGAGGTTCAAGTTTGGGGACTTTTGCGGGACGTGAGGAGCTCTCTGCAGACTTTCTTTTCTTGCTAGATGTGGGTGTCGGGAGAGAGAAGGAGTCGAGAAAGTTTTGCCCGTGAGCATTCAAAATTTGAAGCAGATCATCGTTCGAAGCTGACATTGAGGTGTACGTAATGCCGCTGACACATATTGAATTTGCCCAATGCCTTCACGGTCGAAGCCCAAGAGTCCTAAGTCCAAACTCGTCGAGATATCTGAGGACGAACAATGGCGGCTCATCAACGAGTCCGGGGTTCTCAAATCTGGTGCCCTCAAAGCAGTCCCTTCCCCATCTGACGACGCTGGATCGTCGCTCGGTGAAGGTGGTTTTACTCGCACGACTGCAGGTTCCTTGGACGATCTGACGTGGTCCCAGAGATATTTTCCGCTTCGCTTCTGATCATACCTTGTACTTCCCTCCTGCTCTTGATGCAAATGTTTGTCCAGCTATTTCTATAAGAAGGCTCCTTGACACGAATATAACAGCTTGATTTACAACCAATATGGGCAACAGGTCAACTTGAAAACTATTGTGGACAGACTGGTCGAAGGAGTGCCAAGTATGTAGGCATCATCATTTCCCTGGGTTTATAGCTTAACGGCTCGCAGTCCTCTCTATCTTCATCTTCTACAGTAAGCCATTTTATCAATTAATTTTCAATCCAAATCTACTCCTACCTGTGTGCAGCGTCGAGGCATAAGCGAAATCCGAGAGTACAACTTCTACTCTTTCTTCTGGGTTCCGTTGCCGGATCCAGAATGTTGTTTTTGATAAAACGGGGAGGATATCTAGTTAATATCCGACAGGTGGATGCTTCGGATATTGTGGTGGTCGAGACTAACATGAACAACAGTGCCCTCCGCTCGTTACGTTGTGGGTTTATGTTGTCATTCAACTTGATCTGGGGTTGGCTGTCCTGAACCTAGTTATGGTCGGCGCATTCTGCTGGTGGAAAGAACTGGATTTGTTTAAATGAGTTACATCGAAGTATTCGAATGTATCCTCGTCACTTGGACTCGGGTCCTGCACATAATTGTCCAGCGCTGTTCAATCCCACAAAGAAGTCAACGCAGGAACGGTACATTTCCAAGGGATCAATGTATGCTCGATGATACGCCACGCAACTGGTTGGGTTCTTGGACCAGCAGGGCACCTTTTACGAGCAGGATGGGACGGGCCGAGGATATGTTAAGATGGATACATTATTTCTGTGGGTGTTAGTACAATGCCCGTATGTAAAAAGGATAGAGAAAAGACATCCTGAAGAGAGAACCCGGGAGATCAGCTATACACCTTCACCTTCATCCAATTCTCCAGCTAAAAGCTCGACTTTACTCTGAGCACTCTGTTAGAGCAATTTGGGGACTAGAAGCAACCGACTACCCTATAGGTGGTTGTTCTGCCCTCAAGAACCGCTCTCAGAACTCTCAGCTGCCATTTCAACCGCCTGCTCAGCTTGGTTTGGATAGCGGTTTTGTGCTCGTCTAGTCTTTCGACGAAGGCTTTGTACACGCGGTCATCTCTAGCGAAATAGTATGTCTGTTTTTGCATCGAGCGGATTTGTAATTCTTCAAGCGGAGGCTGGCGCAACAACTCACAGGTATTTGCGCAAGTTCTAGGACTTCACAGGCGTTGGACCAAGCACCCATCATCCTACACATGGGTCAACAAAATAATGTAGAGCCGAGAACTGCTTACAGAAGGTCAGCTGTCGCGTTAGCGATACTGGGGAAATGCGTCAACAAGGAAAACAGTTGGGAATCCCACTCACTAATCAGCAAGGGAGGCAATCAAGTCGGCCTTTCCAAGCTCCCGCGTAGCGAACTTGCGCACTGCTGAATCCGCAGTTTTGACGGGATGGCCCTCCGTACCAGCCCTCAAGGCGAGTCCTACATTGTTTGCTTGACCTAAAACCCAGGTTTCGCCTTGACTCATGATCAGCCTGAGATACATGTTAGTTTGGTAGTTGTGACGCGGCAACACAAGAGTACGTTTGAAGGAAAGACGCAGTTAGATCGCTTCCTTGAGTCTTCGTTAATCCATAATCAATGGCAAGCTTGAGATTGGTACCTGTAACTGACATTAATTTGTAGCTATAAGAGAGCTAGAAAGTACAGACGGAGTGCTTTGAGGACGGTCTTTATTCGAGGATTCTGTAGTTCTTCATCTTGTATGTTATTCACCCACCGCGAAAAGGCTCTGCATGTACGTCGGCAACGTCATTGGTGAAGATGAAATGTTCACATACCCTAATAGAATAATCGCAACCTCTCGATGTGATTGGCCGAGTCGCATGGCATGCAATAGCGGAGTTATTCCACCACTCATACGGACAAGAAGCTGGAGCCAATCAAACATCTGCAGTAACTCGCCATGAACAGTACACACATGAAATGCTCTGTCGCGAACTTCCATCAGATACATGACGTCTTTCCTAGAATGAAGGGACAGAATATTATTAAAAGCGGGAAGACCTAGTTGAACTCGGATACACCTTTCGACAGCGCGAAGGACTTCGGTATACAAGATAAATTTGGTGTTGATGTGGGTGATTCAAACGTAAGTTCACCTTCATATGGCTGGGAAATTCAGACTTTAAGCATACGAGGGAGATGTCGCACTTGCCTGCGGTTCCTTCCAAGAAGATTGAGATTTATCTTGTCGCCGTTGAATTAGGGTAGAGCCGAACGATCTAATGGACGACGTGGAGGAAGCCAGCGAGGATAGACTCGGCCGTCTTTGGTGACTTGGGGATTCACCCTCCACAGCAGGACTTTCGTCAGTTTCTAATTCTGGAGAAGTTGGTGGGGTCGGACTGCGCCGCAGTTGCCGTAAGACAGCTTTGGGCGCATCAAGATCAGCTTCCCGCTGTAAAAATCCTGGTATGAGGTGAGGAAGGAAGGTTATATATTTCCCAGAACCATGCACTACCTACCGGTTGTTGGCAAGCGCTCCGGGAGACAAGGATGAGACGAAACGCGTCTACGCGGAATTGGTCTGTCTGAGCTATCGCTTTGAAGATTTCCAAGGTAGTGCACCAGAGAAGCGTAATTCATTGGTAGATGTACGTGTACCACCTGAACGACGAAGACAGAGCAGAGAATGGAGACAGCAGTTGGTGTTGCTAAGTGGGAGCTACCGTGACACCGTTACTAGCTATCACGCGTTACTCCGATTAGGATCCGGAGCGCGCCACTGACTGGGACTCTCCGAACCGAGGTCGAGTGGGAAGTCGGCACAAGAGACTACGCCCACCTCTCTTTTCACCTTCACTCATGAACAAAATTTGGAAAAAGAAATGGAAGGAGCAGGTGAAGCACAAAGATGGCGACGAAAACTTGGGTGGATCTGGCAGCGTGCCGCGCGCGTCTTTGCGCGCGTCCTCATCTGAACCAGCTCCACCCATGGATTTTCAGCCTACTTTGCCATCTGCACATTCCGGGACGAAGCGTTCCCAGACTGAAGCTTCCCTTGATTCGAGCTTCGCCCCACCCTTGAAAAAGGTCAAGGCGGATGCTCTCGATGGAGGCTTCAGGTCGAGCATCATTACGGAACCAGATGGCGCGTCTTGCTGCTCAAATGAAGTTGTAATTGTATACGACAGGATGCGCAGACCAACCGAAACCCAGCTCTTTCGCCGCATCCTCTCCCTGGACACTTCCGAGAATATCTTCCGGCGCGAATTCAAAGAGGCGCGTCGAGTCGCGGTTGAAGTCGGGATGTGCGCCTCAGATCTCGTTTGGCGTCGCGCGCTGAAAAACATCGACGTCGATATTTCGCTGTATTCTGAAGAGGAGGATGATGATGGTCCTCTTGAAATTCTGAATAAAACCAGGGCTAAAATCAGGGACACGATACAGAATTGGGCATTCACAATGCCCAATCTGGACCCGAACTCTAGACGTTTCAACGTAACGCCCAAGTTTTTGCTACTGGTGCAGATTCTCAGATCGTGCGAGCCATACCGTGAAGACTTTCGTGGAATTGTATTTGGTGCGTGCAAATAGTATTGGGATCGCGCCTTCCCCTTCACGATCTCGTTTGGGATACAGTAAAACGACGAGCAGTGGCCTTAGCTATCGCAGACTTGATGCCTCTGCTTGGAGAAGATGTCGCATTTATTCGCGCGCATGCACTCACAGGTCAAGGAGCGCTCCTGGTAAATGATCACCAACAGGTATTGATTTTTGTCTGATAGCGGCCGGTTACTAAACGTTCCAGTGCAGCAAGACGTCTTCCGTGAATTCAATCTGGGCATTTATAATGTCCTTATCGTCACCAAGTCTGTTGAAGATCTTGATGTACCAAAGGCTACGATAGTCATTCGGTCCGTATTTCGTTCAGTACGAGCGAATATCTCTTTGAGAGTATGATTAGCTTCGATATCTTGGAGGGCAATGTCTCATATGCCTTCCTACGGTCGCTGGCTGCTGGCCATTTGGTACATATGGTGGAGAGAGGCAATGACGACCATCGTCATCATATGGTTTCTTCGTCCAGACCGAAGCCAGATATGATTCGCTGGGCTAACATTCTGCGTTGCTGCCCCACTAGCGCAGCCCCGCCCCTTCCGCTTCTACTCGTCAGGTATTCCGAGCATTCCGATAGTGAAGAGGAATCTTCCGAAGATTACATCGAAGATCCCGTTACGGGAGGTCGAATATATCCTCAAGATGCTACTACAGTGGTATACAGGCTTGCATCGATCGCAACCACGAGGCCTTTCCCATCTCCCCTCTTTGATTTCAAGTCTCGAGGTTCCGCATCCTCCGCATCCTCAGTTTACACATGTACAGTCGTTGCACCTGGAACGCCTGCGCACGATGTCTCTGGGCAGCCTTGTTCGTCAATGGCACACGCGAGACGTTCGGCATGCTACAATGTTTGTGCAAAGTTGGCAGAATCTGGCTTCCTAGATCCAAGCGCTTTTCTTTTTCGTCGAAGGGCTTCAACAACTGACAGCGTGGATAACACTCCGAAGCCTGATAGAGTTCCCCATGGCGGAGTCCAAGTCTACCCGCGGCAGGCACCACTCTTCTGGTCGCACCCGACTGGAACAGTGACGGCGCTTTTCCCAACGATAATCACTGTAAATCATTCCAACCAGCCTTCCCACGCGCCTATCCTTCTCCTCACCAGACGTCCGTTACCAGAATTTCCTTCGTTTAAGCCTTTCTCTTCCGGGACTCCTATCACCGTCCAAACCTATAAAGGGACCCCTTTCAGCGTGGACGATGGAAAGCTCCTCTCCTTAAACTTGTATACGCTTAGATTGTGCAGAGCAGTCGTAAATAAGCCGTTTAACTGTCCTTGGGAGGACATGGCCTATTTCCTCTCTCCGGTTTCCTCCAGCTGGACCCCTCCAGATAACCCTGGCCGATGGCAACGTTCCGACGTGGCGGAACATATTCCATGGGATGCCGTCGCCCGTGGCGCCCTCACGTGGGTTGTACCACTGAAGTACGGTCGACCGGAAGACGTAGCCGAAGACATTGAAGATGCTGTCATTCAGGACAGGTCGACAGAGCTAACAAGGCGATATGATGTTCTTCGGGTACGCCCAGATCTTTCTCCCTTAAGCCACCCGGAGGATAGCCCGGTGGGTTGCGAGAATGTGGCATTCATGTGTTCGTTCTTGACATAAACTTGCAGCGAGAAGCAGAATACGGCAACTTACTCGAGTATTGCAAAGTTGTGCGCAAGAATTTTGAAGGCCTGAAGGACGAAGGGCAACCCCTCATTGAGGTCTCCGTTATGTCTGCAGTTGGGGGTTTTGAGTCGGGGTCACATCCTCCGATTGGACCTCCCCCACCGCGATGTACGCCCCATGGTCCACTTTCATGTCCCATACTGAAACTCAGTTAGACCTCATCCCTGAGTTATGTTTTAAATTTACGATCCCTGCCAGGTCAGCCCGAGCATAAACTAGATTTCGATTCACCGATAGGAAATTTCCAGCACCTTCCGACCAGCTCTCCTCTTCCCGTACATAACTCAACGGCTCGATAGTTTTTTGCTCGTGAAAGAGCTCAATGCCCGATTCTTCAATCATAAATCTCTGAGACCCTGCTGGATATGGCCATTACAGCACCTTCGACCCGAATGGAGTATGATTACGAGCGCCTGGAACTGCTTGGTGGGTGTATTTCCAATTCATTCTCAATGCTGCAAATCTTACGAGAACCACTCAAAGGTGATGCGTTCTTAAAATACATGGCTTCGATCTATGTATTCGTCACTGAGCCGTCGGACAAGGAGGGGGCCTTACACACTGCCAGGCAACAAATTGTCAGCAATAACACGTTGTTCCACAGTTTTTATAGTGCCGGTCTGCCCGCCTATGTCCAGTCGAAGCCGTTCAGTCCTAAATCCTGGCAGCCACCTAATTTCAAGACATCAGAGGAAAGCAAAGTGAAGGTCGAGAGCAGCAAACAACGAAACAAGAATGAGCAGAGACTCGGTGACAAGGTAGATCCCATCGTCAACGACCGTTATTCACGAACGCTCGAATCTTCCTTTTGTAGGTTTGCGCAGATGTCGCAGAAGCCATTCTTGCTGCAGCATACCTATCGGGCGGAGGCGACACCGCACTCATGGCGGCCAAGGCTATGAATATTCCCTTACCGAATATAGAGAAGTGGTCAGATTTCGGCCACAAGCTTTTGATACCTCCGCCCACAATTTCTGCGAAATTGAAGCCTGGAGCCCTTCAGGCGGTAGAAACCATCATCAACCATAAATTCAAATATCCTCACATTTTGGCGCAAGCTCTGGTACGCGGTGTTGCTCCGAGATGTCCGAGCAGTTGTTCATCTCGCCTAGACTCATGCCTCTGTGTCTGGATTTGAGCGTGTATCTTATGAAAGACTTGAATTTATCGGAGATGCGATCTTGGAATTTTGTGCGCTTCGATCTTGTTGCTGTACTTGCGACTTATTTGTGCTAGTGGTCCTCCGGCACGTTTTCGAACGTAACCAAAAATTGTCACCTGGGGCACTGACACTGCTCAAGGTATGATGTCTATTCATTTGGCCGATGAAGGTGCCTTGACAAATTGGTCCAGGGGGCAATGGTGTCGAATTCTGCATTGGGTGCTGTTTGTGTCTCGTCCGGTCTACATAGCCATCTTCTTTTGGCGGCTCGTCTCAAAGGTTCTGTTACGGACTACATCGTCAAACTGAAAATCAAGCAAGCAGAGGAATATGAGGCGGCGCGGGTCGAAAAACGATCCCCTGGGCAATATTGGCAGGAGGTTGATCCACCAAAGGTAGCAAGTCTTTGAAGAAAACTGTTGTATTGCTGACTCAGTATTCGGTAGGTTCTCTCCGATGTGGTAGAATCCGTGATTGGGGCAATATACGTTTCAGACAACTGCACGCCAGTCGGTGTGGGGGCTTTTTTCGACGCTGTTCTCAAACCGTTTTACGACAAACACATTTCGCTGAGGACCCTAGCTCAGCATCCCACGAAGATCCTATTTGAGCTCATTCAAGCTCAAAAGTGCCAGAAATTTCAACTGCTGAAAGAAAAGGCACCTGGGGGAACGTTCTGTCATGGTGTGCATTTGGCTTTTCCTTCGTTGAAGATTTATTCAAATGATGCCCTTAGTTTTGGTTCACGACGTCATTTTGGCGAGTGGAGAGGGCTCGTCGATTTCGCTCGCAGCCAGAAATGCTTCCTGGTGTGCGTTGGATGCACTTGAAGGAGATGCCGGGTTTTTGCGGATTTGCGACTGTCCGAAGGACGCGAAAGGACGCAAGACCAAGGGACTGGATGAGATCTTGTCGGGTTTAGAAGAGTGAGGAGTGTATTACCGCTGCTGTGAGCACGACGGTTAGGGATCCGGTAGAATATAATCTACGTCTATTGTGTCTATAATTCTAGGTCTAGAATCAAACAATGTTCAATCAAGCCTTCTTCGCACTGGAAGCAAGATGTCGGCATTGATTTAAAAATTGTGCAGTGAACGCGACGTACTGCTGAATCTCGACTGCAACGAAGGGAATGGCGAATCCGACTGTGAGAACGCCAAACATCTTGAGGCCAAAAGGCACCGACTTTCCGCCCTGAAAAGGTGCCACGAACGGCAGATGCTAAGTTAGGTGGCATCGATTTTCAATTTCTTTTCGTCAATACAAAGGTCATACATTGTAGTCGCCGTGGGCAGAACGAAGACGAGCGGTGGTGTGCAATTGGCGGAATGCCGGAGCACGGGCGAGGCGAGACACAAGCATCGGGTGGTGGACGGAAAGAAAAGAGGGAGCGGAAGAATACGGAGCGGGTGATGGCTGGTGAAACCGCATCAACGATCAATTGCACCCCCATTTAGGCAAGCAAGTTCGATTCGAGTTCAACCCCGCTCAGCCGAATTTCGCGCCAATTCTGAGGTCTAGCACCTGCAAAAATCCAGACACGAGTAGAAAAAATCAGCATCTACTTCCCAGGTCATTGTGAAACTGACGGCATATTTTGGGCGCTGATTTCAAGTGATATCCACCGCAAGGCGTTGGTATGACCCTCGTGGACGTTTTGTATTACATTTTGTATCGGTCTCCGGTGTCTCTACCACGCCACTTGGAGAGGGCTATGCACGGACCCATTCAGAACCCGATTCAATTCCCGACATGCTGTGTCTCAAAGCTGTTGAGGTCCATGTGTGACTCATGTCCAACTTCCCATCTTTTATTTTTCTGGATACCTCTGGCGGCAATCCGGTCCTGGTCTCCGAAGTCCGCAATTGGAACACTTCGCGGTCATGTGCCGGCCTTCTTTGTGATGGCCGATGTCGTTCGGGCCGGCCGATTAGATGCACTCCCATCGTCGTCTCGTCTCTCGTGCCATGTCTCACTTTGCAACTATCCATATTCCAGGTCGCGCTAGTGCAATCAAGGTTCCCACTGGCCTGTTCATAAACAATGAGTTTGTCCCTTCCGTAGACTCCCAAGAGGTCATCGAGTGAGCAGCCTGTTTGAGTGCGATAAGATGTTGACGCCCAGATTTCATCGTCCCAGTGCCATCAACCCTTTCACGGAGGAGAGAATTTGTTCAGTTTCTGCAGCATCCGTCAAAGAGTACTACTCGTCGTTTTGAATAGTGGCCGCTTGCTTACCTTTGGCAGTATCGATGTCGCAGTCGCGGCTGCCCGTAAGGCGTTTAACACCACCTGGGGAAAGAATGTTACTGGTTTCGAGCGTTCTCGCTTGATCAACAAGCTTGCCGATCTGATTGAGCAGAACGCCCAGGTAAATCTAATCCTGAACCAGCATTGCAATTGCCATCGTTTTCCAGGAGCTTGGAGAACTCGAGTCCCTCAACAACGGCAAGCCTGTAAAACCTGTGTTCTATCTTTGCTGTGACAACAGGACTGAAATGCATTTCACAGGCGCGCATTGCCAGGGATTTCGACATTGGAGATTCTGTTCAGGTCGAGTGCCGTTCATCCGCCCCAATCTTCTCTGAACTCCTTCTTGTTTAGTGTCTTCGTTATTATGCAGGTCGGTGTTTACTTCTTCGTTGTTCTGCGTTTCAACTCTGTCCAGGCTGGGCCGATAAGATCGCCGGTCAATCTCTGGAAGTAGATAACAGAACCAAATTTGCTTTTACCAAGCATGAACCAATTGGCGTGTGTGGCCAAATAATACCTTGGAATTACCCGATCGTAGGCTAGGCGTATCTATTCAGCGTCGTTCTCTGACTTGACATTCGTCTAGAATATGTGGTCTTGTTCTCAAATTTCTTTTGATGCGTCTCGTTTTAAAACTAATCTATGAGTCAGGGAAGGTTGCCCCGGCTCTGGCCGTTGGGTGCACCATTGTCATGAAACCCTCTGAACTGACTCCGCTGACTGCACTTGTAAGCAGGTAGATTCATGCTACAATCTTAGCTTCATTGCTTGCAGAAACTCTCCGAATTGGTCAAAGAAGCTGGGTCGGATCCTCCGTCCCGAAGTCTGTTCGCCGTGTTTAATTTTACTTTAGTTTCCCGCCCGGCGTGGTGAATACAGTGCCCTCTCTTGGCTCTGTAGGAGGTGCTGCATTAGCGGCCCACCCCGACGTCGACAAGGTTGCGTTCACAGGGTCGACAATAACAGGTCGCAAGATTATGG
This sequence comes from Mycena haematopus, assembly GCA_029281435.1. Classification (NCBI taxonomy): domain Eukaryota; kingdom Fungi; phylum Basidiomycota; class Agaricomycetes; order Agaricales; family Mycenaceae; genus Mycena; species Mycena haematopus. Next base: position 482,783 of record JARJCV010000001.1, read on the forward strand.
AAGCGGCGGCTAAGAGCAACCTCAAGAAGGTGTCCCTTGAGCTCGGCGGAAAAAGCCCTCATCTCATTTTTGAGTCGTGCGATATGGACCAAGGTTAGTGGCAGCCTTACAGCCGCACCGGGGACTAATTCCTACTTCGCACAGCCGCAAATTGGGCGGCTCTCGGAATCTGCTACAATTCGGGCCAAGACTGCACCGCCGGATCGCGGGTTTATGTTCAAGACAGCATCCACGATAAGTTTGTAGAACTATTGGTTTCCAAAGTAAAGGAACTCGTATTTGGCAATGGATTGGACGACAAGACATCCGGTGGTCCGGTGGTGGGTGCATGTTTCACTCACGCGTGCCATCCGTTCAACATCCGCGATTGGCCAGGTCTCCAAAGCGCAGTATGATTTTCCTCCCCTTGAACCGTCCATTTCCATCCTGATTCGGTACCAGGTATGACAAAATTTGGGCCTATATCGAATCGGGCAAGCAAGAAGGCGCCAAAGTGACTCTGGGCGGGACCAAACGTGACTCAAGCCGAAAGATATTGCGAAAAAAATGACGCTGACATATAATAGGTCCTGGCAAAGGTTTTTTCGTTGACCCTACAAGTGAATCATTCGTCGACACTTGGCATGGAAGTTCTGACGTACGCGTGGCTTAGTTTTCACGGACGTTCGCCCGAATATGAAAATTGTGAAAGAAGAGGTAAGCCTTGGTGTCACTAAATCGAAATATTGTCCTGACAGTTCACGGTAGATATTTGGTCCCGTGCTTTCAGTTGGCAGATTCAAAACCGAGGAGGCAAGAGCCTATGATGTACCAATGACTGATCCTAATGTTTTCGGACTTGTAGGAAGCTATATCGTTGGCCAATGATACTACTTACGGCCTGGGCGCTGGTCTCCATTCCAGTAAGTCCATAAGTTGATTAGATGCACGGGCCCCGGTGACCCAGCTGCAATTTTAGACGATGCGAATCAGTGCATGCGAGTTGCTTCTGCTCTCGAGGCTGGCACGGTATGACGTTCCATCTTCCTTGACAGATCCTTCTCTGACCGGTGACGCTAGGTCTGGGTGAGCTTTTTTCCTTTTGACTCGGGGAATGAGGCGACGGCTTCTCAACCCCTTCTTCGTGCAGATCAACCAATATAATATGCTGTCCAACAACGTCCCCTTTGGGGGAAAGAAGCAATCGGTGAGTTAAGTTCAATGACTTTTTAACCACAACTGATCGGTGCCTTTTTTCCAAGGGCATTGGTTAGTTTCTTTTCCCGTTTTGGGATCGTGCCACCAACCGGCTATTTAGGGCGAGAACTGGGAAGCTATGCCCTGGAAGAATGTAAGACTCGAGGCTGCAGGGTACGGCTCGCTGACTCGTCTGTTTGGCAATCTAGACATGTCGGTCAAGGCCGTGCATTGGAACTTTGGGGAGAAGCTCCAATGGCCCCTTTAATCGCGTAGCAAGCGCGTACCATCTGTTTGTCGCTGTCTGATTTGTTCGCTGACCTCTGTTGTGCGCTGTACTGAACCGTATGATGTTCGAATTTTTTTGAAACCAATGGAATCAAATGAAACGTGGTGACTACCATCAGAGTTCTTCGGCACGTCCGCCACAGTCGTGGAGAAGAAACATCAAGTGTGGGAGTCTGGGATATTTGGAGGTTTGTTCAACAGCTCTCAGATCGTACCTAGAAGATATTCCGTGGGTTCCCCGTCTCAAAATTATGAGCGCCTTAGCTGCTTCGATTTGTTTTCCGTGCTTCGAGATCTTGCTGCCGTACTATCTGGGACGGATGTTGTCAGAGAGCAATTAAATACTTTTCAGGAGCCCACAAGCGTGAGTAATTAATTACGACGGAAAACTAGCAGGAAGGTAGTGTAACAAATGGGACGAGGGACAAGAAACTGGCGCTACGACCTTGCGCCGCCGCAATAGCAAGGATTGTTTCGGCAAGTACATCTGAGAAAAAGTTAGTTGAATATTTCGGCGCCGCAGGACAAAGCTTGCCTCGACTGCAGCGGTACCGACCCTTGCTGCCACTGGTTCGTTGGCGTAGTTGCTGCGAACTGCGGCGGGAAGCCGTACTGCGGGGGATACCCTTGGGATCCCCCGTACGGATTTTGAGGCATCGGATATTGCGACGGATTGTAACTGGGCGAGTGACTAGGATATGCAGGGTGTACGGGCGGGGATTGCGGCGGAGCATTCCACGCGGGATACTGAGGCTGATGGGGGGCGTAATGCGCATAACCTGGGGTCTGGGTCTGGTAAGGGACGGGATTGTACGAAGGGCCCAGTGGATGAGATGGACTCTCAGGCGTCGTCGGTTCGTCGACTGCAACGTATTCACATTCGAGTCCCCGTTTGGTGCACCGTGCACAGGGATGTTGTGGAGGCTCCTCGGTTGTAACGCACTGTAAGGATATTAGCACCGCGCTCTAGGTCGAATAGTCAGCGCGCCGACCTTGATCTTTCTTCTACGACAATTTGTACAGGCAATCATGGCTCGCCTGCGTCTGGTATTGAGCACTGCGGAAGTGGGTGTGTCTGCCATGTAGGAAGGGGTCGACGTAGGTCGTGTAAAGATTCGGTTCAGGCTCCTTATATATCCATACTGCTGTGCCCGCTCTCGAACGAGCGCCAGAAATTGCCAGATTGAGACAGCTGTGCCCAAATTGCCTACCAAACTGCGGTCGCAAGAAGGGAAATTCATCCAAATTATATTTGGATCAAGAGAGAGTCCTGGAATGGAAAGAGGCCGCTCGACAATAAAAAGCATTCAACAGCAATAGACCATAGAGTCGGACCAACTTTGGGTGGTTTCAATATCCGTTGCGTAAGCTTCTGCAGATCCGAAGTATCGAGAGATCCAGACAAAGCGAAAAACGAGTTGATGCCTGCCAATAGATCTAGATTCTCTCCTTGATGTCATCGTCAATTAGTTCAATTAGTAAATGAACTGAGTGCGGAGTTCACAGCATCACGGCCGTGAACATACTGAAAGGGACAAATCGTCAGCGAAAACGCAACGTGGGGACCCGTTTTCTGGACTTAAATCCGATGAATGATGAAGCGGTGATGAGCGACACAGCTTTTCGACTAGAAGGCTCGGGCACAGTACAAACCTGGTTCGACCGAAGAACCCTTGAAAGCTATGCTTTCCTCAGAAAGATCAGAGTGGAAGGATCAGAGGATTTCATACAGCGTCCCAAAAAAGGCAAGCTACAGAGCCAAATAATCCCGAACTTCCTCTTCCGTTAGTTTCCGGAATGTAGGCTTCGGTCGTCCAGTTTCGCCTCCGATCTTGCCCTCCTCGAGCTCTGCCGCAGTGGGGACAGTGATGACACCTATTTCTATCGTTTTTTCCGTCATTTGTCCCTCAAAACCCTCTTTTAACGTCAGCAGAGCGGTATGAATGGCATCCTCCAAGCTGATATCATCATTGTATCTTGAGAGATTATCAGTGAACGGTAGTATACGTAGTAGTGAAACGCACCGTTTTTCCAAAAAGGTTTTCGCATTCACCATGTTCTTTCCGATTGCACTTGCTTTCCACGCCCAGAAAGAGCCAGAGGGGTCCACTTGGTACAGAGTGGGTCCTCGGGTAATGTCCCAGCCTGCGACAAGAAGCGATACACCATATGGACGAACACCACTGGTTTGTCTCGATGAGGTCCAGACTCGCTTTCAGGTTTCAAATACTTACCCGGATTGCGTGGCTTGCTGCATCACAGTCGCGATTTCCTGGGTCAGCACTCGTGTTGGCGGGTATTCTCCATATATCTTCCAGTACGACTGTGCGCTCTTCCGAGCCTTGTTGACTAACACACGAAAGTCAGGGCCCATTCCGGAGTAGACGATGCCAATATTCGGGCAAATGACAGCGACTTTGTCTATCATCGAGTCGTCGATGAGGATGGAAGATGATTTCTTCTCCGTAGCTATCACAATGCCGTTGGAAGCTTTCGAGGTCATTAGTACGAGAGTAAGCCATAGAAAGGTATAGTACCCTTAATCCCAAGGCTCGTAGTACCGCCCGATACCGCTGCGAGAGCATGTTCGATTTGAACGAGCTTGCCGCTCGGGGAGAAAACGGTGAGGGAGTAACTAGAGTGAGATACGTTAGAAGGATATAACCAGCGCGCTCCAAACCTGCCTGTAAGCTCCACCGTCTGCGCTAGCCATGATGAATTGTTCAAGGTGTGTTGAATGAATCAAGTGAAGGCCAGGAACGCAAAGAAAGGGAGAACACAGTAGAGATCTTCGTGCTCTTGTCGTGACCGAGACTAAGTGACGCTTGGGTGGACGCGTAACCGTGACGCGTCACGCGACGCGTCAGCTCGACCCTAATAAGTAGTAACCTTGGGCTACATATCCTGTTCAAAATAATACATGGCGATTAATTGTACAACTACACGGCGCCGCAGCTATGTTTCCGAGCGATTTAAATTAGTAGAACGCGACTGCATGCAATATACTATGTGGATGGGTTTCTTGCTGCACTTGTAAGATTCCCTCAATCTCTTCGTCAATATCCTCCGCTTTTTCGATCTACCCGGAGAGATGTCTAGACGCAGCACAGAGATTAACCAGGATGCTTACAGCTGTGGCAAGATCCAGGATCGCCTGTCCCCCAATGGAGGCTTCTTCATGATTGTCCTTGATCTCGATGTTAATGATGTGAACGGGGCGGTTGAACTCGCCTCCCCGTGCCAATAGGTCTGGAAAGAGTAAGACATCAATCCAATGGTGCGCACAAGATCCTTACCATCACAAACCGCGTCGAAGCACCGCTCTTCACACGTTATAACGATGTCCGCTACGGTTTTGCTTTCTTGCCAGCGCTCGGGAGCTCGTTTCAACTGGCGATTTCGGTCAATCATCGGTAGGACACCGTTCGCAGAATATCTGCAATGAGGTTGAGATAATTCGCGCGCGCGGTCAGATAATTTACACACAACTCACAGTCTGGAATCTTTTCCGCTCAGTTCTTCATAAATTGTATTGTATGGCGTTCCGAAAGAGTAAATGTTGGGCTTGTCTATCGAAGGCCCGGGTAAACGAACTGCGGATCCGGTGCCGGAAGAAATAACTCGAAAGCCAGCTTTCCTTCGATCGGCGCTTCAGTTTCAATTTTGAGGATCAGACGGACATAACGGACGACAAAACCAGATGTCCCTCCATGGAGCGGTTCTAAAATAGCAGGTAAAGCACACGGACGCGGACCAACAAGACATTTACTTGGTTGCTGGCACAGACAACACAGAATAAAGGCCGCTGCTTATATGCGGGGCTGGCAACAGCCGGCACTGGAGTTGTTACTTGTGTTGGCTGAGAATCGACTGGATAGGGTGTGAGAGCGTTCGGCGGCGGAGTTGCGTAGCCGTTCTCGATTCCGTAAGGTTGGGGGAGCGGCGGAGTCGGTGCTGGAGTATCTTGTACACGCTGCAGACGAGGGTCTGCACGGGCCAATCGGGGATCACGAGCTCTTCGAGGGTCCATGTGGCTGACGGGATTCTGTAAACCGAAGCGTTGAGTTCCACGAGGAGATTTTGCGGTTGTTTCAGAATAAAAGCCTCAGCAGTATCTAGAACATTTTTCGGTCTTCACGTCAACCCAGAAAGACCGCTACGGGCACGGGTTGATGGAGATTCCACTCTGAATCATCACAGGGGAAAGAGAGAGCTCAGAATCCAATTCACCTTGTGGCTTGTGACGGTTGAAGACAAACGAAGTGGTTACATAATTGACCAGACAAGGACTTCGTACTCGAGCCGTTTGCGAGACATAGAGGTAGGTAGGTAGGTAGAATTACACGGCACGGTCCCAATAACATCATTACATGGCTAGTGTGGCAGCATAAATTTTATATTCTCGAGGGAATGTTGGTCTCTTTTTATGGCAACCGGCGGTGAAATTGCACGCGCAGCCGCCTCAAACAAGGATCGTATATCTATCCCACACGTCCGACGCCTATGCACCGCGGCCAACACAACATCGGTGTCGGATTCAGCACAAAAGTAATAGTAACATGGACGGCAGGAGTAGAATCACAAATTTTTCGGTCCTGGACTTTATACGATGGTGCACGTGACATCCATCATGGATTCACGGCATTCGCCGTTGGCGAGCATGAACACGTCTTTACAACACTCTTCCAACATCGTCTGACTCTGTTAAAAGGTATGAACGGGGTAATTTCTTCGGTGAACCTTGGAACAATTTCAGCTGTAAAGCAGTATGCCCTCTTCAGACCGCACTCACGATTTCCGGCAAGTCATTCGGGAAAAGGAAAATGAATTGCCCGCTGCCAAAAGACGGAAAACAACCAAGCAGACTAACGGGGCTGAACGCGATCCTCAAATCAGCTCGGGAAAGGAATATGTTACAGAGGCGTATGTCATTGTGCGTGCATAACATGTCTTACTTCAAACGTCCCGTTAATTATTCGACTCCAGTTAAACCATATTGACACGTTGACTCGGATGCTGGCAAATATTCGCCGACCTTATCTCAATGTAGACTCGCGGGCGGTCCCTACATACCGCCAACCGGCGCGCAACTTAGACCTAGACGCCTCTGATTCGTGGAATGCATTTCGCCATCTTTCTAACCAAGAGCGAGACCAGATAGACCTTCAGGCTCGTGTCATTCTGACACGCTGCGCTGACCGCGTCAAGGAGTTGGAAGCCCTAGAAAAACGTACGGAACGTTTTTTTCTGGGGCGGCGAGTTCTTATTTATCCTCTCCAGGACGCATTGAACTTGTGGCGAGCAAGACAAATCCGCTCACGCGTTTTCTCCCTGCGCGCCTGAGACAGGACGCGGCCACATTATCTGCGGATGTTGTCGCTGCTCACCATGCCAGCATTACGTGGTATCTTAACCGCCGGTTGACTGACGCGAGCCAAAGTCAGAAGGAGATGCAGGAGGAACGCGTAAAGCGACAGTTGGAACGGTCAAGAACCCTTGGGTCTGGCGCGGCGCGGGAAGCGCTGAACATCGGTGTCGACCCGCTCATTAATGCGGAAGAGCCGGAACTCGCGGGAGGGAGCAGTTGGCTTGGTGGTGCATCTTCTAGTCTGATCGCCGCAACCATTGGCGCACCTCAGCCTTCCGAAGCACATCGTCCTGTCCCTTCAACCGTCAAATTCGGTGAAATTCCCCCTCCTTCACCTGAAGACGACGACGATGATATCGAATTGTCCGCCTCCCAAATATTACAATTCGAGACCGAGAACGCAAACATCCTCCGAAATGTCCAGGATACTCTCGAATCGGTTCAGCAGGCAGAGTCGCGTTTGATGGACATCAGCGCCTTACAGGCAGAATTGGTGCAGCACCTTACAATGCAGACCGTATTCACAGATCAACTGTACGAGGACGCGATAGCCACGACTTCCACAGTTGAAAAGGGCAATGTGCAGCTCAAGGAGGCCAAGCGGCGGGGAAACGATGGGCGATTATTTATTCTTGTCTTCTTAATCGGCGCGAGCCTAAGCTTACTTTTCCTGCATTATTATTAGACTCCTTTATATCGTCCCAGTGTACAATGAAATTAAATCATAGGATATGGTAACTTGCGCTCCTTAAACATCCGCGTCGTCGGAAGTCAGGAGCGGCGCGTCTTCAGTGTCCTCTAAAGCCTCGGCGGCAAGTTCGTCCGTTTCGACGGGTAATCCTGGCAGACGGCGGATGTGATTTTGTATTGAGGTGTAAACAAACCTGTGGATTCAGTTTATAGTTTGCTCGGTGAAAGAAGAACACGAAACACACCAGCTCGCAACAAATGTTACCACAATCCCACCTCCGATGAGCAGTCCGTTGATGAGCTTTGTTTCTGTTAATCCCCGGTTATAGCGTGAACTAGAAAAATAGGAAAAATACGTGCGAGTGTCCATGTTGCCACGTGTTTCGCCGTCGGAAAACGCGGCTATCCTTGAACCTATGAATACATGCAGGAACAGCTTGGGGAACACGAAGAAGGTGGCTGTCATAAATTGCCAAACAGAGACAGATCCAATCGACTGGATCTACTCAACAAGAGTATACGATTGTTTTTAAGAAACTGACCGCAAATAGTACATTGCTGTACACCCATCTGCAAGAGCCTTGAATTTGAATCTTTCCAGATGTTAGTTACGAACTTACGGAGGCAGAGGAGACATCCGAATTAAAATGATGAGTGGGAGGCCCTTCGCCGCCTTTCACAATGGTTAAGCATGGCAGCAAAATCATAGTTGTTTGAGAGCGCACAATAACGGTTTCAAGTGCTTGCCATTTTTCGTTGGTTTTTGAGAAAGCACGAAGCCTTGCCTTGAAACTGGAACGAAGAGTACAAAACACAACAACAGCCCCAATGAGGCTGGCCGGTGCGACAATAAAGAAACCCTTCAATCCCCATGCAAAACCGCATAGAGTGGTGACCGTGGCTGCTACAATTCAGTCGGAGTCTAATTGCGTGTGGGTAGCCTTACTGTGGCCGTGGAGCGGAGGGAATGAGACCGCAACGATAAGAAGCCCAACCAAAAACCAGCCGAAGGGAAAGCGGGCTAGCTTCTCCGCGTTATCGTACATACTGGGAATTGAATTAGTCTCACAACATACAGCCATCACAACAAACGACCGAAGCTGTTGAACGACATACAATTGAGCAACCCGGCTGGGGGTGATGAGAACAATGGCGATGACTAGGGTTATCATGATTTAGGTAGGAACCCGAGTAGACCGACGCGAAAGACGATAATACCCAAACAAATTTCGAATAGTATCCAGAGCCAAAGAATCATCTAGCTCCGTTGAGCTCAGTTGGAAATTGGGTGGAACCTGTACCTTGCCGTACAGAGGCAATTTCTGATATCGTCGAAAGGCCTTTCTTGGGAGCGACTTGATGAGGTCGACGACGGACATGGTGGCGGGAAGGAGTAGATGCCGTGCATACGTAAAGTGCTGTACGTGAACGCATGTGCGTATGTTGACACTATGTTGACGCGGTCAGCTTTCGAGTGTTTTCGTAACTTAGCCTACGCGTCGCGGACTAACAAGCAAGGGCACGCCTTGAAATCACAAAGCTTGAGCCGCTTACTACAGAAGAGCTGTAGATCGGCATGGAAAAATATAGCGCGTATCGGGATCCTGGCACAGGCGTTCAAGTAACATTCTACCATTCTCCAAGTTTTGTCCTCATTCTTGGCCTCTCGACAGCCGTTTCTTCCTCTTGTTCCGCTGGCACCTTCGAATTTGCTCGTTAAATTATCCGTCCCACTCGCGTTTTCGATCGGCGCGCTGCGCACGGCTTTGGTGTTGGTCCTCCTTCTCGTCCATCTAATCCTGGTTGAAGTTGTATCCATCATATTCGTAAGATATGCCCGCTTTTCGTCAGAACAAGTTCAGTTGCACAGAACTCCTAGATTCCTGTCCCTGCACTCCATCGTTTCGTCACGCATATCTTCACTGCATTCACCGCCCGCCTTTCCCTCTTCGCTCTGGGCGTGTTTTGGATCTCTGTAGATAATGTAACCCGAAAGCGAGGGTGCGCACTTCTTCGTTGTTACCTCGGTACAAACGCAAACACTTCATGATCGTCAGTCGGGGAGTCAAGGACATCGAAACATGGCGTCCTCAAGCAGGGGACATCATTGTATCCAACTGGGTCTCCTGGGTCGAAATTCTTTGGCTAGCTTTCCGGTATGGTCACCTAATTTCTTCCCGCGAAATTCACATTCAAGGCCGAAAAGATTTAATCCTATATTCGTGTTGCCTGTGGCGGAAAGTGGGCCTTCTCCCGCCACTCCTACTCTCACGTCGGGAGCAATCAGTCACACTCCTGGGCGCAGAACGGGTACTGGATCAGCCAACATAACGGCGACCAGCCGTGGAGTCACTGCGCGAGTTCCAATTCTCGGCTTTCGTCAGGTTTCGTTGATATCGGTATTACGCGCAACGGGTCTCACGCCTCCTTTTGGTTCCACTGACGGGCCCTACCAAAGTCTCGAGGACATCCGTACACATGCCGATCGCCCCATCGTTACATTCCCCGAATGTACGTCGAGCAACGGGCGAGCGTTGCTTCGTTTCGCGGACGTGTTCCAGCAGAAAGTTCCTGTTCGAGGCTATAATGTATTCGTGATGTGTGTGAGGTCTGTGTTGCGTCGTGTCATGATCTTTCCGGTCAGCGCACTGATTTCATTCAGATACGATCCCCCAACGAGATTCGCCGCCACGCTTGCGCATAGCATTCCAACGGCTTTCAACCCTTTATCCCATGTATTCGGTGTCGCCGCTTCCTTGGCCCCTCAAGCCGTCTCCATTCGACTTCTTGCTCCATCAGAATCACCTGGTTCCCAGCTCTTCTTGGCCAGCGAAGTGCTCGCCGGCAATGAAACGGACCAGCTCGCGGCCACTTGCGCTGCCTTGATAGCTCAAATCGGCAAAATGAAGCGTACGGGGATGGGCTGGGAAGATAAAATCTCGTTTCTCCAATTATTACAATCTCAAAGGAAAACAGTAGTTCGTGGTCGTTGATCTATTCATGTGGGTCGGCTGCACTAAAAAAACAACTATTACTCGAATTAGTATCAGGGAGCAGTGCAACAGTGGCAACAAGGCGACAAGCGGTAAGTAATAAATGCGTGAGTATGCAGTTCCTCGGAGGTCGATGTGAGCAAAATGATAAACTTGGGAAACAAATGCGTGAAGAAGCCGATGGCATGCAAAGATGATGACGAGCCTAAAATGAGTGAAAATTGTCCGAGTGGGTACGGCTCCCGAACCCAGGTCTGTATACAGCTGCGTTGGAGCGCCTTCAGCTTTACTGCGGTTCTCGTAAATTTTGTACACACCGTTATCTTTATTGCTATCATGCATGAGTTCCGTTCCAACATAAATCCCATTCAGATGCCGATCATAGCTGAGTCGCAGATATGCATCCAAGTCACAATAATCATTCGTCAGTATGTGCGCTGCAACCGGAAGTTCACTGCTTTGGACAAGCTCGGTCGAGTCGGTGGACATGGAGGTCTGGAGCATCGGTGCGTTTCCGCGTGCAACGGTCGTTCGGTAAGATTCAACAGCTTCTGGAGCAGTCGGCATAGAGTGCGGGGTTCTCGGGATAAAAAGGAGAAGTGAATCTGTTTGACGGAGTATTCGACGACCAAGTTCGCATAGAATATCGGGAGACGGATGTCGGGAATGCAAAACTATGAGGCGGTTCGTCGCTCTTTGTTTGTGGGAGAGCGTCAGGAACTTGACGGCGAGGACGACGGATCGGGGAGCGCGAACGGCTTCTTCGACGAGCGGTCCTTGAAGGGGTCGATACGCGGACAACACCACCTCCCAGCTTCTGCCCATTCAACAGTTCAATAGCCTCTTCGGCGTCCTCGCGCGAAAAATACTCAATAAACCCACAGCCGTTCCTGGCGGGATCCAAATCGCAAAATGCAACGGCTCCACCGGCTAACCTTCCAAAATCTTTGAGCTCCTGCACTTATACATCAGCATGTCCTCGACTTTGACCCCGAGACTACGCACCTGCCAGCATATGTGACGAGGGATATTGTCGACGAGCACCGGATACCGATTGGAATAATAATTGGGCGGTATAGGGCTTCGCGTTGTGCGCCAGCTTGAATGAGACTTGGCATATGGCATATCTTTGCGTAGAGGACGAGCAAGTTCTACGACGGTACCTGGGAAAATATTAACGACCATAGCCAAAAGAAGAGCATCGAATGGTGCGCGCACGGTGGCCAAGAAACAGCTGGTCACGGAATGTTCTGAGGACGAATCTTGCGTCTTGCACTGAATCGTACTGTGCGAACCCAGACGTGCCGAATGCACTTTTGATAATCTTCAATTCTGTGAGCTTCCCGAATCTTTCTAAATATTCAACTATGTCGTCTCGTGTTGCATGCGAAGGTAAGTCTGTTGTTGAGGTTAATTCGAAGAAAAAGACGAGAACGAGAAGTACTCTTGAGAAAAAGGCGACTCATGTTCAGCTACCAGAGCACTTAGTTTGGATGAATGGGGCTGTCGTACAAGGAGTAGAGGTCTCAGCTTTATGTACTTCCGTTTCGGACTTGCAATATTCGAACTCAGTTTGATCTAATCGGTTGTCCAATGTGGTATTTAACTTCCCATATGTAGTAGTTCTAGGGCGATAAGTACACCCGCTTCAGAGCTTGGACTTCGCCTGAAAGATCTCGATCAGTGGAATTCCAATGATTGTCCAGAATCCTCGCCTGAACCAGATTCAAGGCCTGGCGTATATCAGCTTTTAAGTCTTCCAGGTCCTCGACCCCGATGCTGAGTCGCACTGCTCTTGGATCTGAGGTCGGATCCCACGAAGCCCTATACTCCGCCAAAGATTCTACGCCGCCGAGGCTCGTTGCAGGCTGTTGTTACTTAAATGAAACAGGTACAGGCCGTGCATCATCGTCGCTCACCGTGAAGTATTTGAGAGAATGGGGGAACCAGGCCGCGTAATGCGGCTCCGACAGCTGGGGAAATGAGTTTACCATGTCGTATAGATCTCTGCGGTAAACCAAACCTGAATGGAAAAAGTAGCATTCCAACCACCGGTCATCTGGGTGGTGGGGTCGAATCCTCTGGCGTCCTTCCCTTGGAGTGAGGAGTGCCAAACTTTAGTGAGAATTCCTCCAGAGATTCCTTCAAAAGATTGCCCTGCAGGCGTCAAAACAATTTTCTGAAGCCACTCCACTAATGCGGTGGCCGTTTCCGATTGCCGAGACAGGCGTAGATGGAATGTACGAAGGGAGCGTAACAGGAGCCAACTTTCGAGGGAACCTGAAACATGCCTTCTATGGGTGCTCGATTCAAACAACATGATTTGGCTCGCTCACCCATCGTATTGCCCATGTACGTTCTATCACTTTGAAGCTAGTCACAGGTCATTCGCGTCAACCTTTGTACGATGGTTAAAGGCGTACAATGTCCCATTCTTCTTTCGTGCGAACAACTAAAACACCCGCAAGTGCATCAGAATGCCCCGAAAAGTACTTTGTCGCTAAAGGGCATGAGCGTTATCCTGAACCCATCACAGCCAATAACCACCTGAATGCAGAATACTGTCCAGTAAAGCATCACATGAGAATCACACGTATAAGGAAAATGCGTACCAGTCTGCCCCGTGTTTGAAAGGGTATTGCAACGGTGGGGGTGCAAATGTGGAATCTATAAACAATTTCCCTCCCACCTAACACAAGCTCAATAACGGGCTAGAGCTCCGTCAGGGGGTTTTCACCTTGTGGACCTAACATAGATGGAGAATCATCCAGCATGAGTAGGAAGGAAATACCTTATCAGCATAGTATTGGATGTCCCTGGATATCATACTTCAATACGTATCGGATGCCGTGTAATTATACCGTTACCTCGACTCTCCAGTGGGATTCAGAGGACTTTCAAGCCAGCACAGGTCGCCACTTTCAAAATCATCGTCCAGTTTGATCACCTTGACGTCAGGTGCGGCTTTCCGGTAAACCTGGAAATGTAACGAGGGAGCTTTCATGGCGAGAATAAAAATCCAACCTCAATCATGTAATGGCACCCATGATATCCATCCGTTATGGCGATTCTTTTCGGCTTAAAGAACACCAACGCCTATCGAAGAGTTAATTTGTCGATAGTAATGTGCCATTTGCCTGAACACGCACAGCGTAACTAGCCGCGAGACCAGACGAGTAAGTCAAGGCAAACCCATCCTTAGGGTTGTCAGCTTTGATTTCGATATCAGATCAATAGAAATTCACAGTGATTTGACTCAGGATATGTTCTACTCGTGTCGAGTTCTGAGCGGTATATCTACTGTAAACGTGGCGAGAAGGATTCTGGGAACGATCTGTTCAAGCGAGTGAGTGGTGGCAACAAGGAAATGGTACCCTGTAATCCACGGCGCTCCCCTCTTCATTTGGCAAAGGCGATAAGAATGTCGTGGTGACAGCGATGGCGGGGGCAACGTCTTCATCTATTGGGCTTGAGGTGATTATGCTCTGAGTAGGAAAAGAACAAAATCCTAACCACGACGAAAACGATCATCCCCATGTAAAAGGTGGGTTCCTGGTACCTCTACTTTGGGGGCCATTGATGTAGTTTGCAGTGAGGGCTGGTGAGGGACGCAAGGCTCCAAGAAGCTCTGACTCAGGAAATTCTCAACATCGGCAAGCAGCAACCGGTCCGATGGTCCGCCAATGGTCGGCAAATAGATCTGCAGCGGGGTCCCCATCGTCGAAATGTAGTCTAGGAACTAGTGGTGTATACATTACGATTATACAACATGATACATCGCGCGTAAAAAAATCAGTCACCAATAGATGGAGGCATATGTTCATCGAATAAACCTGAGAACGATTTCTTCATGAATGCCTTCCACTGCTCATCAATTCCCGAATCTCCAGACATGAGCATGCCCATGGACATGTCGTTGGGTGGTGTGTCTGGATCCATAAAGTACTGGGGAACTGGCAGAGACATCTCATCCGTGAAAGTGTGGTCAAATCCGTACGCGGTTGAGGGGAGCGCTGGTTGCCCCATCATTTCCGGCCGATACAGATCCCCGGCCTGCTGGCCATCCTGGGATTGAGGGCTCGGCGGGGGAAAGAGTGACAGGTAGTCCACCAATGAGGGGTGGACATCGTCCGACATCGTGCTTGGACTCGAGGCAGAACTGGCACTGGGAACAGTGGGCAGGTGAGATTCTTTCTCCTTCGAGCTCTGGTCCTTATCCTTTTCCTTGCCCTTGCGGGATATTAATTTGCTGACCATCACGCGCGTTTGCCCACCGAATAGAGCTAGTTCATCTTCCCCATAATCGAACAGCCCAGGGCTGAATACCGTGGGAAGAGGTGCAGGATTACCACTGCGGAACTGAGAATAGACTTCGAAAGCCTTTTCTCGCAATTTGCATAAAATGGCCTAAGGATGATGTGAACACCAGATAGACGAGGACGCGGACATGCTTACCAAACCACTCCGTGCTCGACGAGAAAACCTGGCGCCTTTATCGAATAAATCACACGCCAGTCCTAGCTCGATGAAGGCTGTGGGGGCCATGCTCGACGAAGGTGAACGGGTTACGATGCAACCTACAATGATCTAGAGAGAGATGAATAAATACACACCCATCGGTACGTCGTCTCAAACATACTGCAGCAGAGAACACTGTAGTAGTATATTAGTGAATCATAGTGCTTCATCAGTGCAGGACTCGTACGATGGTTCCACAGAATACACCTATGACAATCCGGGGGGTCATTATCGCACATCCAAAAAAGAAAGAAAGAAACCCCACCATCTGCAACAAAGCTCCGGGAACCTGTCAAATACGTTTGAGTTACGGAAAACCACTACATACAGCTTCAGACTTGCCTCTCAAAATGATTGAGATTTGCTTTGATCATCCCAGACGCACATCGATATGCGGCCAGGAAAGAAGGGGCATAAGGACTTCGGAGTGGGTTGACGGGATGATCGAGCATTGCCCGTGCGAAGAAGGTACGATGGATATACAGCAGTGCTGGAATACAACGTTAGAGGTGGGAGGGTAAGACGAATTGACCGATACCAACCGATAGTTCGGTATTGGCCAAGTAAACATCTAAAGTAAGTGTCACTTTTCGACGAATAATAGAATCCGAGGGTCGATCCATACCCTCGCATGTACACTGAAGGTGTGCAATTTTCATCCTCTCGACCAAGGAAAACATTCAAGTAGGCCGGCAGCGTTTTCGCCCTCACTAGCCTATCCAATTCGAGAACGGTTTCATAGGTGGGGGACTCAGCAGTCAGGGTGCGTTCCGTGATGACGGAAAAGACGTCGCGGGTGAATGTATATTTCCACTCGTAATCTAGTTGAACACTCAAAAGAGCTGGATGCAGAACATAGCATGTTGGACGTACAACCGATTCGCGGATCGCCGTTTTCATCCAAGGTTTGATCTTCCGGTGCGGGGAACTCGCAGTCAACGTAGGACAATCGAATCGACGGAGGTCGCCCGAGGGCAACGCTCTATGCGCATGTCAGATACATTTTCGTAACGGGACGAACGTCGTTTGAACCTGGAATAATTCGGCGCTGAATAGTTCCCAAAATAAGGCTGTAGAAATGTGTCTAGTATGCGTAACAGGTTGGCGAACAATTAAACATACCACGACGTTGGTTCACAGTCTTGGGGTCCATATTCCACCTGGCGCTGTCTCGATCTGACGGGATTTCAGCAAACAACAACAGTCCACATAATAAAACACACGCAGGCCAAGCTGGAGATACCGATTAGCAAATTCTTTCCAGCAAACCATGGATACGACGCACACTTTGAGCAAGCTATTTGATTTTGATATTGAATAATGTAGATGCCTGAGCTAAAGCTAGCTGACCTTTGAACCAAGACATATCAAGGACCACTGTAGATAAGATAAAAAATATGTCAAGGGCGTTGACGTCGGAAAAATCTCACCGAGCTTTCCATTGTGTAACTTCGTCCACCCATATTATGATATGTACCCATCAATAGAACCGCCTGCACTGTGGCCATTTCCGGCGAATCGAAAACAGACCGCAGAGCCATGGCTGCGCGGCTTGCATGATAGTAACGGTCGGATTCGGCGTTATCTGTAAAGA
This sequence comes from Mycena haematopus, assembly GCA_029281435.1. Taxonomy (NCBI): domain Eukaryota; kingdom Fungi; phylum Basidiomycota; class Agaricomycetes; order Agaricales; family Mycenaceae; genus Mycena; species Mycena haematopus. Next base: position 499,410 of record JARJCV010000001.1, read on the forward strand.
ATAAAATGAGCCGTATCCCTCGGCCCTTGAGATAAAATTACGAGGTTCAAGGGTAAGGTCCACTAGAGCCCCCAATGCAAAAAACATGAATAATACTGCCATTTTGTGTGGCGAGATAGTATGTGGGAAATCGGCTTCGCTATTCCAGTTCCTTCTTTCTCGCAGAGATTTATAAATCGGGGTCATGAAATCGTCGACCATTTCTTCCCGAGCGATGGGTCGGAATTGCCAGGCGCATTGCTCCAGGTATGTTTCACACAGCGACCATGCGCGAGGCTGTTCAGGTAGACAATCAAATAGCAAATCCAGGGGTCGCCCGGGCGGGCCGCCAGCGCAAAAAGGAAACGAGTTGGAGAGCCTAGCGATCTCCACACTCAACGGGGGGAACTCCGGAAAGTCGTGTGACGACGACATTTCCATTTCTGCGCCTGCCTGTCATCTTGTTGAGAGATGAATTTCCCCAGAAAAGAAGCCAATCACCAAAAACAAAGTCTGAGTCGATTAGTACTAATTATTGCGCGAGCAGGGGATCGACTAACCTCAGAGCCAGCGGACGGTCCAAAGTATTTTCCAAACTTGCCCTCGCCATCGTCTCCAATCGTCATCGTTCCGAGGGCATCGATGGAATCCATGGACGGCTCCTTTGATTTTACTTGCTTATCTGGAACGGCCCCCTTTTCAGGTCCAAATTTTATGGAAAGCAGCTCGTCGCGAAGGAGAGGGTGAGTCCTTGACTAGACGTCAAATACGCAGTGCGCGAAAAAGAAAGAAAAAAACGTACTCGTTGGAACCCGTTGACGCCTGGAAAATTGCCAGCGCGTCCTCTAATTGGCGGATACGTTGACCCATTTCGCCAATTTTTGTGTGGAGATGATCTGTCGAAGCGAGAACAAATCGGGTGCCTTGACTAGAAAGACTGCCATTCGGGCAGATGGAAGGGCATCCTCGACGAACTAAGAACCCAGGTTTGCTCAAGAATGTTCAGATCGCATGAGGCCGTGCTTACTGCAAGAACTGCAGGGCAGCTTCTTGTCACACTTCAACTTTAACCGCCGACATTCTGCACAACTGAGGAATCGTTAGTGCCGGAGCTGTCGAAAGCGCTACGGTAGTAGGGTACCTAATCTTTTGGTCTATCAGTTGGCGGTATTTGCATCATGAGAACTTGTTATGTACCTCTCCCCGAGCGCGGCGAACATCTGTTTCATCGTCATTTGTCGACTTGCGGGATGTCCGACGGGAGGGGTCGACAGGCATTGCGCGGTCAGGTATACCTGGGCTAACCGTCGGAGCCAAGAGGTTATATATGGCACGCTTTTAGTCATAGTCCGATCGACCAAAGGCTAGCATGACAATGCCATCAATCGCCTGATGGCCTTGCTCGTCGCTACCAGCACTTTCAAAGCACTTTGGATACATACGACCTCATACGACATGGCTATGGACTACACAAATCAATGACCTGGGTCGAATCGCTCACGCGCCGCTTTTTGGCTGGTGGGGGTCCATCTTTGGCTGGTGGGGGTCCAGCTTCTGGCTCGGCAGTTTCGCCTATGGATTTTCTGAATTTTCCGTAGTCCCCGCCAAAAATTTCTCGCAAATCTTCTTTCGACACAGTCTTGAGTACCTCCTTCAGCCTGGCTTGGCGGGAGCTCCATACTGTGAATTGTTAACCGGATGCTGTGAACGAAAAACCAGGTCGCACCAATCGCTGAACAAAGCAGCTCGGATTTATTCACCTAAAGACGGCGTTGGAGTCAGGGATAACTCAATGCCAACGAACACACCTCGAGACCCTGAGGCGAAGATTTGATGGCACTCCAGTTCCCGATTCGATAACCGCAAAATTGTGCCAATTTTTGCTCGACGTGTTTCCGCTGGGGCATCCCAATGCGATAGAGTTTCATCTGGCGATCCTGGGATTGAAGAAAGAATTTGACCACAGTGGCGCAGTCACTGCAGCAGCTGGGCCACTTCTTTACGCCGGCGACCAGCGAACCATAATCAGAAGTCTTTGGACCAAGGACCTTGGACGCGTACAGCTCGAAAATATGTTTAAATACCGCCCCGACTGGCGGAGAGGCTGGAGACATATTTCGACTGGCGAGTTCGGCTTGAATTTTTGGTAGCAGTGGAAGCAAAATTTCGAGGATGTATCGCTGGTTCATCATAGCGGGCGACAGGATGCGAGGAAATAATTGCGACAGTGTCGGGATGTTGTCCGTGGAGAGACATAGCTGGAAATGGCTGAAGATAAGCGGAAGGTCCGAGTTGTACTGTGTTCTTTGAACGAGGGTATTAACTGCTTGCGTGCAGATACCAGGGAGGCCGCCTTCGCCTTCAAAGACCAAGGATCCTTCCCGGGACCGTAAATGCCCGATCAACGACCGACAAAGAGCCAGGTTAGGTGGGAGCAGCGACAACTGGTCTACCCTGGTGATACATTCAGATCAATCAATAAAACAATGAATGACACTCACAATTTCGGTAACAAGCCACTGTCTTCGGCCCCGACAATGGCGTCGAGAACCCCGGACAACTCTGCATCTGTTGGTGTTCTGCCCCTCCCGTATTTCGTGTAATTCTCGACGGTAACACGGCAGAGCTTGACTAGTCCAGGGATAGGTCGTTCCGATGACTTCAATTGTGAAGCTAAAGGAACGAGGACATCACAGGTCCGCATCAGCGCAATATCCGACGTGGCACTCGCGACTACAAGCTTGTCAATGATGAGATCGGCCAAATCGCCGTGGCTGCACATAACACAGGCCTCGATGAACGAGTAAGCCAGCGCGCAACTAGGAGGAGAAAAGAATTCTGTCTTTTCGATTGCGAGTTTCAAAAGATCGCGAACAATATGCTTGATGGTGGAAATATATTCTGCTGTTTGCAGAAGGGAATGTTCAATCACAAGTCGCGTTGAAAATGCCACGAAGAAAGCGGCGTCCGCCGTTGAAATTATCTGCGGTAAAATGCTAAATTGAAGTGAGTACAAGCTGCAGTGATTTAAGTGAATCAGAAGAACTTACGTGTTTTGAAGGAAAGGAACGCCTCCGCCTTCGATGATTAACTTGACTAGGAGCTCTTCCTCGCCACGAATTGGCTTTTTCAATGTCTTCATCACCCGATAACGCTGTCGTGCCAACCAGTTATTATCTACTCGTTCCGCTCCTCCCATTATCGAATCCAACAGGTGGATCCTTGATGTGTTGCTGGGGGATTCTGCCAGTATTTTGACCAAACTTATGCAAAAGGTCAGCTAGGAAATCACCAAGAGGAAACTGAACTTACATATCCTGAATCCGCTCTCCGAACCCAAACACTTCAATTGCATTGACAATTCGACGCGCTGAGAGTATATTCAGGATCTTGGTCGGATCACAGACGTCGAGTGTTTTGAGCCATAGAGGCAGATTTTTCCACCGGAGGGCAGCCTTGCAGAGGCCTTGGACAGTGCTGTCTCCAAACTTCTGAGATGCAACACCACGAAGAAGAAATTTGGCGAGCAATCGGTATTCTTCGTCATCTTCGTCGCTGGATGCCAGAACGGCCAGAGCGCGACTGGGATTGGTCCCATATATCATCTCTGCATTGTGCCGGTGGGGCCAAATGACAAGGACCGTGCGACGATACCCTAATGTGCGTCAGCCGCGAACAAGTTGCATGTGGGAGTAGACCGACATAATTCCAGTGAGCCCGCTCCCTGTCAGAAATTAGGACAATGGATTCAGCGCAATCATAGAGTGACGAACATTTCCCTGGTAACCCTCGTACTCCCTCTTGTCTGGTTCCCCGGCCTCTACTATGTCCCGGAGATCCTCTGGGCAGAACTCGGAATCATTCTCGTCGCAATCGAGTTCGCCTTGAATGTGCCGGCCATCCAGATCAACCAAATTTTCTATTGACATGCTTCGTTCTTCAACTTCGGCCATACCCACATCTTCATCGTCCTCCGAGCCATAGTAGCCCTCTTGATCGCCATACCCCACAAGGTGACATTCCACATTCGCAAGGCCGACATCGAATTTGAGCTGTTTTGCTAGGCTTTGTAGAAGTGCCACCTTGTAAGCATCTGCACCCTTGAGACAATTGCCTCGCAAACCAGCCAAAGAATATTTGTGTTGCAGAAGATATATGAGTTTGGCGGGCGCATTCGAAACAGGCTGATGTTTCCACGACAAGAGAACATTTCTGAGTTTAGTCAAAAAGTCACTTGTCTCCGGAAGTTTGGGACGGGAGTTGGTGGTTTGAATAAGGTTGAATGCAATGGCCAGCCGATAACCACCACTGATGGGTTTGATTTCGTGCATAACATCGGTATACCAAGCAAGCACGGAAATATTCGATAAACTGTGGGAGCTGCTGTCGATGACGGTGGACAAATCGCCGTGCGACAGATGTGCTGCTCCGCCTTGGAAGGAGGATGGCAGCACCACGACAATAGTCGCGAACATTCCCTTCGCCTTCTCAGTGCTGAAAAAAAAAATGAAGCGCGAGAGAACGGCACAGTTGACAGTGACGTACTCTTGATGGGGGAGAAAACTTGGAAAAAAGTTTGAGGAAGAAAGAAGAGAACAGAGAAGAAGACCCACTGAGATCCGGTTTCATAAAGTAGCAGTTTGTACGGTTCGCATCGAACAGTCGAAGCTTGACTAGCAGCGAGCCCCAGCTTCAGACACACTTCTTGACCAACTTGTTTCATGAACGTCTCCCAGAGTGGATTATCAAAATGAACCTATTGTAAGGTTGTCAAAGCTGGAATATTGCACTGTATGCTGCTGACCTGCGACGCATCCATTTCCCAGGTATCACGAACATTTTTGTCTATCAAAGTCCGTTCACCTTGACCAAAGGGCGCCTGCACGCAGTAATTTATGATATGCTTTGCTTCTCTACTGGACAGCGGGAGACCGACATGCCCCAGCGAATCGAGACGAAGAAGAGGGTTAGGGAATTCGTTATAGCTCCTGTGAAAATAATAGGATCCTTTGAAATCCAAAGGTCCGTTTAGAACACGTTCAAAATCGCTCTGAGCGCAATGAGTAATCTCGTGCGTCTCCGTTTATAGAAAATACTCACTCGGACATCTGTCGACTCCGGCGCGTCAATTGTATCCTCCTCGCTCTCTTCTTCACTGTCGTCCCACTCGGACTTCGGGTGGGTGGTTATTGGGATTTCTGTCTGAGGGAAAACCTTGAGAATATATTGTAACTCACAGGAAAACTCAAACCTGTTCATCCATTTTTTCATCGAGCTCGCTGTCTTGGGTCAATGGCAAATCACTTTCTTCGTCTTGTGGAGTTGTGTTCCAAACCGTCTGCCTCGGCGAATGAATCTGACAGCATATACAGAGCGTGTGGCTCACCTTTCCTCCTGTCTTCGGATGGGGTATTATGGGGTCCTCGCATTGCGTGCCACCGCCACTGTTGGCGATGGCAGAGACCAGGGATAGGTGGTCGTCCCCAGGTAGCTATGAGGGAGTCATTAACGTGTCAAAATCGTAATAGATGGCAGCGCACTTGTTCCAATATATTTTCTGGCTCGGAGTTCATCGGTGTGGTGAGCGCAAATTGTGTTTGTGCTTGGATACGCGTCATTTATGAATGTTTGGCTCCAGCGCCTATTCCTCAACTTGCAGTCATCTCATACCGTTCTTGCCGTCTCCAGTCACCTCATCGTCTCCCGCCGCGCTCCAATCGCGCACTCGCCTCGTCGCGCCGCATTGCCTTCCTGTCACCTCAAGTCCCCTCATCTTCCCCGCGCCTAATTATTCAACTTGAAATGAACCGTCTCGCTGGACTGGCCCTTTTCGCTCTATGCCTCGTTTCCCTGCCTGAGATGACTGGAGCCAGTTCTATAGTCCACAGTGCCAGCTCAAGAGCACGCGAACTCGCCAAAAGCAGATACTCTCAACCACATTCACTCGGCGACTCTTACACGTTCGACCCCCGCGATGGGTGGCAGTCTTTCAATGCTAGCAACCTCCAGTACAAGTATCCTCGCGAATCTACCAAGAATGACAAACCGGAGGCCTCGAGTCCCAAATTGAGCCTTTTTGACGCAGTCTCCCGCCCAATCTCCAAAGCTCTTGGGATATTTGGTGTGAAAGGAACGGGTAAATCTGAACCTGTGATTGTTACATGGTGGGTAGCTGGCTCATTTCCTTCGCCTTTTCGCTTTTTCACATTTACGTGTCTTTACAAGGTATACTGGGCACGACCTCCTCAACCCCAGTTGCTGGGCAAATACGGATTGGGCCCCAACGGTACTCTACATCGCATCCCATTCCAATTTAGACCAACGCGCTTGACAGGATGAATCCTTTGTATGTGCACTCACGCTGCGTGGCTGGCTCGACAAACCACAGTGCTTTGATTTCCTCGAACGTATGTCTCCTCTCAACCTCCTATCGTGCCCCATTAATTTCTTCCAGTATGCAACAGCCCGCAGACTTGCATCTTTGTTCGCGTCGTCGACACTTGCGCTGGATGCGCTGACGCTTCCCACCATGTCGATCTCACTAAGGGCTCATTCAGACAATTAGCTAATCCGAACGAAGGTCTGGTCTCAATGAATGTACGACAGGCCTCGCGCCCACAGGACCACTGGCAAGCCCCATTCTGAACTGCTTCCTCGTTTCCACCTTATATATCCACAGGTTTGATGAGCTGTGGGGGCCCCAGACATAATGAAAGCATAACTTAACCTGGCATGAACAATTACATTAGATTTGTAGCCAATTCGACTCGCAGCATGTAGATTACTCTCCCCAACATACCCACTTGTATCATCTCTGTAAACACACCAATTGTATTGCACACTCTATACTAGCTATTATGTTTTGAGAGTGACCCTCTTTCTCTTCTTGCCCTCCGCAATTTTGGCGAGAACCTTTTCCTCATCCATACCCTCCTCGTAAAATTGGGCTACTCTTTCGGAATCATTACGACGCCGAATATATTGCAAAGCAGCGAGATTATATCCAATAACATCCTTTTGGCGCTGCAATGCGCTGCGCAAGTGTTTTCGAAGGGGAATTAGCGCGATCCGCATAATGCGGTTGGCGACAATCTGGTGGTGGTGGGTTTTGAGAAGGAAGAATATAATGCGCGAGACAAGCGTGATGTTCCAGTCCTAAAAAACATTACTTTCTATGCGCAACAATAAGCGCAAGACATTTACCCGCTGGGCCCATATATTGAGGTAACTCATGAGCGAGACAACCTTGCCGAAAGGGAGAACCAACAAAGCGTCTTGCAGCGCGGTGCTTTGCACTCGCTCGACAACCCGCAAAACCCAGGCTTCAGGCTCGAGATCGTACGCCGCCAACACCGCATTGCGCGGGGGAGGAGCCAGTCGCATAGCGTCTGACCCCAGACGTGACATAGCTTCCTCATACTCTCGGAACACAGCCCTCTCAGCGTCAGCCAGATCGAGCGCCTCGATGATGCGTTCTCCCGCCATGAGGGTTTCCGTCGTCTGCTTGGTAACACCGGTAGCCTCTGCGGTTTGTGCGGCATCCGCCTGTCCGTCACCAGTACCACTACCGATGAGAACGTCACCGCGATTCAGCGACTCGGCTATACCACTTTCATAGATATTCTCGAGTTCCCGCTCGCGCTCTTCTTCTAGGAACAGCTGAAATTCCAAACGTCAGAAGGGCGGGTGCATACATAGCACGACAGAAAACCCACGGGTTCGTCCAATTTCTCCCAAACACGAATCGACTTGTCGTGGGATCCTGTGACCACAAAGTCGCCGCGATTGCTCAGCGCCAAAGCCCACACTTCGCCGTGATGACCGTCAAGTTTCTGAATGTTCTCAAACTTATGCAGGATTTTAGTTGGAACGAAGGGGGGGATTCTAAGCATACAGACCTTGTCTCCGTCCCAATACTTGAGCATTTTGTCCTTACCGACCGTCCAGAAGTAGTGGGAGTTGTTCTCGAACGCCACTTGCATGACGCTTTCGTCGTGGGCAAATATTGACTTGTGGCAATCACCAAAGTCAAGGCCCCATATCTTGACATTTTTATCGGCGGAACAAGTTACAATAAGTTTCGAGTCATGTGAAATGTCCATGGAAAGCACAGGGAGCTGTGGAAAGAGGACTGAGAAGAGGACACGACCGGTTTTAAATGCCGACCTTGTGGCCATATAAAGACAGGAAGAACTTGAGAGTGTCTTGATAGAAGACTTTGACGGTCGAGTCGAGGAGAGAAACCGCCAGAAGCTTGCCATTTGGACTGTACCGTACAGAAAGCACATCGTCGGTCATCTTGAGCGTCCGAATGTGCACCAATGTCAAAAGCCTTCCAGTCTTTAGAGAAATGAGTGAGGTGCAAGTGGACACCAATACTGAAACCTACGACTTCGGGAGTTGGATTCTTTAGCTCGAAGTCCCAAAATTTGACATCGTGGTCGGCACTGCCGCTGACTAGGGCCTGCTGATCGTATCTAACATGCAGCGACCAAACCGTTCCTGTGTGGGCTTGGATCGTTTCAATCAACGAAGACGACGCCAAGTCGTAAATAAGAATTTCGCCAGTTTTCGTGCCAACAGCAATCTAAGATATCATGTTGACTATGGACCTCAAAGCAAAGGGGCACAAGTACCTGGCGATCACCGGGAAGGAAAGTGCTGCAGATAGCATAACCACACTGCATCGTGCGAATACACGCTGTGGTCTTGATGTTCCATACCTTCAACGACCCTTGAACAGTTATTGAGCATGCCTTTCGGAGCGAAAAAAAGTGGACACACCGTTCGAGGCGGAGGCCAGCAGTCGGTCATCGGAGCTCAAACAGAGCGTTCGTACGTCCGTCCGATGCCCCGGAAGATCTACAGAATACAGCCGAGTCGCTTCTGGGGGCTCTTCCTTGGACTTGGCAGGAGCGGGAACGTTGTAAACCTCAAGGGCATTGGAAGCCAGGGCGAGGAAGAGCTTGGATGAGGGGTGAGTGAGAAAAACATGAGAAAGGAATCGATATTACCTGGACGCCACCTTTGACGCTTGCGCCGTCAGGCCCAAAGCAAAAGGACCGGATTTTCCCACTACCGCGAACAACGAGATACGGGGTGAACAAATCGACTATCTGAATCTCCTCGTCGTCCCCGTCGTGCAGCTCCTCGTCCTCATCAGCCTTACCCTTTCCTTTAGACTCTTTCTTCTTCTCTTTTGCCCGTTTCTTCCTCCTTGCCTGCTTCTTGCGTACCTCCTCTTGGGTGCGAATACGAAATACCTCGACAGACCGGTCATGAGACTGAACAGCAAGGTAAGGCTGAGTCGGATGGAATGTGATCTGCGAGACGCGATGATTGGAAGAGAGAGGCAGGTTGGCAACGCTATGAATCATTTTGGCGATCTGGAATGAGAATACACTGAGCCGGCGAACGTTTTGAAAGGTGCACAGGACTCACTTCGCCCGTTTCGGTCTCCTTCAGACCTTGAGCAAAAGCTTCGTGGTCAAGTTTCCAAGCCTTAAGCTCTCCTTCCCCGCTGCCAGTGAAGACGAAATTCTGTTCGGGATCTACATCCAGGGTCCATATTTCTGAGCGGTGGGCAACGATAGTTTGGACGCAGTGCTGAGTCGAAAGATCCCAAAGTTTCAAAAATGTGTCTTTTGACGCGCTCAGCAGAAGGCCGGACGCAGAAGCGGTCGAAGTGGATGGTAAATTGTCCGACGTGGTAATGAAGCGGAGAGCAGTAACTTGGTCCCGATGACCGCGAAGACTGGTAACAAGATCAGAATACACGCTTTTGAACGATGTTAACCGTACCGGTACAGGCCTGCTTCTGCGACGACGTCCCAGACAATGAGATCAGTGTCTTGAGAGCCCGACGCCAGACGGGTCCCTCGGTCGTCAAACGCAAGAGCAGTGACTGATTTTTTATGGCCGTTGAACGTTGTGAGCACTGAACCCGTAGATGCACTCCATAAACGTATAGAGCCGTCGGCATAGCCAACTGCGAAGGTGTCCTTTTGCGGGGACCGCAGTACAGTAGTTACCTCTGCACGGTGGCCAGTTTCGTGCCACATGGCGAGCATCTGGCCCTTTTTAACATCCCAAACCAGAATATCCTCGAGTGCGGGGACATAGGCCAATTTTCCATCGTAGACGGAATTTGAGGAAGAGCTGCAGACAATCCCGAAGGCCTTAAAAAACCGTCAGTTGAATCAGTGGTGTGAGGGGAGAGGCGCACCTGCGTAGGTCCATGCCTCAGGTAAGAAGCCACCATAGTGAGCGATCGGGTATTTTGATCTCGTTCCCACGCCTTAATTTTTAGCACAGCCTCAATACAAGCTTGAATACCCGAAACAATAAAATTGAATTTTGTGGATCCAGTTCATTTTTTGCAAATCCGTGGTCGATGTGGCTCGTCAGAATTTTGCCAGCGCAATGATGCCATGTTTCGCCTTGCCTCCTACCACGCGATTTTTGAATTTCAAATTCGACGCGTCCCGGAATCTACACGTGATCGTTACGAGAAAAGCAATCGGATGCCAATTGAATCGCCGTTGGCTTTGCCCACCACCACTGAAATATTCGTCTCGTTATTCGACTTCCATCGACGGAGACGATAGGTGCAACCATGAATTCTTCAGTTTCCTTACCTACAGAAATCTGCTCACGTGCCTTCCAGCTGGCAGGATGCGCCTGATGTCTACTTCCATGCACGGTCCTGAGGCTGCTCATCGTTTCCTTTCCTTTGTCAATGCGTCGCCCACGCCATTTCACGCGGTGCACAACGCTATCGTCCGATTAGAGAAGGCTGGCTTCCAAAAGGTCCTCGAGACAGACGCTTGGGAAGAGAACCTCAAGCCCGGCGGCAAATATTTCTTCTCCAGAAACCAAGCCGCTCTCGTCGCATTCACCCTCGCCTCCTCGTGGAAACAGGGTGACGGTGTCAGTATCGTCGCCACCCACCTCGATTCGCCGAACCTTAAAGTGCGTGCTTTCGATAAACTCAAGTACTGTATAGTCTACCTACGAATCTTTATCTAGGTCAGGCCGATTTCCAAGCGTACCAAGGAGGGTTATCTCCAAGTGGGTGTTGAATTGTATGGCGGTGGAATCTGGCACTCTTGGTATGTATCGACACTTGACTCATCCGTATGCGCCCTAAGTGCTTGCAGGTTGGACCGTGATTTGTCCCTAGCCGGGCGGGTTGTTACCACCCATGCTGATGGGTTTAAATCTAAGCTGGTAAAGATTGACCGGCCCATCCTTCGTATTCCAAGCCTGGCTATTCACTGCAAGTATTTTATTCGCCCTTCATATTCGGCTGTGAACCTTATTTGATCGCTTCAAGTGGACAGAAATGTGAACGAGGCGTTAAAATTCAATCAGGAATCTGAATTTGTGCCAATCCTAGGACAAATTGCGTCACAATTGAACGTATCGGCTACGAAGAGCGCCAAGAAGGCATCAAGCGTCCAGGATAATCACCATCCTGCGCTTCTGTCTCTCCTTGCCAGTGAATTGTCCGTTGCGCCTGAAGAAATCCATGATTTCGAGCTGTGTGTACCATTCACTGCGCCTTCACTTGCAATACCAACCCAAAAAATAGGTCGCTATACGACACACAGCCGTCTGTTCTCGGCGGACTTAACTCGGAGTTCGTGTTCAGCCCTCGGTTGGACAACTTGTTTTCCTCGTATGTTCCCTGAACCATACAGTCCAAGCTACATCCTAAATTCGGCTTAGCTTCGCCGCTGTTGAGGCGCTCGCGCAAAGCGTCTCAACCCCGGATTTCCAAACATTGGAAGGGAACGTTAACTGCATCGCCCTCTTCAACCACGAGGAAATCGGAAGCGTCTCTACGTCTGGAGCTGATTCCAACCTGCTTCCTTCATTTTTGCACCGCCTTTCGCCCACCCCTGCTACATTAGCGCAGAGTGTCGCCAAGTCCTTCCTCGTCTCGGCTGACATGGGCCACGCCCTGCATCCCAACTACACATCCAAGCACGAGGACAACCATAAACCTTCCGTGAATGGCGGTGTTGTGATCAAAACCAACGCGAAGCAACGCTACGCATCGGACGCGGTCACTTCGTTTTTAGTCAAGCAGCTGATCGAGCGCAAAGGCGGTAAAGTGCAAGAGTATGAAGTGCGGAATGACATGTACGTTGCAGCGTGCGACGATTGATTCTGGATGCTGGAACTCTAATTTTTAGGGCCTGCGGATCGACGGTCGGACCAATGCTCTCCTCGAACATAGGTAGGGCAGTCAAGTGTTGTTGTAAAAGGGTGTTAACACGTTAAAAACCAGGCATCAAGACTTGCGATGTGGGTTGTGCGATGCTGTCGATGCACTCTATCCGAGAGACTGCTGGATCGCATGATGTTCAAAATTATATAGACCTCTTCCGCTCTCTTTTCGAAAGTTACGCAGCGCTGGCAAGCAACCTGGCAGTGGATTGATGGCGCAACCATCGGACTTTTAACGAGACTATTACATTGTAAAGGCATCTATCTGTACAAATGTGATTGTACGTCCGGCGAGTCTGTCGGCCAAGCTGGGCGAACACTTGGACCGGCTACTTCGCCAAAGATGCATCGCAAGTCTAGAGCTAGTGTCTTGTGTGCGCAAAGCAAATATCGCGACTTTGCCTCATCGCTTCGCCTTCTTACTGCTATTGGTATGTTCACTTGCACTGGAATAAGAGGCAGGCCCTGAGAGCACTCTCCGCTTCTTAGACGTGCGCGCATAGTGTGCAAGCACCCATTCCCGCTCCGCCTCTGACTGCTCAAACGTACCCTGTCGGATCTCGTACGCTAATGGAGTTACCGGTGAGCCAAAGAATGAACAGGGAGCACGAAGGACAACATACGTTTCATGTCGAAGCGCGGTCCCACCTCTGCAAGCTGAACTTGTCGAGGAATTTTGACAAACACATGATGACTGCGATATAATCAGGATGCAATAGGCGGAAAGGGGGAACAGGACTGGCCGAAACGAGATAAAGTCATCCTCGTTTGAAAAGGTCATTACGCGCTTGCTGTCTTCCTTAGGTACGGGGAAGAGATACTTGAGGACGTCTCGTATGCGCTCTCCGAGTTTAGAACTGAAGTTCTCGAAGATCAGGTGGGGGTATTGCTCGGAAACGGTGGACGATTTGTATGTCCCAATGTCGTGTCGCAGGGAGACATTGTTCAGCGTAAAATACACGGTTGGCCCGTGAGGGAAGTGAGAAACAATCATGGCATCTATATTCATGAAGTTAGTGAATTTCGTGGAAAAGGAAAACGTACTTACCCGGTGTTCCACGGTGCTCATGCAGAACAATCAAGTCCGTTACTTCGTTGGCCCTGCATGCTTCCGCCAGTTCTTTCACAACATAATTTCCACGGTTGATGCGGTGCGAATTGGGAAAAACCAGTCGTATCTCCTGCGAAGGAATGAGCAACGCGAAAGCCCAGCCACCAAACAACGCAGACCTTGGCGAACTGGAGCAACTTGGAGCTCGGGTCTCTCGAAGTTGTAATGACAATTTTGGGGTCTTGAATACCCGCTCTCGAGTATTCGTTGTCGATATGTGTGGTCGGGTCTAGGCAGAAACTCAATGGCTTGAACACTCAACGAGAACGGTCTGACCCGTCTGTGCTTCGTCAAAGGCCAAGTCCTTCCCCAGTTGTTTTGCGCCCTTCTTCAGCTCTGTCGGCAGCGACTTTCCCGAGGCAAGGGCATCCTTTAGCTGTTGTTTGCGCTCATACGTCTGGCGTTCTTGGGCCTCTAGGGACTTTGCGTAGACGTACTGCCGCCGCTCCCTTGTCTGTCGTCGAAGCATAAAAAGCAAGGCCTTTGGGATAACTCACGATCACGTGTTATAGAGGTGTGTGTAATACACTGCTTCTTTCCTTCTTTTGTCTCGCCAGCACATATATAGGCGACGCATCGAGGCCCACCTTGTTATCCTCCCCCATCTACACAGGTTGATATGGGCCAAAGACACCAAATTTTTCTTGTCGCGCGTGTAGCTATGCGCTCCATCGCAGAACCTCGCTATCGGTGCCTTGGGGCGTACCATCACCAATGGTTCGTTCTCTGAGTCCTCGTCGTGTCTAACTCGGATTTTGAAGATGCACACATAGGTGTTACGGAAGGTGAGCCTGTCTGAGTGGCCTGGATTTCTCCGATCCTCAATTTTCGATTCAAGACTTCCTCTTATTGCGGCGAGGCGTTTCCTCACTCTCATCAAGCAACAAGACAACGTCGAGCTCGTCCGCGAAGAACTCCGTGCGCTCCAGGGAAATTATGGAGAAGGAACCACTGAACCCCGCATGCCCAATGTTCCTTGTCCATACACTACTTTCCTCATGGCTTCCGCTTTTTGTGTTGATTTGGAGGTAAGCATTATGTGTGCACGTCCAGCATCCGACAATTAAATTACACCCTGTAGAGCCCCTTCTATGGAAGCGGTGTTTCCTTCAGAAACAGCGTCATGCAGGCACACATGGGCAGCACTGACGGAGGTCTGTACCGCGCTTTGTATTGCCCATCCTTTTGCTGACGGTCGCCGTCCGACAGACAACAATGATGGAATCACGGTTTTCGACATTACGGATCCGGCGGATCCTTCTTATTGTTTTGTATCCACCTTCGGACTAGAAAGTGCAGTGGAGGTTGAGGATCGAGTGGGTCCATTTCAACTCATATCGTATATTCTTTCTCTACTCACATGTTTTGGCGAATAGGTGCCTCTCTCAGCGGAACAATACTGCCGAGCGTACTATCCCATTCCGGAAGCTGAACAGGTACGAACACTGAAGCCTTTCACCATATCCTTCTCAAGTGCTGTAGGCAGACAAAGAGGGTGTCAAGGAAACGGAAGAAGATGTCCAGCAGAAAATCGATGCGCTCCGCAACGAGCGTGTGATGAAGCTCGACGTGCTTGCGGAGGCCTGGCCAGAGGAATATGAGTCTTCTGCCCCAACAAACCTCACGGAAGATCTCGAGTCTTTGAGTCTCGCTTCTAAGCCTGTGCCTTCTCTCGTGGACTTATCCCTCAAACCCGCCATCGAACACGGAATTCAAACTGGCCAAACAGAAGAACTCGAAGAGTTGGTTTGGCATCCGGGCAAAGCTGACCTCATGAAACCTGTCTTGCGGGAGCAGAAACCTTTCCCCGAGTCTGGCATGCCACTGCTTACCAAGGTCATCCAGCACGAAGTTGGAAAGTCATTGGACCTTTCCGGGTTTTCCCTCTCCGAGGATCAGCTCGTTTCTCTCTTGACTTTCCCTGGTATAGAGAATATCGAGCTGCTGAACCTTTCCCACAACCCCGACGTCACGACTGATGTTTTGCGCCAAATCCTCCCTACTACCCCAAAGCTTCGGCGCCTGATCCTTTTCGGCACGTCCATCTCCGACGAGGAGATCTACGAGTTCCTCGAACAAGAGCCTAAACTTTTTCTTTCCGTCGAAGAGCTCGTTCACCCCACTTTCCTCTCTTGGCAAGATCCCGCGAACTACCCGAATGGGTTCGCGTATGTCGGCCTTCACAGTACTAGCGGCCTAACCGCCTGCTCGGCCTCTCTCGCCGTATTCACACCTGCTACTGTCATTCAATCTCTCGCCGATTTGCTCGGCCCTATCGCGACTATGAACCAGTACGAGTCCTTCGGACTCTTCGGGACGTCCTTGGTACCCCAGGTCGCTTTCGCGAGTGGCGTGCGCGACAAGGGACAGCCGTGGAGTGAGCGTCGTGTCCATTGTTTCCCGGCACTCAGTAGCATGCCCTTCGACGGCCAAGGATGGCTTTTTGCTGCGGAATGGCCCTCCATGTACTACAACAAAAGTAGCCGTTACGGCTTTGTTTCTGTCGTTGACATCCATGCCAATCCGCCTAAAGTGAAGATCTACGACTTCAAAGGATTTTTAGAGGAGATGGCGGCGGAGGGTCGACCCCCTGCGTCAGAGGATGCAGTGAAGAACCTGGAGAAAATCTTTGCTGAGTTGGATGCGAAGAAGAGCGCGAAATTATGGACGGAAGAAGATTTCTTGCCTTTCATGCAGCAGTTTGTCATGTACGCCAACCGTCCATTCTAAAGGACACAAGGTTTGCAGAAAAATGTATATGATGTCGTGTATTGAATGAATTGATGTTTCTTGGTTACAACAAGTCAATGTACAATTATACTTCTAGTACCGTATTTAACAAGGGGGTTTTAACAAGGGGGTTATGGCATCTATGTGATATCGATACAGTTGAAGCAGTAGAGGTGAAGACGATGATACTCAGAAATCTTCATCAAGGGTGCTGAGCGGGAGGTCAGTATACAATTGTGTTGATAAGCATATTGACAGGTGGTATAAAACGATTTTGTGTCGCCACCGAGTGTCTGCAGCTGTGCGGAGCAGTCAACCGGAGACGATACGAAATCGTTTTATATCACCTGAGAATATGCTCGCATTCACCGAAACTTACAACATTTTGTTGGTCGTTGGTGGCGCATCCCCCAAGGCGGAATGGTTCATATTGGCCTTGGAATAATCCGACACGCGTTTCTCAAAGAAGTTCGTCTTGCCTTGTAGAGAGATCATGTCCATAAAGTCGAAAGGGTTGGCCACATGGTACACCTTGTCGTTTCCCAACGCAACGAGGAGCCGGTCCGCGACGAATTCGATGTATTGCCGCATCAGCCTAGTATTCATGCCGATTAGGTCAACGGGAAGTGCGTCTGCGGAAGAAGTCAATATTTTCCGGGGTACAACAAAACAAAACAGAATACCGGTTAAAAAGTCTTGCTCAATTTTTACCGCCTCAGTGATAATTCGACGGATGGTATCGGGATGCGGTCGACGCTTCAAATGCGTGAAAAGCAAACAGGCAAAATCGGTGTGCATCCCCTCGTCTCGGCTGATGAGCTCATTCGAGAAAGTCAACCCCGGCATGAGCCCACGCTTTTTTATCCAGAAGATGGAAGCAAATGACCCAGAAAAGAATATACCTTCGACGGCTGCAAACGCAACTAATCGCTCGCCGAAGGTGGAGCGCGTGTCGGAAATCCACCTGAGCGCCCAGTCGGCCTTGCGCTTGATACACGGTATGGTCTCTATGGCGTCGAAGAGAAATTCGCGTTCAGTCGGGTCCCGGATGTAAGTGTCAATGAGCAGCGAATACGTCTCAGAATGGACGTTTTCCATCATAATCTGAAATCCATAAAAGCAGCGGGCCTCTGCGGCTTGAACTTCGTTTGAGAAACGTTCCAAGAGGTTCTCGTTGACGATGCCGTCCGAGGCCGCGAAGAAAGCCAGGACGTGGGAAATAAAATGGCGCTCGTTGGCGTTCAGGATATTTGTCCAGTCGAGAACATCATGCGACAGATCCATTTCCTCGGCAGTCCAGAAGCAGGCCTGTGCCTTTTTGTACATTTGCCATATCTACAGAGAGCTGAGTCGGGACTGCAGAAGTTTGGGAGCACAAACCTCGGGGTATTGTATCGGGAAAAGCACAAAGCGGCGCGGTGTGACTTTTAGAAGCGGCTCTTCGCCTAGCAAAAAAACGTTCGACGCGATTCGCAAAATGTAGGCTAGTGCGCACATACTTTCCGGAAGATCGACAGCGCCCACGAAACGCCCAGGGGATAGGTCAAAGTCGTCTTGGTCGACCTTGAGACAAACCTTGCGCAGACACAAGGTAACCTGGGTTCTGTTCACATTTTTATTCGCGCCCTGGGGTTCACATACATCTTGGGTCATGGTGAGAAATTGAGCCCGCCTGCGCCAGAGTTCGCGAGGAGAAAATTTCTAAGCTTAAAGCGCGTGACGCCGACTAGAAGGCACGTGCCAGACGCGGTCAGTTTGTTGACTTCGACGCGGTTTGGGGAAGCCGCTGCCAAACACGCGTCCATACAGATGGCAATGTATAAAAATCGCGCCGCTCGCTTAGCTCTCTTCATCTGCCACTCCCACCATCCTTAGTCGTCCCCATGGCCCACGTCGTTGCCACCCGTCTCCCGTCTCCCGGCCCAACCCCCAGCAAGATTGTCAGTCGCGTCCTATATTGTCGCGTCCTACCCTCACCTCTTGCAGGCAGCAGCAAAATTCTCTGGCTTGGGTATCGAATCCCCCACCAAGCCCAAGGCCATTGCCAAGCTCCAGCTCGTCGACGACGCCCGCCGCTCGACCTCGCCCGAGTCCGAAGACGACAACATCGATGAGTTGCGCAAAAAGTTTGTCGGAGACATCACCCTGCCAGAAAGTACGTGTTTCGCGTGAGCACTCTTACTGTGTGCCGATCTTGCATCAGGCGAAGAGCCTTTGCTCAAGGAATCGCGTCGCCGTTTTGTCCTCTTCCCTATCCAATACCACGAGGTATTTTCAACGCGTCTTTTCACCCGTATTTCGCTCATCCGACGCGTCAGATATGGCAAATGTACAAGAAAGCCGAAGCATCCTTCTGGACAGCAGAGGAGATGGACCTGTCGAAGGATCTTCACGACTGGAACAACAAGCTCAACGCCGACGAGCGTCACTTCATTTCCCACGTCCTCGCCTTTTTCGCTGCGTCTGACGGCATCGTAAACGAGAACCTGCTCGAGCGTTTCTCGAACGAGGTGCAAGTCGCCGAGGCCCGCTGCTTTTACGGGTTCCAGATCATGATGGAGAACATCCACTCAGAGACCTACTCGCTGCTCATCGACACCTACATCAAGGAGGCTGCCGAACGAGAGTTCCTTTTCGACGCGATAGAGACCATCCCTTGTATTAAGCGCAAGGCCGAGTGGGCCCTCCGGTGGATCACTGACGAGGAGTCTACCTTCGGCGAGCGTCTGGTCGCGTTTGCGGCTGTGGAGGGGATATTCTTCTCCGGTTCATTCGCCTCAATTTTCTGGATGAAGAAGCGCGGTCTTATGCCCGGCCTGACATTTTCGAACGAGCTCATCAGCCGCGACGAGGGAATGCACACCGACTTTGCATGCCTGTTGTTCACACACCTGAAGCGTCGCCCGCACCCAGACACCGTGCGCCGTGTCATCACGGAGGCTGTCACCATCGAGCAGGAATTCCTCACGGGTGCGTTGTCACAGTTGTCACAGCGTCTATCTTGGTTCCATACTAATCGTTTCTCATAGACGCCCTTCCGGTCAGTTTGATCGGAATGAATGCCAAACTTATGTGCCGGTACATCGAGTTTGTCGCCGACCGCCTGCTCGTCGCTCTCGGCAACGACAAGGTCTACAACTCGACCAACCCCTTTGACTTCATGGACATGATCTCGCTGCAAGGCAAGACCAATTTCTTTGAAAAGCGTGTGTCGGACTACTCCAAGGCCAACATCTCAAGTACTGGCAGCAACGCCGCACAAACGTCTGCCAAAGCCTTGTATGTTGATTTCATTAATCACGGTGCGCGCCATTGCTCATTCATTCCTCCCATTCACAGCGTTCTGGACGAGGACTTCTAGGCTGCGTCGCGCCCGTCTATATTATTCTTACATCTCATCGCATTGTTACTGTATTGCATTATCTATCCCTCTCGTCACATGTACTTTTCGTAGACTTAAGTTCTCGTGTATACCGGCTACTGTGTGCTATTCTGCTAGTGTGTGCTATTCTGCTTCAGGGGTTCTACTTTTTGTGGAGTTCTCGTGTATCCCGGCCAATGTGTGCTTTTCTAGACCTTAGGCTTGAAGCTTGAGGGGTTCCATGCCAGACTTCAAGTGTGGTACCTGTGCCGTGCCTCGAAGGCTTGGAGCCGGTGAAACTCGCGAGGAGACACGTTCGGGTGCGGTGCAACGTAGCGTTAATCGCGCCGCCGAGGTGGGTAAGATGAACAAGTGCTGGCTCCTGCTCGTACTGTAATAATCCGGATATGCGGCGTTTCCATAAGATGGAAGGCCAATTCAGTCTTACACCAAAAAATATGTTTTGAACCGGATGAGACTGCCGCCGACACAGTGAGTTGGCACGAAAAGGTACCCGGAGGAACTAACAGCTAGATATCCGTTGTAGAACCTACCTTGGGCCTCCGAGGCAGCCTACACCGAGGATAAGAGGACAGGTGGAACGGACGGCATCGTCGCGATATCGGCTGAACGAACGGATCAAATTCAATTAAGCCTCGGAATGTTGTTCTCCACTATTCTCCTCGATGTCTGGTTTCTCCAACGCTGAAGCGCTCGAATGTCACCCGATCATTCATCCTATCCGTTTATCGCCGTGTATCCTGGCAACCGCCGTTAAAATGTCTGGCCCCCAAGTCTAATAGCAATGGAGGATTCTGCACCCTGCCACAGTTCTGTCCTTCGAGGATCATAGACCCCAGGGACCAACACAAGACAGGCATGGGGACAGTCGATAACAACGGAGATGAGACATGTAATCACTGATCTCCTATTTGCTGTCTGTTGCGTGTACCAAACTTCTTTACAAGTTCCGCTGGCCGTCGCTCGAAAAGAAATATTGGCCTCGGAATTTATCGACCTACATGCGCTCTTTGACTTCGTATTGCGTGTGCTCGACGCTCATGAGGGGTTCTCACTGCGATCGTCTGCTGGTATCGCCTCAGGAGCCTTTGTATTACAGCCACTCTCTCTTCGCCTGTCGTCACTTCCCAGGAACTGATCACCTATCACCTAACTGAAGTCTTCCATGAAGCTCGACAGTGGGATTATATATTAGCTCGGAACATCCACTCCCTCACCCAGCTTCTGTTTTCGCACTCCGTTTCGGGTTCTCACCATGCCCGCCTCTCTCTTCCGCAGCTGGAGGAAAAAGGACCGTCCCCAGACTCTTCCGATGCAGGGGTCCGCTGCAACAGTCGAGGTTCCCTTTCCCCCTCGGTCCACCAACAGCAGTCCGGTTTCTGCGAGGATGAATTCTCAGCAGCGGCCGTCGGACACGAGTTCGGCCCACTTTTCCTGGCTTTTCAATAAAGGATCCTACTATGCGGAGACTGATACCAGCAGTCTTGCGTCTGTGGATGAGACGCAGCATGCGGAGAGCGGGCCACCCTCGCCCTCTCCACCATACCAACACCCTCCCACTGGCAGTGCCCCTCCCAGTGCTATCCCCCCTCTCGCTTCACCACACTCGTTAGAACGACCACTACCACCACTCCCTCCTGCGAGACCCCCTCGCCCTCCTTCTCTTGATCTTAGCGCTATTCCTGCCGCTCACTTAAAAGCTAGGCAACCCAGGAGATCTCTTCGACGACCGGTGATTCCCGAGCAACATTCAGCTCCCCTCCCACGCAAATTGCCCGTGCTGGACAATGTTTGGGAGGGGTTTATCAGAGATGTTGAAGGTCCGGTACAGGATATCCATGATTTCACTATCTATGGACTTTCCAACGATGGCCCGTATTCCTCCCAACGGGGAGTTCCGGCCTTCTCAGACCATCCTCGGACACCTCACCCGCGGGCCCCCATGTATCGTACTGCAGCTTCCGGGTCGACCCCGCATTTCAAATCTCCTCATGAGCTGAACTCGGATTCAGAATCTGAGGACGAGGAACAACTTGATGTCGGCTTTTCGTTATCTCAATTCCCAGTTCCCCCACCCCCTCCTCCAATGCCGCGGAGGCGCGCGCCTCCGCGAGCACTTGTTCTGCTACCGACGCCGAGCTTAGCGCCTCTTCCTCCTTCACCTTCTCTCAGCTCTGGAGAGTCCACTCCAGTAGCTACACCCACCACCCCCCGTTATGGCGAACCTGGTCCGAGGAAGGGCATACTGAAGAAACCTTCGACCTCTTCCTCATACGATGTCGACCCGACTACTTTGACCACGCCTGCTTCTCTTCCACGCAGAATACTGCCTCAGGAATCCTCGCAGGTTCCACGACCTCGCCTTCGATCCGCACAATCCGTCCCCCACCTTCAACCACTCGCCTTGGCGAATGCACATCGCTTTACCTCCAGCGATATAACTTCAACAAATAATAATCGGCGACGACTTGCATCGCGCCCGGACTCTCATATTGCGCAGCAGTTTGTACGTTTCCGTTTCCTTGATAGCTGTCCTGCTTCTCACAGCGTTCTAGTATTCACAAGCGCCCTTACCTCCACCGCCGTCGAACGTGCAGTGGGGATATGCGGTCTAAATTAATTCATGGCTTGAACTATTGCCTATAATTTATTCTCTTCGATTTCGTCTGTTCTGCCGTATAAGGCAGCTTTACCCGGGTTTTGGTGCCGGTCTGCCTCGATTAACTCTCCACTAGATATTATGCATTATGTATTTGTAGCTGAAATAAACCAGAAACTTGTACTATTTTGTAGACACGTAGGCCCGTGCAATTTACTGGGTTTTCTTTGTGTCCTTCGGCGGCGAAGGCGCGGTGCCCTTGTCATCCAAAATGGCTGTGATAATATACGCGACAAGGATGAGGTTGGCTGCACCGACTGCGGTGAAAGCGGAGTAGGTTGCATTACCTATGGCGGAAAGTTTGAGGTGAAAACGTGGAGGCGGGAATTAAACCAACCGTTCCACAAGTACTTCAGTGACCCAAAGTACGAGGTAATTGGCACAACACCGAGAGAGATCGTGAAGAACATGAGTTTTGCGAGCTGTCCGCTGCCGGCAAGGTACTGTAAACGATGAGAAGAACAGAGCTATTGACGGCAGCCTACTTCGACGCGGCATCTGCGGTGAACTTTCCAGCTGCAACCTGTTCGCTCATGTTGCCTGCCCCACTGGCGTTGAAGCGTGTGGTATAATCGAACGGTAGTATCGCCCAAAATGGAAATTAGCTGGTAATTGAGCTTCCTCCGAAAGTCACAACACCAAACACAGCGCTGTCGCGTACGTCGTACTTAACATGGAACCAACCGACCCCGCAGTTGAACCCGTCGAGGGCGCGTCGGAAGAACCACCATCGTCCTCGCACTTCCAATACCCTGCTCTGCGGCGAAAATCTTGGTTCCATTTGGATCTAGAGACCTCGGAATACGACATCTTGTTGCTGTCCACAACTTTAAAATTGCTGTTGTTTCCTGCATAGTAAGTACGTGTAGTAGGCGTTCACCCTGGTGTTGATCGGCCACGGACAGTCGCTCGACCGATTTCGAGGTCCACAGAAATTGGTTGGCCATCACGTATTCACTTCCAATATCTAAGTGGTATTACGACGTGTGTTATCTTCCCTATAATAAATTTGGCAATAGCTCACGCGGGACTCTCTCCAATTCAAAAGACGACTTCGGAGTGGAGTAAGTTACTGCGACGGCGCACGAACACGCTCATCATATGAGCTCTATGCAGCGCTGGACTACCCTCCATTTTTTGCCTACTTTGAGAAGCTTCTCTCAATTCCCGCCTCCTTCGTCGACCCTAAGATCGTCGACCTCAATAATCTCAACTACGACGCATGGTCGGTAATAGCATACCAACGAATCACAGTCATTCTTTCCGAGCTTGTTCTCGCCGCCGCTCTCATCAGGTTGGTTAACCCAATGAATTGTTCATGCATGTATGTTCGTTCTGACCAGACATACAGGTTTATAAGAGGCTCAGCGGACCCATCAACGCAGCGTCTCATCTCGGCGTCTCTGTTTCTTCACCCGGGGTTTCTCATCGTGGATCACATACATTTCCAGTATAATGGATTCATGTTCGGTATTCTGCTCTGGTCCATACTCATGGCACATAACGTAAGGACCTACTCCTGCACTGATATGTTCCCTGAATTTCGAAGCTCAGGGCAATAAACTAGCAAGTGGAATCCTGTTTGCAGTTTTGCTCAACTTCAAACACATATATATGTATCTCGCGGTTCGTCAATACATGCTACCCGACACCCTACGATGATTACTGAGGCGACTTCCTCCAACAGCCAGCATATTTCGTGTATCTCCTTCGATCCTTTTGCGTCTCTCCATCCGGGCAACTGGAGATGAAGAACTTCTTGTCTTTGGCCAACGCCGTTATTGCAGTCTTCATCGTCTCCTTCGGTCCCTTTATAGTCATGGGACAAATCCCTCAAGTCTTGTCTCGTTTGTTCCCCTTTACTCGAGGACTGAACCATGCATAC
Source organism: Mycena haematopus (assembly GCA_029281435.1). NCBI lineage: Eukaryota > Fungi > Basidiomycota > Agaricomycetes > Agaricales > Mycenaceae > Mycena > Mycena haematopus. The sequence goes on from JARJCV010000001.1 coordinate 523,390, forward strand.
TGGGCTCCTAATGCTTGGGCATTGGTTACTGCTGCGGACAGAATACTTCTTAGATGCAAGGCTTTTCAATTTCCTCCCCGAAACGAAAGCTCATAATTTTCCAGACGTAAGCCGCACTGGGGCTGATGTGGCCATTAACATCTCCGGCGTGGCATCCACGTCGCGGGGGCTTGTAGGAGATACTGTGTTTGCCGTCCTTCCCACCGTCAAGCCGATCCATACTTTCATCATAACAGTTGCTGTTCAATGCGTCAGTGACGACTGTCCATTATTCAAGTTTTTGTTCAACTGTCTCTCTCTTTGAATCCAGATTGCGCTCACCAAGCTTTGGTTCACTCCGACGTACAAGTCTTTCTTGACAGCCCTGACCCTTTGTGGATATGCCTCGTTCCTTTTTGGATGGCATGTGCATGAAAAGGCCGTCTTGCTTGTGCTCGTTCCGCTGAGGTAACTATGTGCCCCTTCTAGTCTGTTATTCTCACAAGGAATCTAGTCTTTTGGCGGCTGAACGACACGCCTATTTCAGAACATTCATATTAGCCAGCGTCGCCGGAGTGTTCTCGCTGTTCCCTCTAATATTCACACCAGGAGGTCCGCAATTTTTTCTTTTCGGCGGGAATTTTACACTAATATTTTGTTCAGAATCAATGGTCAAAGTGCTTTATTCTGCCCTCTGGATTCTTTTCGTTTACCTGCCTTTGACAAGGCGTGTCTACGAGTGACTATTTCCGATTTTCCGACTTGGCTGGGCTAATGAAACGCTCTAGATTCCCGAGATCTCTTTCATTCGTCATCATCGACGCTTTTGAAAAGATTTATCTCGCCGATTCCCATTGCTCCAGCTCTTTGTCACACTGTTCCCCGTCTTGGTGGCACGACAACAAAAAATAGCGGTTGAGCCAATCAGCACATGCATTTCAACAACTGACTTCACATGCCCTGAGCCAAGTCCTCATGCCGCAGGAGTAGCGGCCATGGAGTTCCTGCCGCTCATGCTGACAAGTGTTTACTGTGCGATAGGACTCGTGTGGGGTTTCTGCCGGCTGATGTTTATCTACTTATACGAAGAGTCGACGTATCAGGGTCCCCTCAGCCGTATTTAATACTGTGAATTGAATGGGTGCGTGGTAAATACAAAGTGATGGCTACGGCAACCTCCCGAAATTATTTCTTCGAGATGTGGACGACTGTGCATGTTAGAGGCGAAGAAGGCAGAATAAGAACGAACGATGCTCACCATCTTCATCTTCTAATATGTGATCTAGACCGACCTTTTGTCCGCGCGAATGTTTGGCGCTTGCGCCCCAGACAATAGCGCTAGAATGGGGTTGGTAATAAAGACAATACAGATTAGGAACGTGAGCACTCACTATTTCATTTGCTTGGCGATTTCTTTGTGGATCGAATTGCAGAAGTCCTCGACAGAGCACTTCCCGTGTCGCAGAACAACAGGTTGCGTGTAGTCCGGCGCAAGCCCCCTTTATTCTCGCCGTGAGCATTTGTCTTACAAATATAATTACCTCTTACCGTGGTTTGGTGTACACTCGGACAAGGTTGAGTGTTTCCCACATTTTTTCGATCAATTCATCGATATTCAACCACTCTTTAGAGGAGATGGGAACGGACATGGGAATCTTATAGCTAGCAGAATGGTAAGGAAAAAAGCGACCATTTCGATTAGACTCACAGAAGATCAAGCTCCTCTATTGAGATTGCGTCGATCTGATGGGGACTTCGTTCAGACAAGGATCCGTGGATCGCAGAGAAGAGTAGAACACACTTTGTTAGAATCTAAAGGTCGTGTGAGGAACCAGGCTTCTGGATGAAGAAGAAACTCACGTATAATGCTGGGATATAAACTCTACAAAAAATCAGCAGTTGCCAACTCATTGGTAACCGTACTGACCGATTGCCCTCAATAACGTCAACAAGGTCGTCGGCCGTGGCGTTGGGTTCGCGGATTGCGATATCACAGTTGTTGATTTGAACTCGCTGCATATTCCTTTGATATCGTCTTGGTCAATGTGCGTCAGCCTGAAATTAAATGGGTGGAAAAGCTTCAAATTATATGAAAAAGACGGACGGGACTGTATGTGTTATCGAAATCCCTCCTTTTTCCTTCCGTCGGAAATTGATAGCTGGCGGCTGCTTATTCAATCGGATGCCAAAGCCCTCGAGTTCGGCCTCGATGATTTTCTTGTCGCCGAGGGGTTTGAGCACATCGAGAACGATGAAAATGAGATTGCATGTGCGGGCAACAGCGATGACTTGGCGACCTCGACCTCGACCGTCGTTTGCACCCTCAATAATTCCAGGCAGGTCGAGAATCTGTATTGGGGCGCCGTGCACCTTTACCTAGAAGTGGCTGAACTCAAACCGTTTTTTGGTCGGGGGAAGTGAAGGACCAACGGTGCCAGGAACAGTTGTTAGCGTCGTGAAATCAATTTCCGAGACTTCCGAGTGTGTGCCGGTGAGTTTCGACATTAATGTCGACTATAGCAATGCTCTATATGCAGTAATCGGCGAGATGATGTGCATACCTTGCCCACTGAAGGAAAACCAACGAATCCAACCGACGCGACACCCGTTCTGGGACGAATGAGATGCGGAGGGGATGAGAAGAAAGCAGCTACCTTGCAACATCGAAGCCAATACCGGCGCCGCCTCCTCCGCTACTAGACGGAGAGATGAGCTCACGGCGGAGCTTCGCAAGTTTGGCCTTAAGTTGTCCCAGATGGTAGGACGTGGCCTTATTCTTTTGAGCTGGGAATGTAGGTAAATTATTTGCCTCTTAGACTGTGCAAACACACTTTTGGCCTGGAGACCAGTCAATGCAAGAGACAATAGCGGATACTTCTACTAAATGCATACCATCTCATCTTCGACTTCCTGGGAATTTGGTCAGTTGCACAATAGAAAACAATGAAAACGAAGGGAACCTTGATCTTTTGAACGGTGGTCATTTTGCTACAATGGAAGGCTTAGAATTACAATGGCCGAGCGTGTATCCAGTATTGATGCAGATGATCGGGGGTGTGACACTGACGACCAAACAAGGCTGTGACATTGGTCACCTCGTAACCACCTCCCACTCGTTCAATATCCGTCGCTCTCTGCCTCAACACTGTGCAGGCGACTGGATCGCCCCGGTGTACCACAGAATATCTTTCTAGACAAGTGTCCCCCTCCCTCACTTCGCCATGTGTGGTACCGGTCCCAAGTGGAAGCGCGAGGTCGTCCAAGATCATAAAGTGCGGCAATACATAGCAGTCCTGCCAGCAATCTCATTAGTTTTTCTAGTTTGACTTCATCTCCGTCGCCGATTTCAGGGACAATGGTTTCAAGATGCGCTCCAAGTACATCTTCCTCTTCCTCATCTTCTTCAAGTCTTTCGCTGTCTACATGTCCGACATTTTCACCGCCGTCACCATGTTGACTACAAAGGCTTGGTCCAACCAAATCTTCAACGAATGCACAGACAAAAACGCTGGCTGTGTTATCATTCCCTTCAGCACCGGCAAGTGGCTTTTCGTCGGCTGCATCATCTTCTCCTTCCTCCTGGTGTGTACCCCCGTCCGAATTTGGCGTGCCTTATCTGACCGGTTGAAATAGTTGGGTTATGAGGGCCGCAAGGCAAAGCTCATCGTCGCAAGCCACGATATCTCCTATGCATTCACCAACGTGCTGGCCAACAACTACTACTCGCTGCGTAAGTAGAAACGTTTGTCCTCATTGTCCGCGCTCATTTCGTTGTAGGATCTTACGACCACTTCTGTTTCTTTGATCACATTAGCAACTCGACAAAACTGAGTGACGATTTCGCCTTCTTCGTTTCTTCGTTTTCAAAAGTCGGTGCCTGCGTTCTCGTTCACAATCGACCCGCTGATTGTCTCGTCCAGGTTGGAAGCGACTACTGTTGGCAGATGGTCCGCGGCAGACCATTAATGCTCTAACTCTGTATTCCTTATGGTTGGCCAAACGTGACACGGCGGGATGGGACATTCCCAAGTATTTCGTGAACAACTCCATCTCGACCTCTCTGCTGACTGTGACCACCCTGTTCACGGTCGTCGTGTTCGCTGGCTCTCTCGCCCTTCTCCTCGTTGCTGGCATATGCTATATTCCTTTGCTATGCTATATCCGTGGCAACTTGAAGGTACATCATTCACTCGCTTTGAATATGAAAGTCGCTGATCACACGATGTCCAGGAATACTGTTGCCACAAGGTTGACAAGGTACTTTGAGCCCTTGTCTTTTTCAATGGTTTACTGATCTCATCTGTCTACAGCGCATTGAAGCCGTGATCAAGAAGAATCAGAAGAAGAGACTGGATGAGAACAAGAAGATGGCTCTGAGAGAGGCCAGGGGAGATTTCTCGCACCTGAAAAACAAGAAGGGCGAATTCACCTCCAAGCCTCTTCCGCAACCGACATTGCCCAACCTCTCCGTGGACGATGTAATCGACGACAAGTCTTCAATTCACACCAAGGTTGCTCCCAGCACCTACACTCAGGATTCGTACTATTACTACAACTCGGACCCCAAGAATTCGAATCCACCCCCCATGCCCGCCTACAACCCGTACTCCGCTCACCAAGGTTCCGACGCGTATGCGACTTTCAATCCCTCGCAGGCGACGCTCCAGCAGCACGAGGACCCTTATCAGCCTCCATACGAGGACGAAAGCACCATGCATCTTACGTCCGGAGCTGCACCGTTCTCGACTGCGCCCGCTGCGCCCTTCTCACAGCAGTACCTGACCGACCGTCACGGATCCCCGGCGCCCAGCCTCCCCCCATTCTCCCAATATAACAATCCCGTCGACCGAAACGGGTCTCCTGCACCCAACCGATACAATTCCCCTGCACCCAACCGACACGGGTCCCCCGCTCCGAATCCTTACGGACAGGGAAGCTACGACCCGCACGATGTGTATCAGGGCCGGGCAGTGCCCAGCCCTCGTCCCCAGCAAAGAACACCACCTCCGAGTTCCCTTGGCCAGCCTGTGAGCGGCCTTGCGTACGACGACGCGGACGCCTATGGGGGATACACTTCCTCGCCACAACAACAGCAATATCCGATGCAAGGGCAACCGAACCCGCAAGGGATGTGGAACCCTGGTCGCGATGTCGAAAGAGGTGGTGGCGGCTACTAGTTAAATTTTTCCGTTGCATTCGGTCTCTTTTTTTTCAGAACATTGTCTCCTCCGTAGCCCTCTGTACAAATCCATTAATCTGGGTTCCGCCGCAGTGAAGCATTGTAAAATTGAGGAAGACAATAAACATATAATTGAAGTCCGTCGTCGAACAATCAGGCCAGCTTTTCGTACAGAATTATACCAATGAGTAGGATGAGAACGAGGATGATGGCACCGGTTACTATGCGTTGCTGGTACATCCTAGAAGAACCAAGTTCTGTTGAGATGGGTGGGGAATTGCGTCTGCACGCAGTGGAACACACCTTCGTATCATCCCTTTCAACGTCCCCGCCGCGCGGTCAATCGAAGTATTTGCTGTTTGGAGCTGGAGGACACGGATGTGAGTACAAAACTTACGCAAGGCGCGATAGACGTACAGTGTCGCGGGAATTTATGATCTGTTCTCGTTGCTGTCTAAGGTTTGTGAGGATATCGGCACCCTGGTTCTCGGTCTCGAGTGCGAGGCGGTGCGAGTCTTGCAACCGCTTTGACCCGTCTTCAAGCACCTGCGTGCCGGAGAGCAGCCGCGCACGGTCGCTTGAGGGGCCGTACGGCTCGTCCGAGGTGAAGGCGCCAGGGTGGTTCGATGACGAGAGCAGGGCGCTTCGGGCGAGCTGGGCGTGGACGTCCTTGTACTGCTTCTTGTAGCGCGTCAGGTCCGCCTTTGCGGTGCGCAGCCGTGCTTGGTATTGGGGCCGTATGGACTGGGGAATGCCTTGAATTTCGATTTCCATTTGCGAGACCTGCGGATGTTGAGTGCTGGCCAGGCCATAGCGAGAGATGCGAGAGTACCATCTCGTCTGCTTCGTCGAGGTCCCGCTCTGCGCGTCTCAAGGCAGCCTTGCGTTGCTCTGCGGATACTTCTCGATATTGCTGCGCAACAGATCTACTGGTACTTACCACCCGAGTCGTCTGTGCCCTCGCCATCGAGTTTCTGGCGGATAGTGTCTATGAACTGCTGAAAGTCCTGCTCGTACGAATCAAAGAGCGCAGTCGGCGAGTTGTCCATGGTGGTGGTAGCGGGAGAGCAATGACTGCCGCACGTGTGCCGACAGCTCATCCAAATTCGGTCTCCCTCCGCCACCATGTCCACCAATAATGCGCAAGTGAAGCTGCTGTGCGCCGTACAATAATCTGACACTCTCATGCAGGGTCTCCCTCTATCTGGACCCGCAGATTCGCGACTGGGTTCTCTTCCCAATCACTCTCGTGATGGTTTGTCTCGGCCGCTAACTTTCTCAATTTCGTGCAAAAACATGGTCCTAGATTCTAGTCGGAATCCTCAGACACTATATCGTCCTTCTCCTGCAGAGCCCCCCAAAAACGCTGCCCCGCGAGGCCGTGCGGGAACAGTCTGTGTTCAGCTTGCATTTGAATACGCATCCACTGAATGATTTTACAACCCCAGGCGCGCACTGACGCGCTCGCAGGTTCTGCGTTCGACGGCGGCAAACTCCCCGATACCCCCGACCTACTACAAGTCCATCTCGCGGCACCTCTCAAATGCATTCGCGGCGGGCACGTATCTCAAGGACGGCCCGCCCAAAGAAGGCGACGCGCCGAAGCCGCCCCCGAATCCATTGTCGGATCCGGCGGCAATGGACGGCATGATGGCGGGCATGAAGACCCAGATGGGTGCGACTTCCAGTCGGTGAAATACTACCGCTAATGCGCGATGAAGTTATGATGGTCCCGCAAATGGTGATCATGGGCTGGATCAACTTCTTCTTCCAGGGCTTTGTCCTCAGTACGTATATCCGCGCTTACATTCCTGGCTTGCTTGGCCATGTCTGAATTCTGCCAGTAAAACTTCCGTTCCCGCTCACCCTCGGCTTCAAGTCGATGCTGCAGCGTGGAATCGAGACCACCGACATGGACGTCCGTTGGGTGTCCTCGCTCTCTTGGTATTTCTTAAATTTCTTTGGGCTCAACGGCCTATACCGCCTCATTCTCGGCGGCGACAATTGTGCGTGAAGCTTCCGCTTTCCGGCATATACAACTCATAGTTCCACCTACGTAGCTGCGGACTCCTCACGCGACATGACAGCCTCCCCATTCGGCGCGCCACAGGCTCCTGGCCAGGCACAGGATTACAGCAAGCTGTTCAAAGCGGAGCAAGACAACCTAGAGTTTGCGGAAGGCGTGTATTGCTGGGTCGGAGAGGGCGTAGAGGACAGGGTACTTCGCCGATACGGAAAGATTTAAATTTAAAAGCTGCATAATAAAACATTAGTGAAATTCTGGAATTTCAAGCAGCGGGACCAACGTGTCGCGTCGTCAACCCTTCAGTTGTATGTATGTAAATGTTGCATGTGGCCGGTGCGTCTCGTTTTGTTTTCGTTCCGCATAGCCGCATGTCCGCCGGCTTCCGTAGCTGAATTTGGGAAACCCTTGGCAAAAGCTGTTAAAGTCCAAAGCCGGGTAGGGTATAACACAAATAAAAGGTCATTGATAAAGCAAGGCCGATTACACGTACAGCTACATTGCAGAGGATGGTATAGAGTACAGAGGCGCGCGTAACGTTGAGGGCGACCGGTCTCATCATTAGATATCGTTGCGACTCGAACCTGAAAATCTAATTCCGCGGAGACTAGTCAGCAAAGGATGTCAGCAGTCAAGGGCCACGACTACTGACAGACATCCGGCGTCGGGTCGGTAAAGCACTAGACGAGGCCATCGTACAGCGATAATGCCTGGACTTCATAAGCGGCAGCAGCAGAGGGCTGATGAAGAAAGACCGACCTTTACGATTGTCGGATCCTGCTTGCTGCCCTCGACGAACTCGTCAAAAGTTAGTTTAGCGTCCTTGTCTCTGTCCATATTCCGGAAGATTTTGTCCACACGCTGCAGGTGGCGATGAGCGGTGAATTCGGTGGGGCGACGAGCACGGAGCGCGCGCACCTTTTCCGGGGTGTCCTCGTCTGACGGCAGCTTGACCATCTCACCGGTCATCTTGTAGATGGATTGGACGATCTGGAGCATCTCGTCGTATGTGATGGTCCCGTCCTTGTCGATATCATATAGTTGGAACGCCCCTGCGCATTCAGACGCGAGTAGTATAAGAACGAGAATGCAACATACATTTGAGCTTCTCGTCGAGATGGCCGCGGGACGTAACGCTGAGCGCACAGATAAACTCTTTGAAGTCGATCGTGCCGTTCTGGTTCGCGTCGAACACGTTGAAGACATAGTCTGCAAACTCGCCGGGGTCGCCAAAGGGAAAGAACTGGCGGTATATTGTGCTGAACGCGGCTTTGTCGAGCTGGCCCGAGGGACAGTCCTTGCGGAAGCCCTTGTACCACTGCTGCAGCTCCTTCTTGTCGACTAGCCGATATCAGCGCCGGCGCACAAGAGAGCACTGTGAACGCGCACAGTATGTATTCTTCTGGAGATCTGCGAGCTGCTCGGGAGACAGCTTTGACTGGGATTTGCCCATCCTTACGAAGGAAATAAGGACTTGGTGGCGGAAGGAGAGTTGGAATTCCCTTTTGGGCAGAGATCTTACCAGGTGCGTGCCCTATTGCCTCGAGGCTGGCTAGCCGCAGCCAGCGCGATACATTCACAAGCTTGTCTTTACTATCGTCCATGTCTGGCTGGCCAATGCTACGCTCCTGCTATCTAGTACTAATCCGATGATCATCACACTTAAGCTTCTCTTTTGCCAGGTGAAGCCTTGTTCTCTGGGCACCCACAAGATATGTGCTATGCCTATGGATCCATCGACCAGGTAAGGTACTTGGTACAGTTTGTGCGCCTAACCTATTCTCCCTCGCCCAGGCAGTCAATGTCTGTCCTATGTGCAAGGTCTTTCCTCACCAGAGGTCAGTGCATTCGCTGTAGAAGCGCCATCCAATCCTTAGCCGCCCAGCTGCCCACACACTCGTGAGGTCTGCCGCAATCGCACCGCCCACCCCCGATTCGATGTCCTGTACCTTAAGAACGCCGAAGGTATCGCTGCCGTGTCTTGTTCTGTTCAAATACTCAAGATAACCAGTCGAGTCGTTCAATGGCTGCGGCTACTGCAAGGTATATAAGCCGCCCGTGCTCCTCGCAGGCTCTCATCTCTTCCAGTGGGCCAGCACAAGCCCTCCCCCGAAGTCCGCAGGATATTTCAACACGGGTTGGCCGGGCTGTTGTCGCGCGCCGACCACGAGTGAACACCGCCTTATACAGCCTGCGGACTGGCGATCGGTCAGTCAAGGTCAGTGGTCCCCTTGTTCCGGCGCAGCTACCTCATCCAGATCGCAGTGCACCACGTCCCCATCCCGTCCGACGTCAAGGCTGCGCTTGACAACCTCTCGTCACGCGGAACAGGCAGTCCCATCCCATCCGCTAGCCCGGTAAGGTCTGGCCCGAGTACCAAAGCCACGTCTGTGGAATCGCGGCGGAACAGCACCTCAGGTCGGCCATCGGCAAAGTCCGCGGCGATGCCGATCCCGACAAAGGGCCGAGCAGGCGGCAGCCCGCAAATGGTCGCGTCGTCTATCACGAGCACCAGCTCGCGCGGCTCGGGCAGCAGCGGCGGCACCTCTGCGTCTGTACCGAATGCATCGCCCATGGAGCAGGTACAGGTACGGAAGCAGCGCGATACCCCCGCGGACTTGGAGAAACCGCCAGGATCGTCCAATTCGTCCCCGAGTCGAAAACATATCGACTTGGAGAACCCCGTTACGCCGCGGCGTAATTCGGGTGCGCGGCCGCCATCGTCGGCGGCCAAAGTTATCGCAGATGCATTGACATCAGGTCGACATCGTTCAAATTCTTCTACGCAACCCTCAGCGTCGACCAAGGTAACTTCGTCGGTTTCCCCAAAGACATCATCTCCGCCAGTGCGGCCCGTCGATGCGTCTAAGGCGCAGAAGAAGGAAAAGCCAGAAACCGAGATCTCGAGCGCGCTGAGCGGCAGCGATCCACCGCGGCCGCAGAAGAAGACGGATCCCGAGACCTCGAGCACGGGCAGCAGTGGAAGCGAGAGTATGACGGAGAGTACCGTGACGTCGACTGGAGAATTCACGGATTACCTCTCAGACGAGTCGGAGGCGGAACTGCAGCGGCAGGCGGAGGCCAAGGCAGCGTTGGTTGCCCAGAATGAGGCCGAGGAGATGGAGTTCAGAGCGGCGCGTCAGGCGCTTGCGAATATAGGGCTGCGTCCGCCCAAGAGCTGGACGGCGACAGAGAAGTCGGGGACAGATATCTCGCGGTCTGGGACAGATGCTGCGCGTGCGACGGCACGAATAGCGCCGTCCGCACGCAGCTGAAGGGTGGTGTACATATAATGGTGTAATATATCGTTTTCCGAGTGTCTTGTGCTGCACGTTGTGTGACTTCCCGAAACGGATACCACGCTTGACCCGTTCCTTCACTATAAGTCACCAACGGTAAACAGCCAGGACTCGGCTGGTTCTTACCATGAACCTGAGTCGAGTGGCAATAGACACACTCCAGCCAGTCAACGTCTACGATGCGCGCTTCGAAATGGACAACAAGATATTCACTGTCTCGACCCCAGCCGGCTTTGCAGTATACCGCACATGTCCCTTGACCCTCATCCGCAAGCGCGGTACACGTTTTGCTGTGAAGTATTCCTGCGCCGTCCTGACGCGTCTCTTGTAGAACTCACTGGCGGTACCCTCGCTGCAGTCGTCCCATTGCACACCTCGTCTCTCCTCTTCCTGCTCGGCGGCGGGCCCAGTCCGCTGTACCCACCAAACAAGGTTGTACTCTGGAACGATGCTCTCGGTACAGAGGTCGCAGAGCTCGAGTTCCGCGAACGGGTCCGAGGGCTTGCGTGCCGCCGCGGCTGGCTTGCAGTCGCCCTGCGGCGGCGTGTTGTTGTGTTCGAATTAGGTGAGCAGATCACCAGATACAACGAGTGGGATACATGGGACAATCCAAGAGGTGAATGACCCCAATTCACGCTTCACAGCCCGATATCTAACCAGCCAGCCGCTCCAAGGTCTGCTCGCGCTCGCTAGTGGCACCTACGCTACTCTACTTGCTATCCCGGGGAGGAAAGTGGGCCATGTGCAGCTCATACACCTCCCCCCTTGTGTTCCCCCGACGCCAATAGGGCCACCCTCGTCGTCGCCACCCCGCAAACCCCCGCTGCCACCCACGAAGCATCCGATCTCCATCATTGCGGCGCATGAGACTGCACTGACGACGCTCTCCGTCCCGCCGTCTGGCCGCCTGCTTGCCACGACTTCTTCTCGGGGAACACTGGTACGGACGTGGGACGCAGTCACCGGCAAGCTCGTGCGGGAATTCCGCCGGGGGACCGATAAGGCTGAGATCTTCGGTGTCGCGTTCCGACCTGACGAGCGCGAGCTGTGCGTCTGGAGCGACAAGGGTACTGTCCATGTTTTCAACCTCGTCGTCTCCGGCGCGTCGTGAGTTTCCCTGTCCTATTTTCCTCCGCTCCACGATGGTTATTGTATTCTATTTCTGCAGCAACCGGCAATCGACGTTCTCGCCCTTGACGCCGTACCTCCCCCTTCCCAAGTACTTTGAGTCAGAATGGTCCTACGCGCAGTATCGGATCCCGGTGCAGTCTTCGCATATATCACTCTCGCAGACGTCGATACGCTCCCCAACAGCGGAGGTAGACGAGGAGCGGTGTGTGGTGGGTTGGATCGAGGCCCCCGATAATGGGAACACCAGCGGAGGCGCAGTACAGCATCAGCTTGTGGCACTGACCTACGCGGGTGGGTGGTACCGCCTATCCCTCCCTGCGCCGCGTTCAAAGGCCGCCGCCTCGGACGCAGGCTCGTCGACTCCTCCACCGAAATCGTCATCGATACCCCGGCAGAGGACCGAGAGCGGATCGTCTGTGCTGAGCCGATTCGACAAGGGCAAGGAGAAGGAGAAGAAGGACGGCGGCGAGAAGCAGAGTCGCAAGTGTGTTTTGGAAGAGTTTCGACGCTTTGGGCGCTGGGATGGTTGGGGGTAAAGCTGCCACGCTGGCTAAGGGACTGTTTCGTTGTATTCTTTTCACCTAATGCCTACCTACACTCATGACATTGTATCTATACCACACATGCATACGTACATACCTCTTTGTTGTATATCCTACTAACTAATTCATAGACACACTCTGTTCCATACAATAACAGAAATCGAGTATTGTAACCATAGGCTCTCGAATTACTATCGGCTGTCTCAAATCACGACTTCACATGCATCTCATTTCGTCGTTACATCAGTAATGAATGAGATTGATGAGACGCTCCACAGCATGAACAAGACATTTGTCCGCAAAGCTATCTGCATAGTCCGTATTGTCCGTAAGGCAAGAAAAACAAATGTCATGATACTAAGAAGTGGTGAGGTTGTTGACAATGATACTTACTGTCTTCCCGCAGACGCATGAGTATAATGGGCCGGCGGATGCGCTGACACAGGAGTCGTCGTATCGTAATACGGATCGAAGCTCTGGTTGCTCGAGTTCCACACGCCCGACTCGGGTTTACTCCATGGCCTCTCTTCCTTGTCGACCTCGTTTAAAAAGACCTGCGAGTCGTTTGCCGAGGCGATGTAGTGGTAGGGCGCGACCGGCGCAGCGACTCGGGCGGTCCTCGAGGCTGCGTTCCTGGCGCGGGTGCGAGCGCGGCGGCGGCGGGAGAGACAGATGCCGACTCCGAGAGCGAGGAGGGCGATAACACCGACTCCACCAGCAATTCCGGCGATCAGAGCGATGTGGGATGTGCTGCTCGACGTCGTGGTGCTGCCGGAGCCCTGGGCATCGGATTGAAGGATGTTCTCGGGAAGCTGGCTATCCTCCGCCTGGGGCTGGGTCCCGATCGCGCCGCTGCCAATAAGGACGTGGGTGCCGTTGCTGGGGATGCCGTCGATGACGACGAACAGGAGGGCGGGACCCGGCTGGAAGAGGTTCGGGTTCGGATACATTTGCGCAACATGCAAAACGATGGACCCGTCCTTGTTCACCGTATAGCTGTTACGCAGCTGAAAGAAACAGTCAGCAGTCAGCAAACTGCCGGCTATTTGATACGAACCTGCATGTATCTTTGACCCATGTTCATGGCGTGTGTTGTCCACCCACCGCGCACCACAGAAACGATGGTTTTATTAGCAGCGTCATTGCTAGACCCAGAGTACGAGCTTGAGGGGATGGTAATGTCGAACGGATTTCCCCCATAGGTCAGGGTCGAGGGTACTCCAGTCAGAACTGGGCGGGTGGTAGCCGAAAAATACGGGGGATAGAACTTTTCGGCCGTGTACTCGGTGGGGTAGGGGACACTGTCGCTCACATTGACGTCGAGATTTGGGTTGCCTCCCGCTAGACATCCCTGTGGGTCAGAAGAAAGACGGGACAGAGAATCCGTGCGCACCAATGAGGACCGAGGCATCGGGCAACAAGAGGGCTGAAGAATGGTACAGACGTGCAATATTGGAAGTCGAAAAGCCGGCACTGGACCAACGGCTACCTGCAGGGGCTTCGGGGTCGTACAATGCGGGGGTGCCTACCTACGATCGATCGATTAGACAAGCTTAGATACCCGTTTCAAACACCACAAACCGGCCCCGACGCATACGACTGGCCAAAGGGCATCTGATCTTCGGGTGTTAGCAGATTTTTGGGGCCAAACCCTGCCGTTCCATTGAGACCACCATTAACTACGAGGAGCTTTCCATCAGGAAGTATGATAAACTGTCCCATGGTGCGACCTTGGGGGAGATCATCATCCTGGATGTATTGCGGAGCAGAACCATCAGCAGGCTCAGGAGTGATGCGCTGACAATCCTTCGAGGCCGGATAGTCCCAGGTATTGATATACGGATACGAAAAATTCCCCCAAGCGGGTTCAGGCATGTCGGAACCACCGCAGAAAATAATTGTCTGCGAATAATTGTTGGCCGGGGTCATAGGAAGCATAGCCGTCGCAGCGCTGGCAGGATACACCCGAACAACGCCATTGGGCATATCGGGCAGATCATGCTCCGTATTGTCCTCGTAGTTCCAGATTGCTGGAGCCACAAACTGAGAGACATATCGGGAGAACCTAAAGAATGCCTACTGGTAGAAAGGTTGGCTTGTAAAAATATATTCCCCGAGCTATAATACATTGAGAAAAAGGAAGACAATGCAAGGTGGAACATACCTAAGAAGCCAAGTAAGAGGGTAAGCGTTCAATCCCGATGTTTTCACCAAGAAGTTCACCAGTTGCGGTGTCTGATCGTTGGAAGGGTAGAACTCGTATGTTAGCTCGGCGCCGGCGGTAGGGTTGTCGTTCGGCACGTTCCTGAGAATATATCCTTCACCAGATTGTCAGCGATGGTGATATTTGCTCGCGAAATATACATGCCTCCGTTCTGAAACCCTCCGATTAGTACGATAGTCCCGTTTCCGAGGGCCTCGGCAGCGGAATACCACCGTCGTCTCTGCATCGAGAGGTTGGCAGGGTCATCGTACCACTGGCATTGCGGTGACGAGAAGTCATCGTCGGAGGTGCAAGGATTGAGGACACGTATAGACTGGCCACCGTCGAAGTCTTGATAGGCTGTTGCGAAAGAATCGCGAACAGTCAGCCAGGGCGCGCAAGTATCAGCATACAAGAAGGCGCACTTGAATCCCAAGTGGCGAAAAATGCTCCTGGTGTGACTTGGGAACCTTCGCTTGCGCCCGGACCCGCTGCTCCATTGCCCCCGAACGTCACGAAGGAACTTTATGTCAAATAAGGATAGGCATATACAGTATCGGTGAAATACGCAACCTACCCGTTCGGAACGTGATAGCCTGCCGTGCGGGTAAGTACAATCTAAAAGGGGGCGTTATGTACCATACCAGAGCTGCAGAATGTGTTAGTCGCAATGTCCATAACGGTGGTTTCTTGTGTGTCTATGTCCCTGTGTCCTTTTAAGCGCACTTGAACAATAAAAAAGACTGGGACCGTACCATACTGATCCCCATGCAGGATGCCCATTGACTTGGGCTACATTGCCCTGGACAAGTTCCACCGTAGTAGTAAGTGCGACATTGAGATGCATAGATAAAGAAATACCTCGGCCTTGTCTATAATGTACACCTTATGATTGTTGCCTATATCGAACGGGCAGCAAGTGAGAAATCCTCCGCGTCTCTGTGTAAGAGACAATACCCAGAAACATCTACGAGTTTCTTCATGAGTCGGGCACAACTCGCCGTCGTGTGACAACGTACCATCATTGCAGAAACCAGAGTGTTTCCCACTTGTTCGAATGACCCAGCCGTAGCAGCAAAGGCAGGAACGAGAAACGAAAGTAACAGTAAAAGTCTCATGAGGAAGAGAAGTCGTAGTGACGGTGTAGAAAAGAAAAGGAGGCCGGTAAGAGACAGCCGACATTTTCATCATCTTCGTCAATCAATTGATGGTAGGCCATGAAGGCCGTGAATCGAACGTGAAGCCGATTTAGACAAGACGCTTGAACTTGAATCAGAGCCAGAGGAGTCGCGTTCGTGACCAGCCTGAGTTAACGCCTTCCCTGGTAAACGGCCGTTCCGTCAGGAATCGGTGCATGTCATATGGTCACAGGCAACATCCATGTCCCAAGTCAACGTTGGTTTTTTATACCGACAGGTGGGTTGCAGGTGGGAGCTACTGCGAGCTGCAATCCATGAGGACAAAGCAGTTGTAGTAAAAGCATCGCGTAGTATTTCGCATGCGTCAAGTGCTGGGCTCATTTGTGATAATGTTCGTGCAGTGAGGCGCGCGAGGTTACAGGACAGCCCAGAAGGCCCACGGTTTTAAAAGTTGACTTATCTTAAAAGAGTCGATTGGCGGGGATGCGCAGGTCGAGAAGAAATTTGACGTGTCTCGCCATTCGAGTTGAACGTTTTCAGACAGCAGTAGTGTCCGGTTTCATCAGAAGCTTTTGGGGTCTGTCTCGTCGTATTCCTCGTCTTCTGGCAGGGGCGACCTCAGAGCTGACCTGGTGTAGGAAAAATACTGCGAACAAAGTACCGGAGGACAGTGAAACTACACAGCCACGGCATAGTGGCCAGCGTAATCACGATTACACCCACTTGCCTTTTTTGGACGCACTCTCATTCTCTTCTCAGTTCTGGCCCATGGTGTGAGGAGAACAAGGTGCATCTTTTGGTCTACTTCCATAGTGATAGGCCCAAAATTATGTAAACATTCACATTTTTCAAGGGCATTTTGTCTGTCAAGCACTGTGCGCACTTAGTCTCTCTCAGACAGACGCTATAAACCTAGCTCGTTCCTCGCTGTTTATAGTCTGTTAGTAACCTCGCCCTGATAAGCGGCGTCCAACGTTATCACGGAATGATGGAGATGCACAACCAAACAACTCATTTATGTTCACGCGTTTTGCACCATTCGACGCGAATCTTCCAGCTGAAATAGTGGGAGAATATGTTTCGAAGCATTATACTGACTATTGATGCAACGATGTTTCTTTGGTGAGCAGTCACTACTCTAAAACAATATTTCGGCGCTTTCGGCGTTCGTTCGGCCGTAAAGATCGTGAATTTCTATATCCACCCCAAATCCTCGCTGAAAATGTTCTGGGACGGATATTCAATTGAGAATACATTTAATCTGCACCTCCCTCGCCGTTTCAGTCACTGTGTAGATGTCAACGCGTGAAGTCGCGTCTCGGTCGCGTTTTTGGGCGGGACACGTGCTTTCCCAAAACGGATGCTTATATAATAACGCAGGACGACGGTTATGATGGCGTGGTAACTAATAGACTATGTGCGCACTGTCCAATTCCAGTCGCAATTGAATTCTCGCTTCGCTCGAAACCTCAGGATGCTTGAAACTGCTCGATGAGCTGTCCCCACTGGGCCCCGATCCTTGAATATCTGATTTGTCGGCCCGAATACCCTCCCGACTTACCCACCAGTTCCCAACTCATGTTCGCGTGCAACGGCTGGCGATTGGTAGCTCTAGCGCATCGTGAGTCCGTGACACATAGCCTGGCGTGTTCCTTGCATGAAGTTCGCCACGGCAGTGCGGCTGGCGTCTGGAATGATATCGTTCTCTTCTTTCACAGTCCAGCATACACACATGATATCGGGTCCAGAGCGGAGACGTTATGATTTCGAAACAACGCGTCTCTTTGTAGCCCCAAACGCCGCCTCAGAGTACTCGCACCCAACTGAAAGAGAACTCTCAAATGCGAAATTACGCTGGAACGAGAAGGTGGGTGTATGTGCACCTTATTTAGGTTCTCGTACCCACGGTTTAGTAGGAAATTTTGCTTTTGTCGCCAGCCTAAGTGATGGTACCATGCTATATCCGTCGCGTTTCCACACTAGCGATGGTTCGGTGGACCCACTGTAACCCACCCTGCAATCTCACTTCCCGCTACGATGCCAGAAGAGGAGAAATGGTCCCTTGACGCGGAGGCACGCGACGACAAGGTCGCTGAGACCGTGACGATCAGCTCAGTGGATGGCGATGAGGCTCTGAGGCTCGTCGGGACGGCACGGACCACGCAGTTCAGCGAGGAATTCAATCGCAAGCTCAGGAGGAAACTGGTGTGTGCCAAACCGTTGATGCTGTATGTTTGAGCCACCTTCCTCACCCCACACCGTTCAGGATCTACTGATCACTCCGTTGTGTGCTGCGATCTATTTCACCCAATTTTTGTGCGTCTACGAGGTTCAGTCGCAGATGCGCTCATTTTGAATTGAGACAATCCCTGCAGAGACAAGGCCTCATTGAATTATGCAAGGTATCAATCGGTCCTGTTATTTTACCTTCCAAAACGCCTACCGATTTCTAGTATAATGGACTTCCCGATAGTGGGGCAGGTATACCAACATCGCCTGCGAAAGCCACGAAGCACTGACCGGCTTTTTCAGCAATACAATCTTGTGTCGGGTTCATTTTACTTTGGTTTGAACCCTGCCGCCCTGATTCTTGTGGACTCAATTTGCCTCAGGATTTCTCTTGTTCGAATTTCCCACGGTGTATATCTCGCAGAAATTGCGAATTGCAAAGTACCTCGGTAAGTGATTTCTAGGTCGTTGGCTGCCGCTCATCTGCACTGCAGGTGCAAACATATGCTTTTGGGGTATTTTTTTAATGCTGCATTCTGTGGGGACATCGTTCGGCACATTCTTTGCCCTGCGATTCATCATGGGCAAGTTTTCCGTGCTTTGCTAGGAGTATATAATGACATGTGGGATTTGTAGGCATGTGCGAGGCTTGTGTTGCACCCATCTTGATCATCATTATATCCATGTTTTACAAGAAGAATGAGCAGGCAAGGACTCCGTCAAGAATCTATCTCTGTCTGACCTTACCGTCAGGCTTCGCGAATCTCGTGGTTCTTCGTGATGAACGGCCTAAGCCAGATTTTCGGCGGTTTCGTCGCCTATGTAAGCAGACGTCCTCCTGCAATCTGCAGCTTTGGTTTTCAACCCATTCATCAGGGCATTTCATTCTCCTCGGGCTCCCGTCTAGCGCCGTACAAAATCCTCTATATTGTGCTTGGCGCAATTGCTATCGTCATCGGGATCTGTGTCCTTTTGTGGCTGCCTGACTCGCCGGTGCACGCTACGTTCCTCACTAAGGAGGAGCGCATCGCGGTGTTGGAGCGTGTGCGAGACGATCAGGGCGGCACGGAGAACCACAAGATAAAGAAGGAGCAAATATTCGAGGCGTTCAAGGATGTTCGAACTTGGTTGATTGTACTTACGACTTTCCTGGGTATGTTCAGTTTTCATGCCAGTACCCACGGTGTTGATTCTTTTTTGAAAGCGAGCATTCCGAATGGCGCCATAAGCAACTGTAGGCCTTATTCTCTTGCTGGCTGCGTTCCACTCTCATAGCTTCGTAGTCGGCAATATAATTATCGAGGGTTTCGGTTACACGTCCGTTGTGCCCTTCGTATTCTTCAGGCGCTGATTTTTCTCGTGGTGCAGTGCCAAGCAAACATTGATTCTCTCGACGCCTCTAGGCGCCATTGCTGCCATTACTACACTGTTGGCCGGTTGGTACTCCGACAAGAAGGTAAAGTTTTCCTTGCGCATGGACCAAAGCTTACGGTTCTCAAGAACGAGCGGATGGTACCGCTCACTCTCGTCTTGATCCCTACAATTGTTGGTTGCGGTAAATTCGGGCCCTGGCCGTGGTTACGCATAATATTGAATTATTCACAGCGATAGTTGTCGGGCTGGACGACGGTCGCCACAAAGGGGCTTTGCTGTTTGGTAGGATATCCTTAGTTCACGGACGATTCTGTCATGGCACTGAATTCATGGTACAGGGGTCTACCTTATTGGTACTTTCGGAAGTTTTCTGTCTTCTATCTATGCGTACAACGCCAGTAACACTAGTGGCAACACGGTTAGCAGACGTGCACCTGTACTCGAAACCTCTCACATCGTTTTTTTTGAACAGAAAAAAAGCACCGTCAATGCTATGACCCTTGTGTCGTTCGCTTTGGGGAACATCATTGGCACATAAATATTCCAGCCCAGCGATGCGCCCTTGTACATTCCCGGCAAAATCGTGATCCTGGTGCTCCTCACCGCAGAGCTAGTAGTATCGCTGTTGCTCCGCTGGGTCAACTTGCGACTCAACGTCAAGAAACACGCAAAGCTAGCTGAGCTCAAGGCACGAAATGGCTGGTCGGACGCGGATGTACAGCGAGAGAGAGAGAAGTATGCCTTCGCCGATCTAACGGACAAGCAGTAAGTCACTAGTTGAAAACTTCATCAACACTCATTCCTGTGGCAGGAACATGTTCTTCATCTATACAGCGTAATGAGTAGTTGTTATTGTGACTCAAACAATGAATTCTGAACGATCTTGCTGCGAGCGGATATACATATGTTACAATTTGGGGCTTCACCACGATAGCTCTCTGCTAAAAGAGGTGAAATAGGGCCTATTAGCAGGATCGACGGAGTCACCTCAATAGTGACGAGTCGCCCTGATTAGCTCGCAGACTTGAAAGCGGTTTCACTGAATGGGTCCCCGATTTCTACAAACGCGGGTGTAAGAGAGAGAGCATTATTATGTGGTCTGTGCAAACCCTTTCTCAAGTATTCCACAACATGGTTATCGACCAATTCCTCCTTCTCTCTCTTCCCTCCTTCCTTGCCTTCCCAAGTGCCACCGCGTCTAGGATCTTCACGCCTTCGTGATTTTGGATCACGGTTGGAGGACGCAGCAGCAAAAGAGGAGCCACCGGGCAGCCTACGCTTCGATGGACTGCCGGAGAATGAGGAGGTTATGTGACTGGCGAGATTGAAGAGGCTGGTGGCGGCGCCAGAAGATGGATAATTCTCCTCTGGGGGCGGTGATTCCGTAGCAGGAGAAGAAGAGCCTGAGTCGGGATCTGGCGAATGCATTTCGAATCGATAAAGTGAGAAACGGTTCTGAATAAAACGAGCGTCAAATCAGAGAGCGCGTCCGGCTAACACAGCCACTGGCGTCTATTTCACACAGCCACGTTGCAACGCTCGCAACAATGGAATTACTGATAAGGAGCGAATGGGATCTCGTAGTAGATACATATGCTGGATACACGAAAGCGAATGAATAAATTAATCATAGGTAGCAGGGTCCCCCAGTGCTTATTATGATCCGCCTCCACTTTCATGCGACACGACACGTTTCCTGGTAAGGGACTTTAGGCCTCTCCTCAGCGATAGCCGCCCTTTATTCTTGCCATTGCTCGGCGGCGCGAGATCACGGTTGCTCATCCGCCTCTCGGATAAATTACTCTGCATCCTCCGCATCGCAACGCCGTTCTCTTCTGTTGCAAAGTCGAACCCTCGGTCTCGCGACACCATACCAGTCGCCATATCCATCTGGCTTGCGGAACGCAAATCTCGAGGGGGATCGAGTGTCATTATGCTCCCAGTCCTGGACGTCCTCCGGGATGCGTGGGACGCAGCCATGGACGTTGGGCGGGGTCGTTTCATCGCACCCAGTGAGCGTCCTTTAATATATACTTCATGTCGAAGATCGCGACGGGGCTCCTTTTCAGCTATCCACCGCATGATATCGATGTCGTTTGGATTGTAACCGAAGTTCCAGGCCTTCGCGACGTAACGTGGTGTAAAGGCAAGGAAGAAGGTGCTGTGTTCTTGATCAGTTCCACCGAAAAATGGATAGCTGTCTCATAACGCACAGGAGCATACAGAGCCAAAAGTTTGCCGATGAGAGAACATAGTGATCGTTCCCATACAGCACAGTCACTGCATAAGCCGGTGAAACAATGGCATAAATAGCCTACAGGGGAATGAGCATGCGGTAGGGAATTTCTCTGAACGACTGGATCTCATACCGTAAAGCCCGAGACGACGGCCACACTGAAAAAGAGAGCGAAAAACACCCAGAAGGTCCACGCGGAAGCCATCAACCCTGTGTACATGTTCGCCACCATCACAGCAGAGAGAGCCATGGTCGTCGACATTTCGTTGATATACATGTCCCACCCGTCCTTCCTTGATGTTGGGGACTCGTAGGTGAACATTATGAAGAAGTAGATGATGACAGACTGCACGGACGATAAGCGGGGAGTAACGAGTTGGGCAGCAAACAAGACTTGCCTGGTACGCTCCATCGAGCATATACACAGTGAAGGAGCGGAGGTTGAACCAGTATCCTGTTCTCCCGAAACGGTAGAGCTCGGGAACGGCCATCAGAACATCGGCGTCTGGGGATGCGATAAGCCAAGGCTGGGTTGTAAAAATTATCCCTACCGAGGAATCTGTCAAACACTCCGATAGCGCAAACAGGGAGAACCGTGAACAGGGAATTCCAGAACAGAACGTAGACGTAGGCGAAGAGATAACTTCCGCTCCAGCCGTTATAAATCTGGAACCAGAAAAGGACACACGTAGGTACTAGAATATTTGTCAGTACCATCATTCATCATTCCATACAACTTAAAGGCATCATACCAATGTTCTTGTAAAAGAAGTTGAGTATCCTTGCGGAATGTCAGTATCAGCAATGCGGGAGAATTTCAGGAAGAACTAACATGACACCATTACGAGCGTACGACCAATGCCCATGCACAAGCAGCAACTTTTTAAGGAAGCGGAACTGTGCGATAGCATAATCCGACGAATTGGCGGCCTGCAGCCCCTCTTCACCAGAAATGCCTACGCCAACATCAGCAGCTTGAATCATGCTAACATCGTTGGCTCCATCGCCGATGGCCAGGGTCATGGATCCTAGGCCGTCTTTGACAAGGCGCACAATGAGGGCCTTCTGAAGGGGCGACACCCGGCAACAAATCACGCCTTCACACATTGTCGCGAGTCGGAGGAGCAGGGCCTTGCTTTCCTCCCCTTCGAAAGCCTGAGATTATTGTGAAGAGGTCAGATGAATTTCGCGCGCTGTTTGTGAAACGCACATGCAGCAGCGCGGTGCCGTCAATAACGAGCACGAATCCTCCAGGGCGGTCACCATTTTGGGATCCGACGATAGATGTAATGCCCGTTTCGATCCGTTCGAGGGGATAAAACGGCTCGCCCTGGGCTGCAGACATGCCTTGACGCGACACCTCGGCCATCTCCGCAGCGTCGCTCTCCGGGAAGTAGTGTTCAATCGCGAACAGCATCTGTTGCTGAATCGTACGTCCACGGTCATTGCCCCCACGAACGATAATGATGTTGGAATCCGGCGTTATCAAGTTCGTGCTCTTACCAATGGCTGCGGGACCCGTCAGGGGTCGCCAAGGCAAAGAAGACCACAAAAAGCTCACCAATGGCAGTCTCCAGTTTGTCTCCAGTCGCGACCCAGATCTTGATGCCAGCCCGCTTCAAGTCCGCGATGGTTTCTGGAACGCCGTCTTGAAGCTTGTCTTCGATGGCGGTAGCGCCGAGTAGACGTAGGTCCTGTTCCAGTTCATTCGAAATGGCCTCGATCTTTTCCTCGCGATCTTCCATTGCGACAGTCGCCTCGTGATATCGTTCGCTCCACGCAGCATACTCGTCCTCTGAACAAATCCGTATACACGTGAGCATGCGTATGTGACAGAAACAACTATATCGAACCTTGGATGACTTTGTATGCCAAAGTCAACGTCCGCAGGCCATCATTCGCAAAGTCGCTGAGATGGCGCTCTGTAGCGGCCTTGAGCTCGTCCCCGCCCGGCTTGAGGCGTTCAAAAATGACATTGTCTGCGCCTTTCGTGAGGAGAAACAGCCGCTCGTCCGCGCCGTCCAGCTGCTTTACGACCACACTCATGCGCTTCCGCGCGCTGTTGAACTCGAGGATGTTCAAAAGCTGGTAGCGCTCGGGCTCGGGCGAGAAGGGTGTGCGTAGGCTGAGGTAGTCGCGGTCACGGCCAAGGAACACGAACCCGACATCCGCGGCAGCTTGTACGAGCGCCGACTCGTCGGGCGACTGGGATTTGTACTCGATTGCGCCGCCCGAGCTCTCGGCAGTAAGGACCGTGTGGCAGAGCCCTAGGACCTTGAAGAACCCGTTTAGTGCACGGGCATGATCGGCATTCTCTGAGTTAGGGTCTGCTGCGACAGCCGCGTCGAGGTCAGCGGTTAGATTGGTATCTTTGAAGTGGAAGATGGCGTCGGTGGCTGGAATATCGGAGCTGGCGGTGCTAGACCCTACGTCCTTGACCTCTTCCGGCTTCGATTCTGTTTCCTCCGTTGCATCTCCCATGTACGCTTTGCCCCCAACCGAGCATTGTCTAAAGATCATTAAATTCTGGAGATAAATTAGTCTTGCTGTGATGAAATGCAACGCAAAATTACCTGAGTGAGGGTCCCAGTCTTGTCCGAAAAGATGTACTCGATTTGACCAAGGTCGTCGGTCAAGTTCCAGCTCTTGGCAATTGTAGGCTGGTCTGTCTTGGCGTACCATATTTCCTTATCGAAGAAGATAAATGCAGCCTGGAAGGACCGGACAATCTCCATTGAGATGTACAACGAAATTGGAATTATATCTTGGAACCTGCAATAGCCTGTCAGACGCGTACAACGATATTGACGTCTATACGCACGTTAGAAAGGCAAAAACCCAAGTGATCAAACCATTGATTGAGGGATTGTCAGTCGACCGGTCGTCATCGAACAGCCACGGTGCGCTACGAGGTTCGAAGTGGTGCTCGAGCACAGAATCACCGATTCCACAAGCCACAGCCATCGCGAACAAGATGGCAAGATTGATCAAACTGTCCTGTAAGTAAGCATCGATGACTCCGAGGAATGACAAGTTACTTACACCTGAGGATTCATCTGCCTCTCGACCTTGCTGCGTTTACTTGGCGTGCCTCCCGAGTTCATGACGATTTTGGTATCAAGTCCGGTGTAGAGCACAACGCCGATGACCCACTGCGTGTTCCGTAGAACAGTCCCACGCAACAGTGTCATGGACAAGTCGACCGGGAACGTCTCGTCCCCCATTACTACAGCAGCGTTCACTTTGTACATGTTCGTGTCCGGGCGGTCTGCTTTGATTGAGAAAGCATTCAACGCGTTCGAGCAGTCGGCTGCGGTGTTGAGGTGGGATAAACCAGCGACTGCGTGGCGCGACTTGAGATTAGTCTCGCCGTCCAAGTTTTTGGTTTCGATAAACGCCACATTCTCTTCCTCCGATGTTGCACAGATGAGAATGTCGGCCGGAATCGAATCGTTGTCCCGGATCTTGACGAAGTCACCGATTCGGACGTCCTCCCAAGCAGTGATCTCCCAGTCTACAGTCCCATGAGCCGTGTTGGGATCTGCCTCGACGTCCTTGGGAGGAGCTGTTACGACGGGTGGGGGAGTCCTGCGCCGCGGTACGAGGCTGCGAAAAATATTCTGACTCTTCTCCTCCATGCCATTGGGGTTCTTCCACTCGGACCCCAAGACCAAGGTCTTGCTGTTATTTGTGCGCTTGTCGGACTGGTGGCGTAGGAAGTCCTCATATATGTCCTTGATAGCGGAAAACGCGATGACAATTAGCAGCGGTAAAATCGCGACAATTGGAGAGACAGTCGCGAATTTGGGAAAGAACTGGAGGATGGCGAGGATAAGGAAGAAGCTGGGAAGGATCAGAACTGCGATTGAAGACACATAGACGCACTCACATGTTCGCGATGCGGCGGAATTGCTCTAGTAAATTCCGAGGGAGCTTTTGCGCCATTAGTCATGAACTGCACGGCCAGAGGAGGGGGATGCGTACGAAAGTGATTATAGTATACTTGGAGGTTATTACTTGGTTGCTGGGGTAGGTGTGGGCGGGCTTGACGTGGCCCTTGTGGTCGAGATAATCGGCAGGGAGATTTTCGTTGACATAAACAGTACGCGGTGGACCAGCGACCTTTGTGCGAGCGAAAAGATCCTCGATTTTGAAGTCAGCTATGCGTTTGTACCAGGGTGGCCGCGATGCACTGGGGACATCTGCAGCGGCCATGAGAAGGGAAAAGGTTCAGGAAGAGCGGGGAAGGCTGATGATCATCCGTTTACTGGACGGCCTCCGAGAACATGGTTTGACAAACAAGTTTGACAAATCTCCTGAATCACCCCCGGCTTTTTCAAGGAAATTCCAGGAAAAAAGATGGGGTTAAGGGAGCAACAGTGATACAGCCCCGAATACTCCTGAGCCTTGGGGGTATTTTCCACAGAGACGCAGGTATTTGGTGCACAGTAAGCAAACTGCATCAGGTGCCAATATAGCAGCTACCCGATTGGACTTGCTCGGCTCATGTGCCGAGGTCTTTATTCCGACGCACGTCTCTCGCTGTCTCTTGGCCGTCTCACTCGGACTTAGTACGCTCTTTTTTTGGGCACCATTTCTGGCGTATTTTCAGAGGTGTGTAGTCGAGCCGGGTTTTTATTTATTTTTTATTTCCATTTTTTTTGCGTGGAGCACAACGAGTTTCAAAGCTGTCATGATCGCCGCGGCATCGACCCCGGCTGGCCACCGCCACCGCCACAAGTGACAAGGGTGTCGCTTGGACCACTGCAATGGCGTTGACCTCTGAGTCATTGCCTGCTCTGCTTAAGCTCGACAAGAATCAGTTCCTGCAATCATACCTACAAGGTCAGACAGCCCACGCTAAATTACATGCAGAAGAAGGACGGTCTTTGGTGGCTTCATGGTATACGCATTCGACCCCACAAAAACCATCTGCCAGCGGAGCTCCCAATGTCGGGTTCGCAACACCTATTCTTACCGCTCGGGTAACACGGGTTGCTGCCGACAAAGAAGGATCGACGGAAACCATTGCATCCAAATCTGCGACCAAGAATCCCGCTAGTATTACTCTTCC
Organism: Mycena haematopus; assembly: GCA_029281435.1. Lineage (NCBI taxonomy): Eukaryota > Fungi > Basidiomycota > Agaricomycetes > Agaricales > Mycenaceae > Mycena > Mycena haematopus. The sequence goes on from JARJCV010000001.1 coordinate 549,798, forward strand.
TGCCGACGCAAAGACGCAGCCGAAAAAGCCAGGAAATACGCCGGACAAAACGCTCAAGCCCAAGAAAACTATGTCGAAGAAACGAGGCGTAGACCCCCATTCGGACGAGGATCAAGTCGCTCGTAAGCTTCATGTCTCCCGGCTCTCCTCTCAAGGTATCACAGTGTTTCCAGGCCTTTCGGAGCGGCGCGAACGGAAGCGCATCAAGCGAGCCATTGTACAGCCCAAGGAACCAAGTGAACCTGATCATACAGCATCGTCGGACGTCAATAGCAAGAAAAAGAAAGTAGCTAAGGGACAGACAAAGCCGAAAAAACCCAAAGTACCTGCCGGTCTGGCGCTCATGCATGGATTCACCGCTACAAATGTCGGTAAAAATCGCCTTACGGTAAACCCAATCATTTCGCCCATCACCGCCATCTGAATAATTCCCAGCTGAAGCCTCCATCGAACACCGGAGTTTTCAAGAAAGGAAAAGCGTCTTTCAACGCCAAGATCAAGTGGAAGCCAAAAGGCGCGAGGTGCTTTGCCCGACCTCTGTCGAATATACTAACATCATCTTACAGAGCATCAAGCCAAACATTTTTCTGAGTCTTTCTTTCTCAATAACGGCAAACGGGCCACGACACAGGCTACCTCTGATGCGACCTCCGATTCCGATGGTGGTTCGGCCACAACGTCAGTCCAGGAGATTCCCCAACCCAAACCCAAGAAGGCCGTTGCACAAAAGTCTCGTTCAGTAAAATCCCACACCTTGACTGGTCAACAGGCATCGGAGCTGTCGGCGTCGGAAAAGCGAATTCACGCGGAATCCGAAATCTGGGACATCGAATCGCGTGCTTCGGAAAAGAGGCGACTACTTGGACAGAAATCGGGGTCGATAGATCAAGGTAGCGCTGTTCAGATGCAAGGGACTGTTGTTATGGACGCTCGGATACCGGCTTGGTCCAATCGAGTGGGTACCGCGACCGGAACAGTAAAACCCACCTCCCACGGAGAAGCGGAGGTTCCCGACGCCATTGCTATTCCCTCCAGTCCGTCGTTGCGCCCCTCCCAGTCAGCCTCCCAAGTCGGACGGCTTCTTGTCAAACCCAGTCACATCGAAGCCGCGTCTAGGTACTTTCCGCCACCCAAAACACAAAGAGAGCCCACACCACCTCCCGAACCTGTTGTCAAATCTTTTGAACCCACTATCGAACCTGTCTCGTCTCTAGGCCGTGATCCTGGGCCGGTGGTAAATCACGAAGACATTGAATCTGTCTCCACTGCTCCCCACAGTTTCGTTCCTTCGGCTCGTTTTGTCCTTCCGGTCCGCACCAGAGTCTTCGCAGAACAATTTCCTTCAGCTCAAGCTTTCCGTTCAGATTCTCAAGATTCCTATATTCGCGCATCTCCTCTTGCGGACCCCCACGTTACGCTGGAAAACACCGAAGCCCTCGAGCACTACACCTGGGAGTCGCATCTTCGCGATACTATGTTGCCTGATGGCCAGGAGTTGGACGATTACGATACTACTCATCAGTATCCCGTCACTGAGGAGCCCTTCCATGGGGATATGCAGCTCAGCGATGACTGTCCGCAATTTGAAGCGATTTGGGGCGCCGACAATGCAGATCCTGTTCTGGACGTCGACGGACCTTATAACGACGGGGGACTTGACGAGTTCTCGGTTCAGTACGAAGACGCCTTTAACTCCACTGAAGACATGGATCTGATCGAGGACGGGAGTGGATACTTGGATCCTAGTTGCGGGGACTCCGATTTTGGTGGACCTTACGCCCAATGCGACACCCGCTTCGTAGATTTCGGGGATGAATTCGCCCCCGTATCGAACAGAGGGTTCGGCAATTGGGAAGAAGCCACCACGAACTCCTTTTCTCCCGATTGCGATTATTTCGTGCCTAGCGGCTGTCCACTGGCTCAAGACACCCAGGACGATTTCATGACAGACGCCCCCAACTTGGACGGCCAAGAATTTTTCGCATTCCCGGTGCAGACTTCTGCGGTGGGAGGGGATTCTGGGGATATTGTTTCCGAGTGCACTGAGTCGGCCAGCGCGTACACTCCGCGTTTTGCCCAAGGGCGCGCTTTGTTGCTCGGCTTGCCTCTCCATGACTTTGCAAACCGACTTTCACCCCCACATATCCCGAGCGCAGAGGTGGATGTGGTAAAATCTCTACGCGGCCACTGGCTCCCGCAGAGGCTCTAGCTTGACGCCCGCTCATTTAGAGATATTTGTGTTATTGTTTACATTGATTACATGTTATTGTTTATTTACTAGCACGTCCCGTCACAAATTTTATGTCACACGTCACGCCCTGTGCCACCTATTTAAAGGACGCGAGCCCCTTTTGCCCCTCTCTTCACATACCCACGGTCATCCAGTTTTTTGGCGCGTCAAAACGCGTGCTGGTCTGATGAGCAGCCACTACAAGGAAAACATGGGCCAGAACGCGGTATGTCTTGCGCCTCCTGATAGTCTCTTTGGCGCTGACGCATGGGCTGCCTCTCTATATAGTCCCACACAGTAAAAATGGAGCCCACCGAACACAAGGTCCCTGCACTTAACCCCTCCAACGGTGTCAACGTTAAAGGGGAACCAGCCTCTCCAACGATGGTGAGAGGCTGGACCGCGTTCCCACCTATGTATAGAGCCTGACGTCAACCTCGCGCACGCCCAGATGAAGTTTGAGCTTAGCGCGTCAAAAAACGCGACAGAGTCTGTTCCTTCAAAAGCCGCGAGCCACCTAGACTCTACCTCGTCGGAATGCGCGACGGACCCCAAAAATGAAAATGTAGGCATGGAGGAACCCGCACCCGCGCCACCTCCCCGTGCCCCCACCGATCCCACCGATTACAAAGTATACACCTCCCCTGCAGAGATCGAATACACGCCCGAGCACGCGCTCCAGGAAGGGCTAAAGATGGTAAACAAGATGGCGTCAGGCCTCAAGGAATTACAGCTTGGGCCGCGTCGACAAGAAGTCTGGCAGCGCGACATCAGCAGTTTGCGTACTCAGGTCGCGCCTTCTACGCTTGTAGCAGTTTGCGGTGGCAAGTTGTTTTGTTTCTGTATGTATGGTCGTGATGTTTACTTGCTTGTGACCCCTCAGCCACGGGAGCCGGGAAATCTTCCATACTGAATGCCGTATTGGATGGTGGGTGTCACTTCGACGCACATATACGCGTTATCTGACATTGTTGCCAGATAATATTGTGCCCACCAGCGGCATGCGAGCATGCACGGCGGTCGTGACCGAAATCGCGTACCATAAGAAGAAAACAATAGACGCCGATGTCTCTTTCCTGTCGAAGGAAGAATGGAAGGTACGCAATGTCGTTTGATGTGAAAGGATCAAGTCGCTAATTTTTGTTCGTTTTTTGAAGGCTGAGCTTGAGATTCTCCTTGGCGATCTGGTTGAAGAGGATGGCACGCTGAAGAGGAGCACCGATTTGAAGAATGATGCCGGTGTTGCATGGCAGAAGGTTCATGCCGTGTACCCCACCGTCTCTCAAGAAAAGCTCGTCAGCATGACCGCTGATCAGATAATTGCCAAAGATCCCAAGATTGAAAGAATTCTGTCCGTATTATGCATTGCGCATTATCTATGTGTTGACTTGGTTTCAGCGGCCAGACTAAGAAGATCGTCGCCAGGGATTCCAAGGCTTTTGGCATCGAAATCGCCAAATATATTGATTCAAAGGATCAAAAGCGAGGCAAGGACAAAGACAAGAGCAAGGACAAGAGCAAGGACAAGAATGCCCCTGCTCTTTGGCCGCTAATCCGCAAAGTGGATGTCCGCTGCTCTGCGGCAGCCCTCGCCACGGGTGCTATCCTAGTGGATCTCCCAGGCAAGTGTGAAGGTTTTGTTCGTTGTGGATACATCTAATATTTGCAACAGGGACTGGGGACGCCAACGCTGCGCGGAGTAAGCTCGCCTCCCCCCTCCCAATCCCCCTTCACCACAACTGATGGTGCTTCCGCAGACTCTATCGCGAAAGAATACATGAAAAAAGCCAATTGTATTTGGATTCTTGCGCCCATCACGCGGTGAGCCTTTGTTGACCTCGACTCTCTACCGTAGCTGATGACATCTTCAGAGCGGTCGACTCCAAGATCGCGAAAGATTTGCTGGGTGATGCGTTTCGCAATCAGTTAATGAGTGCGCAGAATCCTTATCATTACGAATAACGACCAGAGCTGAACGAAATCTAGTGGACGGCGGATACGACGCCAATACCGTCACGTTCATCGGTTGGTCCTCCACTTGGATGCGTATTCTGTGCCTTAACCCCAGTTCTAGCCACCAAATGCGACGATATCTCGTGCTCGGAGGTCATCGGGGCGCTGGGACTCCATGACGAGCCTGAACTCGAGGCGATCCAGGAGAAGATCGAACACATTGCCGATGAGACCACAGAAACGAAGAAAAACAAAGCAGCGGCGACCAAAGATGCGAAAGGTTCGTGGTTGTAGCTTTTTGTTCGTTCCGCGCTAATTGCTTTCAGCCGTGGAAGCTGAGCTGAAAGCCCTCCGTGCAATCCTTAGCGAACATAAAGAACATCTTGAATGCTTCAAAGAGGACAAGCCTTTTATCCCTCGTCTGACAGCCAAGAAGAGCGACAAGACCGAGGCCAAAGTCAAAGTGCCCAAGGGTAAAAAGCGCAAGAACAACCGTGGGGGCAAGAAGGGCTCCCCCAAGCGCCACCGCAGCGAGTCCCTCGATTGTGACGAGGACGACAAGATGGACGACGGCGAATCTGATATTTTCAAATCAGACTCCGACAAATCCGATGTTGACTCTGACGAGGAGGACAAGGGCTCGGAGAACGACAGTGACGACTCGGACAGCGAGAAGGACTCTGACGCCGATGAGGACTCTGCCGGCGAGGAAGATTCCGATGACGAGAAGGACTCAGACCGCGAGGTTTCCGATATCGAGGCCGTCGATGAGCCAGAGGAAGAGGTGACCGAAGAGACCATTAAACACGACATAGCGGAAGCCAAGAAGCTCGTGGACGATGCTCGTCAGCGTCTGAATGAGCCGCGGAAACAGAGGAAGGAGGCGACCGACCATCTTGCCACCCTCAAGAAGAAGGCGACGACTGCCCAAAAGGTTCGTTCCCCGCGGGTTTCATTTTGTGTTCTCGTTGCAACTTTCTTTCAATAGGAAAAGAATGCCTTTTGTTCGAGGAAGAGATCAGAAGTCAGTTCGCCCTCTTTAGTCCTCGTATACATTTAACGCGAAATCAGTTTTCGAAAGATGTGTTGAAAGAGGACTTCAGGTTGGTCCATGGCCTTCAATACGGCTCATCGCTGACTCGTTATTAGAACCGGTTTGAAAGATTTGGATGAGGCGGCCGCTGAAGAACGGGACCCCGCCAACTTTGACCCCAGTATCCCTATCCGAGGTATGCTGCGTTGCGTATTTTATGGCGCCACACCGACATTTCTTTCTAGATTACAGTGCTATTGATTTACCGGTCTTCACTGTTTCGAGCCGAGACTATGTTCGAATCAAAAGTGCGTCGGCCCATCGACACCCGTAGACTGGAAGAATACTTACTGTCTTACTCTCAGAACAAGTCAAGGGGGATGGTGAACCTACATGCTTTTCGAATGTCCGTGACACCGGCATCCCAGAACTACAAACCTGGTGCCATCACCTCACCAAGTCTTCTCGTGAGCGCGCGGCCAAGACCTTCCTGAGACAATTGGGCGCATTCGCGAACGACGTGAAGCACTATGTCAACGGCATCGGGCAGGTGACCGATGACGACCGGAATTCGCTGCGCGAAAAGTGGGAGTCGGGAGAGCAGGATGCTGTTGAGTCAGAGTCTGAGTCTGAGTCCATTGACTCCGACCCCTTCGCAGCACTTTTGGGTGGAGGTGGAGGTCTTTACAGGATGCCCCTTGAACCCGCCCCCAAGCGCGACCGAGATGGTCAACTGATTGGTATTACCCCCCGCCTCGTAGCGGTAAGCCCAATGGACTTGATATTCAGCGATTTCTAATTGTCGTCCAGGAATTCGGTGAGATAGTTATAGCAAGCGTGGAGTCGCTCAAGGACCACCTACGAGATGGTTTGGAAGAGAAGTGCAGAGTCGGTGCCGCAAATGTATGTTTCTTCACTGCGATTTCGATCGGCTAAACATGTCTTGCCCAGGCCGCTGATGCTGCTGTCTCCACCTCCGACGATTTTGCGAGCTCGATGCATTGGGTTAGTTTTCACATTGTATCTATTTCATCAGTCTTACGTAGGAGAACAGGCATCGTATCGCGCAACACTTCGACGCAACGGTGAATATCGACGCGACTTGAATGTCGAACTAGTCAACCCCTTCACTCGCAACATTGCTCAGACGTGGCAAAAGGCAAGTTCTATTTACTCGGTCTCGTTGACTACTTATATTGAGTTGTGCAAAGACATTTGAGGCAGATATCTTCTCTCCACTGCTCGATTCCATTGTCGACTGCATCAACAAGCTGGTCGGTGATATTGAACGGTCGGCTGCCCCCGGGCTCAAAGACCGCACCAAACTCCAAGGCGAGAGCTGTCTCGAATCCGCGCGCGTAGCTTTGGACAAAGCTATCGAAACGGTGAAGGAGACGCTTAATAACGAGCAGAAGGAGGTGTCCCGGTGTCTGGCCCCTCATGTACAGGACCAACTCACTGACGGCTACTCCGCTGCCATGGAGGAACGCGGGAAAGGCTCGGTAGCGCGCCAAAAGGTGAACGATATCAATAATGGCGTGCAATAAAACTAATGTTATTACAGGCGTCCTTCCACTCGTATGTTGTCGACTGCAAAGATGAGATCTTCGAAGGTGGTGCGGATACGATCATGGACCGCCTCACTAACGCGGCCGACGCCGTTGGCAAGACGCTCTCGGTTTCTTTGGACAACCTTGCGCAAAAGGCATGCTGATAGTATTTTCCCCGGCTATCTGCTGATCCTGGAACCCAGTGCGAGAACAATTTGGGGGTGCTTTGGGAGGGTATGCGTGACGATCCTACGCAGGTCAAGACGCGACTGGAACTTGTGAGCGTGGTGAACGGGGTCCTTGAACAGGTCCAGTTCTTTTCCGCGGCCGAACAGGCTAGATATATCCCTGACGAAGACACGGTGATGACCTGAGGAAGGCTTTGTATTATACTCAACGACATGCTTCACTGGTCCTAGCTACTTTATTCTGTTGTTATGTTCTTACGGCTTTATAGTCTTGTATATCCCATTCTTTCGTAGGTTAGAATGTTATTTTTCTGCACCGCCACTCAGACCCCAATGATTCTTCGTTCTGTTTCTCGATTATGTCGAGGCATATCCACCGAGGCCCATCTTTCTTCGTCCCTGTCTTCCAGTGCAATCTCTCGGGATGCCCACTACACTGCGTCAATATCGGATCCGTCCACTTCTCGTTCAATATCTCTTGCGCACCCTCGCGATCCTGTCCTTCAGTCCGAGACGATACCACAGCAGAGGATACCACACGCAAGCTCGGCGCAGTCCCCTAATGACAAACACGTCAATTCGGACCCTCCCGCCGTCGAAAATTCTCCTCCTCCACCCGATGGGGCCCCTTCTTTGACCTCCGGCGTGCCTTCTACGCACCTGGACACGTCTTCCTCTGGGTCTTACACCAACCCGCCCTTTCACACTCATGCCTTTGTCACTGCGCTGGAGAAGACGTTCCCTACTCCTACTGCGCGGAGTCTCATGCGCGCAACACGGGCATTACTGGTTGATCGTATCGGAAGAGTCCGGCGCGAAGGTCTTACTGTGAAGGACCTTGATAATGTGCGTTTCTCTTGACCATGTTCGCAATACTTAACCTCTCACATATAAAAGCAAGCCTATCTTTTCCGCGCTGCTCTTCAAGAAATGCGTGCCGAGATCACTATGAGCACAAATAATGATTCTGCCGCCATGCGCACCGCTACGTCCGCGCTCAGACGTGAGGTCGATCGGCTAGATATCAAGATGAAAGAGGACCTTGCCATTCTCAAGCACGAGTACATTGTGTTATTTCTCTCCTTTGAATCAGCCTGATTTTCTTTCGCAAGAATCCAGATAGAACTAGACACCCGGAAGAATGAGACAAAAACCGAATTCAAGCAACAAGATATTGCCATTGAAGTTGGTGCTGTTCAACGACCCCAGCTCACACTCATATTTTCTTCAGGAAATTCTGAACAAGGCTGTGGTGAATGTCAGTGATCTTCGTACCGATGTCGAGGAAATTAAATGGGATAACATGCGTCGGGCCGTCGGTTGGTTTTCTCACTGTATCATTCCCTGCTTGTGCTGAGTAGCTCCCCAGTATCACTGTTGGCGTTTGTGGTTGTGATCATCGTATCACTCGAGCTTCGTCCTCGACCAAAGCCTACACCATCACCTCCAGCGATGTCACAGTCCCACCCGATTTCTGCAAAAGACGTCAAGCAACCACAAGCCTCGCAGGCCGAAGGTCTGGACGATTGGGTCACTTAATGAGCTAGAGATGAACATATAACTCTCAAATATATCTACATGTACTTACTACATAACTTTGTATTCCACCACCCTACATCCCCATTATTCAGTTTCGTTTAGTATATACAGTCGGATCTGTAGTTCTATTTGACATCAAGTTTCTCGAGTTGGGCGGTTATTGCTGCTGCTTCATTCGGTGCATCTGCCCAGTTAGGATTCTCGGGGGTGTGCCCGCTTCCTGAGCTGCTTCGTGGAGCTTTCTTCTGGTCAACGCCAGCAGAAGGTTGGGCCGTGGCCGTCGTCGGGCTTGGTGATTCGTCGTCATCCTCCCAGTTTTCGGACACAGCGTCCTTCTTGTCGTCCTTCTTGTTTCCCCTCCTCTTCGCATTCTTCTTCGCACTTTTGCTTACAGGTTTCGTGGCGGAGCCGGATGCCTGCGAAGTCGGCGGAGGCGCCCATCCAATAATATGCCCTTTGGGCAGTGCATTGGCATCCAGCTGGGCCTGCTTAGTACCTGACGCGTCGAAGCATGAGAATAGAGGCTTCCCATCGAGATGCTTTGATTCGTACCGCGGAACCGACGAACATCCTCTTGAGGAGTAAAGCCTGGGCGAATCTTTATCTGTTTGCGCACACTGCGTCGAGTTATGAAAAAGACGAGGGAATAACTTGATATCCTTACGTTCCATCTGGTCGTCTGGACTCTGGAATGACACGTTCCAGAGTTTGGGGGTCGACGGCGATGCCAGCAGCAGTTTTGTCGGGATTGATTGGAGGTAGAGACATAATGCTGTTTACGTCTGTTGTCTCGCGTGCTATTTCTGCTCTTCAAGGATGCGATACGCAGTGCTTGTTACTGGCCCCGCCGGCGCCGGGAAAACGACATTTACAGCCTCATTTTTGACCCATCTCACTGCATCGCGTCGCACCGCGCATCTCGTCAATCTTGACCCCGCAGCTTCCGCTACAAGCTTTGAATACGAACCGGTTATTGACATCAAAGACTTGGTTAGTTTGGAGGATGTCATGGGCGAACTGGATTACGGCCCCAACGGCGGCTTGATCTACTGTTTTGAGTGAGTGAGTGCTCGTGTGATCGTCTCGGTGCGTGCCGTTCATATTTAATTGGGAGGTAGATATCTCTTGCAGAACATGGACTGGCTCGAGGAAGAGCTTGGGGGCTTTGACGACGACTACCTTATCTTTGACTGTCCAGGTTTGCTTTGTCCAGACACACTTGTCCGAACAGCACGCCCAAAATATTGTAGGTCAGATCGAGTTGTACACACACCATCCGTTCCTTCCGACACTGGTCCAGAATTTAACTAGAATGGGGATACGCACTAGCGCCGTCTACCTCATCGAATCCCAATTTATGGAAGATAAATACAAGTTCTTCAGGTAAGAGAGGAGCTCTACAGCTTTCCTTGATTCATTTTTCACTTGTGCGCCACCTAGCGGTGTTCTATCGGCCATGTCAGCGATGGTTAATCTGGAAATACCCTGGATAAACATCATGTCGAAGATGGACTTGGTTACCTCCAATCCGGAAGACCCATCAGGCGGAGCCAGGAATGGCTTGCGTGGTAGAAGAAACATAGCAAGGTACAAAAATATGCTCTCACTTTGACCCGGGCCGTGATTTTTATACGCTGTATTTACATCGTACACGCCTAGCAGTCGAGGCATTGGAGCAACCTGGGATTCGGACTCCATGGATTCGATTCTTCTACTTATCATTAGCGCGTCCCATCGTTCACTCTAATCTCAATTTTGCAGGTATCTCGATCCCGATCCCCTCCTCCTTGCATCTGCCCGAGGACAGGAGGAGAACACTGCGAATCCGCGATTCCACGCGCTTAACCAAGCTATCGTGCAATTGGTGAGCGCATTTAATCGCGGCAGTGGCGCGCCACACGTGTGACTTAAACGCCGCTTTGCTGTATTGATAGATAGAGGACCATCCTCTCGTTTCGTTCTTGCCTCTTGACCTGACTTCTACGGATTCGCTGGAGACTGTAATAAGTCATATTGACTATACGATGCAGTACGGAGAAGATGAGGAGCCGAAAGAGGTGAAAATGCATTGCTGTTTCCTGATATTTTCTGACTTGGCCTAGCCGCACGACTTGGACGAGGGTGACTTTGCGGACATGGAGTAACGCGGGGAAAAGTTACTTAGAGTAGAGTTTTGTCTAATGGAGGTAGTGTGTTGAAACGGCGCCCATCACAAGGACAATGACGCATGGAGATCAATGCATCAGAACTAAAGTATAAAAGCAAAACATCCGCTCCTCGCGTTCACCACCACAGCCATGACCAGCTACTATCCCTCCCAGACGTCCTACGCACAACCCGTCTATTCCACTGCCCACAGAAGCCATGGGCACCACTCCAGCAACCCTTACTACGAACAGCCCTCCGCGTACGGAGGCCAAAATGTTGTCTATGTCCCGGCACACTCTAGTTCTCACCGAAGTCGACACCACCACCACAGCCCAACTGTAGTGGTACGTCGCTCGTCGCTCTCCGTAACTGGATCGCTCATTATTTACTCAGACGAGCAGCGGCCGTCATCACCGTCATCATGGGACGCACCATCGCGACCACGGTCGCCGTCTGACCTGGGGCGACCGCATTAGGAGATTCTTCGGCATCGACAGACACTACCGCCATAAATCGAGCGACAGCTCGTGGGGATTCCTTGGTCGATCCCGGCGGCGCAAATATGTCGATGCGCGCAGCGGTGCAGAGGTCGACCGACACGGCCGCCAGATATATCGAGTTTGAGCCCGTCATCCGGTTCTGAAATGCGTTATGCTGCTGGGTGGCATGGACACGAGGGTGCAGGTCCTCTCGCCAGGATGCAGTATTCTACGAACTTTGCAACGACTGCAACGCATCCTAATGCTTTCCTTCATGTTACATTACTTACCTCTATGCTCACACGACCCATCCTGTATTCCATACTCAGTACTCCCAGTTAACAGTAATGTACAGTACGCGCGGAGGATCCAATTATCGTCAGAGTTCGATTTATTTCTCGCTGAAAAAGTACAGTGGATCAGTGTTTTAAACCTTCGGTGGCGGTACTGCAATTCCGGCCTGAACGGCGGGCCTTGCCAAGATACGTTCCAACCACGCCTGCCACGGCCCGCGGGTAAGGAAACGGTGAAACGGTTTGGATGCACCCAAGAGAAACGCACCTTCACGTTGGGAAACTCGTCAATCGTCTCCACCCCAGCGTACTTGTGGATTCGAACCCTACAACGGTAGCGTGAATATTGCGCAGACTTGAATAATAACGACGACACTCACCACGGCGCAACGTTGAAGTCAGCGATGGAAATTTTGCCGCGGCCTGGTCCGGCCAACCAGTCGCGATCCTGCGACAGTCGGATTTCAAGCACGCCGTAGAGCCTCTTGGTCTCCTCCATGTACCTAAGATAGAATTAGCAGCTGTTAGTGAAGGACATGATCAAACATACGCTTCTTCGCATATGGAATGTCCTCCGGAGCTGCCCTATGGAAATGGTTGGATTGTCCTTGCATCGGGCCGACTCCGCCATGCGCGAAGAAGATCCATTGCAACATCTCGCTGTAGTCGTTTGGTTCGGTCGTTGGGTCGAAAAAGAAGACCCTATTCTTGTCATAGTGGTGCGCGAGGTAAACGAGAATTGCCGCAGTTTCGAAGACGACGAAATTGTCGCGGGATCTATCAACGAGAACAGGGATCCGCCCTAGAAATAAATGAGTAACCGTCTTCACAATTCATGCATGGCCAAGAACACCATTTGGATTCAACTTTATGAACCATGGCTCTTTTTGCCTGTTGGTGGAAATATCGATCCTCTCAACGCTGAGTGCTTCTGTCAGTACAAGATGAATGCGTGGAACCGTTTGCCTCACTCATAATCGACATTCGGATACAGAGCTTTCAACTCCTCCAGAAAGACAGAAACTTTGTGCCCCTATTAAATGCAATGGGTTAAGGATGCATATGGGTTCAAGTGGTCAAATTGACATGCGTTCGGAGTAGGGCCAGTGTAGAGCAAGAAGGGTTTGGTGGATTCAGCCATAGTGTAGCGGGAAAGAACGTACTGAGCTGTCTTATATAATGAGGGATGTCGTGCTTTGTTACTAAGACCCAGTCGCGCTGATAAAGCCAAGACCCAGTCGCGCTGATAAATTATCCACATGATGAGCCCGCAGAGAACGATTGGCGGTTATATATTCAAGTGGTCTGGGAGTCGATGGAAGGCCTTTCATCAGGCACGTAGTGAAATTGTGCTCCGACATTTCCTCTGAATCTATTCCTCATATCTATCTGTATGGACGTGAATGAATAGGCCAGGATGAACGATGGCTTTACTAACCATCCCGCGTTTACATTCAAATGTTGCCCTCCTCAATGACTGACATTCCTCGGGAAGTTCATTGGTGTGGTTTCGTAAACAGTCCGAGGGTTGTGGCCGTCCTTGACGACGCAGTCTGAGCGCATTAAGCAGTCCCTCATGGCAGCTAAAAGTCCTTTACATGACGAGGACATGGACGTTCGTGTAAAGTTTTGAGTCAGAATTTGGTTACATAAGCACGGGCGACTCGAATCGCTCTCATGCCTCCGCCACTGCGACCATTGATACCCAAAACTCCGACCATAGCACGGGTTCCCCACAGATCTGTTCTTTCCTTGGCCGGCTCCCAGGCATCTGAGTTTCTCAACGGCATTTTATCCACTCAAGTACACACTCCGCCTCGTCCTTTCTACTCCGCCTTCCTCCACGCCCAAGGGAGAGTTCTGTACGATGTCTTTGTCTATACTCACATGAATCCAACAACGGGACAACCGGGATACCTTATTGACCACGACTCGCGCCCCTCTGAGTCTCCACCGCTCTTGGATCTCATAAAGCGCTACAAACTGCGTTCGAAAGTCAATGTTAGAGACGCTTCGGACGAATACGATGTCTGGGGCTCCTGGGGATCAGCCGGAGAAGATAGGGAGGTAGAGAAGCACTGGAAGTGGGCAGAACATAGTGGTGTGGCTGAACCAGAGTGGGACAAAACGGGTGAATGGCCTTGGGGCTCGAAAGATGAGGTACTTCACGACAGGCGTGCACCCGGCATGGGAAAGAGATTGCTCGTTCGAAAGGGTGATCTTCGTGCGTACCCTGCAGCATACTTGATGGATTTTATCTTCAAAATAACGAAACAGCCCCGGAGGCGTCTTCGCATGACATGGCTTCCCCTGCGGCTTACACGATGCACCGTATTCTCCACGGAGTGCCCGAGGGTCACGACGATATACCACCAATGCAGGCGTTCCCAATGGACTTCAATTTAGATTTCATGGGCGGATGTCAGCACTTTCGGTAGCCCACCGTGGCGAAGGCTGACGTTTCTGTTTCATTGAAGTGGATTTTCGCAAAGGCTGCTACGTTGGTCAAGAACTGACTGTCCGAACGTACCACAAAGGCGTAATCAGGAAGCGTATCCTACCAGTGGTTATATATCCGCGAAATTCTCCGTCAGTACCCAGTCAGATTGTCACAAACTGAATTCACAAAAGAAATCAGGCCATCGGAAGCCATTGTCCCTTCCCTAGCCGTGCCTGAGTTTCCCCCGGGGCTTGGTATTGGTGGCGTAACTACTCAGTGTATGGATCAAGACAAGCCTCATACACGGCCACGGGGGTATGGCAAGCTTCTCAGTTCGAGCAATGGACTCGGACTGGCCCTTTTGCGACTAGAACAGGTGGAGGCTGCAGAAGAGGGAAAACTGACATTCTCCATGGCTGTTGAAGGAGGCGACGGTACCATCACCCGCTGGGGAGTGTCACATTGGCGACCGGAGTGGTGGCCGCAAAAGGAGTGAATATTCTACATTTGATTAATAAAACGGATGTCCACTCATCGGCGCTCATGCGCCGTCTGAACCAGCACTGAGGCAAATACATACTCTCCATCGTGACTAACTGAAACGTGGATGTCTCCCAAATTTTTACTGTCCTCGGGACGTGGAGGATTGTAAATCAACGCAGGCTTGCGTCCATTTTTGAGTCCGTAATAAATGAGCTCTTTCCACGTTGGTCGATGATGTGGGTAAAGAGCCTTATAAGCTGCCTCTTTTACCGCCCAACTACAGATAATGAGAGTCGAGTCAGGTCGCGTCGTGTGCTCGTACCGAACAGCAATATATTTTGGATCGGCGAGCAAATGAGACTCGGATGCCTCATCTGAACTGAGAATTCGCGAGGCGAGCCTCTGAGGATATCGTCTGAGAAGGGCAGCGACGCGGGGAATGTGAACGACGTCGACGCCAATTCCAAGAATGGACATGTGGCTGTGAGCTTTCGCTAAACATGGTCTCTACGTCCTATATTTCTGCATCCACAAACCGCCATTCCTGCGCTGCGGACATTTCCAACACCTCACTTGTAGCGTTTGGTTCATCAAACCTCGTTGCTCTTTGGAATACTGCGAGCGATCGTGGTGTTTTTGAAACCCTCGCCGCGCACGAAGGATTAGTGACTTGTGTTCGCTTCGTGACCAATGATCTCCTGGCTACCGCGGATGACAAGGGCGAGCTCAGATGTTGGAGACAAACTGGGTCTCAGGCATGCTGCCCTCGTGTAATCTCTACTCAACGATTCTCTAATAATACTGCGCTAGTGGAAATCGACCGCTAGAACTAAGGCTCATGCGCAAGCTATTTCATCTCTGTGTGCCTATAACCGGTGCCTTGCAACCGGCGCGTCCGATGGAACTGTGAAAATTTGGAAAATTGCCTCCAACACAGGCATGTTGCATTTTCCGCAAACACCGTCTTCTCAATAATGAGACGAGCAACTTAGACGAGTTGGAAGAGCTACAAACTTTGTCGTTACATGGGAAATACCCCCTTGCCCTCGCCATGACGGCTCTACCACAATCAGAAGGTTTTATTTTTTCTAAAACTACATTCGCGAGCCGACATTGTTTCGCAGTAGAAATCCTCGCGATAGCTGGAACTGACAGAAACATACAGATATGGACGCGTTCTGGCGAATTGGTTGGTCTCATGTTAACTGTCCGTACACTCGTTGGGCTTGACTATGGTCTAGTTTGTACGATCCGCTGTATTGTCTGGCCACGAAGACTGGGTCAGGAGCCTCGCGTTCCAAAACCCTGCTGCTGCACAGGATCCCCTCGTGTTAGCTTCCGGATCACAAGATGCCACAATTCGTCTCTGGACAATTGAACCGTTTACCAGATATAACGACTCCTCCCTCGATAATCGACCCTCAGATGCCCTTAGTGATGACCTCCTGGACGCATTCGAGGCATCGTTAGGCGAACTCGCCGATGCGGAGGAAGGCGGTAGACAGATATCCTTGAAGCGGCACATTCTAACGGTTAAATCTGCCCAAGTTAGGTAGGTAGCTTCAAAAAGGCCGTTTTCACTCAGCTGATTTCTCCAGTCCAACCCAATATTCAATCACGTTTGACGCTCTCCTCGTTGGACATGAAGCAGGCGTAACATCTTTATCATGGCGACCAAGCCGTTCCTCGTCCAAACCCACACTGTTGTCTACCTCGACGGATTCATCGTTAATATTGTGGTCCCCAACAGAGATTCGTTCCTCCTCGAAGGAGGGATCTACTTCGATCTGGATCAGTCGACAGCGCTTTGGTGACGTTGGCGGGCAACGGTTGGGCGGGTTCGTTGGAGGCTTATGGGCTCGAGATGGGGATGAAGCCTTGGCTTGGGGGTGGTCAGGAGGATGGCGGAGATGGCGCTGCTTTGAGAAAGAATCCGACGAGGTCTGGAGGGAGAGCGTTGCAATTACAGGGCATAATGGCCCAGTTAAGGATCTCGACTGGAGCCCTAATGGAGAGTACCTCATCTCTGCTGGGTAAGTTGCCGAGCTTCTTCATTTACTGTCGTCTTACTCTCGTAGACTCGATCAAACCACCAGGATTCACGCGCCCATACGCGGCTCTGACGGCCCTTCCTGGCATGAGGTCAGCCGACCTCAGGTTCATGGCTACGATATGCTTGGTGGGGTTTTTCTGGGACCTTTGAAGTTCGTCAGCATAGCGGACGAGAAAGTTGCGCGTGTGTTCGAAGCTCCGCGCGGATTCGTAGACTTGGCAGAAAAGCTGGGTATTGCAGTATTCACAGAGGATCAGGCAGGTTCAGTTCTCGGATTATGCGGTTCCCTGACAATTTCATGCAGCATATTAGACCTGTAGCAGCCAGCGTCCCACCACTTGGTCTCTCCAACAAAGCTGTCAGTGAAGCCGTCGTTCCTGTCGGTGAATCCGACGTGCTGCCAAGACCACCATTTGAAGGTGAACTTGCGGCCACGACACTTTGGCCTGAAACCGAAAAGATATTCGGTCACGGGTACGAGGTAAAAAAAAAATTCGTAAAAAAGTAACCCGCGTCTAACGCTATAGTTTTAGTCCATGAGCCTCGCTGTGTCGAGATCTCGACGACTAATTGCAACAGCATGCAAAGCTTCGACCGCTGAGCACGCAGTTGTCCGTGTCTATGACACTGACAAGTGGCAGCCCGTGGGCCAGCCCTTGGCAGGACATACATTGACCGTTACACGCATTGCGTTCAGTCCTGACGACCGCCTAATTCTATCTGTTTCGAGAGATAGGTCTTGGCGACTGTACGAGGCTCATGATGGTGGTTAGTGAATTTCTTTTGCCAAGTTGACTCGAGAAACGAACGCGTGGATGCTATAGCTTACCTACCTGTTGCCGCCGATAAGTCGCACGGGCGGATAATATGGGATTGCGCATGGGCCGCAGAAGGCGACATCTTCGCCACTGCTTCGCGGGATAAAACAGTATCACATTCAACTCACCTTCATATGTTGATCACAAATATTCTGTGCAGGTTAAGATATGGGAACGGGGATCGGAATCCAGGTGGACAGCAGCAGAAGTCATCAAGCTAAAGGAGGCTGCAACCGCCGTGGATTTTTCGCCATTGGATTCCCAAGATCGGTAAACCACAGATCCTTTAGCCACTTCAACCACACTCAACTCGTGTTACTGTTAGGCGGCATCTTGCTACTGGACTGGAAACGGGAGGAATCCTGATTTATTCCAACGCAAGTACGGCGACAACAAATTGGCAGCTTCAACACACTTTGAATTCGAGGTTTGCTTGGCCATTGATTTCATATGCTGCAGCTTACCATCAGTAGCACTGCACATGCTGGACACGTCCATAGACTGAGTTGGCGTCCAGCAAGTCGGGAGGGTCCTAAGGATCTCGCCAGCTGTAGTGAAGATGGTACATTGATTGTCCGGGTCGTTATGGGTGAACGCCGTCCAAATAACTACGAATGAAGTGAGAGAGCTGCTATACAGTGGGGTGCAATGGGTGGTAGGACCCAGAGCGAGGTGGTACTGAGACAATTTAGACAGGAGGTGCAGTATAAAGGGTATCAGACATGAAGGAAATGCGAGTGTGAATATAGTAGGACGAGCAACAGTGGGGACGCGGAATAGGGATACAAGAACGCTTAGGTCGTTAACGAAATCAGACAATCAGACAATATCACGGAGACTCATTGGAACTTCAGGCTAGAAAGGTCATCGAATTAGTGAGTGTGTTGCAAAAAGCGGAAACGCGACTAACGCATTTGATTCTGAAAGAAACATCGGACCGGTCAGCATGCTTCCTCCATGTGTTGAATGCACTCAACTTGTAGAAACACTCTATAGATCGTAACATTTCGACATCACCGCCTGTAGCAGTCACGAAATTGACAATGACGCCAGCACGAGAGTAGTTCGAGGCGATGGCGGGAGCCACACTGAGAAGAAAGTAAGGTCAAAGACGGTTGGGAATGTAAAAAGATGGATGATACCGATGAGCGTATTCTTCAACTGCTTTGGGCAGATCTTGACCGGTGTAAGTTGACAGAACTGGGTTGAGTAAATCAGGAAACAAACCGTAATTAATGATGAGAGGGACATGGGCGACTTCGGGAGTCTTGACTTGAACATCGTAGACAACAAGGACCTTGGTTGCGGGTTGCCGCATAATCATGGAGGACGAGCCTCGGAATTTATTGAGCGCTGCCAATTTGGTGCCGGCACTCATGTCTCCGTGCTAAATACCTAGATGAGCATAAAGTCTGTAAATGAACGGCAGACTGACCAATGGCACCGCCTCGAGCCCTCTGCTGGCAAGCTTGTAAACAACGGAGTCGAGGGAAGTCATGCCCCCGACGTGAACGACAGCCTGCGCAACGTCAACGTCGTCGAACAAGTCTGCGAGGGCATCGAGCTTCCACTCTCGGGCCTGGGCACTTTCAGCACTGGAAGCACCACGTCCGGAACCAATGATTCCGAGACCACCGCCCGGTGCTGCCGCCATGGGATCAGAGCGGCCTCCTGCAGTGAATGCCAAATACAGATAGAACTGGCGGAGACCGCGGGAGCTCTGCGTCGTATCGGCATGGGTGACGTTGCCGTCTCGACGTACGAGTACTCGCACGGGCTCGCGGAGTTGGATCGCAGACGCAAGATTCAGGACATCTTGAGGAACCGTGTTCGAAAAGAGTGCGGTTTGGCGCTCAATTGCTGGAGCAGTCGTGTTAGTTCCCTCGGTTGGGGGCGAAGGAGCGAGACCGGAAAATCTCCTCCCAGGATTCGGGGAATCGAATGGGGAAGTAAACGACGGCTGCGAAATGGTGCCAGGGGTCGAATTGGGAGTGGGAGTGCTCGGGCCCAAGGGACGGGATCGTGGGGGTGGCAAGAGCTTGACGATGTTAAACACAAACTCATGCAGATTGCGAGCAATGAGCTGGTCAACTTCATCTAAAACGAGAAATCGGACCTCGGACCCAACAAGACCACCTGGAGTCGTAAAGAGTGTGTGCAACTTCTGGGGTGTCCCGCAGATAATATGCGGCATATTTTGCTGGAGTAGGCGAAGCTCCTGGCTGATATCGTTTGAGGTTGCACCAACGCCGAGGGCAGACCTGACGCCAATTGGTCCTCCTAAATCCCGAATCATTCGCTGAGCTTGGGTGGCCTGGTCGACGGTCGTCGAAAGCATAATAACGATTGGGCCACGGTTCGGAGGGCGGACCGATATGTTGGTGACAGCGATCTGGATTGCAGGGATCACGTAGGCTGCAATTCTCTCCTGCGTAGGAGGAGCTTGGGCGATGATATCAGCTCCGCGTAGTAGGAAAGGGAGAGCACGTTGCTGGATTTTGTTGGGAGGTCCCACCCTGCATCGAATATTAAGTACTGCTAATGAATGTGTTGACTACGAACCCGAATTTGCTCAATGACCGAAGTAGATCTGGGGCAAGGGATAGTTGCTCCCATTTGGATACCATCGGACCAGAATCACGCGGGGAGCCAGCCATCCAGCTGTCGTTCTGAAGGTCCAAGATCTGTGGTTAAGATATATCAGAAAGTGGTTGGATGAAAGGCAATCAAAACCATACACCAGCCGATTCACGTCGCACAAGACCGGAGACAGAACGCCGTTTGTCGCGAAGCAAAGAATCCTGGCGGCCTGGGTCGGGGGGACGCACTGGAAGGTCAAGGGTGCCTGCAGACCAAGTACGCATAGGTGCACGAGGAGACGGCCTCAGATCAGGACGATTGGGTAAACCGTGGCCTAGCATAGCCGAGCTAGAGACTCCAGGAGGAGACATCAACTGGTTTGGAGCTAGGTCGAGCTGGGGAGTTCCAGAACCGATCAACGAGTTGTTCAGCGGTGAGATGGAAGCGTGTATCTGGTGAGAAGCGGCGGTTAATTGCCCAACGGACGCGGTGAGCATGTCGAGACGCTGGGAAACTGAAACCATGTCGTCGGATGGATTGGCTTGGTTTGGGGCAATATTCCCGATGGAAGGTCTGGGGCCATTCAAGGAAGGGGAAGAGAAACTCGGTCCGTTGCCATTGAGAGCAAAGGGATCCTTGAATTCAGGTTGGCCACCAAAGCCGAGGGAGCGGTCCACTAAGATATTAACCTTCCGCTGCATGTCACCGATATCACGCTGCATTTCGCGAGTGGAGTATTCGCAACGAAGGAGGCGATCCAGAATGTCGTGGATCAAAGGCGAAGCTTTGAGCTGGGCCTCAAAGCTTTGCGCAGCATGGTCGTTGCTAGCGAACTGACTCCCCGAATCCAACGAAGAAACCGGAGAGGAAGAGTTAAGCCCGCCAAAAGCACCATAGGACGTTCCATTTTTCACTGCGATCGGAACGGTTCGCTCGAAAGAGGGAAAGAAGGAGCCGGTGGATTCAGGCAACACACTATCTGAAGGACCAGGGGTTTCCTGGCTGTCGTCGTTCTCGGCCAGTGGATCCAGGCCACCCAGCATGCTCCCCTCCCTCGTGCGACGTGCTTCGATCCTGCTTGCGTCCAAGCGAGAGGGAGGGGATTGTCGCTGGCCCACCTCCATAGACGTCTGCTGCCGAGGAGGAATGCGCTCGGAGTCGCTGCCCTGCTGTGGGGGACTGGGCGAAGACCTCACCGAACGATACTCTGAGGGAGATATCGAGACGGAAGACAGAGAACTGCGATCCTGTTCGTGGAAGGCGCGACGGCTGAAGCTGCCTGCGAGGTCGTCTTCACTGGCGCGGAGGCCCCCAGGGAAGAACGGCGTGGACGCCGGGTTCAAAGCGACGGCGCTCCTTGCCATGATGGCAACTGTAGACTAGATGCTACAATCGAAGCCGCCACTATACGGGAATGAAAGAGTCAGAATGGTAGTAGAGAGTAAGAGAAATGGAGTACAGTAACAGGGTCAGAGAACTTGCACTATGGGAGAGTATCAAAGCATGTAGCCAGCGGTCAAGCCACAGAGTTAGTCATCACATTGATTGGGACAAACGAAATTCGGCATTTGCGTCTAAAGCACCTTACTGCGCCTCAATATTCATAGCAGTATTCAATCCTCATCATGCTACGTATGGACTGCATAGAAACCATCCAGCAGTGAACTGCGCCCTTCGGCGCTTAAATGGCTGATACGACAATACGCAGTATGTAGGGATAAAGACGCCAGAATAGATTGGCTTCATTCCGACGCAGTAGAGGTTCAGAAACGCAGTCTCATAGAGAACTCGCTGGTCTCGGGTTCGTCATCTTAGGAGCTTGTGTGGAGACTGGAGAGGACGCTATTTCCAAGAGCTACACAAAACCAAACACTCGCATACAGCTGCTCGTGCCGGCCGGCAACTCAAACCATGCTCTCGCCCGCAACCATCCATTATCGGGCTGCTTTGCGTGAGCTGCGAGCTTCGGTATCAACATTTACACTCTCCATGTCCCGAGCTCATGCAAACTAGGCAGTTTCGACAGGAAAGCTCAGCAAACCGCTTGCTGCCAACTTCCGCTCTGTGATCGAAAAACAGAAAGCGTCTGGAGAATACAATGATATCGAAAATGCCCTTATATTTATGAAATCCCAGCGCATTCACAAGGTGACGAAACAAGTTCTAATCAATCACCGTTGCTCACGGGAACGTAGATTCTGCTCGAACGATACAATCCCACAGGCAATTATACCGCCAAGGAGAGGCTGGAGTACAGAAATCGTGTTCAAAAACCTCTGCCTGCACTTACGATTGTCCAGGGCCACCACACGTCGAGTCGGGCTCCAGTTGCCCAAGTCCTATACCCCAGACTCAGAACCCTAAAATTGCTTTAGCGCTCCGCTCACAACGTCTCGCGCTCTCTGCGACGGGTCTACTGCGCTTCTGGGAGAAATTCACAACAGCATCGCCGCCTGCCATGCAAAACACTCTTTACCTCCTGGGCTGCTTTTGGACTCCGACTGCTTACAATAGGATGGTTTTGTGGTCATTGAAATGGACTGCGACCAGAAATCAGTCGTGAATTCTCTGCGCGTAAAATCGCGTCTACTCTCTCTCGAATATCTTCGTGAATTCACGGTCACGTTTCTCCATCTACTTACAAGACACGACAAAAATACCACGCGCGCCTGATGGCATTGATTCCTTTTTGTGACTCCGCGTCTAGAACCTGTGAACTCACGACGACCAATCTACTGTCATTTGCCGCTCGTCAGTCCACACTGTTCACCTATGCGGCAGAGCTATGGACGCCCAGGACGATCGCTCAGAAAACGCTACTGCCTCTGACGAAAATACTTTGGTTATGTATTCGCTAGATTGCAGCTAGATAATGCTCATCTGGATTTTGGGGAGCTATGCCTCGCCCGATACTTTGACTCTAATGTGTACGGGGCGGACGGCAACATACTTTCTCAAGTGTACTCCGAGTCGGACGACGCGGACCAGGACGAGATGATGACCGACCTGGACAAGGAACCGGCCGTCGACGCGAATAAGCACGAAGCAATGACTGACGTGGGCTCGGAGGAGGAGCCAGCCGTCGAAGAGAACCGCTGCGGGTCAGGAAAAGAGCCAGCGCGAAAGGTCCCCGCGGATGAGACGACACGACGGACTCAGTCTTGATCCCCGCATCCCTCATTTTGACACGACCTTCAGCGACCGGGCCAACCAGCGGGGAGGGCCCCAGCTCGCGTACTGCCTCAACCTCTGCCTCGCACTCCCATTCTCATACTCTTTATAGGACAGCAACAACGGCGGGCGAATAAATTTGGGGCCTCCTAGGTTGCGATCCTATCTGTCGTCGCTCGGCAAAAGGCCGCGATGCGTCTACACGACAGAATGGGAGCGAACAAGGTGAAAGTTATACAATGGAATAGCAATCGTGCAATATGGCGACTCCTTCTCGCCTTTGATCTACTTACTTCAATTCGTAGCTACGCGGACGGTTTGCTGGATTACATTCAAGATGATTCAGATTCATCAATGATTACACTTTCACGCAAGTCGCAAGTCGTTCTGCTATATTAGGTTCTATCCGTTTCCAGCATCTTCTCTGGCCTTCGGTACGTGAAGCATCAATGGTTATTTTTAGTTTCTTTGACTCTGGCGCGCGGCATCTCATCCGCAGATTCCTGGAACATGAGGCAAAGTCGTGGCCACGGATTTTGCCGAAAGCGCCTCATGTCTAGGACTCGCAGGGCTAATCTGGCTGCGATCACGTGACCTTGGAAAACGCGTCAAGGCGCTCCCTTTCATCCATCTGCCTCGTTACCTCCAGCATCAATCCCGACTCCCTGCGCGGCAACTCGTGTTGATTACTCGAACGGCTTTCGCTCCGGAGCAAGCATGTACTTAAAGCAAAGACTCGAGTCGGTGGTTTGGCACTTTCATTCCTGCATTTGCGCACTCTGCACTTTCTACGACCTTCAACAATGAACTCTCACGGTGCCTCCCGGGCAAATTGCGATGGCTTTGTCTTTGACAACTTTGGTGTTACAACCCAAATCCAATCGGAAGACGGTGCCACGCCTGTGCAGACGGAATATCTCCCCCCTCTCAGCCTGCCTTCGTCCGACTCCGGTCGCACTACCCCGAGCGAGTTATACAATTGGGTTCAATTCGAATCGCCCTCGCAGTCCCCGGCCATGCCGTCTGGTCGGCTGGCCCGTTCTGTCCGTGGCACAGAAAGGGCAAGACAAAGAACCAGGGCCGACGACGACGCAGACGAGGCCTCGCTTCCACCCCATTACCGCTCTCCATTCCCACCCGCATCGTTGCCGCTACCAGCCTCGAAGCGCATCCCACGTCCCCCAAACGCGTTCATACTCTATCGCTCGGATCTGCTCAAGAAACAGAAGATTCCCGACCATGTCGAGCGTCGCCAGCAGAATCTCAGCCGCATTGCGGGTGAGTGCTAGTCTTCTTGACAGACGCTTCATCGGTTCTAACTCGTTCCTTTAGGCCAGTGCTGGAATTTGTTACCTCCAGATGAAAAGCGGATGTGGCAGGATAGGGCGGCAAAGCAGGCGGAACTTCATCTCATTGAGCACCCTGACTATCGCTTCAAGCCTTCTCCCCGCGGGAAGGGGAGAGCCAAATCCCGTTCTAACGACGCTAACGGCGACGATCTCATTCGGGGTTTGCGAGAAAAATATGTCGGCATCACTGGCCCTTCCATTTCCGCCTCCCGCGGGAAGAAACTCAAAGCGCCCATCGTCGAGCAGATGAAACCAACCTATGGACTCTCTCGATCCTTGCCTTCGACTCCTTTTGTTTCGCCCAGCACCATCGCCACTTACAATTGGACGCTTGGATCTCCGTCCACACCCGCCAACCTGCAGGACTTCCGCACCTCCAGCTGGGTGTCTGCATCTGCTCCCAATTCCCCTCCTCCGTCCCTCCCCTCTCTCGAACCGGCCTCCGAAGAGCCTTCGTTGCCGCATCGCTTCCCGCACCCGCACTTCCCTGCTCCGCGTCGGCCTTCCACATCGCTTGGCTTTACTCGGAACTTGGACGAGGTCGCTTCTTACGCTGAAGGTCCCGAGCGTCCTGCCTCTGCCTCCTCCGAAACCGGCCTTTCCGAACTCGTACGCGATCTCAGTATTGTACGTTCATTCTTTCGCTTTTTATTCTGGTTCCTCGAGCTCATGACGCTCTCCAGACCCCTACCATGGCGAACTTCGGCCACATCGCGATGCCTGACTTGTATCCGTATTCCGCGCCCACTGTCGACCAGCCTCAGGCTATCCGCTCCCCTTTCAACGCGCACCAGATGTCGTTCTCCGGTCTCGCGGGCAGCATGGATCACGACCAGGTCTCGACACTGGCAGAAGATCAGTACTTATCCCAGTATATGATGGACACCTACACGAACACCAACGATTCCAGTGTCGAATTCTTCTCGGGCAACTGGATCTAGTGGATGCGGATTTCCCTGTTACGACCTTATGACAACTTTCTCGTATTGTATTTGTTTTGTAAAATTGATTGACACTGCTGTATCCATATTATTCTTGTATGCCAGAAAAATCCTTGAATTTCGTCCGAGTGCCTTTTCCACTGGACACAACTCGGCCCACGAATACTACAGAGCTAGTTTTTAAGCGGCCGTGATACTTTCCACCAACGCCTCCAGTTTTCCATCCAGGCCTTCGGCGGCCACCCTCACTTTTTCGTTCCCGTCGAGAGCTATCACAGACGATGGTAGATGATACACAACATCTGTTCCTGTGCCATCGGCCTTTTCAAGGACGAGCAAACGAGGAGGGATGTTCAGCGCCCCGCGCAGGTCATGCTGCAGAAACGTTTGCGCGATGAGAGGATTTCCGAGGACATACACGACGACCCGGGGCGAGCTCGAGAAGAGCTGGAGCCAAGCGCCGTGGTTGAATTCGTTGAAATATCTGGCGCCAATATTGAGATGATCAGCCCCGACGATAAGATAACAAGCGAAAGAGCCGACAGGAAGCCGCTTGGACCGACTCTACTGTCGACTTGCGTCTCGAGTGCCTCTTTTGAGGTAGCTCCGCGCATGAGTTCAGGCACGAGAGCATTGCCCTTTCCTATTTGTGCGTCCAGACGCGAGGTAACTTCAGGAAACGAAAGAGCCGTGCTGAAGGTAACAATTTGCAAGTTGTGCGAGGTGATAGTTTTCGTCATTGCAGCAATCGAAGGCAGCAGCCAAGGTATACTTTCGTCTAAAGGCTTTTAAAGGTGCTCTTGATTACGTCCATAGGCGCCCCAGAATAACCATGAGACGTCGGCATTAACAAGCATGCCCGAGCTTCATGACTGGACTGGTCCAAGCGAGATATCCCGGATCAGATATTTGTCGCTATTGTGTCCTGAATGATCCACGATCAGAGGGATCACTGCGACAGAACGAATGGCCAAACGGAAAACCCTCACTGCAGATGACCTTCTGCGCCAGCTGGAAGGCCCAAAAAAACGCCTAAAGATTTTTCGGCATTCGTCCCCGTCCTCCCCTCGGGCTAGTGAAAGCGACTCGGAGCCCGAAGAGGACTCTATCTCGGATTCTGACAACGCTGTACACGACGACTCAGAGGATACCAACGAAGAAACCTCGCACCAAGCGGTCTCATTTCAGGAAACGCGAGACGATGCGTCGAGTTCACGCTTAACTTTCAAACCTCGTACCAATCACGATGCACCTCCGAGACCCACTGCGTCAGCGACATTCTCCGGGCTGGGTATATCCAAAGCTCTGCAAACCGCCCTCACTTCAATGTCTATCCGCACGCCAACAGAGGTCCAAGCCGCGTGCATTCCGCCGCTACTGCAAGGTAAATTCAAGATATTTTGGTTGGACGTTTGATTTTAGAATAATTCCATAGGACGAGATTGTATCGGAAATGCAAAAACTGGTTCCGGAAAGACTATCGCGTTCGCCCTCCCGATTCTTCAGAAGCTCTCCGTAGACCCATATGGAATATTTGCTCTGGTACTCACCCCAACGAGGTTCGTCTTTTGACCGCGCCGGGATATTTCACATAATATTTGTGGTCACAGGGAACTTGCTTTTCAGATCTCCGAGCAATTTGCTGTTTTGGGTGGAGTGCTTAATGTGCGCACAGCCGTCATTGTAGGCGGCATGGACATGATGGCCCAAGCTCTCGAGCTCGGAAACCGACCCCATATTGTCGTCGCCACCCCGGGGCGCATTGTGGACCATCTGCGGAGCAGTGGTGGAGAATGGGACTTGTCGCGGGCCAAGTTTCTCGTATTGGACGAAGCTGATCGCTTACTCAGTCCTACGTTTGCGCCGGAGCTGTCGCACATATTCAGTGCCCTTCCCAAGGATCGGCAAACATGTCTCTTTACCGCTACTTTGACTCCTTCCATCGAGGCTCTGGCAACCGCCGCCCCGCGCTCCGGGAAGGAGAGGCCGTTTGTGCACCGAATGACTCAAAGGTAGGCTTTTCATTTTCATTTTTGGTTGCATTGGAAACAGTTGTTTAATTTGAGCAGTGTCGAGACAGTGGACACTTTGAAACAACATTACATTCTGGTGCCGTCCCATGTGCGAGAGATGTATCTCTTTCATCTGCTGTGTAACCCTCCAGAATCCACAGTCCAACTACGTCGTGCTCCACCAGAGCCAACAAAAGGGCCGCGTAAACCGAAAACGAAAAAGGAGAAGAAGCCGACGGACGAAGATGAGACTCCGGAGCAGCCGCCGCCGACAATTATATTTTGTACTCGGCCACGGACTGCTGCTTTCTTGACCAATTTGCTGCAAACGCTGTCAATACGATGTACCGCACTCCACTCCCGATTGACGCAGCGCGAAAGGCTGTCGTCGTTATCCTTGTTCAAGTCCTCTGTGGTGCCGGTGTTGATATCCACGGACGTCGGTGCGCGAGGACTGGACATCGAAGATGTCGCCATCGTCATTAACTGGGATCTGCCAAACGAACCGGAGGAGTACACCCATCGTGTCGGTAGAACTGCGAGAGCGGGTCGGGGTGGTGTTGCGATAAGCTTCGTGACGGAGCGGGACGAGGAGCGGATTCTCAAGATCGAGGAGCGCATCAGTAAGACCGAGTTCCATATTTGCGGGCGGATGCTGATTCCTTGCAGACACTCGGTTAGAAGAAATGACCCTGCCTGAGGCACGGGTGCTGGAAAAACTGAATGCCGTTGCCACTGCGAAACGACTGGCAAACATGGTTTGTGTGAATCAAGATTTGGAGAATGCTGTATTGAATTTTTGTAGGAACTGCATGATTCGAAATTTGGGGAGCGGGAGAAAATTCACAAAGAGAAGAGGCAGAAAGGAAGGGATTCTGAAAAGTAGTGAACATTGAGATTGGGGATATGCTACCCGTAAATAACGAAATTGGGATAGGTGAGGTGGGATGAAAAAAAAGAGAATGCTTGAGAAATTACGCGAGCGCGTGATGTCATTGTGTGAGTTTGTTGTAGGCCATGAGTGGTTTACTCCACACGTCGTTACTGTATCTGTGCTCTCCCTTCACCGCATAGATTGCTCATGGACCTCGACTGGGACAATGTCGTGTTCACTGACGTCGAGTATTCTACCAAATATGATCATCTCCTCACTCCCCCGGTGAGCTTTCTTTCGCTTTCTTCCACGTTGTGTTTTCCATGCTGCTGAATACTGACTCCATTTTAGCGCTCGCACGACGGTTCCCCGGTGGCCGATTCCCCAGAGGACAGAAACACGATTGTTTCTATCTCTACTACATTCTTTTCTAACGCCCAACATCGGCCACAACCACCGGATGTCGTTCTGCTGTCCAAGGACTCCGTCTACTTTTATGTTCATTCAGACCTCCTCCTTGATGCATCAGACAACAGCTTTCGCGCTATGCTTCCTGTATCTCACTCGGAAGACGACGAAGACCCACCAGTCTTGAACGTCCCGGAATCCTCGCCTGTCCTGAACGTAATACTACACATGATTTACGATATGTCCTGCGCGCATTATTCTCCTCCGTTTGAAACTCTTGTCAATGCAGTCGACTCGATGCCTATCTACGGTATTAATCCAAAATCGATGGTATGTAACATGTCCTTGTCTTTATCCTTTTGAAGCTTTTGGATACTTATCTTATGACACAGATCCTGCCTTCGACGCCTCTCTTCACGCTCCTTTTGTCCCACGCGCCGCTTTTTCCGCTCCAGCTTTACGCCCTCGCTGCTCATTACGATATTTTCGATCTTGCTGTTCCAACGTCCTCGCATCTGCTTGCATTTCCGCTCTCCCGGTTAACCGATGAAGTAGTCGAGAGGATGGGAGCCGTCTACCTCAAACGGCAAGCCTTCAAGGTTGTTATTCACTTGGTTCAGTTTAATAAAAGAATCCCAGGTTATTCTTCCTTCATTTTGGCCGCGCTGAAGCTCTCAAGCGCGTTCTTGGCCCACCTCCGCACCCCCATCCGCCAAGTTCCGCTTGTGACTTTCAAGCTCAAAAGGTAGCCCAGCTATTGCCGGAAATCGGGGACATGTACCAACTTTTTTCGATAGGGACTTAGTCGAGCTTGGGCACTAGCGACCGCGTACCTTGCGTGGGACGTCCGGCCTGGTAGGTGTTGTGCTGTTGTGTCTTCGCTCTCAAACATCGACATCAGACATGTCCATCAACGCCCTCGAGTCCGCATTGAAACCCCTTGCGGAGCATCTCTCTTGTGATCTATGCAAAAACGCGCTCAATGACCGTATAAAAAACCTCATTATCCAATGGTCTGTGGTCAAGGCAAGTACTTGATACCTCTGTCTGTGCTCTTGGTTGACAAGTTCGATAGCGAACAATATGACCCACATTCTGCACTCGCACTCTCGCCGAAACAAACCCCGCGTATTTGCGCTCTACTGCAAAACCGATACACGCGTCCCGTTATTTTTATTGGCTCCCCCCACACATTGTACTTTCTTGGCCCTCGCATTCGATACTGTGTCGACGAACATAGTTTCTGTACCATAGTCCACATCATCACAGTCGCTGCACCAAACACGCATGCATGACTTCTGTAGCATAGCTAGCTGTCTTACCACATACACGATGTAGACACCGCAGTGGATCCACTTACGTTTGATATTTCCTTTCTTTTACTTGGGTTTATCAAGGTACCTAGGTATTCACACGCATCACTGTGTCAAATTGTTAAACGTGGATCTTCCGAGGAACTGGTCGAATACAGCAGCGAATACAGCAAATAAAGACTACGCCCAATAATCTCGAGCGGTCACCGCGCCTTGTCCTCCAAGAGGATAGCATCATTTAGTTCATCTAAAGGCGCCAACTCCTTCTTATCGACCAAGTCAAACTGGGGAATATTGAACGAGACGCGGCAGCCAGGAGTGAGATACATACCTCGTTGATGAACAAGAAAAAGTGTCTGTAGCTTGTGTTGAGATGCGCTGAGATGATGATGAGCAGATAGGCCGTCTCGATGTCAATACACCTGCCTTCAATCCCAAGAGCACATATGTGGTCAAAATGATTGCTGTATATATGCGCATACACGCGGAACAAGCGGCGGACAATCGTGCGCACAGTCTCTCTGAAATTTCTCGGGAACGGTACGCCTAAGATTTTTATGAACAAGTATTTCGAAGCCGACAATGGATAGGTGAATTACCGATTTTATTCGGGAAGACCGCCTCATCGTCCAAAAGCCCCTGAGCCCAGTTCATGAGCGCGTCAACATAGTCCGGCGCGGCCAATTTAGTCGGACGCTTGTACTTGACGCCGTCCTCCCACAGATATTCGTACCTAGGCGAGTCAGACACCGGCACTGTACATGGCCACAGAGAACTAACCGTGGGCCTGCAGACATCATCGGGCACTACGACGCGAAGATGAGCCAATCAGCGGGGAATCGAAGACGACGCGACCGATACATGCCTCCTCTCTCGTGCAAAACTCTGTGATCGTCCCGTACAGCATGTTTAGGTGGTTGAAGAAGTCGACGGCTGGCGAGCGCGCGAGTTAGCATGGCTGCATGTTTGACGCGGTACTACTGACCGTGTACGGCGAGCCACTCGTTCTGATCCTCTCCTTCTGGCAGTTGTACGGCGAGCCTGAGGTTTCCAGAGCCCTGTATAGCGTTACCGAAGTCCTAGGGGGATGGAAGAACGCTCACTAAAGTAGCTTCAGCATACTTTCTGAGCTGGTACTGCTTTGTGCCCTCGGGAACGTCCTTGCGCGGTTTGAATGTGCGAGTCTTTCCGCTGCAGCACGCCCTTGAGAGCAGAACACTTGGACTACATGGAATATACGCACAGACCGAAGAATGAGGACATGGTGGTCGAGTTCCGGATCGGGACCGGCAATCATCTTGCCCAAATCGGGTTCTACTCGGTAAGTCGGTAAATCCATTACCAACCGTTCTCATAAGAAGGAAATGAAAGTGACACAGAATCCACCTGGTTTCACCCCACAATGCCTGCTATTCTCTTCGTATTGACCTCCGCTGCGACCACTTTGACTGGCGCGCCGGCCGTACGTTTCTTTCGCCTTTCTCCCGTTCTCAATCTCACTTCAAGTTGCATTTTCGCACCTAGGGATGGTATACACTTTACCTCTTGATGCAAAATATAGTATCTCACGCGTACAAGGTATCTACCTGAGGCTGCCCACCCCTACTATATCCTGGCTCCCCACGCGACCATCGACTTTGCCAGCCCTGCAGGCCCGAACCCTCCGATTTCCGAGGGAAGCGTGAAGGTCAGATAATAACTTTATGCTTGGTTGAGTAGAAGATATATTGGGCGACTAGACGTACGAGTCAGACCCAGAATGCGTAAAGTTTCTGGCCGACGAAACCGTCAAGAGCAAATTGGCCTCGGCCAAAAAGCTCTCCGAAGTCAATTCAAAAAGTCTGCTTAGTAGCCATATCTCAGTAGGCTCCCACTAAGACAACAGAAAGACTATGATGCCGTTTTCTATGTCGGCGGCCATGGACCTGTCATCGATTTGGCGGTCGACCCGATTAACATCAAGCTTGCATCCGAGGCGAGTCGTGACCCGGTCCTATCATTTAAGTCATTGACGATCACCCAGTTCTATCAAGCCGGCAAGATCACTGCTGCAGTCTGCCATGGGCCGGCCGCTATCGTTGGTGCCACTGACGCAGAAGGCAAATCCATTTTCGCAGGTAAAGCTGCGACGGGTTTTTCCAACGTGGAGGAAACGCAAGCCGGCACAGTGAAGGTGGGTGTGCGTTACATCGATGCCCTGTTGTAGATTTGACCTCCGGAAAGGACGTCCCTTTCCTCCTTGAAGATAAGCTGACCAGCCTCGGTGGAAAGTACGAGAAGGCTGCTGATGCCTGGGCAGTATGTCTCTCCCTCTCTGTCCGATACATCCTGATGACTGACGAGCGTGGCCACAGCCTCACGTCGTTGTCGATGGGAACCTATACACTGGCCAGAATCCTGCGTCTTCCGGTCCTATCGCCCAGGCTGTTCTCAAGGGCATGAAGTTGTAGGGGTTTGGTATACATGTTCAGGAACATCGAATGTAGTGTCGCTGTCGCTTACAAACGCACCTGTTTCACAAGCCTAAAGCAAAGCAAAACACAGAGTTCCAGATTGATTTGAGTACACGGACCGTTTTTTCATTCACAGCGGCCCCGCTCGTGCCCGGCCTGATTGATCTGGGCAGGAGAGTTCTCTTGGAAGAAATATAACTTTGTAATGACAAGAATCCATACCGAGAATACCGAGAACCCATAAAAGGGAACAACAGCTCACAGTCGATTGTCCCAAATCTTTTTCGCCATGCCTGCTATCCTCTTCGTCTTGACCTCCGCCTCCACCACGTTGACCGGCGCAGCGACCGTACGTATTCGTTTGGCGTTTCTCTGATTCAAACACATCAAGTGAATATGGATTGTTGCAGGGATGGTGAGTATTCATCGTCGAGTTTTATGCACGCTTACTTTGCTTTGAGGTATCTACCTGAGGCGGCGCACCCCTACTATATCCTGGCTCCGCACGCGACCATCGACTTTGCCAGTCCTGCTGGTCCCAATCCCCCGCTTGATCCAGCGAGCGTCAAAGTGGGAAAATGAAAATTCTCCGCGATAAGAAGTTCCTAACTTATTACCATGGCAGGCGTACGAATCCGACGCCGAATCCGTCAAGTTCTTGGCCGACGAGATTGTCATGGGCAAACTGGCCTCAGCCAAAAAGCTTTCCGAAGTCAACTCGAAAGGTCAGTGATAGTCTAGAATCTTGAAAATCGTATTTTGAGCCTGGAAGACTATGATTTGATCTTCTACGTCGGCGGGCACGGGCCTGCCATCGATTTGCCCGTCGACGCGGACAATATCAAGCTCGCCACAGAGGTAACAGGAATCCGCAAGCGCCGTGTGAGTCCTGACGGCAAGACAGTTCTACCAAGCGGGAAAGATCACAAGCGCAGTCTGTCATGGACCAGCGTTCGTAAAGAAGTGCGAGAGACAGTTTGCGTAACGAACTTTCATAGGGCTCTTGTAAACGTCAAGGACGCCGAAGGTAAATCGATATTCGCTGGTAAAGCCGCCACGGGTTTCTCCGACGAGGAGGAAATATTGTTTCACACAGTAAAAGTGGGTGGAAGAAGGCGTTGACAAGCTGGCCTGCAGAACTAACCGTGCCACAGGATGTGCCGTTCCTGTTGGAAGATAGAATCAAGAGCCTCGGAGGAAAATACGAGAAAGCTGCCGAGGCCTGGGGAGTAGGTCCATCCGTTCGACAAATTTCAATGACTGACATGATTTCTTCCGAGGTTCACGTCGTTGTCGATGGAAATCTGATAACCGGCCAGAACCCTGCTTCAGCGGGCGCAACCGCGCAGACTATCCTCAAGGCGATGAAGTTGTAGGGCATGATACCGATATTTGAATGTGATATCATTACGAAACACGCACGACGTACTTTACACAGCGACTCAGTCTGGAGTAAGACAGAACGCAGATGGGCTCTGCTCACCCGGTGATTTAGTCTCCAGCGTGAGGTCCCCACTCCCGCCGAAGGCAAGAAGAATACAAACATTAGATGTACTGGACAGACATTATCCAATCTTTTTTCAGTGTGAAGCCGTGCAGTCCTTCTTTCGCAGCGGAAGCGAGCTGAGGGCTGTCGAATATGACCTGGGCTTCTTCACTGTAACGGAATTAGTTTCCGAGGTCGAAAACAAGAAGACAAACACCTACCGCCCGCGACGTCCGTTGGTGTGACGTTGGCCTTTTTGAAGCCGTGATATCTGCGAGACGGGATAAAACACACGCTCAAAGAGGTACGCCCGACTTACTGTTGGAAGAGAACAGCCAAAACACCGTCGGACACCTCCTGCGGCAGATTCGTACATAATAAACGCGCTGTTGGACCGGCCACGGGCACTTCCCCGGCTTTCGAAGGAGGTATTGTGAAGTAGACGCATTTTTTCGAGGTGAAAGGACATACATGCGTGCGGACTCTCCTCCTCGTCGTCGATCTCCATCTCTTCGTCGTCGTCGACTCCCTTGTCGCGCTTTGCCTTTCGTTCTCCTTCGGCTGCGTCCTCCTCGCGCTGCCTCTTCTTGTCGACTCTGCCCTGCTGCATTATGAGCGCACTCGCATTCGCGGAGGTAGGGGGCACGAAGGACGGGTCCTCCTTGCGCGAGGTCGCGTATGATTTTGATTTTGCGTATGCGATTCGCTGCAGCAGAATTATCAGTTCCAGCAGTCCCGAAAACGCGGATCGGCGACGGACGAGGGGTTTGTCATAAAAAATCATGCCCTCCAATGCGCGCATAGCGGTGGTCGCGCCTGCGAGGTCGGCAAAGACGAGAAAGGCCTGGCCACGCATACGCTGGTTTTTCGAGGCCACAACATCGATTATTTTGCCATAGGTTATGAAGAGGGCGTGTAGCTGGGATCGCAGCTCTTCCTTATTGATTTTGTCGTTGAGATTGTTGATATAGAGGGTAGTATTGGGTTGATTATTTGAGGACATGTTGGCAGGAGGACAGAATTCAATTCTGGCCAACAAACACACGCTCACCCACAGTACCTGGATATGCATATGTAACGCTGGCGATACTTAACCCCTTCTTTGTCTGTCCTGTTCTTGCTTTTGCCTCCGTAAATTCTGTCACGAACGTGGCGCCATCTTTCTGTCTCTTACGTCGATGGCCTTTACCGAGGACTGGGTAGCTCCCTTTTATTCCCTCTCCTACCGTGTGGACACCCCAGCAGAGCCGGACTCCTTCCCCGACTCCGTGTACTACAGCACAGGCGCGAAGGATGTCTGCCTCATAATAACATGCATGGCTGTCATGGCCGTTTTACGCGACGTGCTGCGCCTCTGGGTGTTCGAGCCCTTCGCTCGCTGGAAGCTCACCAGGGACCTCGAGCTGACACGCGCCAAAATCTTGAATACCGCGAACGGGAACGGCAAGGCAAATGGCAATGGCCATACAAATGGTGTTATCTCCAAAAAAGAACAGCGGCTTATACAGAGAAGCGTTGTACGGTTCGCCGAGCAGGGCTGGTCGGCCACATACTATCCTCTTCAATGGTGTTTTGGGCTCGTGAGTGATCCCGCGCCTTGTGACCGCGGCCTGATAAGATATTTCGCAGTATGTGAATTGCTATCTTCCAACCAGCATATTCACGCCCACCAGTTTATGGCGAAATTACCCTCATATACCCCTCGCCTGGCCCGTGAAATTCTACTACCTAACCCAATCCGCGTTTTACACCCATCAAATGTTAATTCTCAACGCGGAGGCCCCTCGCAAGGACCACTACCAGATGATGGCACACCACGTTATAACCGTCTTCTTAATGGGCTTGAGCTACTTTTTCAACTTTACGCGCGTCGGCTCTTTAATCATGTTCTTAATGGACTTGTGTGATATTTTCTTGCCGGTGCGCTGCAGCTCGTCCGTGTCCGTGCGGTGCTGACCACGACATGCCTTCAGATAGCCAAAATGTGCCGATACATGAACCTGAGCTCGCTTGTGTGCGATTCGTTATTTGGGTCGTTCCTCGTTTCGTGGCTTATTACCCGGCACATCCTCTTCACCGTTGTTATCGTCTCCACATACATCGATCTTCCACGGGAAGTGGGTGTCGAGTGGGCTCCCGAGCGTGGCCGATACCTCAGCAGAGAGTACTATATCATCTTTTGTGCTTGCCTAACCGCATTACAAGTACGCACGCGACCTGGCTAGACCATGACTGACCTGTTCGTTGCAGATTATCCAACTCGTGTGGTTCGGAACGATATGTCGCGTTGCATGGAGGGTCATCACAGGCGGAGTTGCTTCGGACGACCGCAGCGATGAAGAAGCGTAAGTCTGTTCCTCCCGTTGGAAAAATTCCGCCTCAAGTCTGTGCAGTGATTTGGATGATGACAAAAAAGACCAGTAAAGGGCCGAGTAGATCTCGCTTGGGGTACATTCCGAGAGTAGAATTTTGTAGACGAGGCAAATGAGGACTACTGTATCTTTCCCTTCAAATCGGTAGTCACGCGTCACGGACCCGTCTGTCGATCACGAATTTTGGTCGATGTCACGCGTCACGCGAGCCTCTGCCGAACCTCTACACCGTGACCAACGCCCAAAATTGCCTGAAAAACACCAAATAGGCGAATTTTCGAAAATTTTCGTCCTGGATGCCGAAAATTTTCGAGGTGTCACGCAAAAATTTCGCGGCTGCCGAAATGTCGAATAGGTAAAATGAGTCACGCGTCACACCCCATGTCGATTTGAAGGGAAAGATACAGTACGACAGTAACGTGTGACACTACCTGCCTTATCGGGATCATCGTCTGCGGCGCCTGCTTACGCGCAGCGACATCATACACCTTATTCCTTCTCTCTCTTGCACTTTCGTCGCGAGACCTTAACTCGCTCTGATATAGTCATAGTCGCGCTCTATCCATTTGCCACCCTTATTCCTAATGATGGCAGGCATTATGAGCTACTTCGGTCGCCGCGATACCAAGCAGTCCGCCCGAGAAGCCATCGTCGTGCTGCGGCAGCAGCTGCAAATGATAGAGAAGAAGGAGGAGCACCTACAGAAGAAAATTGACCAGGACTTGAAGATTGCAAAGGCAAACGCCGTCTCAAATAAGCCGCGTAAGATCTCCCGAACGCCTCGATGCTAACCGTTGACCCGTTCTCCGTGAAGTGGCTACGATAGCGCTAAAGCGGAAGCGTTTCAACGAGACGCAGCTGGAGCAGCTGCGGGGACAGCAAATGCAGCTGGAGATGCAGGTCAACACCCTCGAGTCGGCCAACCTGAACAAGGAGACAATGGACGCAATGAAGAAGGCTGCGCAAGCCCTCTCTGATATTCACTCGGGCATGTGAGTACTATTTTGCGGGTCGATATATGGCGTATTCATTGTCGCGCGCCTTCACAGGTCAGTCGCCAAGGTAGACCAGACAATGGCGGAGATACAGGAGCAGCGGGCAGTAGCGGACGAGATAACAGAGCTAATATCCAACCCGACTGGTGTGGATATGGGAGGCGTTCGTGCCCTTGTTCTCATGTGTGGCTTTGTTGCTGAATTAGCATTTGCAGCAGGAAGAACTGGAGGCCGAACTGGCCGCCCTGGAAGACGAGGCTTTAACGGACAGGCTTATGGGCGCAGACCATGTGCCAATCCATGTGCCAGAAGGTGCTGTCCCGGCGGCCAGTGAGCTCTCATTCTTCGCCCGTATATATTGTGTGCTAATGAAGCTTAGGACAACCCGCGGTTACCGAAGACGATGAGGAAGCAGCACTCCGACAACTACAAGCAGAGATGATGGCTATGTGAGCCACTCTATCCATCCTATTGTATCGCCTTGGGTTTCCAGCACCATCACTATCCTGCATATCTCTTTCACTGTTCTAATACTCAATGTACGATTCATAATGTGTTCCGCGCGATTTCGATCTGAAAGCAAGATATACATACGTAGGTGTGATGTACATGAGTCGAAGCATTTATTATTATAAGGACAGCAGTCTGTAATTGCGATGATATGGATGCATTAAGTTACGACGATGGATGTGCGGGAGAAACCAAGACCCGAAATATGAATAAGTCTAAGGACGCGGAAGGACTATGATGAGATCCCTCCTGCGGTGCGAAGACCGAGCACTCGACGGACATCCGACGTGAACCGCAAAGAATCGAGAACTGGTAGCAAGTCCAGCAAAGCCTCGTCTGACGGATCATGCGTCCAGCCTTCTATTGGAATGCCGTTTGCTGTCTGAATGTAAGCACGACGGAGGCAACCTCAGTTGCGAGAAACGGACCTTCATTGAAGCGATAGCTAATTGGCGAGTTGTCAATAATACAGACCCGGGAAAGGTCTGGGTCTACAACAGACAAGTCTTTTGTGAAGGAACCATTGGGTAATTGAGTGCAAGACTGCAACAGAAAATCGTGAACGGAATAAATCGCAACCGCAGCGAAACCTACATCTCGGAAAAGTCGGTGGGCAAGAATACCCCGCTCAGCGTCAAGCCAATCGATGATCGGATCTGCATACTCCTGCATCGAAGCGGTGAAGATAACAAGGGTGTACCACCCCGAAACCTAAAAAGTAACGCGTCAATTATTTTTTCGGGGTTTGGACAAAGTTGTAGCTTACAGTGCGAAGGAAGAAATCGACGAAGGGGCGTTTGTATACGTGGTAGAGAGTGCTGTGGCCACCGAGAACAACCTCGACCATACGCCCCGAGCCTTTGTTTCTGTTGAAGGTTCCCAGGCCGAAAAAGCCTGTACTACTGCTGCCTGCCAGCATCGGCCGGGAAGTAGAATGGATTAAGGTTTCATCAAGATCAAGAACGAGTGTCTTGGGTAAGTGGAACGGCGTTTTCCGGGTTGCGGTGGCTATCGGCGTAGATGAGCGGGATACGGTGGAAACCGAATCAGTGCCTTGTGCGGTGGTGGACAGTAAGCTGCGGGAAGGCTGTAACGGCTCTGACGGGGAGTCGTACGATATAAGCGCGTCCGTAGGCGGCGGGCGTGCAGTGAAAGTGTGCGAGGAACCGTTCGAACGGGATGATGGGGATGACATGGAGTGCTCATCTGAGGTTTCATCGTCGGTGCTGTCCTTGTCTATTACCGCCTCCACCGCCAACGCCTCTCTGCGTCGTCCGAGCCTGAAGAGGGTCCGGCGGGATACAGAGGTCCAGGCGGCGTGTAATGTGTTCCATGCCAACACAAGGACCCGGACGATGAATGTGCGGTGAAGGATGGCCTCAAGACGGGTCACCACAGGTCCCGTAGGAGGTTCCAGGGACACAGACGCCGCTGCGGATGCGGAAGAGGTAGGTTGTGGCCGCTGGAGTGATGTGAGCGCGATGAAATCCGCTGGAGACGACGCGGAGCGCTTGGGGCGTGGTTTAGATAGGGACGTGGCTCCCTTTGCTGGGAGAAGAAAGGACTTTGTGGACCAAGTCTGGACACGAGGAAGAGAGGAAGACTCGGAGCCTGTGGCTCTGCGAGACCGAGTGAATTTATACGACTCGTGCTCATCGGTTGGGGTCGACGGAGGCGTCTTGGCCGACGCAAGCGCGTCAAATTGACGCGAAAGATAATTGAGACTATTCATGGCGCCTGGCCAGAGTCGTCGTCCTAGACCAAGTTTGATGAAACCCAATTGGGATCCACACACGTTTCCCAACAGTGATCCACTAAGCACTTTCATTCAAAAGTTATTCAAGGCCAGTCTTTCTTCAGCACCGAATAAAATCATTATATCGTAGGAGTCGGAGATTATTCTCTCGGTCGTTCGTGTTCCAGGACATATAAGTGTAATAAGTATCTCAAAGAGTATATCTGAATCCTGGCGTTTTCAATTCCTGCGCCTCTTCCTCTGCTTCCAGCTTTCGGTTCGCGTGGACAAGAGACTGCCTGAATATTAGACACAAAGCAACCGTCGTACCCGAGCAAGCAATACAAATGGCGTAAGAATTGCGGTAAGTCGGTCCCCAGGTGCTCGGCCACACGTATCTGACAAAATATCAGCGGGAGCTCACTGATATCGAAAACGGGTAGAATCACGATCCGGAAATATTCCCAAGCTGCGAGAACGCGTTTATCAAGGCCAGAGCTACAGCTCGCTTCGACGGTGGACGCGGGAACGAGTTGCTGATCCAGGCATACATCACAACAAATCCGGCGTATGACTGTGCCATTAGGAACCTATGTAGGGTTTTAAAGGTAGGGCCGAACGCTCTTGAAAGATTAACTTACAAGGATATGTACCGAGCCGCGGTGTTCATAGTTGAAATAGCAATGACGAAACCAAGTATACCGAGCCCAAAGGATGAGATGATGTGGAAGCACCGTTCGCCGACCTGTGATAATGAGTCTGAAAAATAACTGACCTCTTGTCAACACATACATGATCGGAGTGCCTGTGTTCCGGTCAGTGAAAACAGTCTCTCCATCAAGTTGGCGACTCACCGAGCCAAGAGGAATGCGGCTAAGGCGGCAATAGCCCACGGCGGAGCACACTGTTCGATTCAGAGTTGATTGGACGTTTGAAAAATATCACAACTAACGAGGAGCAGTGTGACCGTGGGTGAATATCCGAGCGTCTGAGTGAGCGTCGGGAAGAAAGCATTAAACGACAACGCTACAACCTGTGCCGTCAGCGCGAAAGCGAAGACTAGAAAATATTTCTCTAAGTAGGCTGATTCTGCAGTCGCATTCACTTACGCCAGACGCGCCAGTCGCCCAAAGCCATCCAAAGCCCGCCGAGGGGACCGTGAGTCTCTGTTTCGTTCTGATCGCCTACCCCCGCATCCTCCGTCATGCGTAGTAACGCGAGTTCTCGTTCCTCTGGCGTCAGCCATTTGGAGGTGGTAGGGAAGTCGGGCAGGATGAATATGCTGAATGAAAGCGATGACGTTGCAGAGTAAAAAAGTAAACATATACGTACGCGCATACGGCAATGAAGATTGTCAAGGATCCCTCTGAGATATATGTCAGAATCACGGTGCAGCTTTGAACGTCGTACAAGAAACAGACCAATATAAAACAGCCATCTGAAGGCCGGATATACTTGATAAGCTCAGTGTTCTAGTACTAAAAGCCTGAACTTGCCTCCACGCAGCATGGCCCAGCTTCCCTTGCATACCACTTAGAATTCCTGAAGCCATTAGACTCCCGAATGCATTGGAAATGATGTTCCCGCAGTACAAAATGCCGGTTCGTAGGCCAATTTCATCACGCTTGTACCACTAGAAGCAGCATTGAATTATTCGGGGGTCGCGCAAAAATACAACCATACCTTCGATAGAAGGAACAATGCCCCACTGTCAGTGTAATGTCAGATAAGAGCAATATTGTAGACAAGAAGTGTTGTTTGAGGTAACTAACGGAAAAAAAGCCGCTTCCACAAAACCCAAAAAGAAGCGTGTCAGCAATATACCTGTGAAGCTATTGAAGGTGTCCCATGTTAGCTCAATCAGGGCAGTAGGCTCGAGGCGTGGCCTTACTTTGTGGTGATGCCGGTTAAACACGAGATCGTGCCCCAAACTATCATGGCGGCGGGAAGATACAGTGATGGACGGCCTATCCAGTTCAGGAACATGTTGCTGGGGATTTGCATGATAATGTAGCCCACATAGAGGAGCGAAAGGACTGAAGGGTATTCTTGGCCCTTGAGTTTAAGATCCGTTGAGAGTCCACGATTTCGAGCGGCGCTACGAGGAGGTTCAGACAGTATTCAGAGGAACAGTCGTCAACTCACGCGACATTATTGCGGTCAATCTGGGCCAATTCAGCATATATACTGATAGAGCATAATACGGGAGACCTAGCTCACATAGTTCAAAATGTAGATGATGATCAGAATGCTCATACGCAGGTCGACCTTGCGCAACAATTTCTTCTCGAGGGCGCGCCGTTCCGGGGAGTGCTCTGTGGGACGGGAAACGTCGATATCTGAACCATTCTGGCCTTTCTCGAGAGAGGACGACATGGGCGCAGACAAAATGGCCGCGCTGGCTTGGCGCAGGCACTAAATTTTTACCAATTTCGCGTATGAATCCCATGACCATGTTTCGGACCCGGACCGCAGAATCTGCGGGAGAATAGTGGATGCCGTCACAGACGCGTCCACCGTGACGGTGTCACGCCTTTGTTTACGCGCTGTTGACAAGTTGATCCGTGTAC
The DNA here is from genome assembly GCA_029281435.1 of Mycena haematopus. Taxonomy (NCBI): domain Eukaryota; kingdom Fungi; phylum Basidiomycota; class Agaricomycetes; order Agaricales; family Mycenaceae; genus Mycena; species Mycena haematopus. The sequence goes on from JARJCV010000001.1 coordinate 591,774, forward strand.
CCAAGTTCGTGTAGCTCTAATGGAGGACCCTCACTCCCTCGTCGCCGCCTTCATTGACTCCCTCCCAATTCTCACAAAGGACGACGTCGATGTCAGCGACTCTTGTCCGATTTGTCTCGTCTCTTTCGAATCCCTCCTCGCGGACTCTGAGCCCAAGGAGGGGTTAGGCGTAACCAAGCTTAGTTGCGGCCCTATCTCGCACATATTTTGCCGGAAGGAGTACGCCCATCGGTCTATTCCACAGAAACATACTGACCATGCCTCAGTCTATCAGAATGGATCCGAAATCTGGTGAGCCGTGCTGCCCGTGTGTTTATTTCACCTCGTTTACCGTCATTTTAGCATGGCAGCTGCCCTACTTGCCGTTACGAGTTCCTAGGTTACTCACACTCGCTCTGAGGGTCAGTCTACTGATTGAAAGGGTCTAGACATCCACCCTCCAGGCTCCGACGACGAGTCATCTGACGGAGGCGAATACATTCCAAATCCCAACGAAGACGACGACGACGAGGAAGACGCATTCATAGACACTTCAGACGGGTTCACTGACCCAGGTTTTGAGATGGAGCTTGACTCAGAGGACGTATGGGAACCAAGTGACGGCGAGGAAATGCATATTGATGCGGAATCTGAACCTTCATCTGAAGGAGACAGTATGGAAGACCACGGTATGGGACAGGAAATATTAGGACTTCCGTAACTGACCAAGACGCCAGGTGTAGCAGTGGAAGTTGACGTTTCGGTTATGGAAGGCGACGACTCTGAGTCGTCCGATGAGACCCAAGCCGAAGATCCCAAGTAATACATAGGAAGATCCCTCCTATCCAGCATATAGCACATCTGCCACATTTTATTATTTATCCCGCAGCTCTACGTCTACTTGGTAGATGGACTTGTATTTTATCAGCTCGATTACAATTTATACGCCTACATGACACTGCTGAGGATTTCTTCAATAAGGGCATCCTCTTTCCCATTCTTCCACATTCCTAAAGATTTCCCGCTCCACTTCGAACCCTTTCCCCCGCCCTTCACCCCAAGCTTTGTTCTCAGAGCGTCGCCAACCTCCTTCACGCGTTTATCATCCGACCCAAGAATAAACACGACATTGGTGTTCGTCGGTAGTTGGGCGCTCGGGGAAGACGATAAGACAATCAGGTAGGGAACGCACGTTCCCGACTTCGTCAGGGCATCAGAGAACGCAGATGAAACGGCGGTCAGGAAGGTCAAGGCAGTGGCAGAATCGTCTGTGCGATGCATATGTTTCTTAAATAGGCCGTCTTCACCTTGCATGTCCCGACTGAGCTCTGCCGCAATGTACTTGGCCAGTTCAAGTTCGACGTCTTCTATCCGCCTGGTTGCGCTCTTTCGGTCGTCGACGACCTGTTGAACACGTTCAGGAACCTGTGGAGTGCCACAGGACAGGATCGCCGCAGTAGAGGTTAAATGATTGTGAGTCGACGCCAGGTGTGCTATCAACCGAGGCCCGGCTAGAAAATTAAGGCGGGCCACGGTGGTGGAAGAGCGAGATAAAGCATCAGTATGGGGCAAGATGAATAGTTGGAGGTTATTCAAACTCGGGAGATGAGTCCCGCAGCATCTGAAATAACCATCAAAGAGAGACCGAAAGTCTGAAGTGCGACGTACGGATTTACGTCGACGCCATGGATATGAACCACGCGATGTACCCCACCCTGCAAAATTGTTCAGTGGATTGTCATCGGCGGTGCTTTCGAACTGACCGTATAATCTTCCGGAAGGCCCCGTCCAATTGCGCGCCCGCTTTCAGTTTTCTCGACTGCTTTTGTAGTCTTGGGATCAAGTACATCGACTTCAACATGGATCTGTCTGCCTTCAAATACAAGTCTATTGGCTTCCTCTTGTATCATTGAAATTTCCTGAACAGTCATCCCTCGGGGTATTTCGACGTAACATGGCGCCGGATAACTTGTCAGAGACCAGGAAAGAGTGGGGAGGTTCAGACGAGTCTCCAGTAGTGCCGAAAGAAGATGCTGGGAGGTATGCAGAGTCATCTGTTTTCGAGGTTCAATATGGTTAAGTGTAAAGCATAATATGGCACACAGGACTTACGTGATCGTATCGTCTATCGAATCCTGCTCGGTCTAGTTCGACCTTAACATGAGCCCCGGGAGCAAAGGCCTGCAAGGCCATGTCTACATTGCCATCATGCACACTGACGTAGTGGATGGCCTGCCCTCCGTGTCGCTTCGCCTGGAGAACATTCCACACAGTGCCTCGGGAGAGATATTAACGTAGGTCAAACAATGATTATAGATGCAGATCTAAGTACCATCTCGGGTTGTGATGATTCCGGTATCGGAAGGCTGGCCGCCGCCTTCGGGAAAGATTACCGTATCGTTCAGGCAGACCTCGAGACAGACCGCATCCTGGGGAATCGTCGGCGCCAAGACGGCCTTTTTGGTGTTCTTTCCCTTTGCAGACGCAGGCGGCGAGGAGAGCACGCTGGAAACGACTGTCGCGTCTAATTGTCGAAGCAGTGGCTCGCGTTGGCACGCAAGAATCCCAACCGGAGTGGAGTAAAATTCGGAGCCCTTTTCGTTTCCAGTGTGAATCCAGTCCCGCAGGACAGGGTTCAGTATCTGGTGGTAAGCCGGCTTGTGCATCGCGAGTCAGAGAAGGATGGAGAAGAATTTCCCAATTTGGCGGAGACGCTTCCCGGTCCGAACTTGGCAGTCCTCCTGCAGTGTTCACAACGTTGCAACTTGCAACTTGAAGTGGCCTACGTGGCTTCCTCTCTTTTCTGTACATGGACAACCGCGAAGATGAACAGGACAGACCGCTGCTGTCTGAAGACCGAGAAATAGACCCTGACGCAGCTTTTGGCGGAAAATTCGGCCGGATAGAGCTCGAAGCGCGACTGCTGTCGAGGCTTGACGCTAGAATGTCTATCCTTATCGTCATCTACATTCTAAACTGTAGGTATTACTGGACGTATCGAGCCGCAACAATAACCGGCCCTGCTCCAGACATTGACCGGAATAATGCGAGTGCTGCCAGACTCCATGGATTCGAACGGGATCTCAATTTAACGGGGACTCAATTCGCGAGCATCCTGGCGATTCTTTATTTCGGCTACTTAGGTATGGGGATATATTCTGCCTCACTTCCATTGAAGAGTGTGCGCGGCAGTGATGCAGATTCCTTCGTATGAAACTCTCGCTCAACGAACACGCTCTCCGCTGACTTCATGCGCGGCCAGAAACATGTTCCTTAACTACATAGGAAGACCTTCCAAGTATCTTCCCGCGTGCATGGCAGTGTGGGGGTTGATATCAGTATCGACTGGCTTTGCAACCAAGTTTGCGATTCATCTTCGAAAAGAAAAGTCTCTTACTAAATTCTCCTGCATACTGTAGCTATGTGGGCGTCATGTTCATCAGATTTTTCATCGGTAATGCAAGAATCTTGGGCATGGTTTTTTACAATCTGAAATTCCGGCAGGCTTCACTGAAGCGGCCTTCTTTCCGTAAGAATCCAGTATCTCGCTGCTCACTACATTTGATAATCGATTCATAGCGGAGCATGGGTGAGTAGCCTCTCAATATCAGTTCGGTTTCCGCTTACGCCCCTTCAAGTTTCTCATCTCAAAGTGGTACACGCGCAGAGAGCTCTCCCAAAGAACGGCCCTGTTATCATGCGGCGTGCGTTCTTTTCATTTTATGCAGGACCCTTGGCTTACGTTTTGCAGTCGCTGATCTCTAATGCCTTTGGTGTAAGTGTTGTATACCAAAAATAGTAATCGTTGCTCTCAACTTGTCCATAGTCCCTTATTGCTTCTGGGATTCTTGACAGTATGGAAGGTCGGTTGGGTTATGCAGCATGGCGGTTCGTATTTTTTCTATGCAATATTTTCACTCCTGATGTATCCTTCCCTGTTAGCTGGCTATTTTTCATCGGTATGTCTTTCACTTCAACCCATTCGACTTCCGACTTATAATAGCTTGTGCCATGAGAGGGAGGTGCAACGGTAGTCGTCGCTCTTCTGTCGATGTTTATCCTTCCAGATTTTCCCGAAAACTCTTCCAACTGGCTGTCTCCGGCAGAGCAATCACTCGCTATGCGACGTATGGTTGAAGATGCTGGAATGGACGAAGGGCCAGATTCAAAACATAAATCTACCACTGGACTGTTCATGGCTCTCTCCGATTGGAAAGTCTGGTGTAAGGAGCCCCCACTCATTCATTGTCCAATCATGTTTATTCCATCCAGGGCTCGCCTTGACTCTTGCCAGCATCGTAATGTCCCTTAGTTTCAACGCGTAAGTCGATTCTAAGAGTCCCAGACGTTGCTAATCATGATACTCGCCGTCCAGTTATTTCCCCACACTTGCGGAGACTATGGGCTACGGAAGAACTCTAACCCTTCTTCTCTGTGCCCCCCCGTGGTTCTTCGCTACGTTCGCGGGTTTTGCAATTTCAAGGTCAACGCTCCTTTCTTCTTAAACATCTTCTTATACTGTTTGACAGACATTCTGACCAAGCTGGCGAACGATTTTGGCATATTGTAACCCCACTGTTGATCGGGATCCTCGGGTTTTTGCTCGCTATGTCAACGATGAACATAATAGCTCGTTATATTTCTTTGTGAGAACTCAACTGCTCTCATGCGATATCCTCTGAGTGCGATTTAGGTTTTTGATGGCGCAGTCGTATGCTGGATTCATTACTTACTTGTCATGGGCGTCCGGTTCCATCAGACCAGCTTATAAGCGTGCGGTGGCTCTAGCTTTCATTAATATGATCTCATCCTTAGGCAACATTGCTGGATCGTCAGTGGATTATTCATTTCTCCTCGGATTTGTCCTCATAGATTTTCAGATACATCTGGCCTTCAACATGGGGTCCCAGCTACAATGCCAGTTATTCGATCTGCATCTTTGCGAGCACGCTCGGGATCTTACTCTGTTTCATGTTTCGACAACACCTCGCATTTTTGAACGCCCAGGCTGAGCTAAGGGAGGCTGAAATGGATGAACCAAAGGGTTATAGATATCTTCTGTAATAATGTCACATATTTATTGGGTTCGCTGAGGGCCGTTTGATCTACGGCTGGTAGGTAGGTAGGTATATTCCGGCGCGGTCCCGTTAAGAAACAGCCGGGGTCCGTACTACATACATCGCGTCTAATGTAGATTCCGGGAAGGAAGGAAAGGAAAATATTTTAACCGCAGCGGTCCGTAACCGACCGCGGTACCAGTAACTACTACACACGACGCCAATGCATGCTCACGAACATCTGTTCCCTTTACCGCTGTGACTGGTTCCCTCTCGACACTGGCTGTGAATATTCGAATTGGATCGCGTCCAGTCTCAAACTCCAAATCGGCCGTGGGTCACGAGAGCAAAGACGATAAACTAACCGAGCCGCGTCTTCGACGCGTATTGGCCCGGAGCAAACCCGGAGAAAAGTCCCCAGACTTAAATACGACCAGCTTCGAAGTTTGTCTCGCCCTGAATTCATCTTCGCGAGATGAATCGTCAGTTGCAAGATTGGAAATTCACCCAGCTCGGTGGCGGGGAAGGCACCAAGGATGGCGAATGGCTCTCAGGTTTGGCTTTTGGACGATTAAGATTACAACAGATGACTTAGTTTTGAACGATCTGTCAGTTTCGCAATTCCCAACCACTGTTCATGTCGAGCTTTTGAATCTCAAGAGAATCCCTGACCCTGTTAGCTTTTCGTAATCGGTCTTTCCGTGCACTCGTTTGACCGATGGACACTAGTTTCTCGCCCTGGCAGAATGGGATGTCCAATGGGTCGGAGAGAGTCGTTGGGCATTCAAAACCCAGTTTGGAGTCGATGCCGATGAGATGAAGTATACCAATGCAGATCTGGTGTTTGAAGGCATAGACACTTTCGCTTCCGTCCTCCTGGTACGCGTTTCTTTTATTCGCGCTGTCTGTCACTCCAACTCGAGTCCAGAATGGAAACGAGATTCTCAAGACGAACAATCAGTTCCTGTCGTATCGAGTTCCCGTGAAAACCCATCTCAAAGAGGGAGCCAATGAGTTAATCCTGAATTTCGACAGCGCATTTACCGTGGTACAGTCTCATCTCATCCACAGCGACTTCCTCCCTCTTAGTTCATACCTTCAGGGAAGAGAACTCGAGAAGAAACACGGCAAGCTACAGCTGTGGAATGGAGATTCGAGTCGTCTCCACGTACGAAAGGCCCAGTACAACTACGGATGGGACTGGGGTCCTATTTTGATGACTACAGGTCCCTGGAAGCCCGTTAGCTTCCACTGTTACGAAAATCGAGTTACCGATCTTGATGTCCGAACTCAAGTTTCCGAATCGTTGGACGCCAAACTCACTGCAAAATTCACGTTTGAAAAGAAGAAAGGATATGCTTCGTTTGTTTTGAAACGTCCAGATGGATCAGAAGAGGTCTCGGCCTCGAAGATGCCTACAGATAACGGTGTTAGCGAGGTGTCTTTCATGTTCCCCTCGGGACACCTCCAACTATGGTGGCCAATTGGTTATGGCGAGCAGCCGCTCTACAATGTCCATGTGGAGATTACTGATCTGGTGAGTCTTATTCTGTTCTTCCAAGATTCTTTCAAGCGTAAATAACTCGACAGGAAGGAAATGTCCTCGACGCACAAACACAGAAGATTGGAATTCGACGTGCCCGTGTTGTACAAGAGAAACTGATCGATCAAGATGGACTAAGCTTTTTATTCGAAGTCAATAACGTCAGGATATTCTGCGGAGGTTTGTCTAGCACGCTTGCTCATCTAATGAATGTAACGCTTGCAAACAGGTTCTAACTGGATACCGGCCGACTCTTTTTTGACTACGTGCGCATTTGTAAGGATTGTACGCTGCCGCAAGAACGTGAAACCATTTCTAGCGTTACCCCGGAACGATACCGAGCATGGCTGGAACTCCTTGTCAAGGGAAACCAAAACATGATTCGAGTTTGGGGAGGCGGAATCTACGAGGCGGACGTGTTTTATGACATTTGCGATGGTTAGTACCATCTCCCCGTCGTGGACAATTTCTGACAATGTCTGTAGAACTTGGAGGTAAAGCCGGTTTTCTCTAGCAATGAATATTGCCTCACAACATTTTAGTTCTTGTGTGGCAGGACTTCATGTTCGGATGTGGCCAGGTAGAATACTTCCTCTCTGCGCGTTTCATATGTTCAAGTTGTCCAGTACCCGGCATATGAATCCTTTTTGGATTCCGTGCAGATCGAAGCAGAACAAAATGTAAAACGGTTGCGGAGCCATCCCTCCATAGTTATCTTCGGTGAGATCTCTGAAAGAATCTATAACTTTTTATTGATGCCTGTACATAGCTGGTAACAACGAAGGTGGATTTTTCTTGGAACAGCCTCGCTTTGTGCTCAAGATTCCCTCCAGATTATCAATTGGCGGAATCAACCAAGCTCGAGCTCGATTATTCTGATGAGAAATCGGACTATCTCAAAACAAACTTCCCCGCCCGCCATATCTATGAACGACTATTGCCCGCCGTGGTTGAAAAATTGTCGGATATATTCTATCATCGTGGCTCCCCATATTCGTAAGTTTTCTATCTTCTTCGCGAGTTTCTGACTGGCCCTTCAGCGGCCAAGGAAAAGTTACTACGGATCCGGCCTATGGGGATATTCGTAGGTTTCCTCTTCTCTTCCTAGAAGTTTCTAACCCTGTGCCCCAGATCAGTGGAATGTATGGCACGGAACTCAAGAACCTTGGCACAACTGGGACATATTGGCAGGGCGGTTCGTTTCCGAATTCGGGATGTAGGTTGAATTGTATGTACAGTGAATGGATGTGACGGTTATACAGGCAAGGCTTTCCGAACATCCGCACCGTGGACTACTGGCTAGATGGTGATAAATCTGAAAGGTACCCTCAATCACGGTATACGTTCATTTACTGTCATACTCCCTCGTACTGACTCTTTGCCCCTCAGATTCAATAATAACCATAACAAGGCAGATGGATTTGAGAGAAGACTAGAGGCAGGTCACCTCTCTCCTTACGCGCCATCAACTCATCTGGGTGCTATAGCTCTACCTCGTAGAAAACTTCAAGCATTCCTTCGAAATGGAAAGGTGTGTTCTTTCTTTCTCGATGACTGTTGGCAATCATATTGATACCGTCCCCAGCTATGTCTACTACACTCAAGTCATGCAGGCCGAAACATTAGCTTCGGCCTACCGTCTGTGGAG